>CM052896.1:82700868-82808315 GCA_028534135.1 Potos flavus
ATTAACTAGTTTAAAAAAAGTAATATTTGACGTTATTCTTGCTGGTGAGGAATACACATCATTTAAGAAATTATCCACCCCATAATAAGAGTGGGCATAGAACCCTGGAATGCTGAATGTGTAAAAACGGACATGTATGATGATAGGAAAAAAATGTCTCTGGTGGATATGAATATGTGTGCATACAACTGACCCTCGAACAATGCAGTATTAGGGGCACTGACTCCTACACAGTCAAAAATCCACATAAAATTTTTTGACACCCCCCAAAACTTAATTACTAATAGCCTACTATTGACTAGAAGACTTACTGACATAAACAATTAATACATATTTTGTATGTTATATGTATCATCTACTGCCATCTAAAGCAAATGCCATGCTATCAAAACCATAAAGAAAATGCATTTACAGTACATTGTATTGATACTGTGTCATTTGTTTACAAGATGAATCATCTGTCAGTAGCTGCATCAAAATTGTCTTATGTGATACAAAACATTGTAGCTGTTATGTATTACTAACACTAAACATCAAAAATGGAAAGATAATGTGAAAAAGAAACTGGTATTTATTTACAGGTATAATGATTCATGCATTGATAATAATTTATGTGATTGCTTCATGGTAGCCTACTTTGTACCATAAATGAATTATAAAAATTTTATGGCATACAGTATTACAGCTATATTTATCCTGCAGTATAGGAAATAATGTTCATGTGTGTTTTGAAAAACCACTTACCTGTGATGATAGGCTGACACAGTTTTTCTAATGGGGGGAGAGACAGAGCCATACCATATGGCACTATAATCTTCAAACAAAGTCATAAAGCCACAAGAAAATACGTTAATTTTATATTAAATATCACTCACCTTATGCCTTTGTAAGGATAGGCGAGCCACTTCCATTCAAGTCTTGCACTGGATGTTCTACATGATGAATACTCAGGCCATGAAGATGATAACACAAAAATGTCTCCTACAGTTCTTGCCATACACTTATTAGATTTTTAATTGAAGACACACACTTCTACAAAATACAAGTTTATGGACTGTAATGCACATTCGCTATTCCCTAAGTGGAAGGGGATCATCATAAAGGTCTTCATCCTCATCATCTTCACATGAAATAGCCTGAGAAGGAAGAAGAGGGGTTGATCTTGCTGGCTCGAGAGGGAAGAGGTGGAAGGGGAGGGAGGAGAGGCTGGCGCACCCAACTTCACTTCATAGAAATAGCTCATAAAAAAATTTGACTCTTTAGCTTTTTCATTTCTCTGAAGTTCCTCTATGGTATCAAGCCTTCTTCCACTGTTTGCTTTAGTTTCAGTGCTCGTGACCTCGAAGGGTCCACGTCATAAGAAAGTCAAAAGCCGTCTTGACTAACTGGTACCTGCCCGACTGTCCACGGTCAATTTGTCGTCTGGCGCTCCTGCTTCTACATCATCTTCCTCATCATCGGGCCCTGGGCTCAGGAGCACTCCCCTCCATCAAGTCGTCTTCTGGTAATTAGCTCTTGAATTTCTTCAAGTCCATATATGAAACTCTTCACCTCCCACTTTTTTTTTTCTTTTAAACAATATCCACAAACTCTTTTATGATTTCCTTGGTTGGCTCTGTCATAAATCCTATGAAGTTATGTACAACATCTGGATGCTGTTTCCTCTAGTAGGAATTGGTTTCAGGCTCCACGATTTTTATGGCTTTTTCTAGAGCTACACTGACATCTTTGATGGTGTAATCCTCCCAGATTTGCATAATGCTCTGTCACGGCTCTCTTCCATAGCATTTACGATCCTTTCTATAGAGTACGTATGTACCGAGCTTCAAAGGGCCTTAGGACCCCCTGATCTAGAGACTGAATTAGAGACGTTGTGTTTAGCGGCAAGTAAACCACTTCAACAACTTCCTATTCTGGGAGGGAAAAAAAAAAGTCACAGAGGACACTTCTTTTCCTTACTAAGGAAAAGAAGCGAGCGCTAGGATTTAAGGCAGGAATGGATAAGCTGTGCTTTGAGCAAATGCAGTTGGGTTTCTGATCAGGACTGCCCTTATCTATTAAGCTACTAACCCCTAAGCTTTAAAGGGAAAAGATAAATACCAGCTGCCGGTCTTTTGGTTGTACAACAAGAAGGCCTGGACAACAAGAACCCTTTTTCTGGATTGGTCTTTGTCTCCGAAGGCCGGAAGTACCTTGCAGTAAGGGACAGCCTTTTAAAGATCTTTTGATATTGGACCATGTTCCTCGCTACCTAGAACCCCATGAGTCCAACATGACTTTCCATCTGAAATAAAAATATGTTCAGGCAGATATCCTTTCTCCTCAATGATTTTCTTAATGGTGTCTGGAAACTTGTCTACTGTCTCTCTTGGTTGACAGAAGCTGCTTCTCCTGTTATCTTGACATTTTTTAAGTCATGTTTTTCTGAAATTAAACTGCTCTTTGCTGGCATTAAATTCTCCAGCTTTAGATCCTTCACTTTCCTTCTGCTTTAAATTGTCCTATGATGACTTCACTCTTTCTTGAATCATGTTAGTGTCTATAGGTATGCCTTCCTCATAGCAATCCTGCTCCCACATAAAAGCTATATTTTTGATACAAGATAAAAAGGTATTTTGTAAAAAGTGTAAAGTTTTTGCTCCTGCTGGCATAGCTGCAGCAATGACTTCATGATTTCCTTTTTATTTTTTTTATTTTTCTAATAATAGTCCTTACCTTGAATTCATTTATCTTGAAATGGTGGGCAAGTGCAGCTGCAGACCTCAATCTATGGTACATAGCAAGCAATTCAACTTTTTCTTGTAATGTCATGACTTCTCTGTGCTTCTTGGGAGCACTCCCAGCATCACTATTAGCACTTTGTATGGCTCCCCTGCTGTTATTCAAGGTTTACGGTACTGCACTAAACACAAGGAGAAATACCCAAGAACCATGAGAGATCGCTTTTCACTGCAATTTATTGAAGAGACAAACTGCTCATGCAGAGATAATTAGTGTCACACAGCATTTTAAGTGGATCCTTGCAGTACTTGAGCTCACCACAATAGCACCAGGAGGTGGCTATGAAATTATTCCAGGAACACAGTATATACTACAGTTAATTTTGTGCAGTTATGATTTAATCCTCATCTTTACATTTGTTTCCATTTCTCTTGACCGTGAATGGCGCCACGTTAGGATAAGTGTGTGTTTGCCGAAGTTTTGATACATTTTAAAAATTAACAAAATATTTGTGTATATTTTATGGTAGTAAATAACCAGTAGACCAGTATCGACATGTAGTTTAATTTTGATATTTCTAGGCTATGTGGTTTATCTGCAAGCATTTTCTCTTCCACTGAATCTCAGTAGTTGTTTTTAACATGCAAAGTTTAAACTATTAAGAGCTTCTCTTATTTTAATTCACTGTTGATATCTTTTGGACATATTATAATTTTGTTTATTGTATTAAGGGTGACTTACAAATATTTTTGCCTTTAGAATAACAGATGTGCTGACTTTGCTAGATATTGCATAATGTATTTCTAAATCAAATACCATAACTTCTCATTTTTGGAAATTTAATCGCATCTTGATTTGTCATGGATTGAGTAACATGTTTCCTATTATAGTCATAGGAGCTAACAGTTCTATAGTTCTGAAAGGTTTCTATTAATTATTCCTAAGCAATAAACTGACAAGGTTGATAAATTTGTTATAGACCAAGCTTGAGCTCTCATTCATGGGGACGAGTAGAGCAAAACTCCAAAAGAAGTGCCAAGGCCTAGGTCTCCTGAATAATACTAACCTGAAGCTGGTGAGTTCCATGCTCAGCCCTTTTCCTGTATCCCTGCGGTATTTACTCCATTTTATTCTTTTTCATCTTCATATTTTAACATAATTTCAGACTTAATGAAGAGGTGAAAAGAACAGTGTAGAGATTTCCCTATCATCTTTATCCAAATTCCTCATATGTTAACACTTTATCACATTTGCTTTTGCTTCTTTCCTCTCCCTATTTCTCTGCTATTGAGGAAAGATAATTACAAAATCTCTCAACCCAGAAAACCTCTCCACCAAGGTACCAAAGAAAGAAAATTTTATTGAATAAGCATTAATCTAGAATATGATGCTCTTCACAGGCAATCTGCTAGGAAATTGCCTAGTCAGAAAGAAATATCACCCTTTTATATGACCAAGCAGGGACAGCACATTTGCAACCTGTAACAAGGGACCCACTCAAGTTAGACTCCTACCCTTCCACAGAAAATGGGAGATCTCTTTCCCTAGATGATTCCATTTCAGAGGTGGTTCCAGGTCTTTAAGAAAGAATATTGCTGGGTCTTAAAGCTGACGAAAGGCTTACTCAGCTTCTAAAAAGTTTGACATACCTTTCAAAGATACTGAGAATACACTGACAAGTTGTCTAAAGCTCATACTCACTTATTTTCAATGGGAAGAATATTTGTATTTGCCCTTCCAACACACACACAATTTTTACTCAGCACCTTTTGAGAGTAAATTCAGACATTTGTATTTTCTAATTTACTTAATCCTAGAATACACAGAAAATAGCTCATGAACCGCTAGCCTATACCACTCAGAAAGCATACCTACAAACCAGAGTTCCATATTTGTTCGAGTCCATAAGTATTATTGATGAAAGGTAATTTTTCTCTCCCCTTCAGTACAGATTCATGTGAAACATAGTTTAGTTCATTTCTTTTTGTGTTTTTACGGCTTTTACCCAATCTAGTGTGTGAAACATGAACAGGGTTCCAAAGTCAGAACTGTAGCAAAGGTAGGTTTAGAGCAGCATCTTCACCATCCCCAACACATTTCTTCTTTTTCACTTAGTTCTCTACCTGGAAGTTACTGATTTTCCTAGTCTCCAGTTTTTTCCTCATGCATTTCTTGGCGCAAAAATGTGCAAATATCTATATATTTTCCTATTTCCTCTTATTTCTTTCAAAAAGATAGCATACTAAAGACACTCTTAATTACTTTGCTTTTTCACCTGACGGTTTATCCTAGACATTATTCTGTATTGGTTCATAGAATCTTCAGGGGTTTTTTGGGTTTCTTTGTTTTTAAGAAATGCGGTACTGCATTGTGTGAATGTACAGTTTTCTCAACCATTACCCAAGTAAAGTCCTTTAGGAAATCACGATTTCAAAACAATGCTCTATTGAATAATTATGCTTATATATTTTTGTATTATTTGGCTTTTTTTTTTAAAAGAAAGCTCTGATTTTATGTATGTATGTAATCTCTATGCCCCATGTGGGGCTTGAACTCATGACCCTGAGATCAAGTGTCACATGCTCTATGGACTGAGCCAGCCACCCCTTGTTGGGCATATCTAGAAATGGGTTGCTGTAAAAAAAAAAAAAAAAAAAAAAGGTATTGTACAAATTTGATTTCTCACCAGCAGAGTATGGGAGTTCTTGCTTCCTTATAGCCTTGCCTTGCCAATGTGATTAGTAAAAGGAAAACTTTAGTTAGGATAATTTCAATTTTTACTTCTCTAGGATGTTACCGGAATTCAAATATTTTCAGGCACTAAATGCCTAAAATATAATGATATTTAAGCAATGACATATTAAAAAAACTTTATCGATATTTATGTATTATTTTCTACTTTTAAAAGTCAAACCACATGCCCACTGTTTTGTCTTCCTATGTTCTACCTAGAGAGCATCTCATTTCCTGTATATGGCAATGTCTTTGGGTTTGCTAATGATTTTTTTGCCACCTATATATTTGTCTAATTGTCTTAATTTTAGAAAAAAATAATCATTAAGTTTTAATATTTCATTGCTAGGTATTTGGCTAAATTCTTGATGTTCATGATCTCATTTAAATCCTCACCATAATTCTGTAGTTTATTTCTCTAAGATCAGAAAAATTAAAATACTCACCTTGGGCCATACAGCTTTTAAGAGTCAGATCTGAGATTCCAGCAGAACTCTTCTCACCTGGGAATAAAGGATTAACTACTGACTATACCATTATGTAGTCTTATAAACTACATATACTTATAAACCTGGGTGTAAACTCCAGGTTAGCTGAAGGTGAGCCTTTGTTTAAAAATCACATTGTCAATGACAGTAAGCTCTTCAGGGGTTAAAAAGTCAGTAAACCCCAGTCTCACATTTTTGAATGATGGGGTAAACCAAATTATAGGAAGTGAAAGCCAAACTAAGAAAAATTCAGAAACTTCCCCAATACAATGTTGGGTGAGACAGAACTCTTCTCTCCATGCTATCCACATATTAACCAATTGTAAGATGTATCTAAATTAGGCTTCGTATTTACAGACAGATGATAAAAAAATCATAGAGCAAGTATTACAAGCGTGAAATTATAAACCTTAGGGATAATTTTATTAGCGAATAAATGGCTCCTGTGTGACAATAATATCACAGTGAAATAAATATGCCTCTGAATCATCCTCCATGACTGATTCTGCTACTCTTCAGTGGAGCTGAAATCAGAGTGGGCTATTTTAATCTTTCACATGACTGCCTTCCCAGGCATGTCAAATACTCTCAAATTTTAGATTCATCAGTCCAAATCTCTGTGCACTAGTTATTCATTTTAGGCCTTATAAGCTAACAGAGATGTGCCTGTCACAAAGTATGAATGGAAGCTCCTTTTCCTTTCTTTCTACCTACCATTTTTTTTCTCCTGTTGCAGCTGTTATTTCTAGAACCTTGATGCATTCAGGATATCAATTGCACTGATTCACCTCCTACATAAGCCGGTTTCATGCATGAAAAAGCAAAAGGCTTAAAATATTGTAAGTGGAATGAACTTACAGTAAGTATTAAATGCTTTCATTATAGATAAGGTATATATACTAGTCTTGAATCTAAAAAAAAAAAAAAAAAAAACCCAAAAGCCCTAATCTTCTCTTATCTTTAAATAATACAAATTGCTCATGAAACACAACAGGCAGGAGAAAAATGCAATCTCACTTCAACAGAATAAATTAAATAGCAAATATTTATAGAGTGGATTTTACACCCACAGTAGGGGACCAGCCACCTCTTGGGAGTTTGTTTTCATTCTCATTGTTTTTAAGCCTCTTTATGTAGAAAACGATAACCTTGAAAATCCTGTAATAAGACATAGATTACTGACGCCTATGTAAGAAAATTCAGACTACTCATTCTCAAGTATAGTTGGAATTCTGTGTTATCTAAATATTAAATACCATAAAATTTACATGACTGAGAAGTAACTTTGATTTTAAATTTCCTTAAATTTATTTGCTAATAAAATTATTCCTAAGGTTTATAATTTCACTTATTAAAAATTTCCTTAGTATAAGGAATGGTTGCATAATGATTTTATATGTACTGTACACAGACCTATTTTATATAAGCATTAATTTATTTTTAATTTAAATTCAATTAGCCAGCATACAGTACATCATTAGTTTCAGATGTAGTAGTCAGTGTTATTTTAGAAACATGCAAACTCTCCTTTGAAGCCATACCTCCCCTGTCTTGTCCTAGGTAAGCAAAACACAGATCTCTGGTTTCTCCCCCATAATTGAAAAACTGATAGGCCGATTTCCATGAGGTATGACTTAGTGAGTAAAACATTGATATGGGAAATAAAAAGAAGAAAATAAAAATTAATTAGAAGTAGTTATTTTCAGTTTTCAATGGAATACCAAAGGGAAAATTAGGTGTTCAGCTCATTTTATCAACTCATGTCTCTATTACTTTTAGTCATCTGTTCCTTTTGAGTTCCTATAGTTGTATGCGATAGTTATTGTTAAATTCTAAAGAACTAAACTACCAATTTAGTTTCTTCCCTGACTCATTTTGCCAACCTCCTACAATGTCAAATGTTGACAAGAAAAATGTGATTATTTCCAAATCCCCACCCCATAGGCCCCAGATCAGTACCAAATATTAGGCATTGTGAAATGCACCTTCAGTTCCTTTTCAAAAGCAATTTTAGTCCATTCTTTGAAGCCAGTGAAAGTTTAAGTAGATATCTATGACATTTTTGAGTTCACTGGAACTCAAATATATTTTTTCATAAAGATTTTTATAAATGCTTATTAAGAGGCTAGAAATTTAATAGGCAACAAAAATGTAATTGATTTTCTATTGCTTCTAAACTATTGTATGAGTCTTTAACCTTTAGGGTTGGGACAGAAAGGATGAAAATATAGTCCTAAATGGCAATATTAATTGGGTTTCTCTAGTAGAAATCTCTTAGATTTCTGAGTCCATTCGTTTTACTTCTCTATGATTGACCTAAGTATTTGGAGTAGAACTTTGTTTTGTGGAGTCTCATTGCCTAAAAAGGGAGTCTTTGGATCCATTTAGTGCCTTTTGTGTTTTCTCTCATCTCTATTTTGAATTAATAGTTGGACTGGTGGGTGCTGATGTACTTGGTTCTACCTGAGTGTTAGGTACAGATGGGTTAGTTTTCATCACTGAAGTCTATGCCTCCAGCCATTTCTTACAAGCTCAAAGTTCCTGACCCACCACTACCTAGGCTACCAGTCCTCTCAGATAGATATTCAGGGTCTCCACAAGGGGGCATGTTGGGACCTGTTGTTTCCTTACCTATGATGCAGAGTAACCAAAGACAAATAGCCAACACCTATCCAAAGAAACCTGAACTACTATCCTCGCATGCCATTCTGGCAATAGCCCAATGGATAAGGCATCCCCTAAAGTAAAGTGTACCACAAGTAGAATGTTGTCACCCTCTATTTCCACACTGATGTGGATAATCAGGATATTTCTTAGGTATCACCACCAACTCAAGGCTCAGATACTGGAGAGACTGGCATCCTAGCAATTGGTTGTCTTTCCTTTTTTTTTTTTTTTTTACCAGTTTACTTCCCCTACAGCCCACTAGAAACCAGAGGATCAAGCCTTAGGTTTTTATACCCTCTGCATTATTTCCTTCTTTAATCTAATGCAGAAAATTTAGTTTTCATGAACAAAGAGATACCCTTTCAACATTTTGAGGAATTCAAATTATAGTTTTTAGGATCTATTAAATGAAAGCTAAGAGAATTTAGGAAATCCTTTCTCCATTAATCTGTTTCAAGATGAGTTTCTTACTGCAAAATTCTGCTTTAAATATCAAAACTGAATATTTACACTTTTTCTAAATTTCCCCATAACTATTTTCCACTTCAACCTCTAACATTCAACCAACCCCAAGGCAGAAAATTTAATTACATAAAATGTCAAAGGAAAACACATTGGCATAGTTTAGAACTGTTAGATGTGGATGGGACCAACATTCATTTTTCAGAATTATAGCAACCATGTATCGTAGCATCATAGAGAAGCCTCTTGTCAAATCCAGAAATGGGATTTTACAAAAATATCGTAGAATCAATAATAGAATTAATATTTAATGTCTCTATCCCAGTAAAAGTCAGACAACAAAAACTATCAACTGCCCATGCTTTGGAAGTTTACAGGAAAAATTTAATATTTCCTCTGGTTATGACCGTTAACCAATTCCAGTGAAAACAGAGTCTAGCACCATATCCTGAACATGGTAACTGCTCAAAAACACTTATTGTATGAATGAACTAAAACATTTCTATACCCCTGAGAGAAATATTGCTTGACAAACTTGAATACCTAATGGAACCACATGTCCTTGTTACACAGGACTCTACCAAGTGGGCTACGACATTTATTCTGGTATTAATGGCAAGTGTCCCTCAAAGCAATACTAATATATTAGTTCTCAAAGATTTAATTTTTTCTATTTCTTTATGGATGTAAGATTGTCACAAAACCTGATCAATTTTTTCATCACAGCTAATAATGATACTTCTGTAGACAATAGTCAAGTCATCTCTCATCTAGGGTAATCAAAGAATAACTTTATTGGGGGGGGTGTGGGTGCCTTAGTGTTTAAACATCTGACTCTTGATTTTGGCTTGGGCCATGAGATCAAGCCCTGTGTCTGGTTCTGTACTCAGTGGGGGAAGCTGCTTGCGATTCTCTCTCTCCCTCTGCCAAGAACTAACTATTCACTGGAAAATATTAGCTAAAACTACATCTGATTGTATAGACTTGATCATGATATAAAATATAACAACTTTATTTAGAAAATATTAACATATTTATCATAGCCTATTAAAGTCATCAGCTTTCTCAAAGGGTAGGAATAAAAAGACCTTATAAAAGTCAGTATGGAATTTGCAAGACTATTTTAACATATTGGTTATAAATGGTTTAAGGGGCTTCTAGTCCAATCTAATGAAAAGCTTCAAGTACAAGGGTTGATGTATTTAAATCAGCTCATTGTAAAGAAATTTTCAATATACTTAAGCAAGTATTCATAATGAAAATTTTCAGATCATCAAAGATATCTTGAAGCTGAATACCAGAGAAGAATGACCAATAAGGCTTTTGAGTTTGCTTATTGTTCAACATGCCACACTGTAGTCAACACAAATAGTAATGTTGAATTAAGAAAGGAGGGTCTACTGGACTAGATGGACTTTTCATAGATGATATATTCAGAGATTTTCATCCTAAAGCAACAGAATACAAATTCTTCTACAGCGCACATGAAATATTCTCCAGAATAGATCACATACTGGGTCACAAATCAGGTCTCAGTGGGTACCAAAAGACTAGGATTATTCCTTGCATATTCTCAGACCACAGTGCTTTAAAACTTGAACCAAATAACAAGGTAAAATTTAGAAGGAACACGAATACATGGAAGTTAAAGAGCATCCGACTAAAAGAAGAATTACAAAAAATTCATGGAAGCAAATGAAAATCAAACAACAGTTCAGAATCTTTGGGATGCAGCAAAGGCAATCGTAAGAGGGAAGTATATAGCAATACAGGCCTTTCTCAAGAAAAAAAAAGTCTCAAATACGCAAGCTTAGTTTATACCTAAAGGGGCTTGAGAAAGAACAGCACATAAAGCCTAAACCCAGGAGGAAAAGTGAATAATAAAGATTAAAGCAGAAGTCAATGAAGTAGAATCCAAAAGAACAGAATAGATCAACAAAACTAGAAGCTCTTTCTTTGAAAAGAAATAATAAAATTGATAAACCCCCGGCCAGACTTATCAAAAAGAAAAGAGAAGGACCGAAATAAATCATGAATGAAAGAGGAGAAATCACAACCAACACTGAAGAAATACAAATATAAGATACTATGAGCAACTATATGCCAACAAATTAGGCAATCTGGGAGAAATGAATGCATTCCTAGAAACATATAAACTACCAAAACTGAAACAGGAAGAAATAGAAAACCTGAACAGACCCATCACCAGGAAGGAAATTGAAGCAGTAATCAAAAATCTCCCAGCAAAAAAGAGTTCAGGGCCAGATGGCTTCTGAGGGAAATACTACAAAGAATTTAAAGAAGACTTAATACCTATACTTCTGAAGCCATTTCAAAGAAAAATAGAAGTGGAAGGCAAACTTCCAAACTCATTTTATGAGGCCAGCATTATCTTGATCCCAAAACCAAAGACCCCACCAAAAAGAATTACAGACCAATATCCCTGGTGAACATGGATGCAAAAATTCTCACCAAAATACTAGCCAATAGGCTCCAACAGTACATTAAAAGGATTATTCATCACGACCAAGTGGGATTTATTCCTGGGCTGCAAGGGTGGTTCAACATCCACAAATCAATCAATGTGATACATCACATTAATAAAAGAAAGGGCAAGAACCATATGATCCTCTCAATTGATGCACAAAAAGCATTTGACAAAATACAGCATCCCTTCTTGATTAAAACTCTCTACAGTGTGGGGATAGAGGGAATACCTCAATATCATAAAAGAAATATATAGAAAGCCTACAGCAAATATCATTCTCAACAGGGAAAAACAGAGCTTTTCCCCTAAGATCAGGAACCACTCTCACCACTGTTGTTCAACATAGTACTAGAAAGTCCTAGCTTCAGCACCCAGACAACAAAAAGAAATCTGAACAAAAAGGCATCTGAATTGGCAAAGAAGTCAAACTTTCACTCTTCGCAGATGACATGATAGTCTATGTGGAAAATCTAGAAGACTCTATTAGAATTCATACAGGAATTCAGCACTGTGGCAGGATATAAAATCGATGCACGGAAGTCTTTTGCATTTCCATACACCGAGACAAAAGAAAGAGAAATTAAGGAGTCCATCGCATTTACAATTGTACCCAAAACCATAAGATGCCTAGGAATAACCCTAACCAAAGAGGCAAAGGATCTGTACTCAGAAAACTATAGAATACTCATGAAAGAAACTGAGGAAGACATAAAGAAGTGGAAAAATATTCTATGCTCATGGATTGGAAGAACAAATATTGTGAAAAGGTCTATGCTACTCAGAACAATCTACACATTCAATGCAATACCTATCAAAATATCGTCATCATTTTTCACAGAGCTGGAACAAATAATCCTAAAATGTGTATGGAACCAGAAAAGACCCTGAATAGCCAGAATAATGATGAAAAAGAAAAGCAAAGTAGGTGGCATCACAATCCCAAACTTCAAGCTCTATTACAAAGCTGTAATCATCAAGACATTATGGTACTGGCACAAAAACAGACACATAGATTAATGGAGCAGAATAGAGAACCCAGAAAGGAACCCTCAACTGTATGGTCAACTAATCTTCGATAAAGCAGGAAAGAGTATCCAATGGAAAAAAGAGTCTCTTCAACAAATGGTGCTGGGAAAATTGGACAGCCACATGTAGAAGAATGAAGCTGGACCATCTTCTTACACCATACACAAAGATAAAATGGATGAAATACCTAAATGTGAGACAGGAATTCATCAAAATCCTAGAGGAGAACACAGACAGCAATCTTTTCAACCCAGCCACAGCAACTTTTTGCTAGATATGTCTCCAAAGGCAAGGGAAGCAAGGGCAAAAATGAACTATTGGGACTTCATCAAGATAAAAAGCTTTTGCACAGCAAAGGAAACAGTTGGCAACCTACAGAATGGAAGATATTTGCAAATGTCTTGTCAGATAAAGGGCTAGTATCTAAGATCTATCAAGAATTTATCAAACTCAACACCCAAAAAAATAAATAATCCAGTCAAAAAATGGGCATAAGACATACTGTCCTTTCTCCAAGGAAGACATACAAAGGGCCAACAGACATGTGATAAAATGCTCAACATCACTTGGCATCAGGGAAAAAACATATCAAAACCACAATGAGATACCACTGCACACCAGTCAGAATGGCTAAAATTAACAAGTTGTAGAAAACAACAAGTGTTGGTGAGGATACGAAGAAAGGGGAACCCTCTCACACTGTTGGTGGGAATGAAGACTAGTACAGCCCCTCTGGAAAGCAGTAAGGAGGTTCCTCCAAAAGTTAACAATCAAGCTACCCTACAGCCAAGCAGTTGCACTACTAGGTATTTACTCAAAGGATACAAATGTAGTGATCCAAAGGGGTACCTGCACCCCAATAATTCTAGCAGCAATGTCCACAATAGGCAAACCATGGAAGGAGCCCCAGATGTCCATCGACAGATGAATGGATAAAGAAGATGTGTTGTATATATATAAATATACACAATGGAATATTACTCAGCCATCAAAAAATGAAATCTTAGCTTTTGCAAATGAATGAATGGAACTAGAGGGTATTATGCTAAGTGAAATAAGTCAATCAGAGAAAGACAACTATCACATGATTTCACTCATGTGGAATTTAAGAAACAAAACAGGATCATAGGGAAAGGGAGGGAAAAATAAAATAAGATGAAATCAGAGAGGTAGACAAAAAATAAGAGACTCAATCATAGGAAACAAACTGCTGGAGGGGAGATGGGTGGGGGTGATAGGCATTAAGAAGGGCAGGTGATATAATGAGCACTGGGTATTATATGCAACTGATGAATCACTGAACTCTACCTCTGAAACTAATAATATATAAATTAATTAAATTTAAATTTTTTTAAAAAGGAGTGTCTATTCAAACTTAATTGCAAACTTAAATATACAAATAAGAGTGTTATAGATGGTTAGATTTTACATTTTCATGTAATTTTTCCCCTAAAATGTTCAATATTTCCTGAGTTTCATGAAGCAACAAAAAATATTTTACCTTTAATTAAGATGAAAGTTTTTAGATTATAAAAGTACAAAACAATTCAGAGAAAAATAAGGTCGTATGGTCAATTCAGAGAAAAATAAGGTTGTATGGTATTACTATCTTTGAGACTATTTCTTTGCAAACATGTATCAAATTAACAGGTTTTTTTTTTATCTATACTTTTTGAAAAGCAGAATCATAATGAGGTATGTTGTAAAGAGATAGCTGACCTTTTTATATCTATTAATAAAAAGAGACCTGTGAGGCTGGCTGCATTTCTATGTAAGATCATACAAGTGGGAGTGGCCGATCTAGAAAGACCTGAACCTAGGATTTTTTGGCTCCAAAGTCTCTATAAACTATCACTCATCTAATCAACTAAACCCATCTCTCTATGTCACCTTCAATTCTATTGTTTCCATCTCCACCCCCAGAAAATGAATACAAATCTCACGCAATTGTGTCAGGCCTTTCCTAATATATACTGCTATATTTTGTTATGTTATACAGATTTTAATAGCTACTCGTACATATGAATTTCTCCTAGCAAACAACAATACTGTATATAAAGCCTGTGCCTGTTCCCTCTTTGTGTCATCCATAATACCTGGTATGTGCCTTGTGTATAAAAGGCACAAACATATTTGCTGAATGATTTGATCATTTACTGAATATCTTAACAGACTTGTTTTTTTAAATATGATAAATGGGACCATGGTTTTTGTCTGAAACAAGCTACTCTGCCATACTCAAGTATTTCCTTAGTACAAACCTGGACACAGGAGGGTTGACCTCGTATTAAGCCTCTATCCTGGTAAGGCTTATTTACTTTCATGAAAGGATATCAGCACTTTTCTCTGTTTCATTGCACATCGAACACATGGGTGCCCTTCCCTGGCAACACAGCACAACTGTACTTGATATTCTTGACATAAAATATAGCCTTGATCTTTCTGATGGCCATTTTTTTTTAAACCTTGATTGCAAGAAATGATATATATGACAGACACAGCTGGTTGCCAACAAATACATTCTTCCCTCTTATTAAGAGAATTCCACTTTTTCTATGGTGTAGTCATGTGCTTTGTTTAAAATGCCCACCATCTCAGACTTTCTTGCTTCTAGCAGTAGCCATGTGACTTAGTTTAAGTGACCGAAATGTAAGACAAATTACAAGATATAATAAAGTGGGACTCCTGGAAATTTTTTTTTCCAAAGGACAGAATAGGACTGCATCTTGCTTCATTTCTTTGTGTTCCCCTTTTCTTTCTGCTTAAATATGATACATTGAAAGTATAGGAAAATTTTGTGACTGAATGGATGAAAGCCACATGCTAAAGACTGCACAAGAAGAAGATAGGACGCCTGGGTCCTTGATGATGCTGAGGAACTGCCCTTTCTTGTCTCCCTCATACTTTGTGACATGAGTAGTACCCCTTGTCTAAGCCCATGATGTTAGGTGTTTCACACTTTCAGCTGAATATAATCCTCGTTAATATAATATTCATGAAAGGCTGCTTAATGCCATGTTTAAGGTGATCTGTGGTCCATATAATACCTTTAAATAAAGTACTGGGATCTGCTAGTTAACAAAGACCTTATGTGACTGATACAGAAAACTCAGAGGTAAGGGATAGGCATTTTGTTGGATTTTATTCTTAGATCAAACTAGATAATCAGAAAGCTGCCTAGATAGGTAACACTGTTTTCATGTCTTGTAGAATTTTACTCACTAATTTGCTTTGTATTTGGCTCACATATTGTGTCCATACAAGAATTACTCAGTTGAAACTTAATACCATGTTTGTCATAGGGATGTTGGTGACCTCATTTATTAACTGCTTTCTCTCAGTTTTCAATTCCAACAGGAGTTATGCTTATTCTTATGAACTGGGTGATTTTATTTCTTGGACACTGTAATTCACTTTTTTTTTTTTTTTTTTTTGCCATCAGGAAGCATGAGACCAATCAATCGCTCACATCTAATGACTATGGACTCTAGGACTTGATAAGGTATATTTTATATACTAATCCTAAAATTAAGATGACAGTATAACGTTAATTTTGGTCATATTTTCTCAGCTTTTATATCAGTCTATTGTTAGGCTGGTTATATAGAACAAGGCATCCTCTATACCACAGGTAAGTGAGCAAAAGTTTTTATTACTTCCAGAAGAGGGCTGGTGTTTGGATAGCAAAACTATTCTCTTGTAATAGCCCCACAAATTGCACAAATAATAGCATTCTTTTTCTTTCCGTTCTATCAGTCTTCTCCTTGAATCAGTTTCTTACTGATAAAAAGGATAGTCAAGTACACATTTCCTAATAATTCGCTCAAGAAATGGTCTTTGTTTTTGAACATTTCCTCTCCATGTTAAAGACCTCAACAATATCTTAGGAAAAGTGTTCATTTTATTCCATATACAGTATCCTAATAATTGTGTATATACCTTAGGAAATCCAAACCAACAATTCTTTTTGCCTTTAAGCCAGCTTATTGAATTGCCTAGACAACAGTCTCTAAATGTTTCAGGCATTTTTCCATGACTGAGCTAAAAATAATCAAGCCATCAATGCATGTTATTGCAAAGGATCTCACTCTAGGCCACAGATAATCCATAATTTATTTGAAAGTAACAATACTATTTCTTAATACCCTTGAATTAACTCACCAGACTTTTCCATAATATGCCAGTTTATGGTCAAAACTGGAAATAAGTTTTGTGCAATGATTGTCATCTATGTTTTTATTTAAGAAAATGCATAATTATTAGAACCTTCCATTCAATTCAAGAAGTTGACATTTTAAAGATAAGCAGCAAAATATATTAATTTTCAAGAAACTCACTAATATACAGAAACAAATATATCAGCTATTACCATTTTTAAAAACAATATTTTAAAATAAAATCAAAGTGCCTGAATAATTATAAATAGGTAAATGGTGGATATCATCTGCCTTTTCCTTAACTCTGTGCCAGTTTCCAGAATATTCCATCATTGAAAAATGATAAAAGTCGGGGGAACACAAATATGTAGGGAAAATATCCCATGAAAATGGCAGTGGCAAATTTTAAACTTAATAATTCTTGAATTTCAAGCATATTTTTTTCATTCCCCAATTATGTAATTTCAGTACTAATTTTACAAGTTTAAAAAAAAAAAAAAAGCCCTCAATCTCTATTAGCTTGTCTATGCTCAGCATAGAAATAAGGTTAGGTTCAAAAACAGCATTTTTTTTTTTTTCCTATAACCAGTTCAGGCCACCTGAACTTGGAAGCAAAGAGGGAAATCCATAGGGGTATTAATAAAAGACATCAGTTTCAACTATGGAAGTTCACTAAATACTCTTGGAATAATTGTTAAATTTACCCATTTGGTAAACACATGCTATATTGATGTGGTACTGCTTGCTTTTCCATTCTGTGCTATGGAAGCCAGGTGTTATTTTCCTTGCTTTCAGAGACTCTTTCTCATGACTTCTTTGTCTCCTTATTCTAAACTTTTCTCATTCTGGGTGAATCTGACTCAAGTCCATTTTTTGATCATTTAAGGCAAGGAAGGTTTTAGAGAAGGATTTTGCTGGCACACACTTTTCCATCAACTGTGAAAACCTCAGGGAGACTCATTTGTATTATAGAGCAAACTCATCACCCAGTTGCCTAGGCTGTTTGGGTCGCAGATAAAGGGATCCATTTCTTTAGTGGCACCTGAACTGCTGAGGAGAGACCTCTTGGGGGGGTAGGGAGCAATGTGGTGGAGGAGAGAGGAAGAAAAGTGAAGGAGGCAGATAATCTTATCAAAGGACACTGAAGGAACATATTTCCTGATGTTTGCTTCAGGATTTCAGCAGAAGATCTGCCATGAACCTCGGAGTGCCTCACTTGAATATCCCCCTACTAGGTCAGTGGGGACCCCTACCCAAAGTCCCAGATGCATCTTTCCCACCTCTACAACTAGCTCTTCCATAGGAGAAACTACAAACTTGAGCTATAGTCACCTTCTAATGTATGAGAGAAAGGATTCTAATTGTCAGCTTGTTGAATTTTAAGAAACAAAATCAATTCTTAACTGAGGAAGTTCTGTGTTACTCTACATGGAAATGGTTAAACATCAAGAAAAATCAAGTAAATACATATCACAAAAAAAATTTTGCAGCAAATGTGCTCAAATGAAATATTGCAATCTAAATGATAATTCAAAATAGGTTTTATGAAAAAATTCAATCAGCTACCAAAAACCTCACACACAAAAAAGTGGTAAAGAACTCCTTTTTATTGAAGAGACTGAAATTATAAAAAAGAATCAAATGTAATTCTGGAGCTGTAGAATTCAATGATTGAGATAAATACATTGGGAGCATAGGCTAACAGGGCAGACCAGATAGAAGAAAGAATAAGTGACTTGAAGGATAGAAATATAGAAATAATTCAGTTCAAAGAACAGATTTTTTAAAAGTGAAGAAACCCTATGAAAGTTATCAAATTCAACTAGGAAGGAAAATACAAGAATAATTAGTGTACCAGAAGGAAAAGAGAGGGGGAAAGGAGCAGAGTTCACATAAAGAAATAATAGCCAAGCACTTCCTAAACCTTGGGAAGGAATTGGACATAAAGTCCACAAAGTTAATAAAACCCCCATTATTGCAATGTACAGAGGCCTTGTCCAAGATCCATTATAACAAAGCTGTCAAAAAGAAACTCAAAGGCAGCCAGAGGAAGAAAGCAAGTAATCTACGAAGGAACCCCCATTAGGTTATCAGATTTCTCACCAGAAATGCTGTAGGTCAGGAGAGAGTAGAATGGCATATTCAAAGTGTTGAAAAGTAAAACTTGCCGGCCAAGAATGTTTTATCAGACAAAGCTATCCTTCAGGGACAAAGGAGAAATAGAGGCTGTCCTAGACAAAAGCTGAGGGAGTTCACTACTATTAGACCGGCCTTGCAAGAAATGCTGAAAGGAATTCTTCAAGCTGAAATGAAAAGATGTTAATCAGGCAAGATATGGAAGCAACCTAAGTGTCCCTCTATAGATGAATGAATGAATAAAGAGGTGAGATATAGATAGATAGATGATAGACATAGACATATGCATATATATAGATATATGATAGAATATTATTCAGCCATAAAAAAGAATGGAATCTTGCCATTTGCAAGGACATAGAAGGACCTAGAGGATAAAATGTTAAGCAAAATAAGTCAGAAAAATACTGTGTGATTTCACTCCTATGTGGAATTTAAGAAGCAAAGTAAATTAAAAAAGAGACACAAACTAAAAAACAGACTTTTAAATAGCACCAATTGGTGGTTACCAGAAAGGAGGTGGGTAGGGGATGGGTGAAATAGGTGAAGGGAATTAAGAGTACACTTATCATGATGAGCACTGAGTAATATGTAGAATTGTTGAATCACTATATTGTACATCTGAAATTAATATAATGTACATTAACTATATTGGAATTAAAGGAAAAAATGCTAAACAGGAACATAAAAGTATACAAAATTCTGGTAAAAGTAAAAAATAGAATTAGAAAACTGTACCTGTTAGAATGGTGTGTTAAATTTTAAAGGTTAAAGAGAAAGAACTTTAACTATAGCTACTATAATGTGTTAATGAATTCACAGCATAAAAAGAGGTAAACTGTGACCTCAAAAATGTAAAAAGTCAGAAATAAAAGGGCAGAGACTTTATTGGCAAAAGAAGATAAGTTGCTCTCAGCATAAAATAGACTTTTTACCTAAGATCTTTGGTTAAGCTTCATGGCAACCACAAAGCAAAAATGTAGAGTAGATTCATGAAACATAAAAAAAAAGTATTCTTATGGAAAACATCAACTTACAGAGGTAGGCAGAAACAGAAGGGAAAGAAATAATGGCGATACAAACAACCAGAAACAACCACAAGAAGGTGGCAGAACATCCTTAGATATCAATTATCATTCCAGATGAAAATGGATTGAATCACCAATCAAAAGGCACAGAACAGCTGGATGGATTAAAAAACAAGACACTCTCCCCTCAAAAAAACAAACTATATGCTGTCTATAGGAGACTTATTTCAGCTTTAAAGACACATATAGGTTCAAAGTGCAGGGATGGAAAAAGATACCCCATACAAGTGGAAGCCAAAAGAAAGCAGGGATAGCCATACGTACAATAGACAAAATTGATTTCAAGCCAAAATTACTAACAAGAGACAAAAAATGTCATTATATTATGATAAAGGAGTCAATACATCAAGAAGATAAAACAATTATAAATCTATACGCAATCAGTGTCAGAGCACCCAAATATATTAAGCAAATACGAATCTAAATGGTGAAATTGAAAACAATAGTAGGGGACTTTAATATCCCATTGTCAGTAATGGCTAGATCATCCAGACAGAAAATCAACAAGGAAATGTTGGAATTGAACCACACTTTAGAACAAATTAACTTAATGGACATGTGTAGAACATTTCATCTAACAGCAGCATAGTCGCAGAATACATATCCTTCTCAAGTGCCCATGGAACATTCTCCAGGATAGATCATATGATAGAACACAAAACAAATATTAACAAATTTTAAAAAATTGAAATAATACCAAGTATCTTTCCTGACCTTAATGACATGAAACTGGAAATCAGCAAGAGGAAAACTGGAATATCTACAAATATATGTAAACTAAACAACACACCAATGGGTCATAGAAATCAAAAAGAAAACAAAAATTATCTTGAAAATACAACATGTCAAAATTTACAGGATACTGATTGCATCTAGAAGGAACTTAACCTCAAAGTAATAAGGGCCAACATAGAACAAATCCACATCTAATAACAAAAACAGTTCTAACCGGAAAGTTTACAGTAACAAATACATATATTAAGAAATTAGAAAAATCTCAGCCTAACTTTATACCTCAAGGAACTAGAAAAACAAGAACAAATTAAGTCCAAAGTTAACAGAAGGAATGAAATAGAAACTAGGTAAACAAATAGGATCAACAAAACTAAGAGCTGGTTCTTTTGAAAAGATAAACAAGACTGATTTTGATTCTTACACTAGCTAAAGAGTCATAAGAAAATTAGAGAAGACAAAACAATTGATACTATAGAAATACATGAGATCATAAGAGACTACTATGAACAGTTATATGTCAACAAATTAGATACCTATGAGAAATGTATAAATTTCTAGAAACATACTACCTACCAAGACTAAATCAGGAAGGAATAAAAAGTTTTAAAATTACCAGTAACAGGTAGAGATTTAATTACTAAGCAAAAACATGCCAACAAAGAAAAGTCTCAGACCAGATAGTTTCACAGGCAAATTCTATCAAACATTTAAAGAAGAATGAAAGACACTGAGAGGATTGGCATTAAAAGAATTGAAGATGAGGGAACACTTAAAGCTCATTTTACAAGGTCAGCATTATTAGATACCAAAGCCAGATAAAACTGCAGTAGAAAACTACAGACCAATATCCTTGACGAATATGTACACAAAAATATTGGCAACAAAAAATGTTAGCTAACAAAATATTAGCAAACCAAATTTAAGAACACATTAAAATGAATATACACCATGACAAAATGGAATTTATCCCTGGGTTGCAAGGCTGGCTTTACAAATGCAAATCAGTAAATGTAATATATTGCCTTCATAGAATCAAAGATAAAAATCACATGACCTTCTCAATTTATGTGGAAAAAGCAATTGACAAAATGCAACATCCTTTTATGATAAAAATCCTAGACAGATTGTGTCTAGAAGGAACATAACCTCAACATAATAAGAGCCATGTAAAACAACCTCACAGCTAATATTATACTCAGAAAAAATTGAAAGCTTTTCCTCTAAGATAAGAAAAAAACAAGGGCGCCTATTCTCACCACTCTTATTCAATATAGTACTGGAAGTCCTAAACAGAACAATTAGGCAATACAAAGATATAAAAGACATGTAAATCAAAAAGGAAGAACTAAAATTTTGCCCTTTGCAGATTATATGATTTTGTATATAGAAAAATTACAAAGACTCAACCAAAAAACTATTGGAACTAATCGACAAATTCAGTGAAGTTGTAGGACATAAAATCAATATACAGAAATCAGTTGCATTTCTATATACTAATATTGAAACATCTGAAAAAGAAATGAAGACAACTATCCCATTCACAATAGCATCAAAAACAATATCTACACTTAAAGATGTGAAAGATCTGTACAACAAAAAATGCAAGCTTTGCTAAAAGAAATCAAAGAACACACAAATGAAAAGATATCTTGTGTTTATAGATGAGAAGATTATTGTTAAAATGCCCATACTTCTCAAAGCCAGCTATAGATTCTATGCAATCCCTATAAAAATACCAAGGGCATTCTTCACAAAAACAGAAAAAAATTCTTGAAATTTATATAGAACTACCAAAGACTCCTAATAGCCAAAGTAATCCTGGGGAAAAAGAACAAAGAAGTAGCACATGTAATATATACAAAGCTATATTAATAAAAAGAATATGGTATTGGCATAAAAAATAGATAGAGCAATGGAACAGAATAGAGAGCTCAGAATTCAACATTGTATATATAGCCAACAAATCTATGACTAGAAAGCCAAGAACACCCAATGGGGAAATGAGTCTCTTCAACAAACGGTGTTGAAAAAATTGGATAAACATGCAGAACAATTAAAATGGAGCCTTATATGATATCATCCACAAAAATTAACTCAAAAAGTAATACTCAGCAGGTAAGACCTGATACCAAGTTTTTACCATAAAACTTCCAGAAGAAAATGTAGAGAAGAGACTCCTTGACTTTGATATTGGCAATGTTTTTCTGGATAGGACATCAAAGTCACAAACAACAAAGGCAAAAATAAGAGTTTTGGCACACAAAGGAAACAATTAACAAAATGAAAAGGCAACCTGGGAGAAAAGTTGTGCAAACCATAGATCAGATAAGAAATTAATACCCAGATCTGTAAAGAACTCCTACATCTTAATAAAAAAGACACAATCTAATTTTAAAAATGGATAGAGAAACTAAATAGACATTATTCCAAAGAAGACATCCAAATGGCCAACAAGTACATGAAAAGTTGTTCAACGTCACTAATCATCAGGAAAATGCAAATCAAAACCACAATGAGCTATCGCTACATTTGTTAGAATGGCTATAATCAAGAAGACAAGAAATAAGTGTTGGCAAGGATGTGAACAAAAGGGAACACTTATAAGCTGTTGTTGGGAATATAAATTGGTTTAACTGCTATGAAAAACAATATGGAGGTTCCTCAAAATATTAAAAAATCAATCTGCCACATGATCCAGCAATTCTACTTCTGGATATGTAAACAAAGGAAATGAAAAAGAGTATTGAAGAGAGATATGCTCCCACTTTATTGCAACATTATTCATAATGGCAAGATCTAGAAACAATGTAAATTCCATATATGAATGAATGGATAAAGAAGATGCTTATGTGTGTGTGTGTTTAAATTCAGTCATGAGAGAGGAGGACATCCTTCCATTTGTGACAACATTAATGGACCTTGAGCATATTATGCTAAGTGAGATAAGACCGCAAAAGGCAAGTACTAGATGATATCACTTATATGTAGAATCTAAAAAAAGCCAAACTCATAAAAATAGAAAATCAAATGGTTATAACAGAGGATGGGACACATGTTGTTTAAGGTTACAAACTTCCAAAAAATAGTAAATAAGTCCTAGAAATCTAATGTACATTGTAGTAAATATAGACAACAATATTTTATTATAATCATCAAACTTGCTCAAAGACTGGATCTTAATGATCTTACCACTAAAATGAAAGAACATTATGTAACTTGATAAAGGTGCTAATTATCTCTTCAATAGCAATCATAACAATCTATAAATGTATCAAATTAACATGTACACTTTAAATTTATACACTGTTATATGTCAACATATTTCATTAATAAAGTCATTTGTCTTATCTGAATTTTTAAAAACATTTAGTTCTGAATTTGCATAGGTAAATTTTATTTTTTAGATTTTACTTATTTATTTGACAGAGAGAAAGCACAAGCAGGGGGAGCATCAGGCAGAGGAAGAGGGAGAAGCTCCCTGCTTTGCAGGGATCCCAAGGCGGGGCTCTATCCCAGACCACGGGATCATGACCTGAGCCAAAGGCAGGTGCTTAACTGACTGAGCCACCCAAGCACCCCTTAACTTTTAATTTTTAACAAAGTCTGAATGAGCAGAAGTTATTCACACATTATCATCCCACAGATTTTGTAATGTAAGGAATTTTAGATCATTTTTTCTTCCTTTAACATTTAGCATGAGTAGTCACATAGAACTAATATTTTTAATGTTGCATAATCTTTCTCTATGGTGTTTCTTAGTTAACTACATGGCCTCAGAATTTTTAAATATTTAGAAGTAGAATTATTTCAGACTAATCTTTTATTTTACATATAAGAATTTTGAGAACAGTAATTTCTAATAATATATCAAGTGCTTTTTTTCCTTAAAAAAAAGGATTGAGAATAGAATCACTATGTCATGTTGTCCACTTCAATATTCTCCTTCTACACATTGAAATAGCTCAGTACTACCCTTGACAAACACATCAAAACTTTCGATTATAGACCATTAATTAAATTTGATAACAGTTAGTTTTGGGGGTTTGTGTGGGTTAAAGGGTTGCTGACAATTGATTACTTCTCTAAGTAATTACTGATGTAGTTTGGTTTAAGTTGGTTATTTTGCTATTTTCTATTTGTGCCATCTTTTTCACTTATTTTAATTCCTTTATCCTATGTTCTTCTAGTATTATTATTCTTTTCATCTTTTCTATCCCACTGTATCTTTTATACTGGCCTTAATTATTTTTAATTATACCACTTAACACACAGAAAGATATCTTGCAATAGTACATTTCATATTTTTTAAATCATTGCCCTTTGTGCTTTTATTGTCATACTTTTTACTTTTCCCAATCAAAGCAGGAAAAAAATAAAAAAGTGAAGATAGATTAAGGGACTAATGGGACATCATCAAGCATGCCAATATTTGCATTATAGGGGACATAAAAGGAGAACAGTATCAGAAAGGGGCAGAAAACTTATTTAAAAAAATAGTTTAAAACTCCTCTAATGTGAAGAAGGAAATAGACATCCAAATCCAGAGAGCCCACAGCGTTCCTCCCCCCCACAAAAAAAGAGATGAAACAAAGAGACCCATACCAAGACACATTATAGTCAAAAGTTAAAGAGATATTCTTAAATACAGCAAGAGAAAAACAATTTTTTTTCAGCAGAAAATTTGTGGACAGGAAGGAATGGCATGATTTATTCAAAGTGCTGAAAGAAAAACACTGCCAACCAAGAATAGTCTACTTGGCAAATTATCCTTCAGAATTGAAGGAGAGATAAAGAGATTTCTAGATAAGCAGAAACTAAAAGAAGTCATCACTAGAACAGTTTTAAAAGAAATGTTAAAGAGAATTCTTTAAGCAGATACTAAAGGGCACTAATTAGTAACAGGAAAACATATGAAAATATGAATCTTATGAGTAAAGGGAAAGATATATTAAAATTTGAAATGTAATGTTGTAAATGTAGTAGTCACTTATAAAGATGATATAAAGGTTAGATGACCAAAATAGTAAAAATAAGTAAAACCACAGTAATTTGTTAAGGGATACACAAGATGTTGTAAATTGTGACATCAATGACAAAAATCTTGGGAGTGGGTGGTTAAAAAGGTAGAACTTTAGAATGCATTCAAACTTAAGTTATCAACTTAAAATAGGCTATTAGAAGTATGTTGTTTTATGTCGGCTTTATGGTAACCACACAAAAGAATCTTAAGCATAACACTAAAGAAAATAATCAAATCACAAGAGAAGAAGGTAAGAGAAAAAATGAACAGAAGAACTGCAAAACAGCCAGAACATCATTAACAAAATGGCAATAAGTATATACCTATCAAAATCACTTTAAATGCAAATGGACTAAACTATCCAATAAAAAGACAGAGTGGTTGAATGGATTTAAAAAAAGACTTACATGCTGCCTAAAATTGCCTCAGTTTAGATGTAAGGAATTACACAGACTGAAAGTGAAGGGGTAGAAAGAGATACTCCGTGCAAATGTAAAGCAATAGAAAGCTTGGGTAGCTATACTTGTATCAGAAAAAATAAACCTTAAGACAAAGAATGCAATGAGAGACAAAGGTAATTATGTAATTAAAAGAGGGGCCAATCTAACAAGAGGATATAATAAGTACTTATGTACCCAATATAGGAGAACCTAAATAAAGACAATATTAACAGACCTAAAGGGAGAAATAGACAGCAATACAATTAGAGAGGACTTCAATACTCCCACTTTTACGAAAGGATAAATCATGCCGACAAGAAAAATCAATAAGAAAACATCAGATTTAAACAACACTTGAGGCCAGATGGACGTAACAGACATATACAGAACATTCTATCCAAAAGCAATAGGATACATAATCTTCTCAAGTACACATGGAATATTCTCCAAAATAAACCAGATATTAAGCCACAAAACAAGCCTTAACCAGTTTAAGATTGAAATCATATTAAAAATCTTTCTGGACCACAATGGTATGAAATTAGAGATTAATTACAAGGAGAAAACTGGAAAATTTATAAATATGTGGTTAAAAACAACAATCAATGCTACTGAACAATCAATGAGTCAAAGAATCAAAAAAGATATAAAAAAATACCTTGAGGCAAATGAAAATGGAAAAAAGAACATACCAAAATTTTATGGGATACAGCACAAGCAGTTTTAATGGGGAAGTTCATTGCAATAAATGCCTACATCAGAAAACAAAAATCTTAAATATACAACCTAACTTTACACCTTAGATAACTAGAAAAGGAAGAACAAATGAAGCCCAAAGTTAATAGAAGGAAAGAAATAAAGAACAAAGTGGAAATAATGAAATAGAGGCTGCAAAGACAATAGAAAAGATCAATGAAACTAAGCTTTTTTTTTTTAATACAGACAAAATTGGCAAGCCTTTAGCTAAGACTCATCAATAAAAAAATAGAGGACTCGATTAGAAATGAAAGAAGAAACATTACAGTAGATACAGCAGATATACAAAGGATCATAAGAGACCACTATCAATTATACACGAGTAAATCAGACAACCTAGAAGAAATGGATAAATTCCTAATCACATACAACCTACCAAGACTGAATCAGGAAGAAACAGAAAATATAAATTGATAACTAGTATGGAGAGTTAATGAATAATCAGAAACCTGCCAACAAAGAAAAATGTAGGATTAGACGCCTTCACTGGTGAATTCTACCAATCATTTAAAGAAGAATTAATAACAATCCATCTCAACCTCTTTCAAAGAATAGAAGAGAACACTTCTGAACTCATTTTATAAGACTAGAAATATTCTGATACCAAAAGAAGACGAGGACGCTATAAGAAAAGAGAATTATGGGTCAATATCCCTGATGAACATTGATATAAAAATCCTCAAGAAAATATTAGCAAATTAAAAAAAAAGAAAATATTAGCAAATTGATTTCAACAATATATTAAAAGGATAATATACCATGATCGAGTGCTATTTATTCCAGGAATGGAAAGATGTTTTGATATCTGAAAATCCATCAATATGATGCACTATATTAACAAAATGAAGGATAAAAATTATATCAATAGATGAACAAAAAATTTGACAAAATTCAATGTCCATTTATAATAAAAACTGTCAACAAAGTGAATACAGAGAGAACATACCTCAACATAATAAAGGCCAAAAAAGAAGACAAGCCCATAACTAATATTATACTCAATGATGAAAAGATAAAGGCCTTTTCCTTAAGATCAAAACAAGGATGCCCACTTTTGCCACTTCTATTCAACATAGTTATCAGAAGTCCTAGCCAGAGCAATTAGGCAAGAAAGAGAAATTAAAATCATCCAAATAAGAAAGGAGGAAGTACAGAGCACCTGGGTAGCTCAATTGGTTAGGCATCTGACTCTTGATTTCAGCTCAGGTCATGATCTCAGGATAGTGAGATTGAGCCCAATGTTGGGCTCCATACTGGGTGTGGAGCCTGCTTAAGATTCTTTCTCTCCCTCTCCCTCTGCCCCTCCCCCACCCCTCATGCTCACGTGCTCTTGCTCTCTTTCTCACTCTCTCTAGTTCAAAAAAAGGAAGCACAACTGTGACTATTTGCAGATGACATGATATTATATATAGAAAACCCTAGACACTCTACCAAAAACCTGTTAGAATACAAAAAAAAAGCCATGTTACTCATTAGAAGATCGATATGCAAAAACCAGATTTTTTATGCTATAATGAACTATCAGAAAGAGAAATTAAGAAAATAATCCTATTTAGATTTCCATCAAAAAGAAAAAATACCTCAGAATAAATTTAATAAGTAGGTGAAAAACCTGTACATGGAAAACTATAAGAAATTGATGATAGAAATTGAAGACACAAAAAAGTGGAAAGATTTTCCATGTCTGTATATGGTAAGAATTAGAATCGCTTTGGGTAGGATGGACATTTTAACAATCTACATATTTAATGCAACTCTTATCAAAATCCCAGTGGCATTTTCCACAGAAATAGAAAAATCAAGGAAGGAAAACAGTATAACAGATGTGAAGACCAGAAAGAACTTGGCATGTTTAAGTAAGAGAAAGAAAGCCCTAGTAACTGGAACCCAGAAAAGGAAGGATGACTTGCAGAATGGAGCAGGTAGAAGTCAGAATATGTAGTCTTACAGGCCAAGGTCAAAAGTTTGGGTTTGATCCTAAATACAATAATAAGTCATTATAGGATATTTTTATGTTTTTGTTTTAACAGAGTTATGATCTGATTTCAGTTTTTAAAAGATAAGGTTAGTTGCAGTGTACAAACAATGTCTTGTAAGGAAATAAGTGTGGGAATGGAGATAACAGAGTTAGTTCGGCTTAAAGATGATTTGGATTCACACTAACACATGACAGTGGAGATGGAGAGAAGTAAGACAATTTAAGATATTTTAGAGAAAGAGCAATCATGATCTATTGAAAAATTAAGTATGGGCATGCAGCCAAGAGAAATAAAGAAAAATCCAGGGGTTTTGACTTGGGAAGTAAGTCCTAGAATATTATGGCACATTGCAATATAGTTGTCACGATGCTAAATTTCTTTCCACTAATTATATCATGCAGATATTTTCCTGACAGTGCAGAGACGATAAGATACAATGTAAGGAGCAATTAATTATGAAACAGAAGAGTTTGATAACTTACTTGCTATACAAGGCTTTCTCTCAAACCAAAAGCTATAAAAATAACTACTAAATGATTGTGAGAATTAAATGAGATAACATAGGCGAAAGTAATCAGCATAATACCTAGCACATAGTATCTATTCAGTGTGTGTCGGTTAAATATGAATATAGATATATTTCAAAAAACTTAGTGAATGATGGAAGATATCCTGGTACCCTTAGATTAACTTTTTAACCTTTTTTTAATGTCAGAGATAGAGACTGAGAAACACCCTATTCTAAAAAGTCATACATTTACTTTTTTTTCAAAAGGGTTCTTCAGATGTTAATCTTGTCAAGTTGAATATCAATCATAGTTAGCTATACTTAAGATAACTTGTAGATGCTATCAGTTTATTTTCTAAAATTTGTCACAAACTAAACTGTCAAAGAGGGTGTAAGGAAGACACTGAATAATTTGACATCAGATTTTTAGGGGTAAACTCCATCTCAACTCTTGCTTATGATTTATGTAAGACAATTAAATCTCTCTACACTGAGGTTCTCATAATGGTAGCAGATGAGTAGAATATACTATATTCCTTGCTGACAAATCAATCAGGTGATGAGTTTATACTCATAAAAAATCCTTTTTCAATTCTAAAGTATTAATTCCTTCTTCACATGTTTATCGAACGTGTATTATATCCCTAACCAAGCATGTACATTCTTAGAGCTAATAGTCTGGTTGTAGGTAAACAGGAAATAACTGAATTAATGAATCGACCAATAAATCAAGTAACCATTGATTTAATGAATGACTCAATAAAAACACAAGACAATTATTAAGGGCCAAAGGGGAAATAAAAACAGGAAGATGTAAGAAATGGATAGTAACTTGGACTGAGTGGGTTACTTTAGTCCTTTCAGGCCCTACTAAGTAAGGAAATATCATTGGATTGGAATGTGAAAGATGAAAGTAATTCAATGTTGCAATGATATGAGAAGATAGAGTTCCAGAGCTACATAACAACAAATACAAATGTCTAAACTAAGAATACAGTTAGACTATTGGAGGAAAAGAAAAAAGCTAAAATGGTCAGAGAAGAGGAAACAGGGTAGAGAATAATTTAAGAAGAGGTTAGAGAGTAGGCAGGGGCCAGATTAGTTATGACTGCATAGGGTATGGAAAGCAGTTTGGATTTTCTTAAAGCATTACAGAACATGATTAGAATATTTTAAACAATAAAGCTACATATTTCAAAATAACCATTTGGTACAAAGACAAGATTAGAGACAAACAGATCATTTGCAAGGCTGGTAATCATGGATATAGCAATCATAGAGAAGATGAAAAATAATAAAGTTTGGGATATATATTGCAAGTAGGGTTGACAGAAATTGATGATGGATTAGATATACAGAAAAGGGAAGTCAATAGTGATTCCTATGTAAATATATATCTATATATATAATATATCTAATACATATGTGTTAGGAACCGGATCAATGTTGACATCATTTACTGAGATTGCAAAAGGCTGGGACAGGAGCAAGATGAGAAGAGGTGGTGCCAAAACAGGGTTCTATTTGAGACAAATGAAGTTTAGAATGCCTACTACATATTTGTATGGAGTTGTTGAAAAAGTAAGATAGTGAGTACATTATTTTAGGACCCACAACTGACATGAAATGCCAAATAAATGTTACTGTTATCAGTGCTAATAGTATGGCATTATTATCTTACCATATCCAGTATTCTAGATTGACACTTGGATGTCTAGATATCTACCCATCTAACACCTCGAGAACAACATGTCTACAATTAAATATGTAAGATCCTAAACTTGCTAAGACCAAGCCATAAGAAGAGTATTCCCGAACCAGATCTTAGGTTATAGTTGAATGTGTTTCCTTTTTCTTTTCTCTTTTATCTTCTCTGAATTTCATCAGCAGTAATAAATGTTATACATCTAAAAATGCCTTTTAAAATTTGAGATACCATTTTTTGGATTCAAGTTTAGTGTGTTGTGAAAATATAAAGCAAAAATCAATTGAGAAAACATTTTGAGTTTTCCCATCTATATTCAAATCAAACATCTAATTATCTTCCCAACACACTTTTAGTTTTATCAAAAGTGCGTTTATATTTCATGTTTTGGCACCAAAGTCATCTGCTAAATGATAAACCTATATTAAAGTCAGTCAGTTTCAAATTATTCTAATTGATTGTATTGGAAATTTTTTTCTTAATATTTGGTAGGAAATGTTTTAAGTTTTCCTTTAGCTGTCAGAACATAAATTGATTTTCATTTCCTCCTCTTCAATAAAATATAATTAAAATGGTAATATTCCCAACTGAGGGGGGAAAACATTCAATTAAAAAACAATCTACTTTATTAAGTTAGAATTTAATTTCAGGTGTCATTACATGCAGCTGCATTAAAACACACTTCACTTGTATCTGTTTTCAAGATATGTGCAGAAATACTTCAGTTTGTCAAGGATGTCACATAGTTTTAGGAAAGGCATAAGTAGTCTTAGGAAATGAAATGTTACCACCAAAATTGTAAAATATAATAATCCCTATCTGCAATCAATTACCTGTAACCAAAATGTACATAAAAAAGAATCAAACCTTGTAATGAAATACTCCTTAGGGAGAATATTAGAAAAATGTACTTAGAGGTTAAGTACATTTAATTGGGTAGTTACTGTTGCACATAAATTTGTATCTCTTTTTAAAAATGGCTTGCTGAAAAAAAAAAAAAAAACTGCTTGCTGGAGAAGTGGCTTCCCTATATTTGATAGTCTTTTAATCAAAAAGCAGATAGAATCAAATGGTTTATACATAGTAAGTGTACCAAACATTAAATAGTGCATTACACAGAATCTTAAAACAAAGTTTTTACACATTTTAATTACTGAATATCATACTGAGTCTTAGTCCAGAATATTTCTTATATTGACAACACTAGAAGGTAGAAGTGTATTTTCTTTCCTTATCATTGACACTAACCCCTTTTTATATGATAAGCTTTTGAGGAAACCAAGTAAAAACAAATTAAAAATACTTGTAAATCTAAGGCTATTATACCTATATTGTCTAATTGCCTTTGTACTGTCTATCAAGAAGGGCCATGTCTTTCATAAAACAAGATTAGAAAATAGAAACAAATATACTAGGTTGAACCATATGAAATTCCCAATATTTGATCACTTATTTGCAAAACTATTTTTATGATTCAACATAATATATAAGAGAACAGGAAAGATATTAATCAGTCTTATACGTTTCAGATACCTCCAAGGAGTTACTTTTCCAGTTGTAGTGAAGAGTAAATATAAGTTTTGTAAATAACTCAAACTTTTAAATAACTAAAAGCCCATATGTATCTAACTTTTAACTTTATTTGCTTTTAAGTCATCATGTACAAAAAAGAATAAAGAATTTTTTTTGTTAAGATGAACTTGAGCATTCAGTTTTGGTCTCGCTATTATGTAAGAAATAATAGTTTATAACAACTTAAATTTTGTGTCTATTTTAAAGAGCACTTATTTTTTCTCCACTTCCACCTAATCACATCCTCAGAACTTTCCAAACTCCATGTGCCACCTTAACAGCTTCTCATTAAATGTCAGATCATCTACTGTCTACCACATTGGCTTTTTAATACAAGCTTGATATTATCTAATTAGTGAGAACTTTATCTTATGGGAAATGAAATTGTGTGAAAGCTCAGTTATTATAAATCTGCTGCCTCAATATCAAGGAACTTGTTAAGGAAGCCACCCCTCTAGTGTTTCATTTTATCTTGTAACTTTTCCCAGTTCCCATCTATGGTCTTGGGAAATCAAAGGAAACTCTGTACAGTGAGACCAGCAATTGTGCTTCAACAAGAATCCGTGAAAGGTCAGCTGCTTCAGTCTGATCTTTTAGATTTGCATACATTAAATACAAAATCCAATACTCCACAGATTCAGTACTTAAGGCTTAGCAGGAATAAGAGAGTTGGGGAGTATTTAACAATGATACCTCCACAAATTTCTTATATATACTTAAGTAGCTTAGGTGACAGGTCTAACTTGTTCTTTACTTACTACACACAGGGAAAAATCCTTGACCCCAAATTCATAAGAAACATGCCAACTCACTAATGGAAGGGTTGGTTTTTGTTCACTAAAATTAAGTCAGAAAATTCTGAGAGTAATTCTATAATTAATATATACCTGAAATTAAGACTCCATTATCATCTCAAAGGCAAAGCGGGGCTTCTTCGCAAGTAGATAATGTTTTTCTGTTTATAAAATGCTTTTACCTGTCATTTTATTTTACCATTAGTAACATCTAAGATATAAGAAAATCCCACTTTACTGTTGAGGAAAAGTAAGTCTAAGTGAATTAGGTTTGCTCAAGTTGACACAGCAAGCAGCAGAAATAAAACTAAAATTCTTACTATCTGACTACATACACATCTCTCTTTCATATCATGGGAATTCTTTTTCCATACAATGCTCTATTAGTTTGAGATGCACAACACAGTGATTGACAGTTCTGGACCTCACTCATGGCTCATGACGGGTGTAGTCGCCATCTGTCTCCATACAACGTTATTATAGTATTACTGACTGTATTTCCTATGCTGTACTTTTCATCTCTATGATTTATTGAAAACTAGAAGTTTGTACCTCTTAATCCCCTTCACTTATTTCACTATTATACTGTGGAATATTTTTAATGCTAAACATATTATGGGATATACAAAGAGAGCCTCACTAAAGCTCCAACATTTGCATTTTGCTGTCGTTTATTCCCTGACTTGGAAACCTGGCCACAGTCAATTCCTGTCAATATGTGACGTTTTATTGCTTACAGTCATGGTCACTGAACAATCAATGATACTTCTGAATTCAATTATCAGTCCAATAGTTGTTAACTATATTTTAAGTCCTAAGAGAGGAGCTAGGAAAGGACTCTGAGTGGAAAAAACAAAACAAAATCAACAAAACAATAAATTAAGAACAAAGTAAGACAAAAAATGAACCATTTATAACAAAACACAAATAACCAAAAGGAAAAAAACAAAAATTGTTCAAGAAATTCAGGTTTTGCACAGCTATTTTAATCTCTAGTAAAAAAAAACAAAACAAAACATATTTTTCTTCATTCTTTTGTGCTATTCCAATTAATGAATTTGGAGAAAGAAAAGATAACACAGCAAATTTAGTTTTTTCTTTACATGGTTCTCTCCTACCAGTTTAAGCGTGAATAATTCTTTAGCTTTAAAAGTTTAAAAAAAAACTAAAAATCTTGGATGTTTGTGTTTTCATATACTTTTGCATTGCCTTCTTGTATGTGATACTTAGAAGACTAAGCTCCAGAAACACTAATTTTTTAATGATTTCTTTACAAGCATTATCAGTACTTACTATTCTGTATAAGCATTTTATTTATTCATTTATTTTAGATTTTATTTATTTATTTGACAGAGAGAGCGAGAGCACAAGGAGGGAGAGCAGTAGGAGAAGGAGAAGCAGGCTCCCTGCTGAGCAGGGAGCCTGATGTGGGCCTTGATCCCAGGACCTTGGGATCATGACCTGAGTTGAAGGCAGACACTTAACCATCTGAGCCACCCAGTCGTCCTGTATAAGCATGTTTTTAAAAAGCTATTACTATTGATGACTTAGCTAATTTTGCTAAACATGTTTTGCTTTTCTGTAGCAATATAGTGGTAACATTAGGAATTCAATGCACTTTTACATCATCTTTGGGTAGGAAAAAGACATATAAATTGCAATCAAATTGTTGTTAGGATGTGTGTGCTGAATGGTATTACCAAATAAAGATACTAGTCCATACACAGAATAAATAAAAGGATGAAATTGGCCACGTAAAATGTGTAAGGTCAATTAATCCAGTCTTCCTAAATCTTAAGACATTTATAGACAATTCTATTAATATTAAAACTTCAGATCTCAGAAAAAAATGCAGTGCTAAAGACATAAACGTTGATACTCCTGAAGCAATGTACAATTTAGCCTTCATTGGGAAGACAAGAATATTGTTGTGCAGTGGACTGGAGGGAACTTGAATTAGCTCAGTCAATTAAGTCATGATTAATTTATGTTAGATCCTGCTCTCCTGAGTCTATAAAAGCCAAGACTTTAGTTAACCAGCAGTATTTAGTTTAATAAAAGTGAAGTCGTTAAAAATGAATTCGAGAGAGAGAGAGAGAAAAAAAATCTACTACTGACACAATAGACAGCAAGATTCCCATTTTAATTTGTGTCAATGGAAGTTAAAATAAATTTAGAAACTAATAAGAACAGGGTTGCTCCCTTCACATGGATAACCAAATTTCGCAGATAGTTATTAGCATGGCCTATACAGCAGCTCTGCCTGGACGTGTGACAAATCTAAGTATGTGCACAAGAGCAAAGGCTTTCTTTGCAGCAACTGCTGCCACTAGTGAGAGCTCATGTTCTCTCTGGGTCTAACAAGAAATATTCAATTGCTAATACCTTCGGTCAAAAATGATTCTACAGGGGCTGTGAGTAGCTTTGGATTACTCTAATTATCCATCTGAACATACTGCATGAGCCTAATGGGCCTTTGGGAATTTAGGGTATATTGAGAGAGGGTATATGTGGTTACAGACCTAGCTGGGTTCCTAAGCCACAGAGAAAATAACAGAGACTTAATCTCTTCAAGGGAAAAAGCAAAACTGAACCTTAAGGAAAATGTCTAAGTTCCATTCACACAGCAACTCAGAGAGTCTAAATATTGTGCAAAACATGCGATTGAAGATAGGATTAGCAACTGGGACAGATCTTTCTTCGCAAGAAACCCGTGGTGGAGGTATACATCTTTAGGAATATCTCCTTGGCCCATGAAGAAAAATGACATATTTGACTCATCACAATTTTCTGAAACATTTGAGTAAACCCGACCTAAGTAATCTGAGTTCTAGAAAAGTCTTGAATAATATCATATGGATTGACACTGATAGAGCAATTATTGTGTTTAATGCAGTGAATGTATTCTTTAAGTTCAAATATTATGCTCCCTACAGAAACATGTATGGCTGTTGCTAGACCAAATAGCAAAGCAGTTGGGAATTTAGGATCTGGAGTCAGACTGCCTGGGTTTCAAATCCAATTCTACCATCTACTAGTTGTGCCGTCTGAACAATTTAACTTCTTTGGCCTCAGTTTTTTGATATAATAGGGATAATAAAGGTCTCCACTCTGTAGGTTATCATGAGGATGAAATAAAATATGTATATAACATCCTTAGCACTTCGCCTGACATGTAGTAGAAGCTCAGGAAATATTAGCTTTAATTTTTATTTGTTGTTTTAATGTCACTTACCACCTTACTTGCCAAATATATGAGGTGGTATGTGGGGGGCCATTATCAGTTTCTGGCTAGAACATACAGTTGCATGGTTCTAAGCCCTTTGTTTTGTGCTCAGAAAGAAAAACGAGCAGAATGAGATGAGTTAGAACCATTTCTTTACCTATTAGTTATTTTCTATCCTTATTTTTAATATGTCAACATAATGCTGTTGTATGTATTATAATACAAATCTTAAAAATCACATGTCATACGAAATGTTGAAATCACATTTAATTTCCTTTTTATTTATACTTCTACTTGTAGAAGTATAAATATACTTCCATTTATATTTATTTATACTTATTTATACTATTGATTTTTAACATAGACTTACAAGGGAGAGAACCATACCTGAGATATTTTTCTCAAACTTAACATTTTTTGTGTTCCTAGGAATTCTGGTTAAGGACACCATGTCAGATATAAAGTAGCTGTTCAAAAACAAAACAAAACAAAACAAAACAAAAAAACGACAATGAGAAAGACACCCTCGCCATGATTGTAAATGCTTAAGTGCTCACATTATCTTCATGAACCACATGCTTCAAATAGTGATCAAGCACAGCCATCCGTCCTTCTCACAGGCAGTGTGGCATAAACTAAGGTGTCCCATCTTTGTGACATGCCATGTTTCACTGCCGGCATGAGAGGTTTTTTTGTTTTTTGTTTTTTTGCCAAAGTCAGTCAGTAGGTAATGATACAGTAGCTCAAATGTGTCATTTTTCCAGTAGTAACTATCATGGTTTCTGTTGGTCTAGAAAATCAACAATGCCTTGTTCACATTGAAGCATGAACTGTACAATGGAAAGAAGGCGTTTTTGACAACAATGGCACTTTTGTATTAGGGTCTTGAAAACAAAACCAAAAGCGAAAGGTATGATAAGTGTCCTGTTCTCTGCAGTGGAAAGGACAATGCCCTTGTGTAATGATAGACTGATGTCTCCACAGGGGAAAATAACAAAAATGAACTGCTTTCCAGGTCTGACAAAGGATGTATCACTAGAAATAAATTTTAAAAATTGGTTAGAAAAAAGACACACACAGAAACATGGAGACCTTGTATGTCTGTACAAGTCAGGTACCCTTTAGGAAAGTGAGGAAAATGGTAAAAACGATTATTATCCCATGTGCCTATTACCCAAAACCTTCATTTGCAAAATTAACAAGTCAATTTTCTTATAAAGGAATACCTGTCCATTGTAAGCAACTCGGGAAATAGAGATGGACAAAAAGAGGATCATTTAAATAATTCATTATCCCATTACCTACTTTAGCATCAGTGCAACACATTTTATACAGAGAAACTACAGCAATCTTTCTAAATTGTTAATCTACTCAGGGCCCCCATATGGCTTCCTGCACACCTAAAATAAAGCATATATTTCCATGCCTACACGGCCTAAAATGACCTTATCTTGGACACTCTCACTTCCTCCCAAATTTCCCACCATTCTCCCACCAGTTCCTTTTGCTCCAGCCAAGAATTGAACTGAGATTTATCAAACATGCCAAGCACATTCCTAGCCCAGGACATTTTCTCGGCTGCTTCTTGATTGGAATATTCTTCACCCAGATGCTCAGCCTATGTTGTGCACTGCATTCACATCTCTGCTCAGACATCATCTCCTGAGAGGCCCTCCCTGACAACCCCACCTAAAGCAACCCCCTCCCATGACACCCTCTCCTTTACCCTGCCATTTCTTAACCTCTGTACCGCTGACCACTACTGTACTTTATATTGCTATGCATTTGTTCATCTCCATGTTGGGTAAATCCACTAACATGTAAGCTGCTCGAGGATGGGAACTTGATCTGTTTTGTTCATCAGAGCATCCACAGTGCTGTTAAAGTTCTTGACCCATAGTGTGCTCTCAATAAATATTTGTTGAATAGGGGTGGTCTGGGTGGTTGAGTGTCTAATTCTTGGTTTTGGCTCAGGTCATGATCTCAGAGTCATGAGATCGAGCCCCGCATTGGGCTCCATGCTCAGCATGGAGGCTCTTCTCCCTCTCCCTCTGCCCCTGCCCTTTCTAATAAATAAATAGATCTTTAAAAATAAATATCTAAAAAAAATCTTTAAAAAAATCTGTTGAATAAATGAATACTGAAGGTTAACATTTTGGTTATTAAAGTAAAAAAATGATGTTTGGGGGTGCTTATTTGTGCCAGTCATTCTTCTAAACTTATGAATGAGGAAATTGAGGCACAGGGATGTTAAATAACTTGCCCAAGATGGAATTAGGAAATGATGGAACTAGACTATGAACCCAAGCAGTCTGGCCTCAGAGCCAAACTAACTCTCAGTTACTAGTTCTTCCTCTTCTTTCTCTCTCACACACATATACTCACATGCATAGTATGCACCTACAGTCATACCAGACAGAGTGTTTGGAGTATACATTCCCACATAATTAATTATCCTCTGGCAGCATCATTTCATGTCTGTGCCATATTCCACCCTGTGAGTTTGCCAGAAGGGTTTTTTTTTTTTGGGGGGGGCATATTTCAATTTTATTTTTTTATTTGGATTCAATTAGCCTACATATAGTACATCATTAGTTTTTAATATAATGTTCAATGATTCATTAGTTGCATGTAACACTCTGTGCTCATCACATCACATGCCCTCCTTATTGCCCATCACCCAGTTGCCCCATCCCCCTACCCACCTCCCCTTTCACAACCCTCAGTTGGTGTCCCAGAGTCAAGAGTCTCTCATGGTTTTTCTCTCTCTCTGATGTCTTCCCATTCGGTTTTCCCTCTCTTCCCCTGTGGTCTTCCACACTATTCCTTATGTTCCACATATGGATGAAACCATATAATTGCCTTTCTCTGATTGACTTATTTCACTTAACATAATACCCTCCAGTTCCATCCATGTAAATGGTAGGTATTCATCCTTTCTGATGGCTGAGTAATATTACATTATATATATGAACCACATCATCTTTATCTATTCATCTGTTGAAAGACATCTTGGCTCTTTCCACAGTTTGGCTATTGTGGACATTGCTGCTATCAACATTGAGGTGCACATGCCCCTTCTTTTCACTACACCTGTGTCTTTGGGGTAAATACCTAGTAGTGCAATTGGGTCATAGGGTAGCTCTATTTTTTTTTTTTAAGATTTTATTTATTTATCTGAGAGAGAGAGAGAGAGATCACAAGTAGGCAGAGAGGCAGGCCGGGGGGGGGGGAGGGGGGAAGCAGGCTCCCCGCTGAGCAGAGAGCCTGATGTGGGGCTCGATCCCAGGACACTGAGACCACAACCCCAGCCGAAGTCAGAGGCCCAACCCATGGAGCCACCCAGGCACCCCAGGGTAGCTCTATTTTTAACTTCTTGAGGAAACCATTATCATATCATGGACACTTAGAGCTGTTTTTCCTTCACTACTGTTATAATTAATATTATTTTCTATAAATCAAATTATCAAATTAAAATGATACATGGTCCCCAGAGTTTAAAAAAAATTGTTGTTTTCCAAAAAATTTAATGTAAAACCTATTTTTTCATATGCTTGCAAATCTGAGTGTATATATATTAAATTTTAATCATTTTGATAAAAATTTTATATTTGAACTTTAATTATTACTTAATGTTTGCTTTTTAATGGGGTTGGACATTTTTTATAACTTTATTCATTTTTGGACTTCCTGGTTTCATTAAAATTTTAAAATTTGGTCTTATAGAATTCTAGTATTCACGTATTAAGTATAGTAATACTTGGTATTATATTTTAATATCCATTTGTTTATAATCTCCTTGAAATTTTTCTTATGTCAAAAAGAAATTTCAATTATATAATTGCATGTACACATGTGTATATCTTTTATTCTGTGGTTACCGATTAGTTTTATATATTATTAAACAAATGTCCTAATGTCTACCATATTCATGCTACTTCTAAGTCATTGGTTTTATTTACATGCTTTTGTTCTAGAACGGAAAGCAGGTTTGCAAGCACTGTGTTTTGCCGAATGTCTATCTTTGATACTAAACCAGTCATTGGGCACATCTGGTATTTCCTCTAAAAGTGAAGAATTAGTCAAAAGAAAGCAAATAAAAGGAAACTAGCATTTTGGTCTGCATTTCGCCCACCTATTTATTGACTTGGCTTCCCATCTATCTGGGACTATCAGAGAGAAGCAAGGATGTAGATAATGGTATGTGTACAAAAGAGGGAAAGTGCCAGAGTCATTGTATGATCTTACATTTTATCTTCACCTAGGTGGTTACTGAGTAATTTATTGCAAAACTGTGCCAGGCCAAAAAAGAGGCATTTACTTTTTGACAGTGGGAAGCTCAGAATGAACTTTGTGCTAGGTGCTAAGGGGTTATTTGTGTGTATGTGTGTGGTGTGTGTGTGCATATATATGCACACACACATACATAATACATACACATATATTACATATATATCACACAGTATCTATATGTCAATTACAAATATTAATGGATAGTTATAACAAAGCTATTCTTTCTCATGTAATTCCATGGAGGTTTTTTTTTTCTTTTCAAGATTTTATTTATTTATTTGTCAAAGAGTGAGAGCGAGTGAGCGCAAGCAGGGAGAGCAGCAGGTAGAAGGAGAAGCAGGCTTTCTGCTGAGCAAGGAGCCTGATACAGGGATCGATCCCAGGACCCTGGGATCATGACCTAAGCTGAAAGCAAATGCTTAACCAAATGAGCCACCCAGGTGCGCCCATGGAGGTTTTCTGTAGAAATGCTGGCACTTCTGGAGGACACTTTGATAAGAGGACTACACAAACATTTTTTTAGTGCATTTCACCAGTGCTCAATAGTAAATAAGAGAAATAATTTAGGAGAAGAAATTCGATTGAAATATTCTGAGGACTCAGCTTTGACCAATTATAAGAGTTGCAGAACTCTTTGTATCCACAGAGATATAAAGAAGTCAGCAAGGCATGAATCAATACAATATTGACTGTCATGGGTCACTGGAGCAGCCTGGAGAAAGAGACAGAATTGGATGACAAAAGAAAAGGACATCTAAAAGAAAACAAGAACAGAATCTTTTGAGAACCTCTCTTGACGAAGGGTATCCCCAGTTTCTAGAGAAAAGAGATAAAGCCAAACTAGGATAACTATAGAAAATAGGGAATACACTACACTGTGGATAAACATTTTTAAAATAACCTTTTGGTAAAATACAGGCCATTTGTCCCAAAGACTAATGTAACTCTTCTCAATAATGACATTGTATTAAGTCTCATGTTAAAAGAACCCCTTTAGATGCTGAAACTACTATATCCAAATGGCAGTAGAATAAATCACAATGGTTCCAGGCCTTTTAAAATGTCACTATTACCCTACCCCAAGCCACCATCATTTCTGACCAGAACACTGCAATGGCTTCCTAATGGGTTTCCCTGAGTCCACATTTAGTGCCCTCTACACTTTAATTTTCATATAAGAGCCAAAGTTTAAGTAGAATTGCCTTCTATCAAGGAGTTCCATGTTACTATTTATATTAGCCTTTGTAAGGAATGATTCAGGCAACTTCAGAGGAAAGAATTCATTGTTTTCATAGCAATTTAAGAAACAAACACCATCCCTCTCCATGTCTGCTCATGAACCCTGGACACAAAGTTCACGTACACAAAATATCAGGTACCTTCTGCTTCTCTAAGCAAAGCATCTTTTCCTATGTCTCAGTGAGACATTATTCCAGGAAGAGATTATTACACCAACGAGTAATAATCGTATGATTTCAGGTTACAATTCTGAAACTTAGTATTCCATATCTCCCTGGCCAGTCCTAGATATCTATTGATGATTTCTTCTCCTCTTTGCAAATTTTGGATTAGCTGTGTCCATTCTCTCCTCTTCTATTCTGAAATTATACCATAGCTAAACTCACGCAGCCCCATGACTTTATGTAGCATGGGTACACTAACAAACTGGAAATGTGCATCTGGCCTTGATCTCTTCCTTGAGTATTTCATAAATACAGCCACATTCAACATCTTTTTGAATGTCCAATGGACAGTTCAAATTTAACAAGTCCAAAACAACTCTTAATTGTTTTTCTGATCCTTGAAGTGTCTGCATTTCAGAAACTGGGCAGCAAAATCCACTCTCTTGTGCTGCTCTAAAACTGTAGTCATTCTTAACTCTTGCCTTCCCCCTTATCGACTCACCCACTACCATATCCATCAGCAAATTTTATCCTCACAATCAAAATACATAAAAATAAAATTCAGAACCCAAATAAAATTCAGTCACTTCTCACTACTGCTACCACACTGGTCCAAACACCAACTTCTCTTTTGTGGACTACTGCAACAATCTACTAACTGGCTTTGCTGTTTCCACCCTTGCTCCAAATACTCTGTTTTTCATTCTGCACCTAGAGTGGTGTGCTTAAAATGCAAATCTGATCATTTCACTCTCCTGCTCAAAATCACCCCAACTGTATTTAGAATGAGATCAATTTTTCTTACTATTTTCTTCATGCCCTGGCCCCAAGCTCTGATCCCTGACCTGAATCTTGTAATTCTTCGATTCTTCTGCTCTAGTATTACTGTCTTCTTTGTGGCTTCTCCAAGCAAGGAACAATCTCAACTCATAGCCTTTTCCCTTTGGTAACCATGACTCGAAGCCTTTTCCCCAAATCCCACCACCTTTCCACACACACAAACTTTCACAGGACCAACTTTTAGTTCATTTAGTTTCTGCTCAAACGTCACCCTCTTTGAGAGAGGTAGTCACTGTTCATACCTCTGTTCATATAAATTTTCCATTGTTCTAGATCTTTTTGTGTTGTTTCATTCATCTTCTTAGTCTATTATATTGGCAGCTGTTCATTTGCATACTGTCTGTCCTCCTCACTAGAACGTAAACTCCATGAGGTCAGGGGTATCACTGGTTTAGTTCCTCTACATCCCAAGTGTCTATACCCCCAGTATCTAGAATTGTACCCAGCACATAGCAAATGTCCTACAAGTTTTTTGCATAATTATATTAGCTAGCAGTCAAAATTGTCACCTAACATTGCATTGTTTTTGCAATGGACTTGAACTATTAAAACATATGGCAAAATAATGCAAAAATTATCAAAATGACTTTAAAAAGAAATTGGTAGATATATAGAAATGCTACTGATTTCTGGATATTAATTTTATATCCTGTCACTTTACTAAATTTATTACTTCTAGTAGTTTTTTGGTACAGTTTTTAGGATTTTCTACGCAAAGTATTATGTAGTCTACAAATAGTGACAATTTAACTTCTTTCTCTGACATTGGCCATAGCAACATTTTTCTAGTATGTCTCCCAAGTCAACCAAAACAAAAGCAAAAATAAACTATTGGAGCTCCATCAAAATAAAAACTTTTGCACAGTAAAGGAAACCATCAACAAAACAAAAAGACAACCTACTGAATGGAAGAAGATAATTGCAAGTGATATATCCAATAAGGAGTTAATATACAAAATAGATAAAGAACTTATACAACACCAAAAAAAAAAAAATCTGATTTAAAAATGGGCAGAAGTCCTGAATAGACATTTTTCCAAAGAAGCCATACAGATGGCCAACAGACATGTGAAAAGATGCTCAACATTATTAATCATCACAGAAATGCAAATCAAAACCACAATGACATATAACCTTACACCAGTTAGAATAGCTAAAATCAAAATGCCAGGAAATAACACGTGTTGGCAAGAACATGGAGAAAAAGGAACTTTCATGCACTATTGGTGGGAATGTAAATTGGTATAGCCACTATGGAAAACAGTATGGAGGTTCCTCAAAATATTAAAAATAGAAATCCATACGAGTCCACTACTGGGTATTTAACCAAAGAAAATGAAGACACTAATTTGAAAAGATGTATGCACCGATATGCTTATTGCAGCATTATTTACAAAAGTCAAGATATAGAAGCAATCTAAATGTCCATCGTTAGATGAATTGGATAAAATGTGGTGTATATACACAGTGGAATATTACACATCTGTAAAAAAAAAAAAAAAAAAAAAAAAAAAAAGGTGCCATTTAAGACAACATAGACGGACCTGGAGGGTATCATGCTAAGTGAAATAAGTTAAACTGAGAAAGACAACTACTATATGATTCCATGCATAAGTAGAATCTTAAAAATAAATAAGCAAACTAAAAGCAGAATCAGACCTATAAATAGAGACAACAAACTGATGGTTGCCAGAAAGAAGAGGGTGAGGGGTTGGACAAAAATAGGTGAAGGGAAAAAAAAAAAAATAGGTGAAGGGGAGAGGGAGATATAGGCTTCTAGTTATGGAATAAATCATGGGAATAAAAGGCACGACATAAGGAAGATAGTCAATGATATTATAATAGCAATGTAATGGGACAGATGGTAGCTACACTTGTGATGAACATAGCATAATGTATAAACTTGTCAAATCACTAAGTTGTACCCTGAAACTAATGTAACTGTATATCAACTTTCATAAATAAAAATTTTTTAAATGTAAAAAAATTGGTTGATGTAAAAAGAGAAGTCTTATGTTTGTTTTTCCCTTAAATAAATCATCTGTAAGAGGGGGAAGAAGTCATTACACCAAAATTTTAAACATATAACACAATTTGTTAATCCACTACCACCACTCCCCTTAAAATATTTTTGTCTCTAAAAAAGTATAATTTCCTCTGTGGATTACTAAATAAAGACTATTTATTCCCAATATGTGATTGCTTAAATTATATTCTAAATTCTTTTTTTCTGTATTTTTTTGTCTCCCTTTTTTTCTTTTTACTATATAGTACATGCTAATTAATGTGATTAATGACAAATCTTTATCTTGGGCATATGCCTAAAAATCTCTATTTCTATACTAGCTTATGGTAAAGATTTGATCATGAGAACTCTCCTTCACCTAGACCAACTCTAAAACAGAGAAAAAATTACATATATATAATAAAAAAGATTTTTTTAATACAAATGACTTGCTTAAAAATGTCTAAAATTCCATTTAAACTCAATATTTATTGATAATAAAAATGTTCTTTTAAATTAGGCTTTTATTAAGCTTTAAGAATGCTCAGGGATTTAAAAAGTAATTAAAATGGCCAAAATTAACAGTTCAGATTGTTTTTCCAGACTCATATGTACTGTCTTTTTTTGCTTTATTATCCATTAAGGCAAAGTCACCAGTTTCAAAGATCATAATGTTTGTAATTGATCATATGTATTTTTTAGAATTCTTTATTCCAATTTCAAGTTGCCTGGGTGTTTTAGGTAGATAACTTGTTTTCTTTATGCATGAGTTATCAGAACTATATTATTTTTAATTTAAATGTTTTCTGATGATTACTTTTTTGTAGTATATCTCTAAAATTTACCTGAATTTGCTTTTTCTGTGAATTTCTGAGATACAGTATATATATGCCTAGAGACCAAAGATGTGGCAACTGCTACTGCTCTCCTTCTTCCCAAGCTGGAGCCTTTATCATAACACAGAGCCAATCTAAATGAGATTTAAAAGTTTATGCCCCAGGGAAGTGTTCCCTATTAACTATCAATGTATACAATTAAACCTAAAGCATAGTCACAGTGTTTTAATCAGGAAAGCTAAGAGTCATTTCTGTCCTGTGGGGTAATAAATGAAGGCAAAAGCAATTGAACATGCTTTTGGATGTGCTAAGTGATATATGGGCTCTCTTGAGTCACCAAATTGGAAGGGCCACATGCTTAGTTAATCAACACTGCACAGTCATATTGGGGGAGAGGTGATAAATTTCACAGATGTTACATTCACAGGGGTCGGGGTAAAATAGACTTGATCAACCACCTCAGTAATTAAAAGGATGTCTTTAAATGCCTATTATCAAAAGCTTTACTATAAAAGAGAATGAAGTTTTTATTCTCAGTCATTCACTGTAAGTGAATTTAGTAACACTATCAACCACAATGGCTGAAGCTGGCCACTGACTAATATGTACTGACTAATATGTTGACAGTTAAGGTAGAAAATCAGATCCTGGGAGACCAGTTAATGCACTTCTTTCCAGAATGTTCAGGGCTGGTTAGAACAAAACCACATCCAGAGAACCATTAAGACTACACTTAGGAGATAAATTGCTATTCCTATAGGCTTTTCTCCTTCAAGGATAAGCCATGTACTCTCTAACATTGTGTCTCCTGCACACAATCTAAGTGCAAAAGAACAAAAGGGATTCTTAGCCAAAACTTAGTCACCTTCCATTTCAATTGTGTATGTCACAACTTATGTTTGTATATGTGTTAGAATGGGCAAGTGATATTTCTGGAATTAAAAGACTGATGCCTGTTTTCTGATAAAATCTTTCTTTTAAGGTTTTTTAATTATTTATTTGGGAGAGAGTGAGAGAGAAAGAGAGCTAAAGAGAGCATGAGCTGGGGGAGGAGCAGAGGGAGAGGGAGAAGCATACTCCCTGCTGAGCAGAGAACCTGATATGGTCCTAGGACTCTGGGATCATGACCTGAGCTGAAGGCAGATGCTTAACCAACAGAGCCACCCACGCGCCACTGATAAAATCTTTTCTGTTCTGAAATTCCAGTAACTGTTTAAATTTTCCAAAGCATGGAAATTGAATTAAATAGCATATATGGATTTTTCCTATCGATGGAAAAAACAGGATTTCCTGAGTCTTTATAAGTCAACCAATTTAAGTTATTCCTCTAATTCCATCATCTCTATTCATTGCCTTCTGACCTACAGTTGTAATGTTGCTATTGGTTTGGTCGGTTGTGGTTTAGGCAGAAAAGAATGGGGTCTTGGAAGATGGCCATTTCCCTTCTTTCCATAACTCTTTAACAATAGAGAAGAAAGCTGTCTATCATTCTCCCCTTCTGCATCCTCAGTTTGGCCCAAAATATCCATTTAGAAATAAGCCTAAGAAAAGGAAAAAAAGCATCTCCTTTTTCATCCCATGGTGCGCCACAGGCAGCCTATTCAGTTCTAAAGTTGTGCTTGATCAACCACTCCTTAGGTTGAACTTCAAGTCTAAGAGTGATTAGAATTAAAAATCAGGGCTACACTTTATTGATGACAATGTTCGCAAAGTAAATTATTCCTGCAGCAAATTAGTTTGAAGAGGTTATTTTAAACATTCCCATCCACTTACCTTACCTGGCCTATTTCCTGTCACTGTCACACATCTCCTTTCACATGCTATTCTTATTATGATGCTTAACAATAAATTAATGAATGTTCCATGTAAAAAATATATATGGGCAGATGCAGAGTATTAAAAACCTCCATTCCACCCCCAACATTCTCTCTTGAAAATCCAACTGCCCTGTTTTATTCTATTAAATATCATCTATTCTAAAAAAAAAACACAAAAAAACAAAAAAGAAAGAAAAAAAAAGAAAAACAAGCCATGCTTGAGTGAAAACTGAGTCATAGACAATGGAAAAATATATAGCATAGGCAATCTTAGAGTAATATTCTAGGATGATGAAAATGGAAATAAATATATGTAGTATGATTTCACATGCACTGTTCTAAGCTTGGTCTTTGCTTTTTTATTTAGTTTTATACTTTATGATATACAGTAATCCTATTTCAATATCTAAATATGGGACACAGCTACATAATACTTCAATTGTATGAAAGCGTCAAAATGTATTTAACCACCCGTTGATGGTCATCAGGGTAGTTTTAAATTTTGTTAGATACTAAGGCCTTCCATAAAGATGTTAATCTATACTTTTACTCAAGACTCCCTTAGGGCTGGGGGACAAGGACCCCATCCTAAGCCATACTTTAGGAGTTCCTCTGGGCCTTTCCAACCATGGCCTTGTGAAGAATGGGAGAAAACCCTAGAATTAGGGAATGTCCACCCAGGACTTAACGTACTTTACTCTAGATCATAATCTGAGTGCCTGAGACTAGAGAATGATCTGTCCAAATAGCCCTGAGCCTGCTTGCAGAGACTAGAATGGTATCTTCCCTGGATCTGTTTCTCTCAGGGTAGGTTGCAAGTGTACACTCTTGAGGTTTAAGGGGTGGACAGCCAGGATTGTGAGAAGGTGGGTGTGGGTGGATGGAACTTGAGTACACAGACTAAATTGACCACACACATGTTGTGAAGCCCCGAGTGGTAAATGATGACACTGGAACATAAACAGGGACAGACTGAAAGCTGGCAGCTTACATTTGTACTCTTGTTTTGGGCCCTGTAAATTTAAAAGTTCATCTGCTTGCACTAACAGGATCTAACAGTTTTTGTTTACTGAACCCTTGCCATCTCTTAGTGTTTTATTTTATTTTATTTTTTTTTTTGGTCAAAGAACTTAAAAAATGTTTTTTTTATTTAAATTTACATTTATTTAATAGTTCATATTTTCACACAGTGATTCACTATTTCAATTTTTTTCCAATATACTGCCTGTTGTATTGTCTATTTCAAAAATCAAAATGCAACTAATAGGTTCCAAATCAAGATGGTGCCATATGAGGATCCTGATCTCCATTCTTCCCACAGACACATTGAATCTATAGCTATATATGGAATGATTTCCTCTGCAAACAAAACAAAAACAAAAGCTAGCTGAGCAACTTCTATACATTGGGCAAACAAACAAACATACCAAAGTGGGTAGGAGAGGCCGAGAGAGGAGTTCCAAGTCATCTAGCTTTGGGAGCCAGTGGGGCTGGCATCCATGAGTTCCACAAGGCTGTAACAAACTGAGAAATGACTCCTAGAGGGCTCATACTTGTGTACTCACCTACCACAGAGCCCACCATAGAAGCAGCTGGCTTGCAAAATGCCCAAAATTTCTGAGAAAGAAGCTAATTTGATTGTCTGAAACATATGGCCTGAGTGGCAGGCATCTAAATTAACACTGAATACTCTCCTAGGGATCTACTGAAGTACTCTCCAAAGATAGGGGCCAGCAGGTTCCATCTTTGCAGCCTCCCTCTGCCTTCCTTCTGGTCACTGGTATCCCCTAAAAAAGGGCTTGTACCCTCATCTGGCTCCCTGATTTTTGTGACTACCACCCAAGGGACACCTCTACGTCACCCGGCTCTGGTGGCCAGTAGGAGTTATTCTTACGGGTCCCACAGGACTGTAACAGAGATAGTTTTTTGTTTTTTTTTAACTTATTTTTTTTGAAGAGAAAGTGCACACAGTGCAAGAGGGAGAGGGAGAGAATTTCATGCAGACTCCCCACTGAGCGTGGGGCTCAATCCCAGGACCCTGAGATCATGACCCAAGGTGAAATCAAGAGTCAGATGCTAAACCAACTGAGCCAGCCAGGCACCCCCCACAGAGAGAGTTTTTAGCCAGCTGCCATCTAAAGGGCAGAGCAGAGAGGCAACAACTAAGAAGCCCAGTTTTTCTGTGAAACAGGCCTATTCTCTTCAGAAGGACAGCTTGAGGGGTAGGCCTCTAATTATACACAGATCTAAGGGCTAACTGTAATCCTCTCCAAAGACCTTGAAGAGTAGGCAATATCTGCATGTTCTCCCTATGCCACGCTCCCAAGTGCCAATACCTTCTGAAAGGGAACTCATATACACGTTTGCTTCCCTGGTCTTATAGCTGCTGCCAGGGAATGCCCATTGATCACCTGGCTATGGTGGACAAAGGCGCTTATGTTCCTGGGTCCCATGGGACTGTAACAAATGGGGAGACAAGACTTGGCTGACTGCCACACATAGGGCACAGTGGACTGAAACATACCCCCAGTCTTTCTGTGAAAGAGTCCTGTTTGGTTGTCCTGGAGCTTTGGCCTGAAGGGCAAGCTTCTACTTTGACACACATCTAGGAGCTTATTGAGGTGCTCTCTGAGAATATAAAGGCCAGTGAATGTCCTCTGTGACTTGCTTCATTCCAGGTTGCTGGTAGCTCCCAAAGAGAAGGTTGAATACTCATCTGGCTCCCTGATTTTGGCAGCTGCTGCCCAGGAAACACCTCAAGATACCTCGTTCTGGGGGCCAAAGGGCTTACACTCATGGTCCCACCAGATGGTATATATTAGCATACTTTAAAAGCTGCTGCCTGAGGGTTTGGTTTTCGGTCAGCCTGAATCTAGGTGCTGACTGAGATTCTCCCCTTTGGAACACTGAAAGGTCTTAGCATGCCCTCAACTCCTGGGAGCTGTTGAAAATAAAGTAGGCTGCTTGGACAATCACAGAGGTTTGAAAGATAACCAAGAGCTAGGACGAGGTTGAATGAGAAGTTTCATCTTCTACACAAGGACACTTCTTTAAGACTGAAATCATATCAAACATCTTTTTCAATCACAGTGGTATAAAACTAGAAATCAGGGCACGTAAGTGACTCACTCAGTTAAACATCTGCCTTCTACTCAGGTCATGATCTCAGGGGCCTGGGATCGAGCCTGGCATTGGGTTCTTTGCTCAGTAGGGAGCCTGCTTCTCCCTCTCCCTCTGTTGCTCCCCATGCTTGTGCTCACCTCTTTCTCTCTCTCTCTATAGGTCAAATAAATAAATAAATGAAATCTTAAAACAAAAAAGCTAGAAATCAATTACAAGAAGAAAACTGGAAAATTCACAAATACGTGCAGATTTAACAACATTCTATTAAACAAACAGTGGGTCAAAGAATAACTCAAAAGAGAAATCAAAAGATACCTTGAGACAAATTAATATAGAAATACAACATACCAAATTTATGAGATTGAGCAAAAGCAGTACTATGAGGGAAGTTTATGGTGATAAATGCCTACAAGAAACAAAAATACCTCAAATAAACAACCTAACTTTACAGCTCATAGAACTAGAGAAAGAAGAACAAACAAAGCCTGAAGTTAGAAGGAAGAAAATAACAAAGATCAGAGTGGAAATAAATAAAATAAAGACTAAAAAGATAGTAAAAAAGATCAAGGAAACTAAGAAGTAGTTTTTTGAAAACAAAGTGGACATTCTTTTAGCTAGATTCACCAAAGTGAGAGGACCCAAAATCAGAAATGAAAGTAGAGAGTTACAACTGATACCACAGAAATATAAAAAAATCATAAGACATGAATATGACTGCTTTTTGGCTTTTTGACTAAAGTAAAGACACTACTATGAATAAGTATATACCAACAAATTGGACAACCTTGAAAAAAATGGATAAATTCCTAGAAACCTACAATCCACTAAGAATAAATCATGAATAAATACAAAGTCTGAGCACACTGAATACTAATGAAGTGATTGAATCAGTAATCAAAACCTCCCAACATACAAAAGTCCAAAACCAGATGGCTTCACTGGTGAATTCTACCAAACATTTAAAGAAGAACTAATACCAATCTTTCTCAAACTCTTCCAAAAAAAAAAAAGAAGAAGAAGAAGAAAAGGAGAAAACACTTCCAAACTTATGTATGGGGCCAGCATTACCCTTATATCAAAACTATTTCCAAGAATGCCCTAAGAAAAGAAAATTACAGGCCAATATTTCTGATGGACATAGATGCAAAAAAATCTTTGACAAAATACTAGCAAACTGAATTTAGCAACACAGCAAAAGGATCGTACACTATGATCAGGTAGGATTTATTCAGGGATACAAGAGTTGTTCAATTGGGATAAAAGGGTTGTTGATTTGTATCCACAAATCAATCAACATGATATACCGCAGAAGGAAAATGAAGGAGAAAATCATATGATCATCTGAATAGATGTATAAAAAGCATTTGACAAAATTCAGCATCCATTTATGATAAAAACTCTGAACAATTTGGGTATAGAGGGAGCATACCTAAACAAATTATAGGTAAAATATGACAAGTCCACAGTTAACATCATAGTTGATGGTGAAAAGCTGAAAGCTCTCCTCTAAAATCATTAACAAGACAAGGATGCCCACTTTTGCCACTTTAAGTCGGCATAGTATTGGAAGTCATTAGTAAGAAAGTATCAAAAAGAAAAAAATTAAGAAAACAATCTCATTTACAATTTAATCAAAAAGAATAAAATACCTAGGAATAAATTTAACTAAGGAGGTGAAAGATCTGTACACTGAAAATTATAAGACGATGACGAAAGAAACTGAAGAAGACACAAATAAATGGAAAGATATTCCATGCTCATGAACTGGAAGAATATACTGAAAATGTCCATATGACCTGAAGTCATCTACAGACTTACTGTCGCCCCTATTAAAATTCGAATGGTATTTCTCACAGAAAGGTAAGAAATAATATTTGTGTGGAACCACAGAAGACAAAATAGCCAAAGCAATCTTGAGAAAAAAGAACAAAGGAAGCATCACACTTCGTAATTTCAAACTGTATTATAAAGCAGTAGTGACCCAAACAGTATCGGCAACATGCAGAAGAATGAAACTGGACCACTTTCTTACACCACACACAAAAATTAATTCAAAATGGATTAAAGACTTGAATGTAAGACCTGAAACCATAAAACTTCTAGAAGAAAACATAGGCAGTAAGTTCCTTGACTTTGGTCCAGGTGATATCTTTGACACCAAAAACAAAAATAACAAAAGCAAAAACAAACAAGTGAGACTACTTAAAATATTTGCAAATCCTCTATCTGATAAAGAGTTAATATCTAAAATATATAAAGAACACAAACAACTCAAGAGGAAAAAAAAGACAACCCACCAAAAAATGGGCAGGAGACCTAAACATTTTTCTTTTCCTGTTCCTATGACCTCACTTATATGTGGAATCTATAACAAAACAAAAGACTGACCTCATAGATACAGAAAACAGACTGGTTGTCAGGGGAGGCGGTGTGGCAGTAAGCAAATGCGTGAATGGGTCAAAAGGTACAAACTTATAAATAAGGTCAAGGGGACGTAATATATAACATGGTGACTATAGTTAATAACACCATATTTTATTTTTGAAATTTGCTCTGAGAGTAAATATTAAAAGTTCTTATCATAAGAAAAAACAAATTTATAACTATGTGTGGTGATGGATGTTAATTAGGCTAATTATGGTGATCATTTCACTAAAGATACAAATATTGAATCATTATTTTGTATACCTGAAACTAATATACTATATGTCAGTTCTCTCTCATTTAAAAAAATTTAAGTCATTAATCTGTTCTCCTATACAATTTATTTTGAGAATGTTATATAAATATTTGATTCTAATATATAGGACATAACACAGTGTTCATTGTTTTTATTGAATCCCATAGCCTTTTATCTTTTTATTGATATGTTTGTTTCATTTATATGTATGTGATAATATATCTGATCTTTAGTCTACATACTATGTTTTATTGTCAGCTTTAATTACTCATTTTATTGTTACCTATCCTTTGTGATGTAGTCTGTATCCTTTTTTCTCCTTCTGATAACTGTGACCATTTAAAATCTATTCTTAGTTTTCAACTAACTTACCTTCATAATTTTAAATATGCTTAAAACTCAATTTTCTAAGTTTAGAAAGTATCTATTGTTTCCACACAGTATGAAAGATTAGACATACTTGCACTCACTTGAACAACTCTTCTTCCTAGCTTATTACCTTAATATTTTGATCTTGAGTTTATATTCTGATTTCTAAACATAATATGCCTACACATTTTTACTCTTTATTCTATATTTATGTGAATTCAATGTGTACAGGCAGTTCTTGATGTTACCCTCGTTTCATAGTGTTGCTATTTTGTTTTAATTTTAACTTTTCAGTTGTACGACAGATGGCAAAATGGTCCCAGCACTTTTCAACTTCTCCCATAAGAGATGAGTCTATGCTCACATCCCTTAGGACATGCTTTGATCAGTGGGAAGCTGAAGAGTGATGCCATGTGGATTGTGAGCCCAAACCTCAGGCGGCCTTGCAATTTCAGCTATTATGGTACTTTTGCTTTGGAGATATTGTCACCTCCACCTGCCAAAAATTCTGATGTAGTCTTGTAGATAATGAAAGATACGTGATTCAGTTTACTTTTGTTGCCCTAGCCAACAGCCTGCCAACCATCAGACGTTGGAATGAGGCCACGCTGGATTATCCAACTGCAGTTCGTATAAAAAAAGCAGATGTAGGAGAATCCAGAGAGATGGATCAAGTTGTCCAGGTCAGAAAAACTTCTTAGCCCACTCACAGAATCATGAGCTAAATAAAGGGTTTTGGCTTTAAGCCACTAAATTTGGGGGTCATTTGTTTCATAGCAAAGGCTAACTGATACAGGTTGGTTGACAGAATTCATAACTAAGATTCTTCCCCCATAGTCTCTCATGGGTAGTATATTCTGAGTCCTTTCTTATCTAAAAATTATTTCCTTTTGCCTTTATTCATGGATAAAAAGGTAGTTATTAAATTTTTGCACAATTTTTTGAACTCAAAATTCTGCAGACACACTCCACCATGTCTTGACATTGCACACTGCTGTGAAGAATCTGAGTTTAGCCTAATTTTTCCCTTTTGAAGGTAACTGCATTTTCTGATGGATGACTGTAATACTCTAGTTAATCTTGAATATTAATATTTATACCATAGTGCTCCTGAGGGTTGATAGTTCTCCTTTTGCTTGGAACATGTTATTCAGCTTACATTTGTAAACTCAATTCTTTTATATAAAGTTTTATTCCTTTTTTTGTGTTTATTTCAGGCTCTAATACAAAAACTATTGCACAAATGTATCTCCACTCTCTAGTCTTTATGGCTAATTGTTTTCATGGCTTTGTCTGTGTAATTTCCTCAAACATATCCCTGCTTCCACATTGTCTAGCAGTGAGAGTAAAGAGCTGAAAAGATTTTACACGTATGTAATTTAATTTTACACAGTCTAGACTCATAAGAAAGAGATATAGCTAGAGCATGCTGAGTCTCAATTTCTTCATCTATAGAACATAGATAACAGTAGCACTAACTAATGAAGTCTTCTGAATATTCAATGAGCCTATAAAGTAAGGCCCTCAGAAGAGTTCCTGGTATGTGGTAAGTCAATATTAGCTTTGATTAGCATTATAAAATATCACTGGCAATTTTTTCATCATGTATTCTACTTATTGCTCTTAATATGGTTCTAATTTTTGTAATGGCTTTCTTGCTATCTTTGATTTCTTGCCTTAGCCCACTTTTTAATTTCTCCTATTTTTCTGTTCTCTGTAAGCCCTTTTTCATTTTGTTACTTTTTTCTTTTTTTCTTAGAGTCCATGTTCTCTTTTATTTCCATATACTATTTAGAGTCAAGTTCTACTTTTCTAATGTAAACTAAATTATCCCATGGGCATTACTATAGACCATTCCAATTAGCACTTTGGTGATCCCCTTGCTGTGAAGAGAGAAATTCTAAAACACAAAGTGAGACAGCCACCGAGTGATTTAGAATTTATGTATTGCTCAGAAACTACAAACCTAGTTTCTGCTTCCCCTCTCTTCTCCCTTCTACCTCATCCTCAACTCTATTACACTTTATTGTGTTAGAACTACAGGTCTCAGGAGGTAATACTCTCATTTTGGACCAGGCTGGTGACTCATACCCCTCTATTTCTGATTTCGGCTGTAGCTCTAGTGGACAGTTCTATGTGGGCTCAGTTTCATCTCATACCACTGGCACCAGTCTGAAGTGAGAATTGTGTATTGTTCTGCTTTCAGTCTCAACTCCTTCCCAGATGCTTCAGGAGCCTGCTGATCTCTCCCAAGTGCTTCCTGGAAGCACTGGGTAGTTAGGACCCCTCAGGCAACCTTCAGCCAGCAAGAGATAGGATCCTATAGATAAAATGTTCTGCTTATGGTCCCTCAAGCAGAAAATTCTAAGAGTCATTCTGTACACTTCTCAGAGGTCCCAGTGGGATCTAATGCTCATTACTCACCACGGCTACTTTGATAACCCACATGCACGTGGCTTTCCTTGTAACCTCATCTCTCCCTCCAGCACTGTCCCTCCCTCTCTTATTCACAACTCCTGCTTCTGGAGTCACTGTCCAGTCTCTGCACCAGAATCTTTGTGTCAGGCTCTGCTCTGAAGAAACCCAAACTCAAACACATATTCATATAATCTCTCTTTAAGCCCTTTACCCCCCCTCATTTCTCTACAATGTGAAACTTAACCCCAAGAAATATCCCCAAACTTTCTGATAGCCTATTTCTGTCCCAGGCCCTTGTGATTTAGATCAAAGTATTATTCCTTTGGCAACTCAGGATCAAATAAATTCAAATGTTCATATAAATATGCATCCTGATTGAGATTTAGAGTTAGATATGATCTTGCCTCATGCAAACAGGGGATTTTCTCCTTCTTTCTTTATTGTTTTCATTCGCGTAAGAGGATTTTGTTGAGAGGATTTAAGTAAATTGTAAAACCCTAAAGATAAGAAATCATTTTGCCTATTATCATAGAACTTTCAAAATAATGTGTGATTCTGGCCCTAAGCTTCCTTCTGTTAAATACAAGGGCTGGAGTTAACACTAAATTCTCTTTGAAATTTATAATTCTGTGTTTGGTGCTAAACCATAGTTCCATAGTTTATCAATTAGAAAAGGCAAAAAAAGGTTCCATTGTCTGGAAAGTTTAGAAATCTTTATAACTGAAGTAGAAGTACATGGTTTAGATTAGGTAATCAAAGAAGAAGAGAATTTACCCTTTGTTACTCATTATCTGGAACTCTATAATCAGAGGGAAAGGTTGTATGAATAGCAATATCTCCAAATAGGGATAAACCACATTTAATAATTAGTTTCAAACTTCATTTTAATTTTACTAGAATTATAAACAAATATACCTCACTGCAAATTTATCCACTTTCCTTTGAAAATGCATTGTTGATATTTGCATATGGTTTAAAAAGTTCAGTAGAAAGAAAGGCTACAATAACAATTTTGCAATTTGCTAACTATAGATAGTGGAGAGTGCTTTGAGTTCCTAAGTCACTAACATTCTGTTGTGAATGTCAGCAGCACATGATGTTGAAAATATTTTAAAATCTTAATTTAAAAAAAAAAGATTCTACTTGGTTTAGTACTAGAATAGTACTAGAATTTACTAGAATTTACTTATGTGATGTTTAAATATATAAAAGTCACTATAATTCTAAATGACTTAGTGATTCGACACCTTCGCAGAAGTTAATTATTTAAAACTAGATTAGAAACAGCATGTTTTCAAGTGATTTAGCTGTTCAGTAGTAGCATTTTTTGAAGGCCTCTGTCTTCCACACAGTGCTAGGCAGCAGAAAGATGAGATGAGAACTCTGACCACATGGAACTGACTATTGGCAGTCCCAACACAGAATGAGCATTGCCGCGGTAACACAAAAACAGAGAGCTGGGCGAACACTCAGGACGGCTTTCTAATCCAGACTTATAGGTTAAGAGTGATTTCTCAGAAGAAATCCTTATCTAATTACCTGATAATTGAAATAGAAAGCTTTTCCTTACAAAGCCTGTTCCCTAAAAGAGATCACAAGAAACTACCTGAAAAATTCCATGCAATTTAGACGTCATTATTTTGCATTTTCACATCCTTAAATAGAGAGAGAGTATGCTTTCAGTATAAATCTTTGAACAGATTTCTTCTGAAAGTGATTTACTGGCTATGACTAGTTCTCTGTAAACATCCTAAAAGAAGAGAGTTTCAATACTTGAAATTATTCAGGAGAAAATAACCAAATACCTTCATTAAATGCACTTTGATAAAGGCAAAATACTGTTGCTAATCCTAATTAAATTTCTTTCTAATGGTCCAGGGGACAAAGAACAGAAAATAGTTATCTAAAAGAGAGACACTGTGATTGCCTCAATGCATTATTCTGTTTTTTAAGAAGATAAATGTTATATGACGGTAAATCAATATTGGGGGGAAAATGTTTTACCCCGCTTAACTGTTCTAATATTTAATATTTATTGAGCATTAACAAAACGTAGGAAACAGTTTAAAATTTCAAGTTAGTCATGGTCTCTGGCAAAAGACAGTTATTTTATTCCTAATTGCATTTGGGTCCCAGCCATAACTCTTTTAACACCATGCATCCTCGGTTAGAGATCCAAATGTTAATTGTTAGAGAATTGCTAAATCCTTCACAGACGACCTTAGACAGAGCAATTGTTAAGTGTTCGTGGCCCCTACACATTAAGTATAGTGATGGGTAAAACTATTAAGATAGAATTATTTAAATATATAGAAAACTTAATGTAATCTATTAAAAAAACTAATAGCAACAATACGCAAACCAATACGCAAAATTCAATTTCATTTCCACATGGCAAGAAACTGAAAATTGAAATTTTATAAAACAATACCACCTACAAAATAGTGCTTAAATTTAAAAGACAAAATAAATGGAGAAAAAAAATAAATGGAGACATATACCATGTCGTGAGCCAGAGGACTTGGTGTTGTTAAGATGATGATTCCCTCAAATTAAATTAATTGATAGATTTAATACAATCTCAATACAAATCCCAGTGGATTTTTGATAGAAACTGACTAATTCTAAAATCTTCGTGAAATAACCAAAAGAACTTAGAAAATAGCAAAGTTGGAGAAATAACACCACTTGATTTCAAGTCTTCTTATAACTCTAGAATAATCGGGACAATGTAGTTTTTTTATAAAGATAGAAAAATAACTCCATGAAACAGAATGGAGAGTTCAGAAATATACCCACACATATATGAACGGAATTTCAATAAATTTGAAAAACAATTCAATAAAGGACAGTCTTTTCAACAAGAAAAATTGGATGTCCATATGCCAACAAAAAACTTCCACTTCTACCTCACATTTTATAACAAAATTAACTTAAAATGGATGAACAAAAATGTAAAGGCCAAAACTATAAAGAAAAATCAGAAGAAAATATAGGACAAAAATACGTGTGACCTTGGGATAGGCAAAGGTTTCTTAGCTATAGCACCAAAAGTATAATTCATAAAAGGAAAACTGATATGTTGGACTTCATTAAAATTAAAATTAAAGTATGACCTCTTTGAAAGATATGGTTAAGGAATAAAAAAGACAAACTGCAAATGTGAGAAAACATTTGCAAAATCATACACATGATAAGGAATTGTATCTAGATAAATAAGATCTTTAAAATTGTACCCTTTAAACATGCACAGTCTATCATGTGTCAGTTATACCTCAATAAATCTATTTTAACACTTAGTGAAATATTTCTACTTCATTAAGATAAACTGCATTCTGTAATATCACCTTCTGCTTTTCAAGTATGGACTGTTCCCATTATTTCCTGGAATAAAATGAAAAGCAGCTTGCAAAATTCATTCTAAGCAGTTTTCAGGCAGTTTTCTGGAGTAGGAGAATCTTTTGCAAACAGGAATGAAAATGTGTGGTGCCTTTTCATGAGTCCCTGTAGAGGAGCACTTATCCTCAAATAAACATTAACCTGGGAAAATTATTGTAATCAGACCAAGTTTTTAACCAAGTTCCAGAACAGTTTCCCTTAACTCATTTTCCCCTCTCAGTTTTACCTATCATTTCCTTAGGTAGAAATAACTTCTACATATTCAGCCTTTCTCTTATCAATACTAGATTTTAAAGATCCATTTTTCCTTGACTATTTGGGCAATGAACAGAGATTTTCACTACTAAATGTGTAAACTTTCCTTGTGTCAGCAAGGACATTATTAATATCAAATAAAGGCTATAGACTTCTAATCCATCACCTTATCTGAACTCCTGCACCAGCAAAGATGAAACAACATAATTGTGTGCTGAAAACTCGCCTGTGGACAAACATGAGAAATAGTAGTGTATCCACTGAGCACCAGGGAATTACAGATAAATAAAACTGCATTAAGTCATGGATACATTTGTAAATCTAATAAACCAAGCAACAAATCATGCAACAAAATTGAGAGTCAAACTAAGTGGGAATTGGCTTTAAGTGTCCATGAATAGATTTATTGAAGAAAAAGTTCCAATGTGAGTATAAGGTATGGTGACCTAAGAACAAATATTTATTAAATCTATTCTTATATATAACCTGATGGGAATGCAAAGTGGTGCAACCACTGTGGAAAAGAGTATGGAGTTTCCTCAAAAAGCTAGAAATGGAACTACTCTATAATCCAATAATAGCACTACTGGGTATCTACCCCGCAAAATACAAAAACACTAATTCAAATGGATACATGCTCCCTTATGTTTACAGCAGCATTATTGATAATAGCCAAACTATGGAAGCAGCCCATGTGTCCACTGACAGATGAATGGATAAAGAAGATGTGGGGTGCATATACAGTGGAATACTATTTTGTTATAAAAGAGAGTGAAATCTTGCCCTTTGCAAAGACATGGGTAGGGCTCGAGAGTATAATGCCAAGTGAAATAAGTCAGTCAGAGAAAGACAAATACCATATTGTTTCACTCATATGTGGAATTTAAGAAACAAAACAAATGAGAAAAGAGGAAAAAAAGAGAGAGAGAGAGAGACAAACCAAGAACAAACTGATGGTTACCAGAGGGAAGGTGGGTGGGTGAGTGGGGGGATGGGTGAAACCAGTGATGGGGACTGAGGAGTGACACTTGTCATGATGAGCACCAGGTGTTGTATGGAAGTGTTGAATCACTATATTGCATACCTCAAACTATTATAACACTGCATGTTAACTACACTGAAATTAAAATTTTAATTTTAAAAACATATTCTTAGATATATACATATAGGGATAGAACACGTGTTTTCCAAGATGAATGTGATGAGTCATTCCACATGCCAAACATGACAAAGTCTTAACATGTTTGCCCAGCGTGACTTGTAATACACTTGCAATATCACTATTGTCACCCAGCTTCTGTATATAGAAATAAGAGTCAAGGAAAAAGGGTCAAGAAAGGGAAGTTTGATAAGTTTGATTATCTAGATGTAATTATACTTTCATTTAAAATAAGAATATCAATAGAATCTACACCTCAAATCATGAAGCATAGATATAGACTCATGTTGTGCTTTCAATTTTTCGGAACATGTGAGGTTTTATTTTCCTTCAATTTTAGGACCCTGTAGGACTGTTCTTTATTAAATGTATCAAGACATGGTCTAATCTATTTAAAGTGTCAAGGGATTTTCAGCACCAGGCCAGAGGGTTAATGTCGTCTCAAGAAAAGCCATAATAACTCAAGTACAATTTTTATGTGATACACTCAAAGAAATTATTATAATGAATGAGACATCACCATAAGTACTAGGGGGCATTTTCAAATGAGTAATGGTTTAACGTGAATGAACAATTAAATCCCAAAGTGAGTCAAAAATAATTTAACAGCATTGTTAACATATAGTTAGTTGATTTGCTCGTTCCATTTCATTCATCATCGTCCACACTGTAAAAATAAATAAGTCGAACATAGTGGTAGCCTTAAGATAAGCACAACTATTCTGATCACCCTCAGCTCATCTTTTCCCATGGAGAGAATGACCCCAAGACATTTAAATCATTCTATCTATTGGTTAATACAGAAGCAAGGTACTTTGCATGAAAAAAGGAATTGAATTGAAAAGCCAGTTGTAGATGTAAGCACAGACAAGTCTGAGCTTTCTGAATCTCAGTTTTTCTTTATGTAAAATGAGAATGCTCATGGAGACCAGGTAAAAATATAAAATCTAAAATTCTGCATTCATATGGTACTCAAGAAATACCAACCAAGAAGAGAACTGGTATGGGGGAAAAAGAGTATGTTAACTTTTACACGGAAGACTTTATGGAAATCAAAACCTGAAAATTATACAAATCTTACAGTATTTGCTCTATACACTATTTCAAGGTCTTGTTCTAAATTACCTAATAAAATTTACTAGATTATAAATTACTTGGATCTAAAAGACCACCGATGATATTCTTAAATCAAGATGTGATTCCTCCAAGTTCTGTTATTAACTCTTCATAGTATCTCTACTGTATACAAGACTCAATGCCCTTTGACCAAAGCCCTTACCACCTTTGTAACCCTCCTCTTTTAGCTGTGTTTGTGTTTCCCTAGCACTCCTAACTCTATAGGACACTTATTTACTGTTCCCCAGATAAACCACACATTTTCATGCTTTTTTTCTCTTCTCCATTTGACAAGTTCTTATCTTTCCACTCAGTCGTAACATCACCTCTGTTGTGAAGGATTCCCTGACTCTTGCCTATAGTTAGTTGTTCCCTCTTTGCTTATGGTATAGTGAAAAGAACAGAGAATCCAGAGTCCAGCATTAATTCAAAATTTCCAGCTTCTACCATTGATCATCTGATCCTGAGTAATTTACCAAATCCCTCTAATCTTGGTTTCCCCTTCATTTAAAGTACTTTAGCTCAGTGATTACCTTATCATGTAACATGAGGACAGAATTCCAAAAGGTACATAAATCACATAGATCAGAACCTAGCACATACTAGATTCTTAAGGAGTGATAGCTATTAAGAGTAGTATTCCATACCGCTCTGAGACTGCTCTGTCATTAACTAATGTCTATCCCCCATACTAGACCATCAGATGGGAGGGATCATATTTAATCCCCTTTAAATTCTTAACAAGTATGGGGCGCCTGGGTGGCTCAGTGGGTTAAAGCCTCTGCCTTCAGCTCAGGTCATGATCTCAGGGTCCTGGGATCTAGCCCTGCTTCGGGCTCTCTGCTCAGCGGGGAGCCTGCTTCCCCCTCTCTCTCTGCCTGCCTCTCTGCCTACTTGTGATCTCTCTCTCTCTCTCTGTCAAATAAATAAATAAAATCTTTAAAAAAAATAAATTCTTAACAAGTAGCATAGTATCTAGCAGAGAGTGATCACTAACTGAAGAATGCCTAGATGGAAAGATGTCGGTGAATATAAATTGAAGAGTACAACGCTTTATTTTATAGTTGGAGAAACTGAGGCCTAGATTATTTAAGTGACTTGCGTAAGCCACACTTGTAGTTAAGGAAAGAAAGAATGTGATAGAACACCGATTAAGAGGATTTAGTTATCAGGATCTTTCCTATTTGGGTACTGCATTTCTTCCGCTAAATGCTTTCTGGAGGAGGATGCCAATTAGGTACACCTACTTTCCTCCAACATCCACAAGTCATGTGACCCAGGCTGACGAATCAGTGTTTGCACTTCACCTCTGGGTTATTGAGATCAGTTCAGGGGTGTAATTGTAGCTCCAGCAGGCCCTAAGAGACAGTTCTTTAAAAGTCACTATTCTTAGACTGATGCTGCCCTAAAACCAAAACTCAGCTAAAAGAGTGGAGAAAGAAAGGAAAAGAGAATTAATGCTGACATCATTAGAAACTGTCTCAGGCTGCTGCTGAAGCTCCTTGTACTTCCATTGTTTGTTTAACTTGTACAAGTTGAGTTTCTAGCATTTGCAATGGTAAGGATTCTAATACAATGTTTCCTAATTTCTAGACCCATGTTCTTCCTATACACACTGAAGTCTGCTAAATAACTGCCAAACGATGTAAAGTGCCCAAAGACAAGCCGCAGTACACTTAGCCAGTTGCTTCATTTCTAATGGCAAACCTGATGCATTTAACCACAGTATTTACCAGTCAATAGTGTCCCAAATTTGAATAAGATGATATTGCTGAGGGATGCCTGGGTGGCTCGGTAGGTTAAGCATCTGCCTTCCACTGGGGTCATGATCCCAGAGTCCCCTAGCTGGCTCCTTGCTCAGCGAGGAGCCTGCTTCTCCCTCTGCCCACAGCTCCCCCTGCTTGTGCATTCTCGCTCTCTCTCTCTCACAAATAAATAAAATCTTTAAAAAAAAAAAAAAAGAGAAACTTGATATTCACAAATTTCACCCCTTTCCATTTATAGATATACTTTTTTTTAATATTATTTACTTGAGAGAGAGAGAGCCCTCCAGTTGGGCAAGGGACAGAGGGAGGGAATCATCGCACAGACTCCTGGATGAGCACAAAGGCTGATGTGGTCTCCATCCCACAACCCATGAGATCATGACCTGAGCCCAAACCAAGTCACCTACTCAACTGACGGAGCCACCCACACACCCCTAGATATCATACTTTTAATTGTTAGATTCTCCAGTCAGTTCTACTTCATGTACAATGCTTACATGAAAGCATTTAACCCTCCGCTAGCAATAACTTTGTTATATTGAGAAACATGTGTCTTTCATACAGTGCTTTCCACATAGTTCTCTCCCCATCACTTGTCTTTGTAGAAACATGTCATTAACACAGAGTGAGTTTTCAAATTAGAAATGTAAAATGGGTTTTCCATCAGCAGAATACATTAAACTAGTTTACTTCCTTAAAGATAGATTTTTAAAAGACAAAATCTAAAACATTCAGTTCTATAAATTTTTCACACATGGATCAATTTTATTTTTTTTCTTCAAATTTATCAGGACTGAAATAAATAGAACAATTTTAAATCTTTGACATAAATATAGTTTAAACTCCTACTGATTTACAGTGCAGGCTGGAATTTAAAATATGTCCTTTATAAACAAGGGTAAGTTAGATGCACATACTGTAGCACTAATGGTTGAAATTTAAAACAAATTATCACTAAGTCCCTTATAGTCCTAATACTTTATTGTCCTACAAATCTCTTAATTGTTTTGTTAAACTACCTTCAAAACTTAATAAAAATGTTCTTTCAGGTGAAAAAAAAAAATAGAATCCAATGTGTTAAAGTAACACATCAAAGACCAGAACACTTAGAGGTTAATTTCCAAGGAAAAACTTTCCAAAGTTTCTTCATCTTTACCAATTATCCTTTCAAAAACTGAATGCTGGGTTAAGATTTGAAAAATCTTAATATTTATTTTAATAAATACTTGAAAACTATTATAAAAAAAAAAAGAAAACTATTATGTAACACCATGCTAATTAAACTAATTCTTTATAGGGTGCCTGGGTGCCTCAGGGGATTGAGTCTGCCTTCAACTGAGGTCATGATCACAGAAGCCTGCGATTGAGCCCCAAATGAGGCTCCGTGCTCAGCAGAGAGTCTGCTTCTTCCTTTCTCTCTCTCTCTGCTCCTCCCCTGGCTTGTGCTCACTTTCTCTCTCAAATAAATAAAATCTTTTAAAAAATTAAAAAATAAACTGATTCTTTATCTTTCTAAAACAGCTTTTTTAAAAAAATACTTATTTACTATTTATTTTAGAAAGAGCTTGTGTGCGAGTGGGAGAAGAGGGAGAGGGAGAGAATCCTCAAGACTCTTGGCTGAGCGCAGAGCTCGATGCGGGGCTTGATCTCACGACTCTGAGATCGTTACTAAGCCAAAATCAAGAGTCAGATGTTTAACCTACTGAGCCACCCGAATGCCCCTAAAACAGCTTTGTTTTAAATATCCTGTCCTAGAGAGAATACTTTTACTTCCTCATAGTCATTATTCTAGAGTAATTTTAATTGAGAACTACGCACTCAAGTTCTTTTTAAATAGCTCCAAATTTACTCTAAAAAAAATGCATGGTAAAGGAATATTTAAAGCATTAAAATATAATTGTAAAATATATTTTAAACTGTTTAGAGCATTAATTTGTTAGTTTCTTCCCCATAGTCCTCTTCTACTCCATTATCTTTATTTAGCACTTACTGTCTTACGATGGAGTTGTCACAGCAAAAGACAAATGAGTCAAATTATTGGCTTTCAACTTAATATCACCAAATCCAGGTATGAGACAAATAAAACTAGAAGAATACTTGCTGTATGGGTTTTTCCCATTCAAGGGGATATAGATTTTTCCTGGAAAGTGTTGAAAAGGAAAGCTATAGAGCCAGATGTTAAAGATGATCTCTAAAAAAGGAAATTCATATCCTGAGCCCCTCTTGACTCAATCATCTGGTGTGGGGGTTGGAGAAATGGAAAACTGAAAATGATAGCAGAGCCTCAAATAAATATGGAAATTTGAGAGCACAGTAGACAATTTCTATTTTCTCTAATAAGGCTCCAGCCTTATTTTTGTAGAAAAATCCCATGTCTAGAGGCTAGAGAACAATGGATTAGAAATACCTGCAGAAGGATTCAAGGAGCCTCATCTGGAGGGCAGCCTCAGAGACCCCAAGGGCTCAGCCCAGAGAGGCAGGTGGTGTGGTCAGAGGGATACAGCAGCACATGCCAGCATGGACTGGAGAACAGACAGAACTGAGAATATGCAACAAAGGCTAGTGTGGAAGGTCTGCTGACTGCAGGTAGAAAGGGACTAGATGGTGGTGCAGCAGTGGGTCTCTAACTGGGACTGATTGCAACGGAGTCCCTGGCATTATTTCCCGACCTCTCTCCCCTCCAGGATGTTGGCATTATTTTGGCCTATTAGAATTCTTGCACAACCTTAAAGGAAAGAGGATATTTTAGTTAGCTATTGCCATAGAGCAAATTACCACAAATTCAGGGGTCTTAACACCTATTATTCACAGTTCTGTGGATCAAAGTCTAGAGCGGCCACACTGATTCTCTGCTCAGGGTAACACAAGGCTGAAATTAAGGTGTCTGGCAGGCTGAGTTCTCATCTAGAGGTTCAGGAAAAATCTGCTTCCTAGCTCATGAGGTTGTTGACAAAATCAGTTCTTTATGCCTATAGGACTAAGGTCCATGTCCCTGGCCAGCTATCATCCAGGGCTGCTCTCAGCTCCTAGAGATTGCCTTCATTCCTTTCCATGTGGCCCTTCCCATCTTCAATGCAATCCATCTCCCTCACATTAAATCCTTCTCAAGCTTCCAGTCTGACTTCTCAGTCTCCTATCTCTAAACCCAGATTTAATGGGCCCATGCTATTAGGTCAGACTCACCCAGATAATGTCCCTTTCTTAAAGTCAACTAATTTGGGACCTTAATTATTTCTTCAAAATTAATTCACAGCAGGACCTAGATTAGTACTTGATTGAGTTAACTGAAAGCATATGAACTCTAGAGGGCAGGAAGCATGGGATCTCTCTTAGAATTCTGCCTACCACAGCTGAGATGAGAGAATTGGCCTAGAGTATCTGGAACTGGCTAAGAAAACCCTAACTGAGAGTGTCTACATGGAACTAAGATGATGTTTCTACTACCAAGTGAAATAAAAGTCAGGATAGAAATTAATCAATATTGAAAGTTTTCTTTAAAAAATAGTTTTATATTATACATGCCAGAGTTTGTAATCTATGGGATCTGTGCCTATTCAAATAGAATAGAGCATCACTATCAAATAATATTTCAGATCATATATAAACTTTGTATCATGACAAGAAACCATGTGTCGAAACTCATTAAAAATTTAATGCACATTCGCACGTTAGCAAAGTAGGTACTTGAAATTATAATACTTGGCCATCAGTCTTCCAGCCTTTCCTATCTTTAGCTATTTCTATTTCTGACCCTTCCTGGCATTATTTACATCTTAGAGTTTCCTTCACCTAAATCTGGAGCTATCCAATTTTATCCATTTTCTTTAGATCATGCCCAAGACTACTGAGTAGCAGGCTGGGACATCAGAAAATACCCTAGTACATAAGTCGGAGTTAGAACAGGACTAGGATATTAGTTTTCTCTCCCTAACCAACTTCTTTACCACCTGGGTGATCAAACCCAGGTGAGACCCGAGTCTCAGGGTCAGAAGTGCACTCGGAGAAAATTCAAAGCAGCAGCAGGGTCCTTAACATTCTTCAAAAGCTAAGGAGGGATAAGAAAGACTAGAAGGTGCTTTGAAGAGTACTCTTGAATTCCACTTCCTGTGAGAGTACTCTGATCCTTATAGACCAAAAGGATTTCACGGTGAAATTGCTGCTTGAAAGAACCCTCCATTTTGACAGACGGCTAAGAGCCAAAGTTTCCCCAAGAATGACAATCCCCACACCTGCCTTGTGAAAATAAAGCAGAAAAACATTGAAGACCTCTACACTGAGACTACTTTCCTCAGAAACACAAACACACACTTAATTTACACTAGAGGAGGATTTTAAACGTGAAACTGTTAGTTACAAATACAATCTGTCTGGGATAGAGCTATTGCTTTTATCTTACAAAACAGTGAATCAGATTTTCAGTAATGTCTTTACTTGGCTACAGTTATGCTCAACTACTGCTCGTAATTATTTTGGCTCTATCCATAAGGCCAAGAGCTCTTTCTATGAACCAAAAATAAATAACCAGTCTCCTTTAGGAATAAGGAGGGACTGAATAAATTGAAGACACTGTTCGATCAGCATCAGGAGCACCAAGCAGCTTCTGAATTTATTCAATTCACACTTTGTTTTTTTAAAGAAGACTGAGCTATTTATTTCTGTCCTATGGGCAAACTCGGAATATAATGGACAAAGTGTCAGATAAAATGAAGAAAAATGATGATATTCCCCAACAGAATAAATACATCTTTTGCTAAAATCAAGTTACCAGAGTTCCACTAAGCCCCAAGTGATCAGCTGCTATGAGACATAAAACTGAGCTGAAAGCAGTGGGCAAAGAACTTGGATAAATGAGGACTTACATTTATAATGAAGTAGCATCAGTAAAGACAGATCATCCTTCAAGAGCAGAGGCTCTAGTTCTCAAATCCCTAGATGTTACCTCAATTTTCCTAAAGGTATTTGTATCTTTGGAGCACATTCCCCTCTGGGATCTCAGAGACTCACTGATAGTGCATGTTTTGAGCTCTTCTATAAGGAGACAAACAGCCTTCTTCATACGCATATGAAGGAACATTTGGGATTTCTGAAACGCTACTCTGACAACTGCCAGAAAATGGGATATTAGAAGATGCTGCCTCACATTTAACAATTCATGGACAGCCAGTTTTTTAAAAAGCATTTTACATTAATCACTTAACAATGGATATGTATTGACTGTCCTAAATAATATTTACCAGATCCGGCAGAACAGACCTCCTCGTTGGCCCCACACTTATCTTAGACCTTCCCAGCTCAAGGTCTCTGCTGACCATTTCTCCACAAAATCTTTTACAGCCCAGGGCACCTGGGTGGCTCTGCCTTTGGCTCAGGTCATGATCTCAGGGCCCTGGGATCCAGTCCCACATTGGGCTCTCTGCTCAGCAGGGAGTCTGCATGCTCCCTCTGTGCTCTCTTTCTCTCTCAAGTAAATAAATCTTTTATAGCCCTCCCAATGCACCTCAAAATCTACTTTCATGAAGCTTTCTCTCAAAACCTAAGACCAAATGATTTCCCGCTTTTCTCAATTATTTCAGCAGTCTTTACACCATTCCGATGGATGTGTTCCTGCATCCCACACAAGGCCTCTTCCTCTCCTTCTCCCTCTTAGTAAGTCCTGGCAGTAAGTTGAACAATGGCCACTCAAAGATAGCAAGTCCTAATCCCTAGAATTTTTAAATGTTATCTTATTTAGATAAAGGGTCTTTGCAGATGTAATAAGTAAAGAATTTTGAGATGAGGTTGCCCTCGATTATCCAGGAGAGCTCTAAATGTCTTCACAAGTGTCTTTGTAAAAGAGAAGCAAAGGGAGATAGCACATAGAGAAAAGAGGGCAACTCTCAGAAATTGGAGTGACATGGCTACAAAGGAATGCCAATGGCTACTGGACCCCAGAAGAGGCAAGGAATCAATTCTTCCCTAGAGTCTTTGGAGGAATCACAGCCCTGCTGACTATGATTTTAGACTTCTGACCTTCAGAACTGTGAGAAAGTAGATTTCTATTGCTTTAAGCCCCTCGTTTTGATTCGTTATTGCAGCCACAGGAAACTAATATAGCCCACCAAATAATTTTGATAACTGACCCATTGCTCCTCACAGAGAGAATACAATGCAGCATATAGCTGATCTTTGCCCTTCTTAATCAGACACTCGAGCTTTTATAGCTCCGTATTTACGGCTGGCCAGACAAGTTAAAATTTGATATCCCCCAATTTTAAGAAAAATGTCATCCTCTCTTCACAAGATTATTTGGGTTCTGTTATTCTCAGGTAAAATAGTGGTTTAGTTTATGAATTTTTGAAATAAGACACATGAGTTCCAATCTCGGCCCTGACACTTCCTAGCTTTTTTAGATTAGGCAATTCATTTAACCTCTTTAGGCTTCCGTTTTCTTATTTATAAAAATTTGATACCTTATAGTATTTCTGAGTGGGTGAAATAATTCATGTAAAGCACAGTGACCGGCACATTCTAAATGCTTAGTAAATGACAGGTATTTTCATTTTGGGTTTCTAACAGTTTACTTTTCAACAAATATTTACCAGCATTTGCTATCTACTAGAAACTAAGATTATAAATCTAAAAAAATAAAATAAGATAAAGTCTCTCAAAAATTAAAAGTAGAATTATCATGTGATCCAGCAATTACACCTCTGGGAATATACCCAAAGGATACAAAAACACTAACTCGAAAAGCTCTCTGTACCTCTATGTTCATTGCAGTATTACTTACAAGAGCCAAGATGAGTGTGCATTCATTGATGAGTGGTTAAATTAGTAGTGATACACACACACACACACACAATGGGATATTATCTAGCTATTAAAAAAAATAAGGAAAGTCTACGATTTGTGACAATATAGATGGATCTTGAAGACATTATACTGAGGGAAATAAGTCAGAGAAAGACAAATATTGCATGATCTCACTTATATGTCAAATCTAAACAAATGAAAACAGAAAAAAAAGATCGGATTTGGGAGGAACTGGAGGAAGGTTATCTTCTAGTTATAAATAAGTAGAACATCATGGTGACTGTAACTAACACCGCTCTAGAATATGTAGGGACAGTTGTTACAAGCGTAGCTCCTAAGAGGTCTCATCACAAGAAAAGCTTTTTCTTCTTTTTCTTATCATATCTATATGAGGTGATGGATGCTAACTGAAATTATTGTACTAATCATTTCATAATATATATGTTAAATTATGTTATGTTATGTAATATATGTTAAAATATGTTATCCACCTTAAACTTATTATGTGTATCAATTACATCTCAACAAAACTGAGGAAATAAAGAAATAGGCTAAGTCCCTAGGGTCATGGAATTTATATAATAAGATTAGAATTCCCAACCGGTGCATTGTTTTTTAACTCGTAAGGTGAGTACCTGATTTCTGTATTTCTCTTTTTTTTTTTAATGAGAAGACTTTTGAGGCTGTGGAGTATCCTTTACATTTAGCTTTTTCTACATTCCATATATACGAAGTGTTTTCCTTTCCATTACTTTTTACACGATGCATAATTTCTTTAATTTCTTCACTGATACATGAGTTACCTAGATGTGTGTTTTCCAACTTGTAGTTAAAACATTTTCAATTTCTGGGGTGCCTGGGTGGCTCAGTGGGTTAAAGCCTCTGCCTTCGGCTCAGTTCATGATCTCAGGGTCCTGGGATCCTGAGCCCGCATCGGGCTCTCTGCTCAGTAGGGAGCCTGCTTCCCCCTCTCCCTCTGCCTGTCTCTCTGCCTACATGTGATCTCTCTCTCTGTCAAATAAATAAATAAAATCTTAAAAAAAAACATTTTCGATTTCTAATTATTTCAATTGTATTGTCCTATGAGCAAAGAGTAATATAAAAAAAATTGCCCATTTTTTTAAAAAATTGAAAGTTTTCTTTGCTGCCAAGTACATTTCTTAGTCTTATTACTAATGTATCTTCTTCAAAAATGTGCCTCTTGTATTATGCGTTGGCCTTTTATTATCTTGTTTAGTGCTCTTAATTTTAAATATGACCTTGCCACCGGTGTTGACCTCTTTTCTTTCTTTAGCTTTGCATCTGCCGAGTACTGCATATCTTTGCCAAGGCCTCTTTATTGTCAATATTTCTTCATCATTTTCATAGTTTATTTCTTGTAAGTAGCATACTGGTAGGTTTTGTTTTCTATTTCTAGCAGTCTAGCAGTCCAAACCTGGAATATATTTTATTTCTTCCACCTATTTATGTTACTTTATGATGATTTTTTAACATCACTGCTTGCCCTGTATATTTAACATTTTCATTACTTTTTAAAATATTTTTTTAAATTTATTTGAGAGAGGGAGAGAGAGCCCACGAGCAGGGGGAAGAGGCAGAGGGAGAGGAAGAAGCTGACTCCCTGCTGAGCAAGGGACTGGATCCCAGGACTCTGGGATCATGACCTGAGCTGAAAGCAAATGCTTAACCAACTGAGACAACCAGGAGTCCATTTTCAATATTTTTTAATCTACTTTTACATTCTTCCCCTCTTCATTTTTAAATTCAACTATACTTTTTCATGCTACTAATTGTTACCTTCTATATTAATTATGGAAATGCTAGCTGCTATAATAAATAAATCCCAACATTTCAGTAGTTTAATATATAAGAACTTATTCCTAACTCACATTAACATTTCCACATTGTGGTTACATATAGTACAGTTCTGCTCTACACTATTATTTTGAAACTTGTGATGATAGAAACTCTTACCTAACTCTATACCTTCAACTGGATGTCAACATCAAGCTAAAAGGGGAAGAATATGGAGGATCATGCCTGACAATGGGACACATTTCTGCTCAAAGTACAGTCACATGCAGAGGAAGCTGGGAAATGCACTCTAGCCATGTACAAGCCATAATCAGACACAAATGACTGTCCTACTACTTAACATGATATCAACAACATACGCCCATCAGGTTTCCCATATTTCTAACATGAAGCCACCAATCAACCATATTTACATCACTTATATTCAAAAGTATTTGCAGAAAGAAAAATAAAATGGGGGTGCCTGGGAGTCTCAGTTAAGCGTCCGACTCTTGGTCTCAGCTCGTGTCATGCTCTCAGGCTGGCAAGATGGAGTCCCACATCCCGCTCTGCACTCAGTGAGGTCTGCATGGGATTCTTTTTCTCCCTCTGCTTCTGCCCCTCCCCTCACCCCCATGCACCCTCTCTAAAATAAAACTTTTTTAAAAAATGGAAATTTGTAAATGATACTTGTCATGCCTGTTTTTATATGTGTAATTCCATTCTCTAAAAGTAACCTAAGTGTAATTCCAAATGTTTGCCAGATTAGCTCTCCAAAATGGCCGTGTTACTCAGAAACTAGCTGCTTACTCTGATTAATACTGAATCTCCCTCACACACTTTGCGTGCCAGGGAAGCAGAGGCAAGGCCAAGAAGGTTAAACTGGTTCCCATGGTTGTATTGAGCATTCACCCAACATTGGTTTACGCGATCTTAAAATGCCCCCCAAATACTCTATTTGATCCTTTCTGAAAGGTTTTTTCATGAAAATAATAATAAATTTTCTGAATTTCCTGGTAGATATTTACAAATAATATGCATCATCTTACCTGGGAAAAGGGAAATTATTCAGGGAGAGAAGTCAAAGGTAAAATGCACAACAGTCCAGGATCACCACATTTCTTCATGGTTCATTTTGCTCTGTAGTCCCAGAATGGAGAAAAGTTCTGGGGTAGCAAGCTTGCCTCAGTCAGTTTGGTTGGTGACCCCTTGCTGAACAGGATCGTAATTCTGTAGCAGCTCAAGCTATGGTTGAGGACTGGGGCTGAGGACTGGGTTACAAAGGTTAATTAAAGCACCCAAGAAGAATGCAGAAGACAATTAGAATGCAGCACAAAGCATCAGCACTACCTTGGGCTTTATGAGATATTTTTTACCACTAGGCTTTGCTAAATGGGGAGCTATTTTTATGTCACTATAAATTACATTTAATTGCAGGTTTTGTTGCATAATTTACTGCATCTTTGTCTTCTTAGAATTTCTAACTTAGCTCCACTTTTGAGAACATGTCTTTCTTTGTACTTTATCCTTACACTAGCTCTGTATGTCCATTCCTTTCCCAGTGCAGTCCCAGATTGTCTAAGTAGTGGAAGTTGTATTTTTTATGTCCAGAGTTCTATGGTCTTCACTAAAAGTCAACTTCAACTTGCACCTGTCTTGCTTCCAGACCTAGGTTTGTTCATGGGATAGTCAGTATATCCTGTATTAGGGAAACCCACAGAATTTTAGGATAAGTTTTGAAAACCTGCTATTATATCTTAAAATACTCTATGGTCTTCAATATAGTTCCCTTTTGTGCAAAATAGAATAAGTATAAGGCAGGTTTATCCTGAACCCCATCGATAAAGTTAATTATTAAAAGTGCTAGAAGAAACTCATGATAGCAGCTTCATCTTAGTTTCATGGCATGAATCAAAGCTGTTAGCTTTGTTAGCACGAGAAGACATTAAATCTTATCAGAATGCTACGCAAATAAAAATATCTGGTGTTAAACAGGTACTATCCTAAGTATGTTTTAAGATTTATCTTAAATCCTTGAATGAGATAAAAATAATGTAGCCCATAGGGAAATCAAAATGCACAAAACACATTTAGGTTACTTCTCCAGATAAGTGAATCTAAATCAGGCCAAATATCTCTTAACCGTGTTCATATTTATCAGCAGAGTTAGTGGGGGAACAAAATGCCAGTTTGATCTTTTTTGCCATCTCCTGACCTAGAGGGAAAATGCAGCCCATATTAGGAATTTCAGCAAAAGGATAAACTAAAATGTTTTGTTCCATTAAAGATCATGGTACGCTTTAAAAAGTAGAACATATAAATCAATAAGGAAAGGACTGACCAGAATAGAGTCAAAGGCAAACTTATGTGTTGAAATGTTTTGACTTACAGGAAGTTACAAAAATAGTACAAAGAATTCTCATATACCTCACCAAAGCGCCCAGATATTAATATTTTAACACATTGAGGACTTCTCTCTCTCTCCCTATTTTCCTACCCCCTCCTGTCTCTCTGTATTATGTTTCCATAATATGTTTCCATAGGTTTACTTTTTTCTGAACCATTGGAAAGGAAGTTGATGCCATGTGCCTTATCCTTGAATGATTCAGTGTGTGTTTCTTTAAAAATAAGGACACTCACTTATAAATCACAGTTGCAATTATCGATCAGAAAATGAACTACAATCTAATTTAGAAACTGTATTTGAATTTGGCCAATATATCCCACTTAAGTCCTTTATAGCAAAAGAAACTTTTTTTTTCCCCTGATTCAGGATGTAATTCAGGATCAAATGTTACATTTAGCTGTCTTGTTTCTCTAGGTGAAGTCTAGTATGTTCCTCAGTCTTGTAAGTCTTTCAGGACCTCAACATTTTTTCGAGAGTACAGGTCAGTTATTTTGTATAATATCTCTCTGTTGGAATTTCTGTGATGTCTCCATATGATTAGATGCAGCTCGTGCCTTTGGGGAAGGATTATCACCAAGTGTGTGTGCTTCTCCATACATCCTATCAGGAGATATGTGAATATATTTATCTTATTACTAGTAATGTTAACTTCAGGTATTTGATTAAGATAGAGTCACCTGGTTTCTCTACTTTAAAATTATTCACTTTCCCTTCATAATTATAAGTACCTTGTAGAAGATATTTCGAGGCTATGTAAGCACCCTGTTTCTCATCACACATTCACCTGCTAGTTTTACCATCTATTAATGAGTCCGCCTAAAATAGCCATTACCGGACATCGCCAAGTGGGGATTTTTTCTTATTCCTTCATTCTTTCTGGGTCAGAAAGTAAAAATGTGCCTTAAAAAATAGTGGCTAATATCAATAGAACACAAGAACTTGCATAAAAGGGCCCTCACTGGTCAATCTGGGACAATTTAATGATAGCAAATGATTATAACCCATAGGAAAAAGGTAAGGCTCCATGAGCACAGACTGATATAGACGGATAGGTAAGAAAAAACTTTTCCTTAGAGTAGAAGGCAATATACTTCTCTGGATACTTAATTAAATGAAATGTAAAAACCTTGAATGAGTACAATGAAAAAAAACTTCACTCGTAACTAAAGGAATGCAAATTGAAATAATCACATGCTACCCTATCAATTTTTATCAAGCAGCTTTCAACATTTAACAAGATTGGTTATCCCAAGAGCTGATAAGAGAGTGGGAAATGTGAGGCCTCAGATACAGTATTGATTTGCATGTACATTGGTAAAAGCCTTCTGGACAGGAGTTTCACAGTATGTGTCAATGTTTAAATGAATGCAACTCTCTGACCCAGCAATTCCTCTTAAAATAATAGAACAGTCAACTGAATAAGTAAAATGTGTGTATTTTTTATTCTCTCATGTTAATAGGAAAAACTTTTAGCAATCTGATAATCTGCCAAGAGAATTGGAGTGTTAGGTAGCTGAAAAGAGGATGATTTAATGCTACTGATTTGGAAAGATTTAACATACTGCTATGTGAATAATTCAGATTTTAAAATATATGTGTGATTATTCCATTGTATGTTCATGTACATCTATATGCATATGTTCATAAATACACATGTGGTATCCTAGTCTGATCATCTGTAAAATTGGGATATTAGGAACTACATCACAGCTCAGAGAGTTTATAAGAGGATAAATGATTACTTCAATCTGAGCATAGTGTCTGACACATGCACTCAGTAGAAGTTAATTATTTTAACTACATTAACTATCATCGTTCTTTGAACAATTTATTATGATTGCTATTTTTCTAAGCTAAAACATAATTTGGGGCATCCTACTGTAATTTGTCTCCTTCTGTTAAAAAAGAACCCCTATTAGGCATCTTATACCAAATGTAAAATTGACCTTTAAATTATTTGATGAACAAATTGAAAGAAATTGAATCCTCATCTCTGCTTTGAAAAACATCCTCGATATTGACCATCTATCCTCTCTAAGGAGTAAACAGGACAGAAATGAAATGGCACAGAGTTACAGAAAAGAGTAATTAATTAGAAAGTTCTTAATGACCACCTTGGTCATCTGGTCTGAGAAATGTTAATATTTCATATTTACATATATCAAAATTTCTAAAAAGAACTACTTATGGATGCTTTTATTAATAACACATGCCCTTAAAAGCTACATCAAAATACACTAATTATACTGTTATTATTCCTTTGTTTATTTTACTCATTTTAACACTGATGGCCATAAATCAATTGCCATCATATCAGCAAAATTCTGTAGACACAGCACAAATCAAAGAATGTATTTGATTCATCCTAAAATTTAATTAGAAAAGTGTATCTTGTGACCTTTCTGCTAGTGAGTGTTGACTATTTTCTTAACAAATGTCCCCAGGCAAGAAATAATTATCATAAAATGTGAGAAAGATACATTAAGGTACATAGCAATGAGGTTATTTATCAACTAATAGGGAATCTCACTGTTTGATATCATGCAAATTTTTATCATTATGGAAATTTAATTTGCACCATTGATTTCTTTGTGCCTTCCTTTAACCCAGTTCAGCTGTTAGGAGTTACCTTTTATCACAATAATTGTAGCTCTGATTTATTCCTCTTTTTTAGTCAGACAAAATAGTCCTGAAAATATCTGCCATTAAATGACACAGGAGTTAAAGGTTTCCTTATACTCAAAGGCAATTTAATTGTGCTTACAACTGCGTTCACAGGAATTTGCAGGCACTTGGCTTGGTACTCTGCGTGGGTGCATTCTAAGAAGTAGTAGCAACTGCCCTAAGATTCTAATTCTTCATTCTAATCGTCTGACCATTCTTCCAGTTTAATAGCACTTGTAAATTATCACCTTATTCTTTGGCCAAATCATAAAACCAAGAACCAGTAGATCTGTTAATCAGAGTTTAATTTAGGATCTAGGCCAGATGTTCATTAGGGTGATTCCCTGAACTGGCCTATGGTTTCAGTGACAAATTTCATTTTCATTCATCTTCTCACAGGAACTATTGAACAACATTGCTTTTACACCTTCTCCTACCTCCCTACTGAGATGCCGGAGTTCTTAAATTAAACTGAAATCATCCTACAAGTAAGGTGCCAAAACTTGATGACTTAGTAAAAGAATATAAAAAGTTTGGGATAGTGTCTTATAATTAAAGAAAAAAAAAAGAGTACAGTTGAAGAAGACGAGCCTTGAAAATCCGTGCTGTTGGCAAGCCTCAAGGCCACAAGCTATGGTCACCTCTCTATCAAAACCCTGGATTGGAGGCTAGTCTTAGAGCATTCTGGTCATCCAGTCCCCTGTGTCTGGCCACATATTCTACCTCAAATGTCATTCTGAATCTGGTTTGATCACACAGATCAGGAAACCTCACACACATGTCCAAAAGCTGTCAATCTAATCTTTGGGGGACATATAAATAAAAGCAGATGAATTCAATTCAATAAATATTTACTAAATGACTATATGCTAAGGCAATTTTAAGGACTGTAGAAAATCTAATCAAAGCATCGTTTGCAATCCCAAGAAATCTTCAATCTAACTGGGCAGCTGGCACATACAAAAAATATGTATATTATTTGCTAAAAGTGAGCATAAAACTGTAATGTTTTTATGGCTTTGATGATTAAAATTTTTACTTATTTAAAAAAAATATGTGTATGATACAAGGCCAAAGTGGGTAAATTCTGTAAGAGGGGTACAAAGTAAAATGGGAAGCCAGAGAAGGAAAGTGATTCTATTAAGGACATCATCAGTAGCAGAATCCTTGATCAGATTCTCAGTTTAGTCCAGTGTAAAAGAGCACTGGCCTCCTACAGACCTGGCCAAATGATTCTATGCAAGTGACACTTGTAAAGTCCATAAAGCCACCGGGTGACTCAGTCGGTTAAGTAGCTGCCTTCGGCCAGGTCATGATCCCGGGGTCCTGAAATCGACCCCCAGTCGCGTGGGGCTCCCTGCTCAGTAGGGAGTCTTCTACCTCTCCCTCTGCCTACTGCTCCCCCTGCTTGTGCTTGCTCTCTCTGTGTGTCAAATAAATAAATAAAATCTTTAAAAAAAAAAAAAAAAGAAAAGAAAAAGAAAAGACAGAGATCTCATTATCCTGTGCACACTGTCCTTCCTGTCTCACTGAATCTTCTCATGAGAAAATATTAAAAATCATGAATCGATAGACTATTAGATTTATAGAAGCTTAATTTAATAGGCTTCATGTAGTAATAGTAAATATTTAATACCTATATAATCATTTCATTACTTTTTATTTTATCCACAGAAACATACACTATTCAAAAGAACCCAGGCATCTGATGATTGTAAGTCAAAGATATGTTTGGGATTATTAGTATAAGCCTCCTAACTTACAATGAGGAAGACAGTTACTCAGAGTTTAAGTGACTCTTCCAATGTCATAAATAGCTAAAATGGGCAGTGCTAACAACTGATTTTTGTGTGTGTCCATATACAAAGACTTTTATACTTTGTTGGTCATTGTTTCAGATAATTCAGTACCCGTTTTGTCTCAAATCATGTCCAGCCAGTAATTATTCAAGAATACATTGTTATGCACTTGAACCTTGTAAATATTTTAGTTGAGAGCTCTTGTAAAGATCTGCGGTTCTTGCTAAAAGGACGTTATTGCCCAGGAGCACTCTGTATAATTTAGCTTCCAGAGTCACGGTGATATAAACAGTGATTGTTCACTCTCTTTCAATTTCAAAGTGGAAACATTAGAAGAACATTCTGAAGCTCTTCAGAATGTGGTTCTATTGTATAACTGATCATTAGGTCTCAATTTTATCATCTTCAACAACCCAGGCAACACTGAGTAGATAACCCTGTCTACAAACTGCCTCGCTCCAGAAGGCATTCTTTATGAGAATAATCCCAGAAATGAGGAACGTCTATAAAAGATTTTAAGGCAAAGCAAGTTGTCAAAAGGAAAGAATTGTTAGACTTCTCCAAATTCAAAATAATGGATAATAAGCATATAGTTAATATAAAACAGTAGAGAACCATCTGTGTTGCTTTGTGATAGTGCATTGAGAAAAAAAATAATGTGATGGCAGGTTTTTCCCAATAGTTTTCTCAGCGATATATTTATAACAACAATAAGCAAGAAGACCGCATAATGTATATGGAGCGCTGGAAGGGCTGGAAAAGACTTTCATAGGGTGGTTGTCTGATTCTTTAGAAAATATAGAAAATTTAAATAAGTAGGAGCACAAATTAAAGAATATCTCAGACAGATAGCATAAGCAAAGGCCTGCAAGTATTTTGTATTACCATTTTTATGATTTTTATCACGTTTCTTTTTAAACCATGCCCAAAAGATAGCTTATCGATCCCAGTAGATTAGTTAATGTTTTTACACTGGAGTTTATTCTTTATGTCTTTTGTCACATAATGACACCCTGTTGCCAGATATATAATAAATATGACATCCCAGGACAACTTTACCTTTTATTTGCACATAAGCTTTCTGACCATCTCCTGGGCATATTACCCCAAAAAATTCCTATATTACATAGAAAAGTGACTAAACTAAGTGGTAGTATGAAGGAAAGCAATCTTGGAAAAAAGCCCACTCTGCTGGACAAAATCCTAATTACTTTTGAGATATGCCTCAACCCAAGGGTTTCAGATTCCATACACACTATGGTACAATATGGTCCAATACAATAAGGTTGGATAAGAGACTCAATATCTAAAGCATCTTATAAAATATTAAGCTGCAAAGTCATATTCTCAATATGTTTGAAAAGTATGTTGTAAGCATCAACCTCTTTAAAAAAAAAAACTGGGATGGCATTTGACATAGTTATGTTGTATTAAATTGAATTGGACATTGTTCAATTCCATAATATAGCAAGAAATCATCTCCAGAGAGATTTTGACAGTATGAACAATCGGCAGCAAAGTGAGGATAGTGTTAGCTTCTTTTCAAAGATCTTCGGGAGGGGGATGGGAAGAGTCTCTAAACAACAAATTGAAAAAGAAAGGCTAAGATTATTTCTAATTCTCTGCAATATCACAACAAATATTAATTTATATTTCTAAGTACTATCACCAGATGTTATGTGCAACCTATAATAAACAGAATTAGAAAAGCCAGGAATTGAATTTTATGTTTCTCACTCCCAAGTTTACACTAAATTCACTAGGAGAAACCTTAGCCTAAATATAACACCATTTAAAATAAGAAGACTGCATAATGGAAAAATGAATTCTAACTGTCATTTGGTTCTTATTTCAAGGGTATATTTTCACACTGGAAGCCAAACCCCAACAACAGCCCCTCCCCAGGGTTGAGAAAACTGGATGTATGATAGAAAATTCTTTTTGAAATGACGAGTCAAACAAAGTATGTAGAAAATCTCATTCATCATTTACCTATCAGAGAAAAACAAACATAGGTCATTTCTCAACTAATTCTTACGTAGTCATTAAGAGATCTGATTCGTCAACTATATTTAATGAAGATCTACATTTAACAAAAATAAAAAATAAATTAAGTAACGTGCTATCATCTTTATTTATGGGGAAAATGTTGACACTGTGAATCACTAAAAAAAAAAAAAAAAAGCACCCTTATCTTCTACATAACATTTAAAGAGCACCTGAAAACCTGGCTTTATAAAGTAGTATTAACTGTACATTCATTTTTCAAGCTTTAGAAGTGGAAAATGTAAAGAAACAATGAAATGTTGAAAAAGTAATTTTTTACATCCAAAGCATTTTAAATCAGCAATCCTTATTTGTTTTCATTCGTAAAACCACAGATACTGAAGCATAATTCATAGTTCAATAAATACAAACCAAAGCATCCTGAAAATGTAGAAGTATGTTTGAAATAATAGACCTTAATTTGCGTGATAAATAAGTAACATAATTACTCTTTTGCCACAGAAATGCATTGTAATTCACTGGTCTTGTAAATTTGAAATTTTTAAAGGCATATTGAGTTGGTGCTGCTACATGATACCAAATTAGATTAACCCTTTTTAGACTTAACTGTTTTGGCATCACTTTTGCTTTGCTAAAACTAAAGTCATCTTTAATTTTATTTGTAAATATATAATTATGTAAGCTCTTTAGGACAGTGATTTTGTCTGGTTTTTTGTTTTGTTTTGTTTTTTAAGAGCATCTCCCTGGATCCTCACATAGTGTCTGGTATATAGAAGCCACTCAGTAAATATTTGCTAAATTAATGAATTCATTTAAAAGTCAGATCATGGTAAGAAAGTACGTAACAATTAACAAACATTAACTATGTACAGCAGAAATAAAAACAAAATCTAGATTATGTAGAACAAACCACTATGTTCGCTGGGCAGACATGCAGTATGCCAAAATTAAGGAAATTCAAAAGGAGTCTTCACAGTCATCAATAATGATCTTGTAGTCCATATGTAAACATTTATGAAACCTTGGTTTTGTGTACGAAAGCAAAATTTGCTTGGAATTTGCGATATCGCATAACCATTAAAGATGACATAGATTGTGCTAATATAAAACTTTTTGTGATAACAGTAAGATGCAATGATCAACACATTGCAGAACACCTACTTTGGAAAACAGCACAATATCTTGCTTCAGAGAAATAATTCAGTACCTCTTTCGTCAGCATACATCACAGTGATTCTAGAAAGTGAACTTTTTCAAAACACATGTTCATGAAGAGTTTTCCATCATTTACACATCTGACCAAGACATGTGGACAAACACACATACTCATCACCAGCAATCCTGTAGCTGCTGGGCAGAGGGCCTGACCAGAGAGTTGTCAAAAAAGCGTCAATGTTGCTACAGTGTGCTAATGAGAAATAACTTATTTCTCTTTAAAAATTATTATCACTATATTTATAAAAGAAATCCAAAACTTTCATTTTTACTGACCAAACGTTTATTGGCAAATGACTTGATGAGCATCATGAGTTATGCTGGCGTTAAAAACAAAAACAAAAAACCCCCCACAATCCTACTTTCAAGATACTAGTAAGAAATCAATCCTGATGGACTATGGCTCAGGAAAAGCAAGCATTTTAAACAAAGATAAAAATAATAAAAACTGAACTCAAACTTCCTTTGTGGTTAATCTGCAAGAGACTGCACTCAGCTGCTTTGGAAATATCAAAAGTAGTTCACACATCAGGTGCTAATTCAAACAGCAAAACGTAGTTTTCTTCAAATTATTCCTTTTAGAATTTTGTAATCTCTTACTAGTTTTTGCCAAGTGATACGTTAAACATGATTATTGCAATAGCTGTCACCCAACCTGATTGTCCCATATGCAGTGCACTGAAATGTTACAGCCTGTATGATCTTAAAGTCTGAAAAGCACCAGTTTAAACATGTGTATGTATATGAATGTGTGTGTATGTATATATATATATATATATATATATATACACACACATACACATGCATACAGAGATAGAAGAAAAAGGCAGAGGAGGAAGATGAGAAAAAGAGCGAGGGACGGAGAGGGGAAGAACGGGAATTTTAAAACTTGTTTTGGCTAGAGAATTGTGTGAATGTTTGCTGGCTGTTGTTGGGATTATAAATATGAGTCAGACAATGACTAAAACGCCAACGAATTTGGAATCTTGGGAAGATAACATTTTACATTATACAAATTAGAAGTCACATGCTGCAAAGTAGCATCCAGCACTGAGTTGTGAGTTCCCAAACTTTAGACTGAGAAACAGAGTATTCCTGGAAGCAGTAACTATTTCTGACTTGGTTGATCTGGATAGGTTTTCTGGTTGAAGTATCATCTGAGCTGCAATTGTGATGATCATTTACTCTCTACAAAGTCAGCAATAACCCTACATAACAAGGAATATTAAACAATACAAACACATTTTCCTATGGAGGAACCATATAGTGCACAATGCCATCTATACAAATAACAAAATTTTTCCACACTTGACTTTAAACTCTGACAAAGACTCTCCCTTGGCCAAACTTGAGTCTCCTCTTAACTTTCTTTTCAACTAGGCCTCAGTCTTGGCTCCCATCCTGTCTTGAACTGCCTACCTCCGTCTTAGTAAGAATCTGGCTATGACAATTTAATGAGAATTCCCCCACACTTGAGATCTGATCAAATTCTTATCCATTACCCTTGATGTCTAAGCCCTTGGCCTGTCTTCAGCGAGAATCCTATCAAATTAGTTTAGCAAGAATTCTCCCATATTTGTTGTTACAACCTAGTCATTTTTCATCCACTGACCTCCTCACTTTGTTCATTGGCTATAAATCCTCGGCTGTCTTTACTATGTTTGGAGTTGAGCCCAATCGCTTTTCCCTTTGCAACATCCCCACTGCAAAAGTCTTGGATAAAGTTTTCCTTCTATTTTTTTTTTAAGATTTATTTATTTATTTATTTATTTATTTATCTATCTATCTATCTATCTATCTATCTACTTGACAGAGAGAGAGAGAGATCACAAGTAGGCAGAGAGGCAGGCAGAGAGAGAGGGAAGCAGGCTCCCTGCTGAGCAGAGAGCCTGACATGGGGCTCGATCCCAGGACCCTGAGATCATGACCTGAGCCGAAGGCAGAGGCTTTAACCCACTGAGCCACCCAGGCGCCCCAAGTTTTTCTTCTATTTTAACAAATGTCAGAATGTTTTTTCTTGCTTTTAAGTTCTGAGGGGCAATCCTAAAAACCAGTCGATAAAGATATACCTTGCTTTACATCCACTGTATAAATTTTTTTCAATTGTAATTTAACTTTGTAAATCAAGTTCTATTTTTATTTTACAGGAAAAACTGTCTAGTTACTCAACCGGTGTTTGCTGAAAACCTATTTTTAATCACTGAAGGGTCTGAGCTCACCATATTCCCAAACCAACAAGTTAACTTGCCAGTTTCATCGAAGCTGGCAGAAGACATGAGACTCCCGGGTCAGAAACAAAGGACTTTTATTATTTATGGCACAGAAAGTAGCAGGAACATCATCATGTTTGTAGCAGTTCCCCTTTCCCCCAAGTCCTATGGAGGTGTTACAGATGGACTCAAATGCCTGCATGCATAGGGAGCTGCAGTAGAAGAGAGAAACTCAGAGAACCCCGAATCTTTTATAGTATGCAGTAATCATGCCTGCCCTTTCCTCTGGAGGAAGACCATCTCTTTTTCAAAGCTGTTCACTATTCAGACATCCCTTAAAAGATAGTCTAGAATAAAAACCCATTAGTCCCTCACTCACAAAACATAGAGAAATGTGACAGACCTTGGAGAACTGTCTCCCAGTACCATCTTGAGCCTACCATTATAGGAATCCTGTTAAGCATGTAAGACTAAATAATTTATCAAAATGTTCATTTTAATATATGATTTTTACAGAGTTTGAGAGACACTTATACAAAACACTAATTTTGTTAACCAAAGAATGTCAGATATTAATCCCTTTTTGATATAAATTCTTGCAATCAGAAGAACTGGTTTGTTACATGGAAAAAGACAAAAGAAAGCATATTTCATTTCTTTCATCAGCTTCAATGCTGCTCTCAATCCTACATTGCTTCTCCATAACTTTCCCCCTCCATTCTTATTACCTAAAAGGTAATAAGAAAGCACTTACTGGGTGTCAGCTTCTGTGCCAGGCATTGTAATCAATGCTCTTTCTGCTCCTAATGGTTTAACCATTCTCTCTAGCTCCAAACCTTGTATTCAACATACAAACCTACATGTAATGCAGAACCTCAGATTTAGCAAAAACAAAATATCATTCCTCCATCCCATAACATGAAGCCTCTGACTCAAGCAGATTTGAATTTTACTGATTAGACATTAGAGAACAGTCAACGGTTAGCAGCCATGTATTATCTTTCTGGTTTGCAAACATTCTCACAAAGGAGAGCCAAAAATAAAAGATGGAAGGAATTTATATTCATTCATTCATTCTCTCTCTCTCTCTCATCTTTATATTGTGGTAAATACATCAATGGGAACTCTCAAATCTGTTTTCATTTTCTTAAGATACAGATACAAACTACTCCTTTAAAGCTTAAGTTTTACATTTTAAATCTGAATAAATTTAGAGAAGCAGCCTACTAGATTGACAAGAACATAAACTTTACAGATAAGGGAAAGATCTGATAGATTTAAGACTACTAGGGGTGTCAGGGTGGCTCAGGTTGTTAAGCATCCGACTCTTGATTTTGGCCCAGGTCATGATCTCAAGGTCATGAGATTGAGCCCTGCACTGATCATGGAGCCTGAGGAAGATTCTCTCTCTCCCTCTCCCCTTCCCCCTGACCCTACACTCGTGCTAGCTCTCTCTCTTAAAAAAAACAAAACAAAACAAAAACCTATTACAAACCTTTGTACTTTATTCCTTTTAGTCTAATTTCCCAGTCCAGGATAAAATATATTTTTCAGTAACTGAATTTAGATAAATCTAATAATATAGAAACAATTACTTGAAAGGAAGATTATCCAAATTCATTTTTTTAATCAAATCGAACAACCTCATTTGTGGTTTTAGCATGGCTGAGACTTATCCATCTCTCATACCATGTCTTAAACATTCAAAATATTATGTAAATTCTTTAAATGTATTTTTTTAATTTGCTGTTAGTCGATGTACAGAGATTATTTCTGTACAATATGTATGATATTTAAATATTTTCCTTTGACATTGCTCTCTTTGAATTGTAACAAAGTTGGGTGCCAATGTCAAGTTTATGAGATTTTAACAGTCACCTATATTCCTCATACTGAGGCAGAAATGAATACCTGTATTCTCCATTCAAGGTACCATTAATAATGTTTTTGTTTGTTTTAAAGATTTTATTTATTTGATAGACAAAGAGAGCACAAGCAGGGCGAGTAGCAGAGGAAGAGGGAGAAGCAGGTTCCCTGCTGAGCAGGGAGCCTAATGCCTGGCTTGATCCCAGGACCCCAGGATCAAGGGTGCTTAACCAACTGAGCCACCCAGGCACCCTAATAATGTTTTAAAACATATTTTAATTACACAATTTCTGGATTTATCCTTAGGTTATATAGAAATTGAAATGGTGCAGGGATTCCTGGGTGGCTTAATTGGTTAAGCGTCTGCCTTTGGCTCTGGTCCTGGGATAGAGCCCTGCACTGGGCTCCCTGCTCAGCGGGGCTCTGCCTCTTTCTCTCTCTGCTGCTCCCCCTGCTTGTGCTGGTGACTGCTGGGTAGCACTCACGTGCTCTCTCTCTCTCAAATAAACAAAATCAAGGAAGGAGAGAAGGAGGGAGGGAGAGGAGAGAAAGGGTACAGAACACATTGTCTTTGCCAGGAAACATCCAGAGCACCGGGTATAGGCAAGGTTTGCCCTGCCCTGCCCTTCTCAAATGCATACTTTCAAATGCTCTGAAACAAACCACCAGAGCTCAGCTATTTAACAAAATCTAGCACCATCCTAAAAAAAGAAACAGTTTTGATGTGGGATAAACATGAAGAAAAGTGTAGGAGATGCGTTATTATAAATTTTAACTGATTTAAGATGTAAATAAGTTTGAGAACCTGGGAATCCCTGAACATTTGGAGAGGTCTTAGGACATAATGGATGAGAACCTGTGCTCTAAAGTCAGACAGCTCTGGGCTTGACTTTCGATGTGTATGCTATTTACTATGAGATGCTAGAAAGTTACTGAAAAGATTAATATAAAAATAATTACTTTTTTATAATAATTATTTTTTATATAAAATAATATAAAAAGCACCTATTGCACTATTTCAAGAATATTAGCTATTATAATAATGATGATGGCAATGATGACAGAATAGTGTTTTCTGGCCAGTTTGGGGTCCAGGTAAGTAAAGACCCTGTGTATGGAACACTAAAACCAAAAGCCTGATTTTGATTTTCATGTGTCACAAGTCTATGTCTATTTAAGTACAACTTCATTTTTCACTGAATTTGGTCAAAATCGACTCTTTGTGAAATGCATCCCAAGCCAGATTTCTTGGGGTTCTGTTTTGTTTACGGATCAGTCACTTGAAAGTAAGGTTCATGTGATCTATAAATAACTCAGGAATTTACTCTAAGGAAATAATCAGAGACATTCATAAAGAATTATGTTCAACAGTATTCACATCAATGATTTTTAATGCTTTAAAACAATGTATATGTATAAAATATGAGACTGGTTACTAAATTATGGAATATACAAATATATGAGAATGTATTTAAAGTGGTCTCATTCTTGAAAAATGATATTCATGCTCAGAATAAATTTTTTTTAAAAAAAGAATAAAATAAAATTTAAAAAAGAAAAATTACAAAAACAATTTGGATAGATTGAGTCATATTTATTCATTTTCATACACACATATACATGTGTATATATATATATATACACATGTATATGGATATACATCAGGAAGTTAGTGGGTTTTTTACTTATAGCTACTGTAGTAAAGAAGAATTTTTAGTTTTTTCTTTATATTTTCTAAATTCCTAACATAAGAAAGCATTACCTTTATTATCAAAAAATAACATTCTTAAGTTGACTGCTGTCCTACTACATTAGTTTCCATATATTAAGTAAAATGTCCTGGGACACAAAGAAAAATATTTTATGAGTAGATATTTCTAGGCTGAAAAATTTGACTCGGTAAACCTATTTCTTCAGGATGAGTCAGTGTTGCATTAGGTTATAGAAAAACTATTTATTTAAAAGTTAAATCACGTTACTTACAAAACTATAAATTCTACCTACCAACAAATTGCCCTGTGAGGCTTATAATGATTCATCCATAATTCTCTTCTAACCATCAAACCAAGCAAGTCACAAGACTCTTACATCTAGTAAAGCGTTCAGGAGGGGGGAGAATAATAGAACTAGTTTTGTTCTCTTTCTGTAGCAGAATCCTTAAAGGCTTAACACTAATAAGAAGATAATAGTAATAGATATTAATGAGAGTTTTAATTTATTGAATACTTCCATAGTACATAGCACTGCTTTAAGATGGTTTGTTTTCAGATATTTTTTCATCTCCTCAACTCCATGAGGTAAACATTTACTATCATTACTACCCAACAGATAAGAATACTAGGCTACATTAATGTTGTTGGTGGTGACACAGGTAATAAATGGCAAAGTCAGATTTGGACCAAGGTCTTTCTAATGCTGAAGCCCATTTTCCAGAAACAATATTGTTTCCCTTAACTATTAGCTTACCTCCCAATTATCCCTCCACTTCCAGAATATTTCTGGGAAACCAAACCTCAATATATCTGTTACTTTAATGCAAGAATAATCCAAAAGCTGAATCAAGAATTTTAGAAAAGATTATTTTCCTCCCCCACTATATTAGTTTGCTAAGATTGCCAAAACAAAGTATCACAAACTGAGTGACTGAAACAACAGAAATTGTCTCAATGTTCTGGAAACTGTAAGTCCAAGATCAAGGTATCGGCAGAGCCATGCTCTCCTCAAAGATCTGTTGTGGGCTTTTGTAGGTAATTCCTCAACTTGTGGCAGCATTAAACTCCAATATCCACATGGTGTTCCTCTGTATGTGAGTCCCTTTTTATAAGGACTCCAGTTCATGTTGGATAAATGTCCACTCTATTTCAGTATGAACTCATCTTAACTAATGACATCTAAAGCAGACCTATTTACAAATAATATCCCATTCCTAGGTAATAGGAGTTGGGATTTCAGAATATGAATTTTAAATGAACATAATTCAACTCATAACATTCACCATACTATATCCTATTTCTGCTCTAAATATTTTAGGAGCATGTATCTACAAAAGGTTTCAGTAGACTGCCAAAGGGATGGGTACCCCCACACAAAAAAATTAACAACGATGTATAATGTGACACATAACAACAAAAAAAGTTCAAGACTAAGGTCTCCATGATTCTTAAATTTAGTAAGCCTAAAAATCACCTGGGAAGCTGTACTCAGCTCTAGTAAGTACTTCACAGAGGCATGATTATTCTGTGCTGTATCTTTTAAGACTTGTTATCTATGTTATCAATACCATCACCCCAATCTTGAAGCAAAATTTCAGTAATACTTTAAAGTACTTATGCTCATTCATACTTAAAATGCCTTTCTTTAATAGGAACTAGGGAAAGGGATCATATCCTAGATTTTGTATTTTTCATAGTGCTGAGTAATAGCACTTACAAGTACTATGTGATAGAGTTTTACAAATATTTTATTAAATGGATTGATGGATGTATGGACATGTATTTCAAGATGTTCCACTTGATTCCATCTCTAATGTCTACTAGTCTTACGTGTAGGAATCCCCCTTGAAAGTGTGAGCCTGGTTCACCATTCCATGGAATCTCTGATCAAATTTAGTTTTCTGTATTTTACATTATAGATTAGTTGACCATAATCAGATGATTTGCTCCACTTCTAAGTGAAAAACTCATTAATATATTAATAGAAATATTTATATTTAACCTCCTAACACTAAGAGCAGAGTCGTTGAGTTCTCAGACTCCAAAGCCAGCCTGCCTGGGCACAAATTCTAGATCTAATCCTTACTAGCTATGTGAATAGTTGATAAGTTATATAATCTCCCAGGATCTTTTTTTTCTTATTTGTAAAATGAGTATAACAATATGCTTACTTCATAGGATTCTTGTGAAAATTATGAATCAATTAATGAAACACACATACGTCAGCATCTTATAGCACATAGTAAGACGTTGTAAGATTTACAATTCTTCATAGTTAAAGAAAATACCTGTAGTGAGAATATATTTACCATATGAAAGCAGTCCTAAATACATGATGGCTTTTTTCCAAATGACTTAGAAAATACTGACTCAATTTCTAAGAGTACAATTTAAAATATACATATTAAAGGTAGTATGGCTCCATAGTTTTAAAGTCCAATTCTTCTTTTTAAAATTGTATATGAAGAAACTCAGTAATATTTGTTAGAATTAGTTCTCCATAGAATAAGACATTGTTGGATGTATACGCTAACACATATACGTCAGAATTGTGACATCCGTTTTACATATGAAAATGGCCCTTTTCTAATAACAAATGTATGGCTGTACTGAAAACCATCTGCCTATTTTGAGGGGCAGAACAAAAGTCTAATACACAAGGAATTAAGACCTTGCTTTTAAAAATTACTTCTTATAAATTCCTTAATATCAAGTATTCTTATAACAATGCAATAACATTGCCAAATTGTGCTTTGCCTATCCCCAGAGGTTTAAAGATAAACAAGGGAAAAGTCGTCTCGGCAATTATAGTTCAGGCTGAAAGAAGAGAGCTAGACTTGACAAATCCCAGAAGCGTCCGTGATTATTCAGTACAGAATTATGGATTATAGCTCAAATCTATTTTTGTTCTGATCTGACCAGTTATTTGTGCAAACCCAGGAAATCTTAATACTGGAATGTCTTTAATTCAACAAACCAATTCAGTACATAGTCATTTTAAGTCCTTGTAGGCTAAGCCCTAGGCTACACGCTAAATATACAACAGGTCCTATCTCTGTGGAAGGTTCAGTCAAATTAGGCATACAGTAAACAGAAAATTAAAAGACACTGGGATGAGGGTCTTGATTGCAGTGACTGCGAAACGCTATAGAAGCACTTAGAAGGGATGGCACCTGAGCCGGGTGTTAGTGGTCCAGGAAGTGCTTTCTGGAGGAAGTTATATCTGAACTGAGGCCGGTTGGACAACCAGGAGATCATAAAGTGAAATGGAGGGTGGGAAACATGGACTGAAAGACAAGAGACAAGTAAGAGTACACAAAAGACTGTTGGTTTGGAAAAAAAAAAAAAAATCCAAGAAGTTTAGTGTGACAGGGGAGTTAAGATTAAGAAAAGAAATATAAGGAGGAGATCCTCAGGAGATAAGCAGGCTCCCGGTTATGAATGTCCTTGAAATCCAGAGTGCACATTTTGAACTTTTGGGGTAAATATAAAGCCATCGAGGGATTTTATTAAAAGGAGTGCCCTATGGTAAGACTAGAAAATTCTCTCTCTTTGTCAGCTTCTTCTTTTAGATACCGAGGCAATACGAAAAAAGCTGCTGAGTATCTTCTTTATAGCCATGTTCATCTACTGGAAAGTGGTTAGGACATAGGACAACTGTGTAATTTGTTATTCACAGATAGTTGTGCTAGAACAAATATAAACTGGAATGTAGGATCACCCTAAATTTAAAGCTCTTCTCTGGCCTTTTGTCCAGCCTACTAGTGTTTTTTTTTAATCTTATTTAAAATGCAGAAATCAAATCTAGACCTTTAATAGTCAACAAGAATGTGTTCATTTGTAAGGCTGAAAAATCGCCATTCTCTTCATAATTAATTGTATCCTCTTTGCTTTTCTAGATACAACCTCCTGTTGCTGGCTCATTTATAATGTGTATCTATCTCATTATAATTCCTAAGTATTTTTATATTAAAAAGTCTTTACTTACGGGTGCCTGGGTGGCACAGTCAATTAAATGTCCAACTCTTGATTTTGGCTCAGGTCATGATCCCAGGGTCCTGAGATGGAGCCCAGCAATGGGTTCATGCTCAGCAGGGAGTGTGCGTGAAGATTCTCTCCATCTGCCCCTCCCCCACTCTCTAAAATAAATAAATCTTGTTTTTTTTAAGTACTTACTTTGTAGTTGTCTGTCTCAGAATTTTTCCTAACACAATGTAGCTTGGTTTTAATGGATTTCTCTAATATATAGAGAACCCTTTCAATTATTCCCATCTCTGAGCTGTTGGTCACAGAATTATCAGCCAGTAGGTCATAAAAGACAGGAACTATGCCTTTCTAGATGGAACAAGGTACATGTCTGAGTACTTTCTAGGTGAAGAAGCCAAATTATGTTATTTTTATTGTTGTTTCTCTCAACTCTCTAACATATATATTTACTGTTATCACCACATTTCACAAGAAGAAAATGAGAAATTGGATAAGGGTAGAAGGACTGAAATTTGTATTTGTTTCTAAATTGTTCTTATTTATTATTAGCTACCGAATGAAGTCGCTCCCTAGAAATGATTATCTTTTTCTTAATAAAAATTATAACAAAATATGGACATTCATTATAAATACCTGACTTAAAATGCTAAGGTTTCTTTTAGTTATTAAAAGTTTCTGAGGACAAACAGTGGTTTATTTATGAATTAAAATGTTACATTGACCTTGTAATGGAAGTTAGGTCAGCAGACAGGCGCTTTTTTGTTGTGAAGTATATTTTCAGGATACAAACTGTAAAAATCACTGAGACTAAAACACCATTCCTAAAATTATTTTCCTTTCCAAATACAGAACTATTATTTAAATCAAAAAGGATAGCTGACATATTTTATATTTATCAGTCCTCAAATAAAATCCTTTTAAAGCTTTTTTTCTTCCTCCTACATTTGGATTCTGGCTATTATTAATTTCATTTCCCTTAAATTTCTTTTAAGATTGATACACTAGAACATCCTTCATCTGGGTTTGAGAACATATATAAATACCTAGTTATACATAGTTAATTTTGGTTTGTATTCTAAATGTTCTTACATTTAAAGCCACTACTGTGAGCCCCTCCATTTCCTTGGAAACTTCAATGACTTCTACCCCACTCTGTTTCAGCCATCTGGGTCTATGCTCACAGTCTAATGTTTGGCATCCCTTGATACTGAACTAATAAATTTTTTTTAAGTTTTTAAATAATTTTTAAGCATTTTTCTAAATTTAATGTCTTCTTCCAGCTCCCTCGCTCAGTTACTTATGCTCTGCTCAATATTCAACCTCGTAGAGACCTCTGAGTATCGTTCTCGGATTGCTTTATCACTTGACAATGTTTTGGGTCTTTTTTTTTCTGTGCACATGTGCACGCAGTCATTTTCTATTTATTGTGTAGGCAAAGTGAAAGGAGCAGTGTCACTGGCATGTTATGTATAATTATACACTCATCCAGCCAAGCTGGAGATTCATAGTGTCATAGACTGAAGTCTGCACTGCAATTTCAACATGACAACTGGAGCTCACGAGTCAGTGATGGACTGTCACCAGCCCTGAGCCCTTAGACCACTTTATGTCCAATGTGAGATTGAGTTACCCCAAGTCAGCATGTCAGCACCACTCAGACATGACCCCATAAAATAAATACAGCACAAACAAGTAGGAATACATTGCTCATCAAGTTGTCCCTTGGAAACTGGACTCAGCCATAGAGCTTCTGGACAACTCCATAGTCACGAATCCTCATAGTCATGAATCCTATGTATGGAGTAGGAGAGTTGAGAAAAAAATATGAGCAACCACACAGGATTCATTCTAGCCTGAGGTATCTTGTCCAGATAGCAGTGACAGCCCAAACAGTCCCAGGTGCCAGATGGGTCTTAGAAAATTCCAAGGAAGGCATACCAAAATGTAACAACACCCTAAGACACAAGGCTTGAAGCAGCCACACTTACCCAGGTTGAAGGGAAGTACAGGATGCTGGTTTCAAAGAAGGAACAATCTAAGAACACCTGGAAAGTGAGCCTCCAAGAATCTAAGGAAGCTGTCACACTTTCGACCTGGCCTCAGAAATCCTACAGCTTTACTTCTGTCTCATTTTATCGGATACAAGAGTGTGACCGTGGGTAGACCAGAACCAAGGAAAGAAGAATTAGACTCCATCTCTTGATGGGGGTGGTCAAGGCCACACTGCAGAAGAGCATGTAGGAGGGATGATATCATTGTTACCACCTTTGGAAAACACACCATAACTTTAATTTTTCTCCATAGCACTTACAGTGTTTACTATAATCGCCTATCCACTTTTCTATATTCTGCACCAGACTAGCAAATAATTGAATGACTAAACACCAACACTTGCCCTTCACTCCCCTTGATCCTACTGATGGAGGAAGTTAGTATGAGAAAATGAAAACAAATGTCTGAAAATTAAGGGGAAACAGTACACAAATTCTACTGACTGGTATGCAATTAATCACATTTTTAAATGACTAAAAAGTACATAGTAAAATTGCTTACTTTTATGAGAAAAATCAACATCTGTGGAGAACTGTCAAATTCAGCCCTTTGCCATAAACCTTTTGCATAATATGCAAACCTCTTCTATGCTTAGTTCAACATAACACAACAAAGGGAACACAGATGATAAACCTTCAAGCAGGGCAGTATGTATGCCAAGGATGGTATTACTTCCCAATACCCAAGGAAGGAATGTGAAGACATCTTGAGAGTAAGGAATTGAGCTGCTTTAATAACAAAGATGAAATTAATAGTTCTAACCTGTTTATCTGTCCTCATTCCAGTCTGCTCCAGCTTACAACGTCTAGAGGTTTTCAGCCTCAACAAAAGTACAGTACTTTATGAGTCTGTCATTTTTTTGCTAATCTTCAGATGCTGAAAATCATTTTAAACCCATTCTTGTCATTTTGGATTTGCATAAGTGTCTTGAAAGAAAAGCCTAAAAAGGCAAAGGCTGATTTAGTGTGAATGAACATGCCATAAACCATTTCAAATCTATCATTCATGTAAATCTTTCATGATTTAAAAATTTTTCAACTTGCCAATAACAAGGATTCCAGTGTTTGGCTGCATGAGGTAGCAAAGGCTGAGAAGGCACTTTCAGTAAAATCTTCCCTCCTGAGACACTTATGAGTATGGGAGAGGGTGGAAAAAAAGGAACCTTCACTTCAGCCTGGAATTTGCAAGCTTAGTCTAAATACATGATACACTAGTTGAGGGAGGAAAAAAATTCTATAGGGCTTCATTAACATACCAAGGGCAAATACATCATTTGCCAGACACTGAGACGTTTTTGCTATTTAAATTCTGTCTATATCCAAATCAAATTCTGTCTATATCCAAATAAAAATATGTTTAATTTAGTCAGGTCATTGATTGAAAAGATCGCTTATATACTTGGAATTTAGTTTTACTAAATCAGCCTTATTGTTTTTCAAAGAGAGCATTTTTGTAGACCATCGCTCACATAGTAGCTTTCCATCATGAAATGGAGATTGACAAATCTCTAACTAGGTTGTCAACACATGGCACACAAAGAAAGCATCTGGGCTCCTAAGTACCAATTTTTATCAAACACAAGTCATCTATTCACAAATTAATCTAATTCACTCCATACCAAAATCTTCACTTTAATTTGTGCCATAAAAAACAGCCATTACAAGTTCAATTAAATGTTTTAAAATCCCAAGCTTTTAGCTCCTTAAAGGCATCACTCTGACTTGCCCACTATATCGACCTGACCCAAGCGTTGCTCCAATTTTTCAAAAAAAGAGAAATTCCATAAAAGGAAATAACTAAAAGGAACCCCTGCAGAATTTTGGCAGATACTAAGAACCAAATAATCTCCAAAATATATATGTAAATGATATTCTTAAAGTTCAACTACAAAATGTAAACTACTATGATTGAGGGTGGAGGGTGACAATTTCATTTTTAACGCTTATGACTTAGAACAGCATCGTGCTATGCTTTTAGAGTTCTTATTGCTGGAAGTTGTTTAGTTCCATATAGTGAAGAGGCCATTAGCTAATGTCCCACACCTGCCTGCAGAGACCATGGCGGGCACTGGCGACACTGGGCTTAATAAAGCTGATTTTTCACCTCTGACGATAGAGAGAGCAGTCTCCTACACAGTTTGTATTAAGGATCACGAGAAGGAAAGTGTCCAAAGCAGCTCTTTCACCTGAGAGCCACGGAGACTACCATTAGAAGTGTATTGTTTGGTTTCACTTACATGTGGAGCATAAGGAAAAACATAGAGGACATTGGGAGAAGGAAAGGAAGGGTGAATTGGGGGAAGTCAGAGGGGGAGATGAACCATGACAGATTGTGGACTCTGAGAAACAAACTGAGGGTTTTGGAGGGGAGGGGTGTGGGGGGTTGGGTGAGCCTGGCGGTGGTATTGAGGAGGGCATGTATTGCATGGAGCACTGGGTGTGGTACATGAACAATGAATCTTGGAACACTGAAAAAATAAAATTAAATTTAAAAAAAATAAGAAAAATACAAAATTAAAAAAAAAGAAGTGTATTGTTTGGGATGGATTGTTCCTTTTACTTTTTCCAATGTAAAAACCACATACATACACAAGAAAGAGACTACAGTGACTGATGACTCATCTTGTAAATTCAGAACAATGCCTATCCTGTCCCCACTCCCAGATCTGTGTACTATTTCCTCCGAGATATCTTGAATGGTACTATTTAAATTGACAAAGCCATGCAATATCTAACTTAAGCATCTGTAACATTTAGTGACATATCTAGTCCTTTTAGTTCTTCTCTTATTGTCTCTCCCACGTAACTGAATTGTCCATAGCATTTGCCTTAAACCTTTTCCAGATAATGGTGATGGCTACACAACCTTGTGAATATACTAAAAACCGCTGAATTGTATACTCTTTAAAATGGTAAATTTTAGGGTATGTGACTTTTACCTTAATTAAAAAAAAGAAGAAGAAGAAGAAGTAGGACCCCAGGATACAGACAAGAGCCATCAACAAATAGGTCAATGATTTTTCGGAAGCCTAAAATATATTTCAATGCCTATTCTACAATCTTGCTGCTAGAGTTGCTGCTACAGCAAGACTGGCAGGTGCCCTAGTAGTTTGCATTTTGGCAAGTACTAGAAGTGATCTTGATGGAGGTGTTTTTGCAGGAGTGGAAAAGAATGCTCAAGCATAAGAATTGGAGTGGAAACAGAGAAGGACCAAGGATGGAATTTTAGGGAATGTCACTTTCATTTATAAACTAATCAGTACTTATGAGTTCACCAATGCTTGTTTATTAGTAGGATTTCACTATCAGAGGTTGAATGTTTATATTAAAACAGTCATTAGTCACAATTCTTTCAATTTAAAATAAGTGATATTAATGAGAAATGGTAGGCATCGGCTTAGCTTAATGGGAAGACATGTTGGCAGGTAGACTTTTCTTTTTCCCCTCAAAACATACGACACAGCTGGCTTCCTATTTTCCCATTCTTAGGGCCAACTCTGCAATCACATTAGCCTTTTGAGGTCTCAAAGACACAAATCTGACATTCAGAGTTCTCTAAAATATTGATTCTAAAACCTTTCATTGAGTAATTAAGAATGTCATTAAATCCTCACTAGACTTTGGTATAGTCTTCTCTCTCTGAAGAAAGAATAAAACAATCTATACAGATTCATGTATACCAGGGTTGGAAGATTTGAAGCCAGTAACTAGGCTTTCACTGAAGACTTGATATGACTAAGTGGGGTTATTTGAATTATATGTTATGTAAATTGGTCTTAAGAGACATTTAAACGAGTAATAGAACTGCTTTCTTCTTCTTCTGCCATGTAGGTGAATTTTAATTTACCCTTTTAATATCATTACAAAAGCAAAGAAGAACAATACATATCCCTGTTAATACCAACGTTAGGGCCATTAAGTTATTAATTACATATCTAGAGTATATTTAAAATGTTGCTAGCTTGCTTATGTAAAGATATACTTCTGTCTAAAATATCTAACAGTACTTAATATAAAAACAGGGCATAATTTGTAATCACCTTTAACATATTATCTTTATAAAACACAGTCTATCATGGTTGTTTGAGGTTTCAACTGTAAAAGAAAAAAAAAGTTGGAACAAGTTTCAAGAAGACAAACCTTACACTTTCTAAGAACTACTGAAATCTAACTCTGAACCAGAAAGACAAATATTTTAACAAAAAACTTTTTAAATCATAAGTTAGTTTTGTTCCACTATTTTAAAAAGAACTGTATGTAGTTATTAAAAGTCATTTGGGATGGAAATTTTAAATGTTATTATCTACCCAAACTCTTTCCTATATTGTTTCCCTACTCTCCTTCTTCCTTGCTGTTAATTGACCCACTGAATATTAATCCCACAGTTTGGAATCACGTAACACAACCTATTTCCTTTGCTCTCCTTAGCTGTACTGTAGCATTGAGATGTGTCCATTTTTGCTCTCTTAGATTAAGTGCTACTCCACTTAAATTCTACCATCAGCATTGTGAGCCTGGATTTGAAGTTTTAGCAATGACAATAAAGATATAAACCCCTAGAATGGACAGGATATGTGATACTTTTCAGAGTCATTCAACAGCAACAATTGAGTAGCCTCTAAGAGGTCAGCATTGTACTTGACGTTACACATACACAGATAGATAAGACAAAAGCCCTCTCTACAGGGACATGACCTAGCAAAAATTATTAATGCCTTAGCACTGAGATGTACTAGAGTCCTGTGCTATGATAGATGTATGTAATAAACATGGAAACAATGAAAAGAGTAGTTATTCCTACCTGGATTAAAGAGAAGGACTCCTGAAAAGTTATACCAGAAAAAACAATGCTGAATTTTAAAAATAATATGTCATCTCTTATCCAATGAAGAGAATGTATCAAGCAGGATTCCACAAAGAAGCAGGTGGAATATTCCAAGTAAGCTAATGTATGAGGAGTTGATTTGCAAAGATCATTCATTTCTGAACAATTTCTACAGTTAAATAACCACTTGACAACTTTCAAGATAAAATCACACTTATATAGTTGATAAGAATGAATGCCACCATTTAAGCATCTACCCTGGGTCAAGCACTTCACTTACAACACTCTTGTAAAAATAGGTATTCATTCATTCATTCAGTATAAATTCAATGAGCCCCTACCATTTGCCAGACATTGTTTGGGCCTTAGAGATACAACTGTGAAGAAAGCAGACAAGGTACCCCCCTTCAGGAATTTTACGGGAGGAGGCAGACATAAACAAGTAAATAAGATAATTTGGGCTAGTGATAAGCATGAAGAAAAAAAATATCAGGCGTAATGTGACCCTGTAATGGTGTGAGGGGGCTATTTTAGGAAAGGCCTCTCTTAAGAGAAGACATTTGAGATAAACATGAGTGATGAAGAAGAACCCAACTTTCAGGACCAGGAGAGGAACATTCTAGACAGAGGGAGAGTCAAAAACTGCAGAATGAGTCTGGTATGTTTCAAGAAATAGACAGAAGGCTTCATCAAGGGACATGGACTATGCAGCAAGTTCAGGGTAGTAAGGATGCCACTGGATGATGTCCGAGAGGCTAGCAAAAGCCAGGTCATGTTGGGCCTATGGTTTCTTTACCTCCTTTAGAGTAAAGTAAGATCGTCATTTGCTCTAGTCACATGGGTGGCAAATGGCAGAGTCCATATTCCAACCATGTCTGTTGGATTCAACCTATTTCACTAGAGTAGGAGAAAAAGATTCTATCATTTCACTGAGTTTCACTCCTACCAAGTAGGTTAGAAAGTGTAGGCTGACTTTAAGATTTAACTTTTCATTTTAGAGAGAGCGCGAGTGAGCAGGGTATGGGCCGGGGTGGGGGGAGAATCTCCAGCAGACTCCACACTTAACACAGAGCCCAATGTAGGGCTCTGTCCCAGGACCCTGAAATCATCACCTGAGCCAAAATCAAGAGTCGGATGCTTAACTGACTGAGCCATCCAGGCGCTCCTAGGCTGAAATTCTTTTAAGAAGACAGTAAAAGTGAGAAATCATATAGGCTAGTAATTTTTGTACTAATACGCAAAACAGTTGTATCACATTCTTGACACTCAAATTCTGCAAATGGAAAAGCTATTTCACTATTTTTATGAAATAGTAAGGAATCATGACTAAGGAATTTCAAATTGTATTCCAAAATAAATAAGTTTTCAAGTGTGACATATGATCATCTAGCTCACAACAGAGCTCAATTAAATTTTCTGTGATTCAAATTAAAAAGATATATTAAAACCCTAAGGTATCATTTATGTAATGAAAATTTCTTCTGGTTAACCTGAAATCTCTAAAATGCACTCATCTGCTTGGTGAATTTCAACACTATATTTGAATTAGGTGATTACATTGAGAAAAACTGTGATTGCTACATTTTCAAGCTCAGAAACATGTTGGGGGATGGATTGGAACAGGATGGATATGGAATGAAAAGATGTAAAAGGTAGAAAATTAGAGGATATTAAGCAATTGAAACTCATCTGAGTAAAAGCAAAAGCAGTTTTAGTGCAGTGTGAATCATTAAGCCAGTACTGAATGTCACTGGTTACTATAGGAACTTGGGTAATGGAAAATGAAAACAGCTGGATTTATGACATCCATAAATGTGTTAAACAGCTGCCTACTCACTTCCAGTGAAGACTACTGAGAGTGGTAAATGGTGAGACTTTTAAATACAAATATGTCGAAAGGAAAATGAGTCAATTGATAAATCTTTATATTTTAAGACACAAATTAAATATTTTATTAATGAATGACCAAAAATAATTTTGAATAGTTTATCATGAGAGTTAAAAATCATAAAGCTTCTATGTATAAATTTTTTTAATTGTTGCATTGAGTTGAATTTGGTCTCCTATGGAACAAACCTGCAAAGTTTACTGTCAGCCAACTACACTCCAACAACTGCCTCAAATATCAAGAATGCAAAAGTGATGCATAGCATGACATATAGAGATGTCGAATCTCTGTCTAAACTAATGTAACACTGTGTGTCAACTATACCATAAAAAAGTGATAGTTGTATATAATAATTATAACTTAGAAAAGCAAAGTATCAATTCTAAACCACAATAAACTACATTTATTAATGTAATCTTAAAACTAACAAATGACTGTTTATCTCAAATTTGTCATTCTCTTGATTTCTTTTCTTCTATCCTCAGGATCAGGCATTCGGGGATCTCATTTGCTTACCCGTGGGCAATTGCAAAAACCACCTCAACAGTTTTCTTCAAGCATTCTCCTCCAGTCCATCCTCCACACTGCCATGTGGGCCATATTTCTAAAACATCACTTCCTGCTGAAACCCAAGATCCCAAAACCTATAGGATACAAGTGAAACTTGCTCACTGAGGTGGACATGTGTTTTTTGTAACCTGGATCTAACCAAGATTCTTGGTTTTGTCCTTTAAGAGTGAGATGACCCAATAGAGGTGTGGTACACCAGGATACTTTTGATTGTGAAGGAAGGAGTTATTCGTAATTACCCTGGGACAACAAGCATAAGCAGACTGTCAAGGCAAATCAGGAAATAGGATTACTTTATTTAAGGGTCCACACAGAAGACTTTTCAATAGTTTCTTTACTTTCCCAGGATAAGTCGATTTCTGCCAATTTCTCTCTCTGAAACATTCTTTGTTTTAGTAATTTCACGTAGTATTGTGGGCACCCTTACCATAGTTATTTCCCCTACTAGGTACATATGTCCAACAAGTCAAAGACGCATCTTTGCATTTTGAGTACTAAGTATAAACCATATCCTTAAAAGGTGTTTAATAAATGTTTCCTGATGTTGAATTAATACTGAAACAGAGGTCTGACTTAACTAGAAGAAGCAAATATTGAAAAAGGAAACAAAGATCAGATAGAGACCCAATCACCCAGATGAATCTATAAAATTATGTTGCATGGGAACTCTATGAGCACTCATCCCAGAGGAAAAGATCATATATAAATAATCAACATTGCCTATCAAAAAATATTACATAGAATTTGATCTTTGTATTTATTCTTTTAGATGAAAGAATAACTTTGCATTCTCCCTTTAAACAGAAATGTGCAAAGATTAAAGAATAAAATACAAATTGAAAAAATCTTAGTTTAAGAATGCTTTGCAACATGTTAAATAGTATTTGTTATGGTTCCAAAAGCATCTCTTCCCAGTCACACCAGAACTTTAGCATTCCTTCTCAAATTCTTAGTAAGGTATGATCCTGCAATTATTCTGCTCAATTGATTAAGACAGTTTTCACTTTACTCATTACAATCATTCCTCTCCTGTGTGATGTTTCCTACACAGCTGATTCTGCATAATCACCACAGCAGAAATAAGTGAACAAAAGATGTAGCTGAAATGGAAACATCAATGCCCCCCAATAATGTATCGTCAGGGATCCTGATGAAAAATGCTCAGATTTTCAAGTCTATTTTCTTATTTTGCAGAAACATGTATTTATTTTTAAAATATTTGTTTTAGAAGACTATTAAATAAAATGTTTTAAAATGAGAATATAAGGATGTATATACACAGGCAAGCCTATTCATTATTAGTTTCAGTAACATTAGCAATCTTCATGGGACAAATAATCTTTACTAGTAAAATATAAGGAGAGTGCTCTCCTCCAGTCTTGCAAACCCTCACCTATGTAGAGTCCCAGTCATTTTTTTAGAAATCTCAAGACACTCTCATCAGCCCCCCAAGCTTCAGTTAGATATCACCAAGGATCGTCAGTCTATTACTCACAAACAAATTTTATCAAACATACTTGAAGCCAATTATTTCTAGTTCATCATTACCTCCAACATTCTTGGTCACGTTGCCTTACTGCTCTGCACTTTCTCTATTTCCTCCCACTATTTTTCTTTTGATAAAATTTTATCATGAAAAAATACTTATTGCAGACAACTTAGAAAATATTTTAAAAGTAGAGCAAAAATCATCCATAGGAATACCAATATCCATAAGGATACCAACATCCAGATATAGTGATTATATATAGAACATTCATTGTCTGCCTCATCAGAATCCTATCCTCTAGAAATTTCCTCCACCCATAGCTCCAGAGGGAGAACAGAGGGGCAGAACAGAGGCCTTCCTTTACCACATGATCCTATGCTCCTGGTCACAACAGATTAGATCAGGAGGCGAATTCCTGATTAGCCAAAAATTAGTTTCATTCTCTTCACACCTGTCTCAATAAACCAGGGAGACTGACAATGATAATGGTAGTTACTATTATTTTTATGTGTTATATAAGCAGATAAAGAGGGATGAAGGAGATTGAAAGATGTACAGAAGCTAGAAATAAGAGAGGCCGTACGGTCCTTCAGAAGCAGAGAAATTAGTACATCAACTCCTAGTAACTACTCAGTGCTCATTTCCATGACTTACGGCAATAATTTAATCAATTCCTGAATCTGCAAATCTTCTCTTTGTATCTTACAATAATTCTCCACCTTTTTATTGAGTTTTTATTCTTCTGTCATTGTTACTATGTTATATGCATAACCAGTTATGTGTATAAATGTCTTTTCTTTTAAAGATTTTATTTGTCAGAGAGAGAGCAAGAGAGTGAGCATAAGCAGGCTCCCTGCTGAGCAAGAAGCCCAATGCGGGGCTCGATCCCAGGACCGTGGGATCATGACCTGAGCTGAAGGCAGACACTTAACCGACAGCCACCCAGGCATCCCTATAAATGTCTTTTGTTATAAAATGGTGCCATAGTATTTTGCTTTGTGACCAACTTTTTCAGTGAATGCACCTTGAGCATCTCTATATTGTTAAATATTCTATATTTTCATTACTGCATCATTTTCTGCCATGTAATATACCATAATTCATATAACCAATATCTTACTGAAGACATTTAGATTATAATCAATGTTTTATTGTTGAAACTCCACCCCCTTCCTTCAGCCTTTCCAGAACCCCTTTTCTGTTATAAATAAACCCCCTTATGTACTTAGCCTTTACAAATAGTCTCCACTGCTGTGCTTACCTCTCCAGAAGCTGTGTAACTTCCAGTGGGCTGATGGTGGATTCTCCCATTGCCACTTCCAGACCATTACTCCTCCATTCTTGTGAAGGCAAAACAGTAAAGTAACAAGAGACTAGGAGCCAGACTGCATTACTGGGCTCAAATCCCAGCTCCACCATATGCTAGTTGTGTAATCTGAACCAAGTTATATAACCGCTCTAGGACTTGCTTTCCTCATCTGAAAAATGGAGAGAATAATGTGCCTGCTTCATAGGGTTGTAAATGATGAGTCAAGAGAAATCAAGCACTTATACTACTCTCTGGCACACTCTAACATTAGCTATTAATACTATGAGAGTTTCTTTAACTCAGATTTACCCATCTGTTATTATCCTTATCCTCCTCATGTACTGAGTTCTTTAGATTTTTTTCAAAGTTTTCTTTTCCACCTAATATTTACTATAATCCCAGGACAACTTAACTTCCATGAAACTTCATTTGTTATTAAATTTAAACCAAATTGAACTTACTACAAATCTAATTTTCCACCTTATACTTATTATAATCTTAGGAAAATTTAACTTCCATGAAGCCTCCAACCTCATCTCACAATTTCTAAGCCACCTTTACTCTAATGATACTCACTTCAGTTCACTTTTAGTGTCTTCCTCTCCAGGCCACACCAAAGATCTTGTGACCACCAAAAAATACTCTACCTAAGAAACCATTAACTATTCAAAGCCACATCTCTTGCAGCAGTCAACCTTAGAAAAGGTCACCCATAAGATCACTTTCAACCAAGAACCCTCCTATTTACATCTATACTTCCTTCTCTTATTCTATTCTTACAAGATTGAATTGTCCTCTTCCTGCTCAAGGTCAAATTCCCTACCTAAATTTTGTTCTTTTCTCCTCCTCCTTCAGGATTTTGCTCACTCTGTCATCATTTGGACTCTTATATGAAATTTCTTTTCTTCTCTACTACATCGTTCCCTTCACCTGAAAACAAACTCAAATCTGTCAGAAAAACTCTTCCTTGAGCCTTTCATCTCTAGATACTGCCCAGATAATTTTTTCCATGTCTTATGCAACCTTCTCTAAAAAGATATCTGGATGCTGTATTCCCACTTCCTCACCTCCCATTCACTAATTCAATATTACATTTACTCAACAAAACTGACCACATGCTCCATAAGTGCCTGACAGTTAACCCATCCCTAATCACCCAAGAATTCTTAGTGTCAAAATCATAAACATTTCTCAGTCTCTTTCTGGACTGTCTCTGATGTTTTAGAGTGTTGATTATTTCATCAATCTTCACTCCACATGTTAACATCCTGGTTTTTACCTTTTTTTAAGATTTTATTTATGGGAGCCTGGGCGGCTCAGTTGGTTAAGAAACTGCCTTCAGCTCAGGTCATGATCTCAGGGTCCTGGGATCGAGTCCCACATCAGGCTCCCTGCTCTGTGGGGAGTCTGCTTCTCCCTCTGCCTCTGTCTCTGCATCTCTCATGAATAAATAAAATCTTTTAAAAAAAAGATTTTATTTACTTATTTGATAGAGAGAGAGGAAAGCATTAGCAGGGGGAGGGGCAGAGAGAGAAGAAGGCTCCCTGCTAAGCAAGGAGCCTGATGCCAGGCTGGATCCCAGGACCCTGAGATCACGACCTGAGCTGAAGGCAGATGCTTAACCCACCGAGCCACCCAGATGCCCCTACCTCCTGGTTTTTAGAATATTCTTTCTACCTATTCTCAAAGAAAAATTGCACTAGATGGAGTTCAACAGGCAAGGAAGACTTTATTCAAGACTATTGCAATAAGAAAGAAACTAAACTCCACTGAAAAGGAAGATTTTTAAATGCTGGGGTGAGCTAATGGAAAAGTACTGGAGGAATTCAGTTGGGGGGAGTTAGTCAATGTGATTAGACAACTCTGTTTGCTAATTGGGGTTTATAGAAGTTAGGCTCCTATTCTCCCACAGAGACTGAGAAAAAGGACACTATCATTCTTGATGATCACATTTCAAAGGGATGCTCTAGGTTTTTGAGAAAGATAGTCCTAAGTTATAAACCTGGGAAGAGGCTGAGAGAAAATTTATATCCGCAAAAGACAGAAAAAATGTACAATTCCGAGTTTTTGTAAATGGAAGAAATGGAAGGTCAGGAGTCTATAGTCAGGAAGAAATTATCTAAAGTTTAGTCAAGCTGGGGGAAATGTTAAGGCCACATTGATCACCCTTTACTACGCTTTTCCTTCTCTCCTTCTCTTCTTCTGTTATATCTTAAATGCAGGGGTCCTTGATAGTCATTCTTTTACCCACTGCTAGTTTTACTCTCAATACCTCCTCCTAGGAAGCGTTGACCATCTCATGGCTTCAGTTACCACCGGGATGTATCTTCAACAACTCTTTTTATTCCTTCACTACCCCCCAAATCACAAATTTTATCTAAATATTTCTCAGGTTCACCCTCTCATGTTAATTCCTACTGTAATTTCTTGCCCCAGTCATTGATACAACTTCTTAAATCAGTGCCCTCCTGAGTCCCCCTTCATTCAGCTGTCAAATATCTATCTAAGATGTAAATGTAACATGTCACTCCATAGCTTAAAGCTCTTCAGATGCTCCGCAGAGTCCAAAGACAAAATATAGTCTCCCTGACGTGGACAGCACACGGGCCTCCATGATCAGGTCCCAGCCTACCTCTATAGCCTACTCTCTCAAAATTTTGCCCTGTGCACACTGTGTTGTCT
>CM052896.1:82808815-82899166 GCA_028534135.1 Potos flavus
CCAGGCACCCTAGAAGTATTTTTAATGCTCACATCCAGATCCTAAAGACAGCAAATACCTCCAAACATAGAGATACATGCATTTATTAGCAAGCAGGCATAAAATGTTCTTAAAGCCTGTACTATAAGTTTAATCCTAGCTTTATGATATTTTAAGTGCTTTAACCATACACTGTATAAACTTCTCTTGGATGGAGGGAGCATGTTTGAACATATTCTAAAAGTGGAATTCACTAAACCTGATAGTGTGGACTTTAGGCAATCACAATCCTCCAAAGTCATGACAACATACCAGGCCATTTCAGCAGTAAGCCTCTAGTGCCATTCCTAAAGATAAGTGGCAAAAGCTCACTTCAATTTAACATCCTGTTTCGGCAAGGTGCGGCATGCCTCAAAAATATTTTAGTCAATCTAATATTTTTAAACCACTACTTTCGCCACCATATTTCATTTACATCATCCATTATTCTAATTAAAAGCCATTAATTCTGCCAATGAAAACCCATTGCTAAATGTGCTAATTAGCTAATCTTTGGTGCTAGGAATAAAGAAAAATAAAGCACTTATAATAGCACCTATGGAGTGTGACCTTGCTAATTAAATTCTAGTTGACCACCCCTAGAGTGTGAATATTGGATTAGGGCAACTGGCTGCCCTTCCATAGAGATTAAAGCTAACTAATGCATATTTACATCACATCACACTGTTTACTCAAGTATTATAAAGTAGATTATAGACATCATAACAGCCACCATCTAACATAAATGTAAGCTGACTATGAATAAAAAAAAATTCCCAAACTCTGGTTTAGCTCTTCCATAGAAGAAAATTGTGATCCTAGATTTATTCTCTGATTCTGCATACACTTTACAAATGTGATCTCTACAATCAATATTTAGGAAGAGAGAAAAGGAAATATATTTGATGTACCTGTCCAAATGTTTAGCACTACACCTCAGAGGAAAATGTTTCTTCATGTCTTTATTATGTCATCAGCTTATGACCTGAAGTATAAAGATAAATTTCTCCAAAGTGCTTCTTTTTATTAGCAAGAGAAAAAATAAATAAGAACTTTCAGCATTCCAAGATACAATGCTTTCTTCTTTAATATCATCATATTAATCTTTACCTCTGCAATGGTGATGAAAAACATGTAGCATTATTGTTGTTTAGACTTGAATAAGACATATTAGCAAAGATAATCCAAGGGAGATTGTACTGTATCATGAATCTGAAACCTGCATTAATACAGTTCTCAAACCTGGAGGATAAAGATATAATTTTCTTCTGGAAGTCAAAACATCATAGATCAACACATGGTGCAGCTTATTGAAACACATTTTGATATATTTTCCTTCCATTTATCTTAGATATGAATGCTAGTCAATTTCATATCTCAAATATGGTTTTCTGTGTCCTATGCTTGAAATAGTATAGGTGACAAGGAAAGACTCCTGAATGTTAAATACTAAATCTTTGCTCAATTCTATAAAGGTAACAAATGACAAAAAATGGACTCAAGAACAAGAGAAAGGTAGATATACTGAGGGAGTTTTAGTTCTCCACATCAACATAATGATAAATAGTATACACACATACATACACAAACACAATAGGTTTTAATCATGTTTCTGCTTCATACAGTAGGTGTTAAATATTACAAATTAATCATTTCATATCAACTTTGTATAACTTAAACAGAGTTTGGTCAAAACCCTTGAGCTTATTTGTATGTTACCTAAAGTCTTCTTTACTACATAGTGTCTGTTTTCTCTGGAGTTCTCTAAGTTCATCAAGCTGGTAAACAGGGTTTTTCCACTCGGAACTCTCATTAGTGGGAATGACCATCCTGGGTCTCTGTCTAAAATACTAATATCAAAAATTCAGCTCATCTATTCAGATGAAAATTGTGATATAGGCAATTATTTTAAGTAGGATTTAACCGAAGCACACTTGTTAAAAAACAAAAACAAAAATCCTAGCTTTGTTTTACAAATGCTAGAACTCAGCACTCACCACCTCTTTTGTTCTATTTTCCCATCATTATACGCTACAGTTGTCCATGGGCCACTCATGGATTCTCACAGGAGAAAACTTTCCTGAGCTTACCCATTCCCAACACAAGACAGTATTCATTTCTCATTCCATTGAAATATACTGCCCTTATCTCATTTCCTCTGGTCCTAGACATCTATTAGGAAAGCAAATGAACTAATTTCCACTATGCTATGTTAAACCCTAACTCCCAAAGGTATGCTATGTATCCCAAACATATGGTATGTTAAAATCTTAACTCCCAAAGGTGATGGTTATTAGAAGATGGAGTTAGGGGGAAGTGATCAGGTCATGAGGGCCGTACTCTCATGAATGGTATAAATGCTCTTATAAAACAGACCCTCAGAGGTCTCTAGTCCCCTCCTACCACGTGAAAACATAGCAAAAGGCACCACCGAGGAAGTGTGCCCTCACCAAACACGGAATCTGCTGGCACCATAATGTTGGACTTCCTAGCCCCCAGAACTGTGAGAAATAAATTTCTGTTGTTTCTAAGCCACCCAGTCTATGGCATTTTGTTATAGCAGCCCGAACAGACTAAGACATTGTTAATATAACAGCTTCATAAAGAATCCTCTAGGAAATATATTTGAATATTAATATATTCATCATTCAACAAATATTGAGTGTCTCCAATGCTCTAAACACTGTTCTCGTCTAAGTCATTAGGGGTATATTCAGTGAAAAATATCAGTGAAGAAAGCAGGCAATGATTATAACTCTCATGAAGTTTATATCTAGCAAGGAGAGAGAGACAGTAAACAGACAAAAGTATATTCATATATTAAAGTTAGTGCTATGGGAAAAAATAAAAGGAAATAAAACAGGGAAAGGGGATCAGTAGTGCAGGGAGAGGGAAAGGGCTGCAATCAGGGAGTAGTGACCTGAAAGAATAAGCCACTCAGATATCTGAGGAAAGTGCATTCCTGGCAAAGAGAACAGCCACTGCAAAGGCCCTGGGGGAGGAGCTTATCTGGTATGCTTGATGTACAAAGAAGACAGTGCAGTGGAGCAGAGTAAGCCAGGACCAGAGTAGCAAGAGAGCAGCATTAGAATGAAAAGGGAAAAGGAGCAGAGACGAAACACCAGATTATGTAGGGCCCTGTTAGTAAAAACCTCATGAACTTAACCTGCCATAGTCAGACACATTGTAGGAATTCCATTTATAAACGCATATTTCCTTTATTCATTCAGCAATTTTTGAGTGCCCAATGAGTGTCAAGCGCTATGTGAAGTGCTGGGGATTCAAAAGTAGAAAGACTGCCTTTGGAGAGTTTATAATTTAGCAGAACGACAAAGCAGGCAATTACAGCATAAAGTGAAAAGTTCTATAATGGGAATATTTATAAGACACACTCAGAATAGAGGAGAAATCGCTCGCCATGGAGCGCAGCAGATAAGACAGGAAGTGGTGAGTCAGGAAAGAGCAGGCAGTACTTGAGCTGAGATGAGCTGAGCAGAAATTTAGGTGTCTTATACATGGGAAGGGCATTCTAGGCAAAAGAGATAGATAAGCAAGTTAGAAAGTAATAAAAAAGCATAACGTATCTGGATATTGTAAGGAGTTCAGGAGCTTCACAGCAAGTGAATGCATTGTTTTGTAAGCATCAGAGTAGAACAAGCTCTTTCCTGCCACAGTGCCCTGTGTTGGTGGGCAAATTTCTTGGGGGTCCTTAGTAACAGGAAGAATGGGAGAACTAGCCACCTGCAAATCTTTTTCATTCCAGTTCAGGAACACAAGGTTACATGGTCCCTTGTGGGTTTCTTGCAATTAGAAAGGCATCTCACCTGAATGAAGACAACTGTGCAAGACACACCTGCGCCTGCCCTCGTCCTGCAATCACAGAATGTGGCAATTCATTAGCATGGCATTCTCCTCCTCAAGGTACTGTTACTCACATAAGATTCCATTCTAACAAGTCTGCTGGATAGGTATTATTTGCTCCCATTTTATGTAACATTGGTGGGAAAATGGGTTTAAATTACTGCAACAGCTTGTGTCTTTGTTTTAGGCTATCCTTGACATTCATCTCTGGAGTAGATAGAATTTAGCTTAAGAAAGTTCAGTGATGGGTCATTTTTAGTATTTATCAAAGGTAGCCATCAGAGCCTAGTCAAGGATTTGAGCCGTTAAGATGAAAAGAGCCCTAGAAGTGTCAGCAGAGTGGAGCCTCAGGAGAAGGACATCAACAAAGGAAACTTTATGACCAAATAAAAGGCCCCTAAGAACTATGACATCTAATATTCAATTTTAGACAATTTCCTTAAAATTACATTAATCCTTTCCCTTCCCACCTCTATAATGCCCCATGAAAGAAAAGAAGAGCATCCATTTTATAGGACAAAGCCATAGGAAAAGAGCAAAGTTGACAAAGAAGGTACAACAGCAATTAGGATTTCAAGAAAAGAGCAGAAGAAAGCATTCGCTGAATGTATATCTTCTACTCTTCCCCCATCGTTACTATCCTGGTCCAAGCAACTGTCATCCTTGGCCTAAACTACTGGCAAAGCCTAAGAATAATTTGACACCCATTCCTTCCCTGGCCCCAACCTTCAATCTACTCAGTCATCTTCTTAAAATGTTAACCATCCCTTTCCAATCATCTTCACAAAACCATTCCATTGTACTGGACTGAAATCCAAAATCCTCACCATGGCCTTTACTGCTTGCCCTGATTTGACACCTGTCTACCTCTCCTATCACATCTCACAACACTAAGACACTCTAGCCCTCCTGGTCTTTGAACAGAAGACTGGGGGTCTTGGCCCATGCTGTTCTTTCTCCCTGGAGTACAAATTCCATTATTCTGCTTGGTACCTACTCACTCCTCAGGTATTAAATTTCTACCTCTCAGAACCATTCTCCCAACGCCACCCTTCACTCACATCATTACATCTATATAAAATTCATCATGATTTGCAATCACGTATTTGTTATCTTGTTTGTTGTCCTCCTAACCCATGAGACTGTAAGCTCCATGAGGGCAATTGTTATGCGCCTCTCTTACTGTAGTCCAAGAGCTTAGCAGAAGGCCTGGTGCACAGTAAGTATGACACAGTCACAAAATTGTCTATATGTCAATGTAGAAAAAAATCCATCTTAATTTTTCCCTAACTCATCTTTTTCTCACCATCCCAACTACAGAGTATACCAAAAAGCGACAACAACAAAATCGGAAGAACAAACAAAAGATATGAAATGTCAACTCTGATAAACTCAGTATGATGAAATGTCTACTTTTAGGTAAAGCAAAATCTTTTTAGGCAACACTGCTTAATTTCATGTTTCTGTTCCCATTTCCTGGTTATTCTTAAGATGGCTTCAGGATATAGCTCATAAGGATAGGCACGGTTTATGTAATCTGAAGGCTAAAGATATGTGGGGGTGTGCTGTTTCTTGGGTATCTGGGGTGATGGTTCCTGCCTCGTGGATTGCTGTTTGGCAAGCTGATCCTCACAGCTGCTGGTTCTAAAGTTAGAAGTTGCTCTTGGTTAGGATCCTGTAGTGCTCCTTGGCTTTACTCAACCCTGGATGTCCCAGCTGGTCCCCTTGAACCTCTGCCACATTAAGCTAACCAGTCTGCATTTTCCTCCCTACATGCCTCTTATGCCCCATGGCAGAACAGACCCCATGGCAGACAGCCCAGCACTCAATCCGGCATCCAAACCATGTAGGACCCTAAAGGAAGAGAGAAAAAATGTAGAAAACCTTCTCTCTCTAAAAAATATTTTAATTTCAGCCAATTATCATGCTGAAAAATCCTCTCTGAATGTCAGAAGCTGGCAATTGACACTTTTATTCTCTTTTCATTTCTGTTGCCATCATCTTAGTCTTTTTTGGGCAGATGAATGTTTTAGGCAGACTATGGAGTTAATGTACACACCATAAATGAAAAAAAAAATTGCTACATGTGTTTGTACATTATTTCTCCTGCTTAATGAGACCTCACTCTTGTAGGAAAGAAATGTATAGGTTTTTAAATTGACACAAGGTGAAAAACAAAATAGCAACAAACCTAACAAACCTAACTATGCCCACAGTTGGTAATAAAACTCTGCAAAATAACTCTATAGTCTCTCTTTGCCTTACTACAATTTTATCTTGCAGAAATAACAAGATCTATAAATATAATATTAAGAAAAAATTAGTGCTATAGAAGTTCACAGTTGAAGTTTATAAGTCTTGACTTTAGGCTTAAAACAAAACAAAGCAAAAAGACCCTTATTTTGCTCATCTCCTCTCCAAGGAAAACAATCTTCAATGGATAAAGTAAAAATCACTGAAAGGTATAGAAAACTTACACGATTTAAATAAAAATATCTGAGGCTTAGAAAAACTCTACCCTAGGATACGGAAAAACATCATAATTGTAATTTTGAACCTGCTGCCCATAACTGAGAAATTTGACTAATGAGAAAGATATTAGGAAAGCTTTAAGAACAACATTGTTTTGGAACTGCTCCTGGAAAGATAAGAGTAAGTGAAAGTGGTCTTCAAAGGAAAAGGAACAAAGGCTCAGAAAGTACTTTTACACAAAGTAAAATTGAGCTAAACTATTCGTATGTGTGAGGAGGTAGTTAAACAGAAGCCTCGAAAGGGTTGACATCAAATCCTGGAAAACCATGAATGTCAGGCTAAGTAAGTATTGTAGTGATTTTTATTTATTCAATGCTGGAGACACAACTCAAAACTTGTGTACTCTTGTGATTTATTTTATCAAAGAAATACTGCCTACCATAAGTACACTTTTTGAGATTCCATCCTTATGTAGGTAGTCAACTATGACTAATTCAGTCATTTTGACTATGTATAATTTTTTAAAATCAACTATTCTCAACAAAAGACCTTAAGTCAGGGGAAGTAGAGCCAGGCGAATATGTCCCAGGAAGGCTTCCTGAATAGAAAAGGTCTGAACACTAATTTTGAAGTGAGGTAGACAAATTTTGTCAGAGAAGAAAAAAATTTTCAAGGATGGAAAATAGTAAGACAACTAAAAAGCAAAAAGGCCAAGAGATGGAGCAGATTTGTTAGGCTAATAAAGAGAAATATGAAGGTATATTATAGGAGAAAGAGCTATATTTTACATTACCTATTTCCACTTACTACAAAGTGCCCAAGGACAGAAAGCTCGACTTACTACCTACAAAAAGAAATTATCATTTCCAAAGATTTGATAGATTTTCCTGCCATGGCCAGTCATGCCAATGTTCTTTCCTTCCTTTATGTGACTCATGATGCTTTCTATGTTTTTTCCAAGGTAAGAAATCAGAATGTGTCTGTTTGACAATATATCTTTTCCATTGCCTTTCAATTTCTACAATCATAAGTGGAAATAGATTTCTCCCCAGTTTATAACCCACTTTCTAAAGATAGTAGAAAATCATACTCAGGGATCACCTCTGCTTTTCCCCTCCTAAGAGGGCAGAAATGATATTTTTTGTATATGAAAGAAGAACGAGTAAGAAAGTAAAAATAAAAGTTTAGGATTTATACAGAAAAATAAATCTCAGCTTCAAGTTTACTTAATAAAAAATGTCCACAATATTCTTTAGAAACCATACTATGAATAAATACTATGCTGCTTAAACCCATTGGAAATTGCTCTGGGCATACTCCAGGCACTGAATAAGTGTTTATTAGTTGATTAAAGGATGAAGGTAGGCCCTGAAGAACAAGTAGGTAAAGACTAAACACTGCATTGCTTAGTGTTTTCAACAGGGACCAACAATTAAGAGACTGTTTACAGTCTACAATGTACAATCAAGGGTAAACATACAATAAGAATCACTTGCTTCATGGTGTTTATAACCAAATTAAAAACAATCTTTAGCTTCTTGTTCCTACTATGACAAAATAAAAGGGATGGGATTTATAGCTATAAAACTGAATAACAGGTAGTACAAAGCTCTGAGCACTGTACAAAGGGAAAAAGCAATGGGATCCCCATGATTGTACCAATCTATTGCCTAGAGTCCATTGCTAGGCCACAATGCAAGGAGCAGAGCCCAACCAGAATCCAAAGTCCAACCGAGTTTAAGAAGAAAAGACTGGAGTTTTAGGAAGCCACGGCATCTAAAATTTGCTACCTAGGATACTTCAGAGGAGGGAACTGCACAGAGATAGTTCTAAAGTCTTTAGCTAACTACCAATCTGCTCATATAGGGAAATAAATTACCCAAGACCCAGAAAATAACCACTGACAAGTGGTAGGCAAAGTTAACACAGGGCTAGAAATTGTTCATATTTTTACCAGACATATTGGAGATACCTCATAATACAAAGAGCATTATATAAAGTTCTGAGAAGGATATCTACTTAGTAGAGAAGCTAAATTAGCCCTAAATTAAGGGTGCTCTAACAAAGTTTAAAATAAAGCTTCAAATGATTCAATTGATTTTCAAATAACACAACATTATGCTGGAATAAAGCCCTTATAATTTAAAAGATACAACAAATACAACAGCCAAGAACATATAATTTACAGTGACTACCATCCAATAAAAACATTATTAGGTATGTAGAGGAAAAGGAATTTATGACTCATGACTAAAAGAATTATCAGTCAATAGAACCAGAAACAGAAATAAAGAGATGTTACAATTAGCATTAAAGTAAATTTAAATGAGTATTATAAATACACTCCATAGTTCAAGAAGGTAGAGAAAAATCTGAACATCGTGAGGAGAGAAATGGATAATACAATGAATGCATATTGAACTTCTAGAGATAAAATAATCTCATCTAGTGTTCTTTTCAGGGATTGATATCAGAATAAATACTTTAAAAGAAAAATATGAGTGAACTTGAAGACAGCAACAGAAACCATTCAAAATGAAGCACAGAGGAAAAAGTGAACAAAGCATCAATAATTCATGGGATAAGATGAAATCATCTAACATACTTGTAATTAGAATCCCAGAAGGAGAATAACACTAAACATATGTGAAGAAATAGTATCTTAAAAGACCTCTAAATCTGATGAAAATATAAAACCTCGGATCCAAGAATATCAACAAACCTGAAGAAAAAAAAAAATCACACACACACACACACACAGCCACATTATAGTTGCTAAATGCCAAAGGTAAGAGAAAAATCTTAAAAGCAGCCTAAGTAAAAAAGGGAAAGATTATAAAAGATAATGAGATGCTGCCAAATGTTTAACAACTTGCTCCCTTGAGAAAAAACAAAACAAAATCATGACTTGTAGTATTTGCTGATTCCTAACATATAAATACTCACATTTGGCCTATCTCAGCCTATTAATTTGATGTCCCTGAATGCTGAGTTTACAACTGAGGCGCATGATCAGATCTCACAACGTGGTACAAGCCAGACCCAGCACACCACTGCGTACAGAAGATCAAATATAAGAATAGTAGCAAACTTTTTGTCAGAGCAATACAAGCAAGAAGACAAAAGCACTTAGTTTAAAATAGTTATAGGGGTGCCCCAGTCAGTTAAGTGACTGACTTTTGATCTCAGCTCAGGTCCTAATCTCAGAGTTAGGAGTTCAAGCCCTTAAGAAAAAGAAAAAAAGAAAAAAAAAAGCTATAATAGTTATAAAAAAATAGTTATAAAAAAGCCCAATTGGAAAATTTTATCAAGGAAAGTATCTTTGAGAAATAAATGCAAATTAAAGACTCTCTTATTTAAGCAAAAACAATATAAATAATTATCGGCAGACCTATACTAAGGTAATTATACTAAGTTAAGGTGAAAGTACAATGACATCATGGAAATGTGACAAATGATGGAAATAGTGAACATACCAGGAAACATGAAAGGTATGTCTTTCTCACTTTAAAACTCTTTAAATGATAATTGACTATTCAAAGCAGAAATAATATATTTGAATATTTATTACACATATATAAGTAAAATGCATGCCAACAATAGCACAAAGGACAGGAAAAGAAATGGAGCTACTTTCACATTACACTCCAGGTAATATAGTGTAATATTTGAAGACAGAGTGTAATAAGCCAAACAGCTATATTGTAAAATTTAGAAAACAAAATAAAATGGTATAGATTTTAAGCCAAGAGTAGGAATGAAAGTGGAATGATAAAAAATTAATTCAAAAAGATCAGGGGAAAAAACAAAAAAAAATTGGGACAAATGAAAAACCAAATATCAAGATAGTAAAGGAAATCCACATTTGTGGATATTATGTTAAATATAAATGATCTACATACTCCAATTAAAAAGTAGATTGAAAGACTGGATAAAAAGTAAAACCTTGATATATATTCTCAACAATAAGCCTGCTTTAAACATAAAGACATAGATAAATTAAAAGTTAAAGGACAGAAAATAATAATCCATGTATACAGTAATTTTTTTCGAAAAGACTCAAGTGGCTATATTAATATCAAAGTTCAGGACGCTAAAAGCATGAATTAGCAAAGAAAAAAACATATATATTGGACTTTGTCAAAACTTAAAAGTTTTTCTCCTCAGAAGACATTCTTCAGAAACAACAAAGAAACAAGGCATGCCTATGAAAATATATTTTTAAAAAATATTAAAGATTTTGTAACTAGAATATAAGAAAATCAACCTAGCTTTTAAATAAATGAATAACAAATTTTGATAGACACTTCACCATGGAAGATATACAAATCATCATCAAATATAGAAAAAGACTCTCAACATCTATAGTCATTAAGGAAATGCAAATTAAAATCAAAGTGAGACACCACTAAACCCCCAGTAAATGCCTCTTTTAAATTAAAAATACCGACAATAATCAAGTGTCGGTAAAAACATAAAGTCACTGTAAATGCTCACACATTCCCGGCATGAATGCAAAATTGTACATCAACTTTGGAAAGCACTTGATGGTGTTGTATAAAGTTTAACATTCACTTACATGCAATCCTGACAACCCACTCCTAAGTATTTATCTTCCCAAAATAGGAAACATTTGTCTATACAAGACTTGTACTTGAATATACAAAAAAATTTTATTCATATTAGACAAAATACTAGAAATTTTCCAAATGTCTATTGTTTAACGCTAAACAAATGATGTTATATCCATATGATGTAATACTATTCAATAATAAAAAGGAATACAGTACTGATATACATACAACAATGTAGGTAGATTTAAAAATCCTATGTAAGTAAAACAATCCAGACACAAATGGCTATCTTCTTTTTTATTCCATTTGAAACTAATTTCTAGAAAAGGCAGAACTATAGTTACAGAAAGCAAATCAGAGAATTGTATAGGCTAGGAGTACGGTTGGGGATTGACTACGACGGTGCACAGAGAAACCAGTAGGGTGAAAGAAAAATATTCTAAATCATGTGGTAATTAGATGACTGTATATTTTTTAATTTATTTAAATTCAAGTACAGTATTGGTTTCAGGAATAGAATTGTGATTCATCACTTACATATAACACCCAGTGCTCATCACAAGTGCCCTCTTTAATAGCCATCACCCATCTAGCCCAACCCCCCACTCATCCCCTGTGTACACTTCTGTTAAAACTCATTGAAAATAATTTTATTATATCTAAATTATACATCAATAAAGCTGATATGGGGGAGAAACACTTTAGTTTAATTCTCATCAAAGACCCAAACTCAATTAAAACTTGGACTCACTGTCCTGATTTATTTCTATCGTCCTGGTGGTATAATTATTAAGGGTACCCTCTCTTTCACATGCAAAAATGTGCTGGTTTGCATAATAAAGGTTGTGGTTACTATACCTATGTAATTCAGCAAATTAATAGCATACCAAAGTCTGAAACTCGTGGTTTCTTACTCCCAACCACTGCTTCCCACTGAACCAGAGGGCCGGCTGTCTGAAACAGGAGGCAAGGGAACATGACCAACTATAAGTCATCTTGTTAGATTTGACAGATAGGTAAACACATTATCCTTTAATATACACACATATACATTCTTATACTCACATACATGGATGTTTACGCATATGAATTACACACAGAAGTTTACATTCAGAGCCTCCCTGTTTCCCAGAGTTGGATGAAAATTAAATACATTGTGTCCCCCGGAAGAACACAACTACCTCTGAGCATGTCCTTGGCTATTAATTCAATTCTGCATCTCAATTCACCCTTCATAAAAGATTGATTACACCCCTGTAAGTTTCAGTTATCCCAACTGAAAATATGTAACCTTAAATTTAAGAACTTACCATGTGTTATGTGTTGGATTGTGTCCCCCAAAAAGGTATGAAATTCTAGACCCTAATACTTCAGAATGTGGATATAGTTAAGATGAGATCACACCGAGTAGGGTGAACCCTTGATCCATATAGCTGGTATCCTTATAAAAAGAGAAGAGACAGAGACAAAAACACACAGGGAAAAGATGGCTATGAGATGGAGGCAGAGATTGAAGTAACGCATGTAAAGTCAAGAAATGCTACAGTTTGCCAGCGAACATCAGAAGCTGGAAGAGGCACAGAAGGACTCTCCCCTACTGATACCAAAGGAATTCTGGCCCTGCCATCTCCTTGATTTGGGACTTTTAACCTCCAGAACTATGAGACAATTCCTGTTGTTGTAAGCCACCAGTTTGTGCTAATTTGTTGCAGCAGCCCTCGAAACCTAATATAGTAAGTGACCTCCTTAATAAATGCTCAAATACCAGGATTGCAGAATTTTACTAAAATTTACACACTTATTTCCTAATTCTGACTAGCTGAATTTTTAGGATGTTTTATTACCCTTTTATCTCTCACCAATATTGCCATTTAGGTAATCATGTCTCACATCTCGCTTTCATAGAAAGTTATATACTTTAAAACCCTGCCTACTTTACCAATCCTTCCCATTATCCATCCCATCTCCATGACAACCTATGCCTCTTAATTCTGCATTTACTATAGGTAGGGAGACTAAACAACTTATACTCTGGGGAAGTGGAGGTCTCAGTCTGCCCTGGCTGCTATAATAAAATATCTTAAACTGAGTGGTTTATAAACAACAAATATTTATTTCTTAATTCTGGAGTTTGGGAAACCCAAGATCACGATGTCAGTAGATTTGGTGTCTGGTGACAGCCCACTTCCTGATTCAGAGATGCTATCTTTTTTGCTATGTCCCTCGCATGGTAAAAGGAAGAAGGAAACTCTCTTGGTCTCTTTCATAAGGGCAACAGTCCCATTCATAAGACCTCACCTTCATGACGTAATCGTGTCCCAAAGTCCCACCTCCTCAAATCATTGCCTGAAGAGTTAAGATTTCAATATGGGAATTTGGGGGTGACACAAACATTTAGGCCATAGGAATAGATCAACCAAACTAAAAGGCAAGGGGATGTTATCAAAATAAATGGAAAGAGAATCTTGAGGTCTTTCCTCTTGAACTTTACATCTTTCCGTGAGAAGAACTTTAAAAGTTCTATGTGGTGGTTACTCCCACACTTTGCTGACATTTCAGGGCATGAAACACCAACATTAAATATCTTTCACATGAGACAGTGAACCTTCAGCTCCAGAGTATCAATATCACTTAAAATATTTTGTTTTTCCCAAAGGCCAGGAAAAGTTCAAAAACTGGAACATGGCAATAATGTCACGTTGAGTTAAGCTGGTCCCATCTCTTTGTACATCAGAATCATTGATGTGGCTCTAACAGCAACACCCACCTTCTCCTGACTGTATGAAAACCACCACCTAAAGGAAGCACTCTTTGAAGAGTACCTCAAAACCTTCAAGTATGTTGGAGTGAAAAAAAAAAAAAGAGGATGGCCATTATAGATATTCATCTATCACATTCTTATCACATTCATTTATTGACCTTGGAATAAGTTAAAACCTGTAAATTTTTTAGAAAACTATGTTTCCAACTGGAATGTATAATATGGTCCCAATTTTTTAGCCTTTTTATTGTGGTAAAATATACATAATATAAAATTTGCTGTCTTAGCCAATTTTAAGTGTTCAATTCAGTAGCACTAGGTACACTCACAATGTTGTGCAACCATCACCACTCTCTGTTTCCAGAATTTTTTAATCATCCCAACTATAAACTTTGTACCTGTTAAATAATAACTACCCTCCCCCTTTCCCCAGTATGGTCCCATTTTTGTAATAAAAGTTTAGAGGCATATATACATGTACATATATATATCTCAATGGTCTTAAAATGCTGATTTTATTTGACCAGCAGTCACTAAATATCTGCTCACCATCTATTTTGTGCCATCGCCAAAAAATGGGTCATTAGATTAAAGGCCATTTTTAAACTATTTGGAACTTCATAGAGTAAATGAGTCCATATATGTATAGCCCTTAGAAACAGCACCTGGCACCATAGTAAGCAAATATTTATGTTACTACTATCATTTGTTTCATTCATCTTTATTTTTCTATTTTTTCCAGAGTGACTTACTTTTATAACCATGATAAAGGTTACTATGGAATATTTAATAACTGAAATCCTGTAAGGTCACTACAAAATAGGTAAGTATCCAAACCATCAAATATTTATTTAAAAAATGCAAAACAAAAATATGTGAGGATCTACAACCGCGCATATAAGCCAACCTATCAGTGGAACTGTCCTAAGATACAGCACTGAAAAAGGATCCACCCAGCAAAGTAGAGCTCAGGCCAAATCAGGGAAGAAATGTTTGACAAGGTTTCACAACTTGCAAGTCTGTTCCTGAACAGTCAGGTTCCCACGGTCTCACTAGTGTCTACCCCTTGTGCTCCTGCATTAGCCATGGGCTGATTTCTTTTAGAGGTGATTCATTTCATTTCAGCCCTAGGGCCAGGGCTAATGTGTCAAGCTATGCAAAGGAATAAAATAACACAGATCCTGATTAGGAACTCCAGAAAATGCAGGATTTCCTCTGTGCACAGATCCACAGCATCTAGTTCTGTCAAGAACATAAGCCTGTATCTTGTCTTTTGTCCTCCAAACATTTTCTGCTTCCATACTCCTCACTTACTATGCACATTCCTCTTACTTACTGCTGCTCTAAATGTGAGGGTTCAGTAGGCAGCGGTGCAAAGCTTATATCCTCAATAGATTCCTCTTCGCTACATGTCAATGACTCCAGCTCTTTAAAATGGAGCTCTTTACACGCAGAGGGATTGAACACAGCCATTTGTTTCAACCATGCTAGTTAAATTATACAGTCTCAGCTTTATCATGAAATTTCCAGACTGCTCAGAAAGTCACTAAATTATATGTTCTGCTTACCAGAGGAAAAGGATATGTCATCAGGGTCTGATGCTTTAACACTTTGGGGGCCTAATGTCTTGTTCAGTCCTTTTTAGTGACTAATCCACACCGTATTTGTATTAATAGCCTTCACCCCGGTCACAGGTTTAATTTGTTTAAAACTATATTTAGGCCTTTGGGAGCCTCTATAATGAATTTCATTAAACAGAAAGATTATATAATGTACTCTTTTATGATTAACTCTGTATGAAGATGGTAATTATAATTAAACTCATAATTTGACTCGTGTGTCATTATCATAATAATTGATCAAGTCATATTACTCCACAAGCATTCCAAAACTGCAATGCATATGAAAGAGAAACAATCCTAAATCATCAAAAAAAACTGCAACTTTCCCATATATTTCAGCAACGTTATAATCTTCTCTCAATCCTTTCAGCTAATATCACTTCCCTGACTCCGCTCCACTTGTTATTACTCAAAAGATGACAATACTTTTATCTGTAACATCCTCATTTCAGATCAGAAAGACAGTGTAGCTTAGGCACATATGATGCTTTTGCTTTTAAAAGAGAGGATTTTCTACTTTCCTCAGGTTACTCAACTTTGCATGTCTTTGAGAACAACCTTAAATAAATGGGCAGTATTAACCAAAAACCCCATGAAACACACTTTCAGAAGTATGACCTAGATAACCTGGTGAAAGCATCGGCACTAGATGGTATAGAATTCCCCCATTTCGAAAATGAGAAGGAAGCCTCTGGATTCTAGCTATTCACAGCAGCCCAGAAAACCCATACAAATGCTCACCAGGAATTATAATTAACCTCAATGAACTGCCGCATTCTAGGCTTTCAAATGATTTATACTAAAATATCACTGATCATGATGCACCCCTGTATCTGGAGAAGTTTACAATAACAGCTGCGGGCTGAGGAAATGCAGCAGGCAAAACAAACAGTAGCATCATTATGACTATTTTTAGCCTGCAGGATGGAGTCTGCCCAGGGCTGCTGGCTGGGCTCACAGCCGAGGTACTCCAGCGTCAGCATTCCACAGCACATAGGAGGATCATTTCAGCAACAAGTCAGGATCCTTCAGGAAAACACTGACCAAGCTTAGAATTCTCTCTGAAATTGTTATATTCAGATAAATGTCTTAAGGAAGCACTACAAGACACGAGGTGAATGAAGGTTCTCCCTTCCAAACTACACTCCTTGGAGACAGGGATGTGTAATGAGTACATATAATGACATTTTGGCTTTTTTTTTTAATTTTCTAATCCTACTTATCTTTCAAAATTTAGCTCAAACACTGTCTTCTACAAGAAGCCATTCATGCTCACCTATCCCAAGCATTTATCATGCTATGCTGCAATCCCTGACTGTAAATGCCTTTCAAGTAAAAAACCATCTTCATTCATCCTTGTAGCCCCAACACCCAGCATGACACCAAAAAGCAGGACCTAAAACAACTGCTTTATTGAATGAATAAATGAATGTCCTTTCCAGTTCTGACATCCAATACCATTGGGATGGGCTAGTCAGATACCCAGCACAGCCTTCACAAATGAGGAAAAGGACAGCTAACTCTGGTGGAGGTAGGTAGGCTTAGGAAAGTGTAGAGAGAAAAATCCATGTGGTTCCACAGGACAAGCCCAGGACTAACACCATTTAATAAAAAGAAAGGACAAAAGAAGGTTTCCCTTACTCATTTTCCCTAGGACTAACTTAGGGTTTTGTAGGGCATATTAAATGTGATCGAGCTTAGATTCTGTGGAATAAACAAGCAGAATGATCTGACATCAATCAAGATTTTTAACTGTGCCACATATACTCTAAGAAGCAGGAAGGGCATCAACTCTTAAAAATATATTTTAAAAATACCTGGATTTACAGATTGTTGTGTTGTCAGAGAACAGTTTATTCCACTACGGAAATCAAGAAGAGTTCAGAGGATGTGCTTAAATTTGTCCTTGAAAAAAGAATAGCAGGGAGGAGAGTTCCAGCTCAAGATGGAGATGTAAGAAGATTGAACTCACCTCCTCCATGGGACACATCAAATTATACCTATTAATAGAAAAATTCCCCCTGAAGAACGAAGGGCTGACTAAACAACCAAAGACAGAGAGAAGGGCAAGAGTATAGGAAGAGAGATGGAGACACAGTAAAAAAGGGAATCCCCACCTCCAATGCTGTGAATAGCAGTGGGGAGGGATGGTACTGAGAAACTGGGAACAGATTCCTCTGTCCTTGAGCACAGAAAAACAAAAAACAAAAAACAAAAAAACCTGAGGTTTAAATGAGCATCTAGCATATAAAAGAGACACTAGAAGTCTGCCAAGTGGCAGAGGAGCTGCAGGAAAGCTCTCCAGGTCAGAGGAACTGGAGAATGATATGGTTTATGTTCCCACCCCACCTTGGAAGCCTGGACCAGAGCAGGGTCCAGACACCATGGCACGTGGGTCTCATTGTCTTAGTGAACTTGTGACTTCAATGAGCACAGGGTCTGCAGGCCCACACCAGACCTAGACCTACTGGAATACAGAAAAAGCGCCATGGTTTAAAGGGGCTAGACAACTATGGGATACTCTTCCCCCATCTAACTCAAAAACAGACCAGAGCGCAGTCTGGCCACCATAATGGGCAGTTTCAGATACCATAATCAGAAAGTCTGGTCACAAGGAGCTTGTGACCTCAGTGAGCCCAGGATCATGAAGCCTCCACCAACCCAGTCACACTGGGGCATATACAAAAAAAGCCATAGTTTAAAAAGGCCAAGGAACTGTGGGAATGTTCTCACCCCCTTCACCTTAAAAGCCCAGACCAGAGCAGGGCCTGGTTCACAGGGACCTTGCAACCTCAGTGAGCCCAGGACCACAAGCCCACACCAGCCACCTTCTCTGGTGCTGGGGCACAGAAAACAAGCTGTGGTTTGGGGAAGTTTTTGTTTTCTGTTTTACATTTCAAAATTTATTTTGTTTTGTTTTAATTTTTTTTGTTTTCTTCTATTATTTTTTTTTCTTTTCTTAACTTCTTTTCTGTTGTTGTTGTTGTTGTTATCTTCTCCCTGTAAAAAGCCATGGTTTATACGCAACTGCAGCTCTGGCCAGCCAGCAAAAGTCTTCATAGGAGTCACTATACACAAGACCACTCCTTCACCTTTAGGAAAAGTAGCCATTTCACATAATCCACAGAAACCCAAAGTCAAGCAAAATAAGGAGATGGAAGAATATGCTGCAAAAGAAAAAAACCTCAGTAAAAAAATTAAGCGAAACAGAGATAAGCAATATGCCTGAAAAGAATTTAAAGTAATGATAATAAAAATATTTACTCAGCTGGAGCAAAGAATGGAAGAACTCGATGAGCCCTTCAATAAAGAGAAAATATTAGAAAGAATCAATCAGAGCTGAAGAATACAATAACTGAAATGAACACACTAGAGGAAACCAACAGTAGATTAGAAGATTCAGGAAAATTTATCAGCAATCTGTAAGACAATGTAATGGAAAGCACACAAGCTGAACAACAAAAAAAAAAGAAAAAAGTATTTAAAAATAAGGATAAAAAAATGAGGATGGATTAAGAGATTTCTTGGGCAACCTCAAGCAAACGAATATTTGCATCATAGGGGTCCCAGAAGAAGAGAAAATAAGGTAGAAAAGTTACTTGAATAAATAATAACTGAAGATTTTCCTAACCTAAGGAGGAAAATAGACATCCAAGTCCAAGAAGCACAAAGAGTACCAAACGAGATGGACCCAAAGGGGTCCATACCATGACTCATAATAATTAAAATATGAAAAATTAAAGACAAAGAGATAATCCTAAAAGCAGCAAGAGAGAAATAAAAAATTATCTACAAGGGAAAACCTGTAAGACTATGAACTTATTTTTCAGCAGAAATTTTACAAGCCAGAGGAGAGCGGCATGATATATTCAAAGTACTGAAAGAAGAAAAACCTACAACCAAGAATACTCCTCCCAGCAAGGTTATCATTGAGATTTGAAGGGGATAGAAATTTCCCAAACGAAAGAAAAGGAGTTTACACCACTAAACCAGCTTCACAAGAAATGTTAAAGGGATTTTGTTAAGTAGAAAAAATAGGACCAAAATTAGACATAAGAAAAATATAAATAGAAGAATGTAAAATATAACAATATATACATAAAATGTGGAGAAGGAAGTAAAAATGGAAAAGAAGAGAAAAAAAGAAATAAGGTTTTTTTTATAGAATGCGTTTAAACTTAAATGACCATCAAATTAATAGGGACTTCTATTTACTTATGATGTCATATATGAGCCTCATGGTAACCACAAACCCAAAACCTATGATAGACATACAAAATATAAGGAGAAAAAAATCCAAACACTATAGATGCTCACTAATCACAAAGAAAGAGAGCAAGAACAAAGAACTACCAAAACAAACAGAAAATAAATTTTAAAATATCAATGAACATATACCTATCAATAATTACTTTAAATGCAAATGGCCTAAATGCTCCAATCAAAAGACATAGTGTGGCAGAATGGAGCAAATAAATAAATAAATAAATAAATAAATAAATAAATAAATAAATAAATAAATCCCATCTATAGCTGCCTACAAAGAGACTCACCTCACACCTAAAGATGCATACAGACTGAAAGTGAAGGGATGGAAAAACTTTCACCACGCAAATGGAAGCAAAAAAAGAGCTGGAGTAGCAATACTTACATCAGACAAAATAGACTTTAAAACAAAACTGTAATAAGAGACAATGAAGAGTATTACTTAATGATAAAGGATTAATCTAACAAGAGGCTATAACATACCTATACACCCAAGACTAGAGCACCTAAATACATAAAACAAATATTAACAGGCATAAAGAGAGAAATTGATGGTAATACAATTATAGTAAGGGACTTTAACATTCCACTTACATCAATGGATAGATCATCCAGACAGAAAATCAATAAGGAAACAATGTGTTTGAACGACACATTGGACTAGACAGACATAACAGATATATACAGAACATTCCATCCAAAAACAACAGAATATACATTCAAGTACACATGGAACACTCTCCAGAACAGATAATATATCAGGCCATAAAAGAAGACTCAATAAATTTAAGATTGAAATATCATGCATCTTTTCTGACCACAGTGGTATGAAACTAGAAGTACATTACAAGAAAGAAATTGGCAAGGGATGCCTGAGTGGCTTAGTTGGTTAAGCATCTGCCTTCAGTTTAGGTCATGATCCCAGGGTCTTGGGATAGAGCCCCACACTGGGCTGCCCACTCTCCCTCTCCCTCTGCTGCTCCCCCAGCTTGTGTGCGCTCTCCCTCTCTCCCTCTCTCTGTCTCATTGTCAAATAAATAAATAAATAAATATTTTTTTTTAATTTGGGAAAAGAAAAAAACAACCCACAAACATGTGGAGACTAAGCAGCAGGATACTAAACAATCAATGGGTCAATGAAGCAATCAAAGAAGAAATTAAAAAAAAAAAAAATGGAGACAAATGAAATGAAAAATGATTGTCCAAAATCTCTGGGACACAGTGAAAGCAGTTCTAAGGGAGAAGTATATAGCAATACAGGCCTACCTCAAGAAACAACAAAAAACTCAAACAATCTAATCTTAAACCTAAAGGAACCACAAAAAGAAAAAGCAAAGCCCATGGTGTGTAGAAGAAAGGAAATAATAAAGACAGAGCTTCTCCCTCTTCCTTGACCCCCTCCTTGCTCATTCTCTCTCTCTTCCTCTCTTTCTCTCTCTCCCTCTCATAAATAAATAAAAATGTCATAAAAGGAGAAGAAACTCAAATAAGTAAAATTAGAAACAGGAGAAAAGTAACAACTGATACCACATAAATACAAAGGATTATAAGACAATACTATGAAAAAATTATATGACAACAAACTAGACAACCTAGAAGAAATGGATAAATTCCTAAAAACATACAATCTTCCAAAACTGAATTAGGAAGAAATAGAAAATATTAATAGACCAATTATAAGTAACAAAAATGAAATTAAAAAAAAAAAACCTTCCAAAAAATAAAAGTCCAGTAGTGGATGGATTCACATGTGAATTCTAACAAACATTTAAAAAAGAGTTGATACCTATTCTCCTCAAACTATTCCAAAAAATAGAAGAGGAAGACAAGCTTCCAAATATATTCTGTGAAGCCAGCATTACCCTGATACCAAACCCAGACAAAAATACTACAAAAAAAGAGAAAACTACAGGTTAATTTCATAACTGATGAACACAGTTACGAAAATCCTAAACAAAGTATTAGCAACCCACATACAGAAATATAATAAAAAAAGTTACTCACCACCCTCAGGTGGTATTTATTCCTAGGATGCAAGTTTAATATTCACAAATCAATAAATGTCACACACCACATCAACAAACGAAACATAAAAATCATATGATCATCTCAATAAATGCAGAGAAAGCATTTGACATCCATTCATGATAAAAACTCTCAACAAAATGGGGTTAGAGGGGACATTCCTCAACATAAAAAAAAGCCATATATGAAAAACCCAGACCTAACCTTATCCTCAATGGTGAAAAACTGAGAGCTTTCCCTCTAAGGTCAGGAACAAAACAAGGACATATACTCTCACCACTTTTATTCAACATAGTACTAGAAGACCTAGCCACAGCAATCAGATAAGAAAGATAAATAAGAGGCATCCATATTGGTAAAGAAGAAGTTAAACTGTCACTGTTGGCAGATATGATACTATACATAGAAAATCCCAAAGATTCCAGCAAAAAACTATGAGAATAAATGAATTCAATAAAGTAGCAAGATATGAAAATAATACCCAGAAATTGGTAGCATTTCTATACACTAACAATGAAGTTACAAAATTGAAATTTTAAAAAGCAACGCCATTTACCATTGCACCCAAATAAAATAAAATACCTGGAAAAAAATTTAACCAAAGACGTGAAAGTCCTGTATTCTGCAAACTATAAAACACTGATAAGAGAAGTTGAAAATGAGACAAACAAATGGGAAGATATCCATGTTCATAGATTAGAAAAATTAATATGTCAAAATGTCCATATTACCCAAAGCAATCTACAGATTTAATGCAATCCCTACCAAGATACTGCATTTTTCTTTTTTGCAAAACTAGAAAACAAAAAATACTAAAATATGTATGGAATCAGAGAAGACCCGAATAGCCAAGGCAATCCTGAGAAAGACCAAAATTGGAAGTATCACAATTCCAGATTTTAAAATATACTATAAAGCTGTAGTAATCAAAACAGTAGGGTACTGACACAAAAATAGATGATCAATAGAATAGGATAGAGACCCCAAAAATAAACCCACCCATATATAGTCAAATAAATTAACAAATAGACAAGAATATACAATGGGGAGAAGACAGTCTTTTCAACAAATGGTTCTGGGGAAACTAGACATCTACACATAAAAGAATAAAACCAGATCACTTTCTCACATCATACACAAAAATAAACTCAAAATGGATTAAGGACCTAAACATGAGACCTGAAACCATAAAAATCCTAGAAGAGAACACAGGCAGTAAATTCTCTGACATCATAGCAATATTTTTCTAGATATGTCTCCTAAGTCAAGCAAAACAAAAGCAAAAATAAACTATTGGGACTCCATCAAAATAAAAGGCCTTTGCTCAACAAAGGAAACCAACAACGAAAATACCACTACTGAATGGTAGAAGATATTTGCAAATGATATAGCCAATAAGAGATTAATATCCAAAATATATAAAGAACCTATCCAACTCAAAACCAAAAAAACAATCTGATTTAAAAATGGGCCAAGGACCTGAACAGACATTTTACCAAAGAAGACATGCAGATGGCCAGCAGACACATGAGAAGATGCTCAACATCACTAATCATCAGGGAAATGCAAATCAAAACCACAAAGAGATATCACCTCACACCTGTCAGACTAGCTAAAATCAAGAAGACAAGAAACATACATTAGTAAAGAAGTAGGGAAAAAGGAATCCTTGTGCATTGTTGGTAGGAATGTAAATTGGTATATTCACTGTGGAAAAAAAATATAGATTCCTCAAAAAATTAAAAATAGAAATACCATATGGTCCAATAATTCCACTATTGGCTATTCACCCATGGAAAATGAAAACAGTAACTCAAAAAGATATATGCAAGACATGGAACCAACCTATGTGACCATCAATAGATGAATAGATAAGGAAAATCTAGTGTGTGTGTGTATACACATACACACATGCAATGCAATATTACACAGCCATAAAGAGGGATGAGATCATGCCATTTGAGACCACATGGTTGGACCTAGAAGGTATTCTGCTAAGTGAAAAGAGTCAGACTCAGAAAGACAAATACCACATGATTCCACTCAAATGGAAAAAAAAAAAAAAAAAGAAAAGCAGAATCACAACTATAAATACAGTGAACAAACTGATGGTTGCCAGAAGGGTGGGAGGTGGGGGTTGGTAAAAATGGGTGAAAGGGAGAGGGAGATATAGACTTCTTCCAGTTATGGAATATGTCATGGGAATAAAAGGCACAGCATAAGGAATATAGTCAATGATGTAATAGCAGTGTAATGGGAGAGATGATAACTATACTTGTGAAAATGGCATAATGTATGAACTTGTCAAATCACTAAGTTGTATATCTGAAATTGATGTAACATTGTATGTAAATTACACTCAAAGAAAAGGGAAAAAAAGAATAGCAGGCTTAGATTTTCTTTCCTTTTCTTTTTTGTTGCCTCCTTAAAAACTTCTTTGCAGAGAAATTATCAATCATAAACCTTTGTCTATAACACACCATTATCACTGGTCCACATCAAAGGATCCGAAGTCTCCTGACCAAAATAAGTTGAAGCAGAATAAAATCTTATTCCAGGATTAGATAATAAAGTCAGTACAGGGACAAAATCACATAAATCTAATTAACCCAGAAGTTTCCTTATATCAAGCATAAAGTACACTGTACATGATTTTGATCAATAACCCTGAATAGTAACTATTATGCATATCAAAGTTTGAGAATCAGTTATCTAGAATAATGGAGGGAATAAAAAAAAATCATCCACGCAGATTTCTGATTATTTGAACATTGCTACTGCTATAACAGTCAAATCCTTGGCAGCCAATGGGGATGGGCAGAAACTTTCAAAATATTCTTACTTTCTTCTAAGATTTATTTGTTTTTTTAATTTTTTAAGAGCTCTCAGGGGTTCTTATTTTTCTAGTCTTAGAATAGTTTTTGATGTACGGAAAAATTGCAAAAATTGTACAGTGAGTTCCCATGTATCCCAAACTCAGTTTCTCCAATTGTTAACATCTTATATTAGTGTGGTAACTTTGTTATAATTTATGAACCAATATAACAACACATTATTATTTACTAAAGTTCATAATTTATGCATATTTCTTTAATCTTATCCATTTTCTGTTTCAGGAGCTCATCCAAGATCTCAAATTATATTTAACTGTCATGTCTCCTTAGGCTCCTGTTAGGTGTAACAGTTTCTCAGATTTTCCTTGTTTTTGGTGATCTTGACAGTTTTGAGGTGTTCTGGTCAGGTATTTGGTAGAATGTCCCTCAATTGGGATTTGTCCGATGTTCTTAAGATTGATTGGAGTTATGGAGTTTTAGAAAGAAAACTACAGACAAAGTGCCATGCTCATCACATCATATCAACATGATTTATCATTGTTGATGTTAACCTTGCTCCCTAAGCTGAGGGTTTATCACATTCCTTCAGTGTAAAGCTATTCTTTTCCTCTCTTGACATACTGCAGGTACTCTTTGGAAGAAAATTATTCATACCACATTTAAGGAGAGCTGAATTATGATCATGATCCTCCTCCTTGAGGACACAGTATCTACATAAATTATTTGGAATTCCTCTGCACAGATTTGTCTATTTCCCTATTTATTCAATCATTCATTTATGTCATGAATGAGTCATGATACTGCTTTATTAATTGTGTTGCTCCAATTGTTCTAGCTTTGGCCATAGCAAGAGTTTTCAGTTGGCTCCTGAGTCATTTTGGAAAATTTTTTTCTTTTAGCAGTTCCATGCCTTTTTAGCACCACAAGACTACAAGATATTCCAGGCATATCTGATTCAAAATTTCATGAATGATTCTAGCTTTCTCCCCTTGCTTGTAACCTCTCACTCCAGCAGTAAAATAAATATATATATAATATATAAATATTTTATATATCTATAATATATATTTTATATATCTATAATATATAAATATATTAAATACATATATATATAAATATACATATATATTCAGTCTTTCAGTCTCCACTCATTTCCAAAGTTAGGTCAGCAGCTTGTCCTCTCATTTCCATCGGTGAGGATTTTTTTTTTTACATATTTAATACAGTTAGATTATTTCATCACACTCTGCATTCCATCCAGGCATTCCCAAACTTAAATCATTTTTTTTTAATTTGCATACAGTAGAGTTTACTCTGTGCTGTTAAGTTCTATGGGTCCTGAAAATGAATAGTGTCATATATCCACCATTACAATATTATAGGAGCATTTCTTCACCCCAGAAAATCTGCTGTATTTCACCCACTTAATCCTTCTCCCCCTCCCAAATTCTTGGCAACCCTTGATCTGTCTACCAACTCCAAAGTTTTACTTTTTTCAGAATGTAGTATAAATGGAATCATAAAATATCAAGCCTTTTCAGACTGGCTTCTTTCACCTAGCAACAAGTGGTTAAGCTTTATCCATGTATTTGCATAGCTTGATGTTCTTTCCTTTTTTTCCTTGCTGAATACTTTCTATAGGATAAATGTATCAAAGTTTGTTTATTCATCTATTGAAAAACATTCTGGTTGCTTCTGGGTTTGGTGATTATGAATTAAACCTACTATAAATACCCACATGCAAATCTTTATGTGGGCGTAAATTTTCAGGTCAATTGAGTAAATGGCCTAGGAGTACAATTCCTAGATTGTATGATAAGACTTTGTTTGGCTTTGTAAGAAATTGCCAAACTATATTCCAAGATGGCTATGCCATTTTTTATTTATATTCAATTTAGTTAAAACATCCTGTATTATTATTTTCTGGGATAGAATTTAGTGATACATTAGTTGCATATAACACCCAGTGCTCATTACAGGTGCCGTCCTTAATGCCCAGAACCCAAACTCCCCATACCCCCATCCACCTCCCCTCCAACAATTCTCAGTTTGTTCCCTGTAGTTAAGAGTCTCGTATGGTTTGCCTCCCTGTCTATTCCCACCAGCAATGAACAAGAGTTCTTACTGCTCTACATTTATGCCAGAAATTGGTATTGTCAGCTTTTTGGATTTAACCATTCTAATATATGTGCAGAGGTATCTTATTGTTCTTTGTTTAAAGTAATGTTAATAGTAATTACAAGTAATGTTGAGCATTTTTTTTGCATGTTTATTTGCCATCTGTATACCTTCTTTGGGGAGTTGTCTGTTCAGATCTTCTGGCAATTTTTTAATTGACTATTTGTTACTCTTGAATTTCAGAAGTTTTATAGGTTTTGGATGTCTTTTATCAGATAAGTGATTTGTAAATATTTTCTTCTAGTCAGTGACTTATTTCACTCTCTTAACAGTGTGTTTCACAGAGCAAAGTTTTACTTTTAATAATATCTAATTTATCAAATTGTTATTTCATAAAACAAGCTTTTGGTATCATATCTCAAAACTCATTTTCAAACCCAAGATTATACAGACTTTTCTCCTATATTTTCTTCTGAAAGTTTTATAGTTTTGCATTTTATATTTAGATCTATGATCCATTGTGGTTAAGTTTTGTGTGGCTAGGTTCTATGGGAGTTAAAGTTTTGTTTGTTTTTGCATGTGAATGCCCAATTCCATACTCCAAGTTTTAATGTGCATCTTCGCGTAAAAGAGTGAAGTGGAGAAACAATGCTGGTTGAAGTAAGAAACTAAAACCAGTGTCTGGATTAAATGGATAAATGATGTGACCCTACTGTGTTCACAATGAGAATATTTTATCTTTCTCCTTTTACTGCTCCTCCAGGGAAGCAGTGTAGTAAACAAGCTTCAGAAGGCCTACTTTAGAGTTCTCATTTGCCTCTGAGAAAAATGCCTGCCTGAACTACTTCACAGGGCTGTTTTAGACAACAAAAGAGATTATGAAAAATTAAGGCACTTTGAAAAATCCAAAGGCCAGTACAAACGTAATTGAACAAGCACCACTTTAAATGAACAATTTTCCTTTAAGCTCCCTTCCTACACTGTGCCTGGGAGGAAGAATCATTCCTTTACTTACTGGGAACTTTTCATCCTATAAACATGCAATTGAGAGAGCATTTTCATGTCAAGCTGAGGGCTGATGTATTCTGACTGGCATTCTCTGCAGAATAATTGGATAAAAGCAAGCATCCCCCAACCCCACATCTTCCTTCCTTCCTCCTCCTCCTTTCCCCCTTTCCTTTTCTGCTAAGGGCCATGTGAAACCATAGTTAAACAATACATTTTGTTTTTTTTAAAAAAAAAGTGAACTGAGGCATATTCAACATTTTAAGAGTTTATTTGAGCAAAAATCAATGGAAATAGGGCCGCGCCAAACCCAATGTGGTTGGAAGTGCTCCATCTACAGGAGCTAAGTGCAAGATTTCATAGAAAAAGGCAGAAGCAAAGCAAGGAAATTATTTGATTGGCTAGAGCTTAGTCCTTGCCTTTAGGTTTTGATTTCTTAACATTGAGGCATTTACAGGCTTAGGTATTAGATTGCTTACATAGTCTGCTAAAGTCTTAAAACCACCTCAGTTTAATGGCCTGCTTGTTTAATTAATTTAACAGTTTGCACATCTATTTAGCAAAGAGTCCAGCTGCCTGAGCTTGAAAGTGAACAAGACCCTATTTTGAGCCCTCTTCAATACACCATGTTCTACCTGGAGGAAGCTGAAATCATCCTTTGCCTCCACCTCCAGGCTATAAATTGAATGTCAGCCACAATCCCCTGCCGCAGAGCTACCTACCTAGTAGACATCAGCCCTACATCATCCAAATCATCTGCCAATTCATTCATTGGGGGCTGGAAGTATGAAGCAGCATTAATCCTGAAGACTAGAGTTTGGCAACAGAAAACTAATCACTAAGTGAAAAGCTAGCCAATTCTTGAGCTTTTGTCTTCTTTATGAGTTTCCCTCAGCCCCAAATTCCCTTTTAATAAAAAGGGAAAATCTGAGTTTCTGGTCCACCTGTGTCCTCAACGGATTGCCAAATCATTCTAGCTTGGAAATAAACTACCATGTCTCCAAAATGTGAATGCTTTCTGAGCCTTGTCAAACTGAAATGAAAAGGAAAATACTTCAAATTGAAGATTTCAAATGCAAGATCTGAGTAATGACTCAGTTCTCTCTTCCCTTCAGCAACCTGCACATTTTCAAGTATAAAATATTTCCTAATGAGCAGAAGAAATGATTCTTTTCTAGGAAAAAATGCAGGTGGGGAGTGATACAGTCAATATTGATATTTCCATTAGCCTGAAATCCCATTAGAGATATTTGTAATTAATTGCAAAGATATTTTGAACACAGAAGATTTAACAAGAATACCATGCTCACGTTACATTCTAATTCTGTTGATCTGGGTCTTTCTACCTCTGGAAACAACTTATGTAATGAATACCTAACCTTTGCTATGTGAAATGAGAAACTAAATGAAGCTCACATTTAAATGTAACTGAAAATGTGTCAAATGAGTTGTAAGTGAATAAAGCATGTCAGAATGATTATTTTCTAAAGGTGACAGACACTTTAGCTGTATTTCCAGGTATGTGGAGAAGCTATTAAAATTCTAGCAAGGTCTATCAGGTTCAGAGAATGACACTGGAAATTTATTACAGGTGCCAAATTCAGCTGTATTCTGAAGTGTGTTAATGTTTTCTACTGCAGACTCCTAAAAAATTCATTTCAAGATCTTTGGGGAAAAAACGTGTTTATAAAAATCACAGAGCTTCCAAAGGGGAAATAGAAAAGTAAGTGTGTGTGCGTGTGTAAATTGCTATATTATCAAACAAGATAAACTAAAAAATCCAAAATAGCTCTATGTTCCTCGCCTTCCAAAGGGTCATATATCCAAGGCATTCAACAAACTTCAACAAACTACTGTATCTTCAGTCTTTCTCACTTTTGTATAGGCTATCACCGTGGTCTTTTCTACTCTCAAAGCAACCAGACTACCAAACAAGCCTCTTCTTGAACTGTATTTCAAATGTCCCCTAAACATACAACCAAATCCCCTCCATCATAAAACCAAACATAGCAGAAAAGAATCATGGGTAAAATAACTTTTCTTTCAGTTCCTTTCTCTAATTCTTTTCCTCTTTTCCACTTTCTTCTGTTTATTGGTTGACTTGTTTGGTTGGTTAGGTGGCTAGAAGTTTGCTTGCTGGCTTATGGCAAGTCAGGGCATTTATCTTCATGACTTAAAATGTTAAGCTTTAAATTGTCTTTAAAGTCATTAACACTATCCATAGTTAGCATAATTTAAGAAATAATCCTCATAGTACCACATTTGTCTCCTTAGACATAGGTAAATGATTCTGCATTAATTCGGCAAAAAGATGCTGGGAAGAACACATTGAAATTGAATCTATTTGTCAAAGATTCATCATAATAGGGACAGTGAACTCTTAGGGGAACGACTCCATAGGGCAGGTCTAAAGTATGCAATATAAACTTGCAATTACAATGTGCTATTACATCCCAGTGAAAAGTGAAAACCCTTCTATGCAGTGGCTGATTTGTCTAAAATATGGTGCAATAATTCATTGATTGCAACAACTTATTGATTTGACATAATTGACATAAAGAAGGATGTGTCACTCTGTGAGATTACAAAATGTGGAAAAGGTCCATCTGAAATCTAAAAATGAGAGAGGGGGAGGGATGGAGGAAGAAGGGAAGAAAAAGGAAATTATAGTTCACATCTTCACACAATCCCAATCTTAAGGATACTTAAGCCATTTTGCACATTCCACTTATGCAGATAAACTGTCAGAAAATTCATAGCTACAGAGAAATAGCTGGCAAACCGCTTTGTATCCATCTCAGGAATATAGGCTGAACCATTTCTGAACTGCATAATTATGCTCCTGGCACTTTATAGCCCTGGTTTGGGAAAACCTTGGGTAAATATGTGGACTCACATTCTCATGGCTCGCAGAGGTTTTTCCATTGCTACTAGTGGCTAAGATTGCTCATTGCCCTAAAACAAGAGAGTAAACATGAAGTTTCCCATATATGCTTAAATTTCTCGAGTTAATATTTTTTTTTTGCCATGTCTCACTGACACTTTTGATTAGGATTTCTCTCATTGCCCACCTCCCCAAAATTCAAATATTCTACCCTTCTTACTAAACCTCACCCCTCATCCCAAGGCTACTTTTTCCTCTAGGGCCTTGAAGAAAAAGTAGAGAACAGATGAAAAACAATAAAATTCAGATAATCAAATGTATGTATTTATCCATCAAGGAAAGATTATGTCACTGAAAACATGTATGCCACCTAGAAAGCACTGAATGTACCCCAAAGAAGAAACAAGAATGGGGAAAGGTGAACAGTTCTCTCAAACTCTGGGAGATTTTCTTCCTAGGTTGCTGGGTAATTTATAGTCTGAAAGGTGGTAATAACTGATGGAGACTTGCCAGTAACAGTCATGTGAAGGTGCTTGTATCTGAATGGCCATATCTTCTTTCTGTCCCAAGTCTGTGACCTATGTCAGGAACATATCAATATGTCCCTTAATCAATCATTTACCCCAGGAGGGCTTTCATATCTACCCAATATTGCTTCCATTGCTCTCTCCCTTTTAGCCTCCCTCATAGACCTCCTAGTGTGCTACATACAAATAGAAATTCCTCCAAACAAACCCATCCAGAAAGAAGTACACCTGCTGTTTGAAGTTGATAGCATATTGTTGATAGATGACAAAAAGAAAATGTCACTCCTCTACTCTCATTTTGCTTTTGTACTCTCTGTCAAGGGAGAAGACATCTAGACTAAAATGAGTAGAACAAATATTTGTTTCCTGGGAGTTGAAGCACGAAATGAGAGAAGTTTATAAGGGAGCGTTTATAGGCCATAAATAAGTTCAAATCTCTTGACCTGAGAATTATATTTCATGTTACTGAACAAACCTTCACTCGAGGTTGACAAACTGCTCTAAATAATATTTAGAGAATGGTGAAAAAACTTAAATTTGCATAAACAATCAAGAAAGTAAATGTGATGGGGCACCTGGGTGGCTCAGTTGCTTAAGCGTCTGCCTTCGGCTCAGGTCACGAACCCAGGGTCCTGGGATCAAGACCCACATCGGGCTCCCAGCTCAGTGGGGAGTCTGCTTCTCTCTCTCCCTCGGCCCCTCCCCCCACTCATGCTGTCTCTCTCTTGAGTAAATAAAATCTTAAAAAAAAAAGTAAATGTGATTCTAATTTTCAAAGGGGGCAAAGTATATTTAGTACAAACTTAAATTTCAGGCAGAATTCAATTAAGAAAGGAAAGTGTGTAAGCACCATGAGCTCAGAGGTTAGTAACCTTTCATGAATGATAAAAGACCCTTTTAGGAGTCTCGCTTAAGTTATGAAGATGTTTGCCCTAACATAGGAGATGTTTACATGAAATATAGAATGGATATCCATCCTTCCAAAATATGTACAGGCACATAAACTAAACTTTGCATACAATTTCAGAAAGCTTATAAACCCCCTTAATTTAATTTATGACTTAACTAATAAGCCACTAAGAAAGATCATATCCAATTGAAATCATTTCTTCCTTGGCAACATTGTTAACTAGGAGATCTATAAAAAGGGTCAATATATGTATTGATTTAAATAAAGCATTTTGATAAACTCATCATATTCTTGTGGACAATATGACCAAAAAAGTGAGCTGGCTATTAGTAAAATTAGTTTGTTATTCATCTAACAAATATTCACAAACACCTATTATATGTCATTTATTATAATCAGTAGAAACAAAATAATGCATAAAATAGTAAGGTCCCAATATTTGAAGACCTTGTAGTCTAGTGGAAAGTTCAGACCACAAACAAAAAATTCCAGACAGTGATAAATGGTACAAAGTAATCAAGCAAAGTAATGAGATAAATAGTGAGGTATGTGGGAAGAGCAGGTATTTCTGACAGTCTAGGAAAGTCTCCCTGATGCAATATTTTTGATCTACAATTTAAAGCTTGGGAATAGACAACTACATGAAGAAAAGGAAAAAAGAATATTCCAGACAGAAAGAAAAGATCTGAAGACCTATCTGAAATGGAACAAGGAAAAGAAAGAAGGTGATGGAGAAAGGCAAATGCAAAATCATATAAGAACTTAAAATGTGGTAAGGACTTTGAGTCTCATTGTAAGTGAGAAGAGAATGTATTTATGAATTTTAAGCAGGACAGTGATATAATCTGATACACTGCAGTATGAAAAATAGATACCCAGTGGGTAGGAAGAAGAGAGGGAGAGGGGGGACAGTAATGGCAGCCTAGACCAGGGCAATGATTGTGTAGTTGGAGAGAACTGAATCTTTCCAACATATTGAATCAACATATGAAATTCAACATATGAATCTATCATATTCACAATATGTTTTGGAAAATTTGTTGATAGATTGGATACGGAAAAGAAAAGAAATTAAAGAGGACTTCTAGGTGTTGTCTTGAGCATCCAGGTAGGACGATAAATGTATTTACAGAAATAAAAGACGACTAGCAAAGGAACAAGTTTGATGATGTGTGGTGGAGATGGGTATAATCTAGAGTTAAATTACTTTGTTCTTAAAGGGTTCTTATTAGGGATTAGTATGACTCTATTAGAAAGTATCTAGTGATGTGGTAATTGACAATACCTTTGTCCATGTCTCAATTTTTCAAATAGAATTAGAGAAGGGATACATGTTAAATCTATATATGAAAAGAATTTAAGTTGGAATTTATACTGGAAGTATGTGCCAAATATGATAAATTTAAAAGGAAAAGTGTGAAGTTCTTCTCTTGAATCCAAAACCTATATTTTTAAGATTGGGTTGCAAGATGTGGTTTGTAGTAGTACATGTAAAAAAGACACTGGGTTTTGGTCAAATATAAATCCAAATGCCAAAAGATACGATATATAAAGTGCTTAGCATATTGACTGGTATATAACCAATATTGAGTCCGTGGTATTTTGTTGTCATTATTTTCATTTTTATTTGTCTCTCAAATAAACTAATGCAGTTTTGGGATAAATTAATAGACGCATATTATTTAACAAAATAGGAAATAATTTAAATTTACTGTATACTGATGAAACCACACATAAAATATTGTATTTAATTATGTAATGGTTACAGACTTGCTGCCCTTGGTGGTCAACACATCATATGAAGAATGTTGAAGAAAGAAGGATGTTTGATTAGCCATTAAAAAGAATGCTATCTCATCATTTCAACAACATGTATGGACCTAAAGAGCATAACGCTAAGTGTAATAAGTCATTAAGAGAAAGACAAATACCCTATGATTTCACTCATATGGGGAATTTCAGAAACAAAGGGAAAAAAGACAAACAAAATAAGACTCTTCTATTTAAATTCAATTAGCCAACATATAATACATCATGAGTTTCAGGTGTAGAGTTCAGTAATTTATCAGTTGCACATAACACCCAGTTTTCATTGTATCACATGCCCTCCCTTAATGCCCATTACTCAATTACCCCATCCCCCCAACCACCTCCCTTCCAGCAACCCTGTTTGTTTCCTATAGTTGAGTCTCTCATGGTTTGTCTCCCTTTCTGATTTCTTTCCATCCTGTTTTCCCTCCCTTCCCCTATGATCCTTTGTGCTATTTCTTATATTCCACACATGAGTGAAACCATATGATAATTGTCTTCTCTGACTGACTTATTTCACTCATTATAATACCCCCTCCAGTTCCATCCACATTGATGTAAATGCTAAGTATTCATCCTTTCTGATGGCTAAGGTTCCATGGTATATATATATAAACCACATATTCTTAATCCACTCATCTGTCAATGGACATCTTGGCTCTTTCCACAGTTTGAGTATTGTAGACATTCCTGTCCACAAATATTGGGGTGCAGGTACCCCTTCAGATCACTCTATTTGTATTTTGGGGGTAAATACCTAGTAGTGCAATTGCTGGATCATAGGGTAGCTCTATTTTCAACTTCTTGAGGAACCTCTATACTGTTTTCCAGAGTAGCTGCACCAGTTTGCATTCCCACTAACAGTGTAAGAGGTTTACCTTTCTCCACATTCTTGCCAACATTTGTTGTTTCCTGACTTGTTAATTTTACCATTCTGACTGGAGTGAGGTGGTATCTCACAAGTGTATATGGAACATTCTCCAGAATAAATCACAAAGGTCTCAACCAGCACCAAAAAATTGGGATTATTCCCTGCATATTTTCAGACCACAATGCTTTGAAACTTGAATCACAAGAGAAAATTTGGAAGGAACTCAAATACTTGGAGGTTAATGAGCATCCTACCAAATAATGAATGGGCCAACCAGAAAATTAAAGAGGAATTTAAGAAAAATCATGGAAAAAATAAAAATGAAAACACAACTGTTCAAAACCTTTGGGATGTAGCAAAGGTGGTCCTAAGAGGGAAGTACATAGCAATACAAGTCTTTCTCAAAAAACTAGAAAAGTCTCAAATATACAAGCTAACCTTACACCTAAAGGAGCTGGAGAAAGAACAAACAGAGCCTAACCCAAGCAGGAGAAGAGAAATAATAAAGATTAGAGAAGACGTCAATGAAATAGAAACCAAAAGAACAGTAGAATAGATCAATGAAACTAGAAGCTAGTTCTTAGAAAGAATCAACAAGATCAATAAAACCCTAGCCAGACTTATCAAAAAAGAAAAGAGAAAGAACTCAAATTAATAAAATCATGAATGAAAGAGGTAAGATCAGGACCAACACCAAGGAAATTCAAACAATTTGAAGAACATATTATGAACAACTATATGCCAATAAATTAGGCCATCTGGAAGAAATGGATGCATTCCTAGAAACATATAATCTACCAAAACAGGAAGAAACAGAAAACCTGAACAGACCCATAACAGCAAGGAAATTGAAGCAGTAATCAAAAATCTCCCAAAAAACAACAGACTCTTAAGCATAGAACTGGTGGTTGCCAGAGGGAAGGTGGATGGGGGATGGATGAAATAGATAAAGGGGATTAACAGTACACTTATCTTGATGAGCATGGAGAAATGTATAGGATTGTTGAATTACTATACTGTACACCTGAAACTAACACCACCATATGTTAACTGTACTTGAATTGGAAGGAAGGCAGGCAGGCAGGCAGGACGGCAGGAAGGCAAGAAGGCAAGAAAGCAAGAAGGAAAGAAAGAAAGAGAGGAGGGAGGGAGGGAGTGATGGATGGGGGGAGGGAGGGAGTGATGGATGGGGGGAGGGAGGGAGTGATGGATGGGGGGAGGGAAGGAGGGAGGGAGGAAGGAAGGAAGGAAGGAAGTTCTAGACTTGCATATCCAATGACATAGTATCTCCACTTGGATGTTTCCCATATTTAGCATATCAAAAATCAGCTCTTGATTTATATCTCTAAAGAAAGAAGGAAGGGAGAAAAAGGAGTACCAGAGGGGACATATGAAGGACTTTCACCTAAGAAAGTGAAATTTTGCTCCATGTCCCCAATAGATTGAAGAAGGACAGCTGTAGTAAAGTAATAAGGAGATAAATTTTGACTCACTTAAGAAACTTTCTAATAGTTTGACTTTCCAATGAAAAAATAGACTCCTGTAACTAGAGATTTATATAACACCAGGAGTATTTGAGAATTGTCTGATTTCCCCCTTGGCAAGAGCATTACAGAGAATCAAGAAATGGATAGTTATGCCAGATGACTACAAAGGTCCTTGTCAGGCCAATGATTCATGCTTGATTTATAGGTGCACAAATATTATACTATCCAGTTTGCTTTTTTTGTGGGGGGGAAGCAACAAAACAGAGTATCAGTGGTCAATTTTTTAGTTCAAGAATGTCAGAGACAATGTACATGCACACAGGCTCAGTATACGCCTTGTATTTGCCAAAATGATATGTGGAAAATCTTTCCCTGTGATCAGAGCTGGTGCATATAAGACTTAACAGAATTGGTCATACCCTCAAACTCTTACCAAGAAATAGCCAATCAGTGATTCGGTCTTGCTTGTATACATGGCAGAGACCCTACTCCCACATTTCTAGTTAGTAAGGCATCACTGGTAAGATATAGTTACAAAATTTCATTTGATTCATGGAAAAATATTAAGAAATCAAAGTCTTCCCTGAACTCATTACTAAAACAAAGAATATACCTGACTACATGGCTTTGGAGCCACAAATCAAGTCTTATTCAATTTGGTTTATGATTCTAAAAGCATCTGTCAACTGCCCATTTCCCAGAAGAATGCATAATTCAGCAATTTTATGAATTATCTGGAAGTTCTAGACTTGCATATCCAATGACATAGTATCTCCACTTGGATGTTTCCCATATTTAGCATATCCAAAATCAGCTCTTGATTTGTATCTCTAAAGCTTTCCATACCGACAGTCTCCCTCCATTACAAAATATCTCTATCCACCCAACTGCTCAAACCAGAAGTCGTCCCTGAGATCTATTTTTTCCTCTCCATAAGACTGGTTGATTCTTTTTTCACATATGGAACCACTTCACTTTTTGCAGTCTCCTTGGCCATTTCCCTAGCCACGGTCACCATTCTTGATCTGCTATTGCGGCCACCAACCTATCTCCCAGCTGCCACCTTCACCCATTCCTAGCCATTCTTTACAAAAATCACTCAGAGATACTAAGTATATACAAGATATTGTCATTTTCCTGCTTAAATTTCTTCAATGACTTCTCACAGTCACTTAGACTATTACCTTTTTACCATGGTCCTCATATCATATCATTGATATGATATCTATTTTTCTCTCCATCTTTATCTCATGCTTCTTACTCTTCACCTCATTATGCTTCATACTTCTTTCAGGTCTTCAAAACCACCAAGGTCCTCCGCATTCTAGTTCCTTCAGATATTTTCTTCTGCTGATTATGTTTTTTCCCCTGCTTCTCTCTTGGCTGGCTCCCTCTCAGCCCTCAGGTTTTACCTTAAGATTATCCCTCTTAGAATCCCTGACAACCTCTCTAAAGCAGATTCCCTTCCCACCTCTCTCCTATCTTAGCCATTATCTCCAGCTAGCTATACGTTTCCTCCTTAGCATTTACTAAAATTTGTAACTATTTCACTTATATACATATTATTTGCTTTTGTTTGCTCCCATACTATAAGCTCCAAAGAGCAGTTTTGTTTGCTGTACCTTGAGCAGAAACATACAGCATAAAAGTTAAAGGAATAGGCTCTGGGGCTGGACTGCCTGGATTCAAGTCATTCTTTGCCAATCATAACCTTCTGACCTTGACTTCTCTGATTTCAATGACTTCTTATGTGAAATATGACAAGGGAACAATACTTACCTTAAAGGATTTTTAAGAGGATGAAATAATAGATAGAAAAATGCTAACCATACAGTAAGCACACACTAAATGTCAGATATTAGTATTTTAGTGCCTAACATTAGTAAGTGCCAAATAAATATTAAAAAAAAAATGACTGCCTCAAGCAGTAGTCTTTGTAAGAGATGTCAAAACTAATAAACTAACTGGAATAAACCATCAGATCAAGAAGTAATCCTTACCTGGAAGAGATTTATAACTTCAAGTAAATTTTCATTGCTGGTCCCTTTTATTCATTCTAGGTTGACTTCCCAAATGGCTTTTCTAAATATTCATTACTTTTTCAAGCCCTCAACAGACCACCTCACAGCCTTCATCTTATAGCACGTCAAAATAATAAAAAATATTTTGCTTAACCATGAACACCCAATTTTCCTCTCCTTCACGTCTATATTGAACATTTACTCTAATTACCTCCTTTCCTAGCAACTCAGGAAAGACCTTCATTTTGTCCAAGACCAACTCTTTTCCTATACTTCTTAATTTCCTATTCCTAACTCCTGTAGTTGTAATTCTATTTTGTCTGCCTTTCCACTCAACCTCTACCTCTATGCTGACTCCTTGCTCTCAGTCTACAAGGATGCCAATTTCTTCACCCCAAATCATGTATTATATTGTTCTCTCTGTATGCATAATAGTCTTTCTCACAACTATATTTCTCTATCAAAAAATTGAATTATCTTTCAAAGTTTAGTGTAAATGTCACTTCCTCTGTTCGTCCTGCTCTACTTATTCCTTTTCTTCCTAGGCAAAATTAGTCACTTTTTCCTTTGTCTCTAATAGTGCTTCATTTATATTTCTAATATATTTCATATTCTTTTTAGAATAATGTGGATAGGTGGATGGATATAAAGATAGGTAGGTATTCTCTCCACTAGCTTTTGAGCTCCTTAAGGGCAAAGCATTCTATCATTCATTTTTTAGTCTTTTTTTAATAATTGAGCACATATAGTGTTTCTTTTAGCACTTACAATGTTTTGGTCACTGTGCCAACACTTTACTTTTAATCCTAAGAATATCAAAAGGGAAACTGCACTATTCCCATTTATAGATAAAGAAAATGAACCTTAAAGTGGTCAGCTTACTTGCCTAATACATTAGCAATTATTCTTAACTACTGTAGTGTATTTCCTTCCACAGTTTTGAGAAGGAGAGAAAAGAAGGAATGAGGCAAAATAAGAAAAACAAAATTAGTATTATAAACACAATCTCCCAAAACCTCTCACCAACAGTTGAGATTCTTTTATTGTTTCCAGCCACTGATACATTTTTTTAACAATAGCCAAAAGCTAAAGATTATTAAGATGAGAGTAACAGGTAAGATTATATTCTGCTTATTCAAGCTTATTCAACTATCAGACTTTTCTTGGTTTATTCACTCTGTAACTCTCCCAGACCATTGTTACTAAGATTCTTTACTTTGAGAGGAAACAGTAGAGAAAACTCAACTCACATTACGAGTTTTAGAAATGTTGAAAGGGGCTTATAGAGGGGACTATAAACAATAAATATAAACAAACCTGAATAAAATAAAAAATGCAACTTTCTTTTCTTGTATTAAGTCATTCAGAATTTAGGGATGACTGACTCTTCCTATTCTACTTAAGTGAATAGCAGCAAGTGATATTAGAAAGATAAGAAAGAAAGCAGGAGCCAGAATACATAAATTAAGAAGAGAAAAAAGGATTATGAAGAGAAATACAAGCAATTAATTGGGTGGAGAGAGAGGACTAAAGAAAGTAACTTATTTAACTTCTCTTACCTAAGTAGCAATATTTTAATTCGCTTTCCTTCACAGCATTGACACTAAAACTACGTGGTGCATAAACAATGAATCTTGGAGCACTGAAAAAATAAAATTAAATTAAAAAAACCTATCAGACTCATATATGTTTGAAAATTATAAAACACATGCCTTATAGCAGGTAAAAGAGTGGAAACAACCCAAACATGCACCCATAAACAAAGGCTTAGGTTGTTGTCAATACAAGCAAGCTACCTAATACTTATATTGGACAAAATAGACTCTACGACAAAAACTGTAACAAGAGACAAAAAAGGATACTATATGATAATAAAGGGGACAAACTAACAAAAAGATAACAATTGTAAGTATTTATGCACCCAACATGGAAGCACCCAAATACATAAAATAGTTAATAATACGCATAAAGGAACTATTCAGTAATATTACTAATAGTAGGGGACTTTAACACCCCACTGACATCAATAGATTATCTACACAGAAAATCAACAAACGATGGCTTTGAATGACACACTGGACCAGATGGATTTAAAAGATATATTCAGAATACTCCATCCTAAAACAAGAGAATACACATTCTTTTCAACTGCAGATGGAACATTCTCCTGGATAGATCACATATTAGGCCACAAAACAAGCCTCGACAAATTCAAAAAGACTGAAGTCATACCATGTATCTTTTCTGACCACAACGCTATGAAACTAGAAGTAAACCACAAGAAAAAAAAACATCTGGAAAGACCATGGATACATGGAAGTTAAACAACATGCTATAAACCATGAATGGGTCAACCAGAAAATAAAAGTTGAAATAAAAAAGTACATGGAAACAAATGAAAATGAAAACAATAGTTCAAAACCTTTGGGATGCATCAAAAGCAGTTCTAAGAGGAAAGGATATAGCAATACAGGCCTACCTCAAAGAAGCAAGAAAAATCTCAAACAACCTAACCTTGCACCTTAAGGGGGCTAGAAGATAAACAAAACCTAAAACCAGCAGATGGAAGGGAATGATAAACATAAGAGCAGAAATAAATGAAAAATAGAAACATAAAAAACAATAGAACAGACCAATGAAACCAGGAGATGATTCTTTGGGGAAAAAAAAAATCAATAAAACTGATAAACCTCTAGCCAGACTTACCAAGAAAAAAAATAGAAAGGGAAAGGACCCAAGTAAATAAAATCACAAATGAGAGAGGAGAAATAACAAATGCCACAGAAGTACAAAAAATTATGAGAATATTATGAAAAAATATATGCCAACAATTGGACAACTTAGAAGAAATGGTTAAGTTCCCAGAAACATTTAATCCACAAAAACTAAATCAGGAGGAAATAAAAAATTTGAACAGACTGATTACTAGCAAAGAAATTGAAACAGTAATCAAGAACTCCCAACAAACAAAATTCAGGACCAAATGGCTTCATAGATGAATTATACCAAACATTTAAAAAAGAGTTAATTCCCATTTTTCTCAAACTATTCCAAAAATAGAAAGGAAGAAAAATTTTCAAATTCATTCTATGAGGACAGCATTACCATGATATCAAAACCAGATTAAGACACCACTAAAAAAAGAACTACCATACAATATATCTGATGAACATAGATGCAAAAATCCTCAACAAAATACTAGCAAACTAAATCCAATACACTTGAAAAAATCATTTACCATAATCACATCGGATTTATTCCTGGGTTGCCAGGGTGGTTCAATACTCACAAATAAATCAACACGATACATCACATCAATAACAGAAAGGATAAGAACCATAAGATCACTTCAATAGACACAGAAAAAGCATTTGATTAAGTAGATCTATTTATGATAAAAACCCTCAACAGAGTAGGTTTAGAGGGAACATACCTCAACATAATAAAGGCCATTTATGGAAAACTCACAGCTAACATCATTCTTAATGGGGAAAAACTGAGAGTCTTTCCCCCAAGATCAGGAACAAGACAAGGATGTCCACTCTCACCACTTTTATTCAACATAGTATTGGTAATCCTTGCCACAGCAATCAGACAAGAAATAAAAGACATCCGAATCAGTAAGGAAGAAGTAAAACTTCCACTAATGGCAGATAACATGATATTACATATAAAAAGCCCTCAAGACTCTATCCAAAACTTGCTATAACTGATAAATGAATTCAGTAAAGTCATAGGACACAAAATCAGTGTACAAAAATATGTTATATTTCTATACACAATAATGAAGCAGCAGAAAGGGAAATTAAGAAAACAATCCCATTTACAATTGCACCAAAAACCATAAGATACCTAGGAATTAACTTAACAAAAGAGGTGAAAGACCCGTATTCTGAAAACTATAGAACACTGATGAAAGAAGACCCCACAAAGAAATGGAAAGACATTCCCTGCTCATGGATTGGAGGAACAAATATTGTTAAAATGTCTATACTACCCAAAGCAATGTACATATTTAATGCAATCCCTATTAAAATACTAGCAGCATTTTTCACAGAACTAGAACAAACAATCCTAAAATTTGTATGGAAACACAAAAGACTCCAAATAGCTAAAGCAATCTTGAAAAAGAAAAGCAAAGCTAGAGGCATCACAATTCCAGACTTCAAGTTATATTACAAAGCTATAGTAATTGAAATGGTATAGTACCAGCCCAAAAATAGACCCATAGATCAATGGAACAGACTAGAAAATCCAGAAATTAACCCACAACTGAATGGCCAACTAATCTTTGACAAAGCAGGAAATAATATCCAATGGGAAAAAGATGATTTCTTCAATAAATGGTGAAAACTGGACAGCTACATGCAAGAAAAAATAAAAAAAAGAAACTGGACCATACACAAAATAACTTCAAAATGGATTAAAGACCTAAATATGAGACCTGAAATGATAAAAATCCTGGAATAGAGAACAGGCAATAATTTCTCTGACATTAGCCATAGCAACTTTTTCTAGACAGATCCCTTGAGGCAAGGGAAACAAAAGCAAAAATAAACTGTTGAGACTACAACAAAATAAAAAGTTTCTGCATAGTGAAGGAAACAATCAACCAAACTAAAAGGCAACTTACTGAGTGGGAGAATATATTTGCAAACTACATACCTGATAAAGGAGTAGTATTGAAAATATATAAATTTATGAAACCCAATACTCAAAAAATGAATAATCCAGTTAAGTAATGGGCAGAACACATGAACAGACATTTCTCTAAGGAAGACGTACAGATGTCCAACAGACACATGAAAAGATGCTCGTCGTCACTGATTATCGGAGAAATGCAAATCAAAAACCACAATGAGATATCACCTGAGACCCATCAGAATGGGCTAAAATAAACACAAGAAAACAGCACATGTTGGCGAGAATGAGGAGAAAAAGGAACGCTCTTGCACTTCTGGTGAGAACACAAACTGGTAAAATGGAGTTTCCTCAAAAAGTAAAAATGAAACTGCCCTCTGATCTAGCAATTGCACTACTAGGTATTTACCCAAAGAATACAAAAACACTAATTCGAAGGAATACGTGCACCCCAATGTTTATAGCAACATTATTTACAATAATCAATATATGGAAGCAACCCAAGTGTCCATCAACTGATGAATGAAGATGTGTGTGTATGTGTGTGTGTGTGTGTGTGTGTGTGTGTGTGTGTGTGTATATATATATACACATATACATATACACACACACACACACACACACACACAATAGAACATTATTCAGGCACCAAAAAAGAAGGAAATCTTGCCATTGGGAACAAAATGGATGGAACGAGAGTGTATAATGTTAAGTGAAATAAGTCAATCAGAAAGACAAATACCATATTATTTCACTTGTATGTGGAATTTAAGAAACAAAATAAATGAGCAAAGGGAAAAAAGAGAGACAAACCAAGAAACAAACTCTTAATTATAGAGAACTGAAGGTTTACCAGGGTAGAGGGATGGGTGAAATAGGTGATGGGGATTAAGGAGTGCACTTGTCATAATAAGCACCAGGTGATTAAAATTAAAACTTCTAAAAATTTCTTTAAAATATTTTTAAAAGTAAGCTACAAAAAAGGTATATAGTGCAAAATTCAGCTTTTGTAAACAAATTGGACTACATGTTATATATTGTATATATTGTTATATATTATATATTGTATATATGCATATATTATATAAATGGTATAAAATTACTTAATATTATCTTTGCTCATTTCCTAGAAAATGAATAATAGAACAGAAGTGGAGAACTTCACTTTCTACCACAAAATTTGTATTTGAGAATCTTATAAAAAAGTTTTTTGAATTTTTATAAGCATGTTTTACTTTGATATATATATGTATACAGATTTATTCTAAAATATAGTAATCTTTCAATGAAGATAATTTCTGATTAATGATAAAAATTTTTAGAACTTTTTTCTTGAGAATTAAATTAAGAGTTAACCACCAAATTATAAAATCTAAAGTTAAGACTATCAGGTTCACTCTCCCTTTTAGATGACAAAATAATCATAAAGGGGACAGTGAGTTACACAAAGTCTCATAGACAGACTAGCATCAGAGCTAGAAGGAATTAATGAATCAATGAAGGGGAAAAAAGTTCCTCAAATAAGTTGACAAATGAACAGCTAGAAAAGGTGTGATAATCAGGTGCTTGAATGTACAGAAACCAAGAAGACAGGAGCTCTTTCATTTGTTCCTACAAGGAAATCACTTCTGCACTGGGACCCTCAGTTCTTGAGGGCAGGAGGCAGAGAAACCTGAATGGCTGCAGCAAACTTAAGAAAAAATGAAGTGTCTGGCTCCAATAGAGAAGTCAAAAGAACGATCCATTTCCAACAATATTTATTGCTTCCCTGCACTGTGCCAGGCTGAACACATCTGACAATGTTAATAGGAACAAGGAGAACAAACAAAAAATGGACAAGGTCACAGGAAGCCTCCAGTCATTACACAAACATTTGGACCAAATTATAAATAAATAGGTAACACTGTACCACTCAGCAAAAATAATCTGAGCACATCTTAAAAAAATGAAAGCCAAATAGTTAACTGGATGATTATTACTATAGTATGAACACTATCAAAGACTGCTTGTCTTTATTCTTCTTAGTCGAAGTAAATGTAGTCTACTGAATAAGAAGATGCTATTACACTGTTCACTACGGCTCAGGATCAAATCAGAGACGACTGGCTGGCAGTCCCTTCTGAGTGATGATTGGCAGTAGACTACTGAAGGTTACCACACACACTACGTGGGCAGTTTTTCTTTCAGGACAACAAATACCCATCTCTGCTTTCTGCCATTTTAGACAAGATTTGACTTTTAGGTTTAAACACTCTAGATCCAGACCGACTAAAGAATTACAATAAAATTACAAAAATTTCTAAGAAAACCTCTGTCCACAAAACCGGTGGAACCTGAATAGGCTGTATGGATTGTCCCAACACCAGTTTCTCAGCTTTGGTATCATCCTATAGTTGTCCAAGATGTTAACACATGGATGGGGAAGCTGAAGAAAGGGTGCATGGGACTTCCTCATGGATTTATTTGCAAACTCCTGTGAATCACAATTATTTCAAGATAAAAAGTTTAAAGAAATCTTAAGGGACACGTCAAATGGAAAGCAAAAATGAGGCTTCCATTACAAATCAAGTGGCCAATCCCTTGGTTTAAGGGATATGAATTGTGTTACCTACAGGGGCTCATTTCCATACACTGCCAGTTGTAGTAACTTCTGCTTAGAGGGATTTCTGTTTAACAAGCATTCAAATAGCACTCCAAGAGCTAAGAAAAATTGCCCTGTTGGCAGCTGTAAAGACACCCAGGCCATACTTCATCTTGTTAATAGAGTTTCAATGCAGATTTGTCCATGTTCTTACTTCACGGCAGTACTCATTTTCTTTCATTTGTTCTTCATAAAGTACTTTCATCATCAGAAAAGTGCTTTTATAACAGGTATTAAACATTTCCTCAAATCGTATTTTCTTGATCACATTTCTTTATCTTTCTGGTAAAATATTAATTTTCTTTTGTTTCACAACAGCTGATTTAATACGCTCTAATGTTAGAAAGGAAAAATGTAATCTCTTTGACTTTACATGGTATCTTCAAATTTCCTGGTAGTTTTTCTCATGAAATCATTCTTCACTCTTCTTATTGGGTAGGGGCATGTTAGAGTAGTGTCTTTGATTATGGTGGAACATGATTACTAATCTAAACAATTTTAATATGCTCTGGACATTACTATCCACCATCCTGCTGACAGCGAGAACCTAAGAACACTCCTACCTTTAGTTTGCCAATCAACATTGAAAAGATGAAAGCAACCACATGACAAGTACTATAGACTGGATGTTTGTGTCACCCAAAATGTATATGTTAAATCATAACTCCCCAAGTGATGGTATTTGGAGGTGGGGCCCCTGGGGAGTGATTAGGTCATAAAGGTAGAGGTTGGTACTCATAAAAGAGATCCCAGAGAGCTGCCTTTGTATCTTCTTCCATGTGAAGACACAGCAAAAGATGGCCTCCTATGAGGAAGTGGACTCTCATCAGACACTGAATCTATGGCCCCATGGTCTTGACCTTCCCAGCCTCCAGAACTGTAAGAAATAAATTTCTGTTATTTATAAGCCACCCAGTCTATGGTACTTTATTATAACAGCCCAAATGTACTCAGACAACAGAAGAAGCAAAAGGAAAAGTATGGAAGCGATAGGATCTTGGTGGCTGAGGCCAGAATGAGAATATTTTAGATGTGGAAAAGCAGGGCTCCATTAAAGATAATTAATTTCTAAAAAAAAACTGTCATGAAATATAGAACTAATATTTTTAATGGTCAACTTAAAATAAGTGAAGCCCATGATCTTAAAATATTGTGGCAATGTCTTTGTTTTAGCTAGAACCTCCAAGGCTAGTCTAACCCCATTATTATACCCTGATGTTTGGATATAAACAGCATGTATAGACTCATCTGGCTGTCTTCTCATATAGCAGAATGAATGACCAAGTTCTTGGACCTTTCTTGATCATGTGCCAGGTTAATTAGGTTTTTCCAGAAATTGTAATTAGTTTTATAGGGAAATGGTGACTGACAGGAGACAGTAATCCTTGTTCTTCATATCAGTAAAATGGTGAGTGGAAGGGGCACTGCTAAAAAGTGAGGGATAAAGGGAGAACCAGGTGTTATTATGTGTGTTGCTTTCCTTGAGGCAAATGGCAGCTCCAGCTGTTACTCCCTCTCTCCTAAGAAAAATGGATGGCTGTTTTTGTAATTGCAATATATTTAAATCTGTGTGCAAGGGATTTATTTATATCCTACAGTCAATACATTTAGTAAACTGAGCAAAACCCTGCTTGCAATGACAACTTCTTAAAGTGCATTAAGCAGCTTTGTTTCCAGCTCTAGTCAATAGAGGGACAACATGCAACTCCTCTGTGATTTCTGGACTATTTGTCTTTCCTGATTAATTGACTTTAGAATAAGTTCTTCCCTTCACTGCATTTTGTTGCTGTGTATAAAAAGTAACAAGATGCTGTTACAGCCGAGAGAAACATTAGTTAGAGTCTTCTGACTCAGTCCTTCCGTAACAATGATACCCTCAGTGTGATTATAGGCCCCATCCTGATGAGTAAACAGAAGGATGACCTTCCAAAGATCCTATGGAAGAATTCACTCCTGATAAACCCTCATTAAGAAAAATTAAATACACAATACCAAATGGTGAGAAAAATCAGGCCTGTGGGTCTGGGAAGTTCAACATCAGTGATCTTTCTTGGTCAGTGTCCAAATATTATCTTACAGTCAGTAACACCACTTTCCCACCTTATAAGAAGGAAGAAAACCATGGGCAATCAAAGTAAAAACAAACAAATGTGACTACATCAAGTTTAAAAAGATCTGCTCAGCAAATGAAACACCAGCAGAGGGAAAAGCAACCTACAGTATGGGAAAAAATATTTGCAAAGCATATATCTGATACAAGCTTAGTATTCAGAATATACAAAGAACCCTTACAACTCAATGACAACAACAAAATAAACAAAAAACTCAATTACAAAGGGGGCAAAGACTTAAACAGACATTGCTCCAAAAAAGATATATAAATGGTCAATGAGTGTATAAAAAGATGCTTAATGTCACTCATCATCAGAGAAATGCAAATCAAAACCACAATGAGGTATCACCTCACACTCATTAGGATGATACTATCAAAACGAACAGAAAAGTTCAAGTGATAGTGAAGATGTGGAGAAATTGGAATACTTGTGCATAGTTGGTGAGAATGTAAAACAGTGTAACCACTTTGAAAAACAGTACAGAAAGTCCTCAAAAAACAAAATTACCATATGATCCAGCAACCCCATTTATGGATGTATATCTAAAAGAATTAAAAGCAGGATCTCAAAGAGGTATTTCCACACCAAAGTTCACTGAAGCATTATTCACAGTAGCCAAGTAGAAGCAACCTAGAAGTCAATTGATAGATGGATGAAAAAAATGTATATACAGACAATGGAATATTATTCAGCCTTAAAGAAGTTCTTTCATATGCTACACCATGAAAGAATCTTGAGGATATTATACTGAGTGAAATAAGCCAGTCATCAAAAAACAAAAACAAAAACAAAAAACAAAAAACCCCTGCATAATTCCATTTCCATTTCTCCAAGGTATCTAAAGTGGTCAAACTCTTAGAAAGAAGCATAGTGGTTACCAGGGGGTGGGATAAGGGAAAAAGGGAAGTTGTTCAATGAGAATAGAGTTTTGATTATGAAGATGAAAATGTTCTAGAGATCTGTTACACAATAGCATGCAATACAGTTAACACAACTGTACTAAAAACTTAAAATTGGTTAAGATGGTATTTTTATGTTCTATTTTTACCAAAAAAAAAAAAAAAGAAAGCAACTCACCACACCATACTCAAAACAGAGTTTTTTTATTGATTCGGGTAGCAACGGAACCCAAAGAATATTTTTATTATTATTGTTGCACCTGGAAGTGGAAAAGGGAGAGAGACTACATCTACACCTATAGAGTTAGAGGCTCCAAAACTTCTAAATTAGAGATCCAAACCCAGAAAGGCAAAAAAGAAAGGAAGACAAAAATACATCAGTGAGATTACCAAAACACATGTAGTCATTTTATCATTTTATCCATCTTTGGATAAAACCACTTGAGCATAATTTTATTTAGCCTCTGTACTGGGCAGTTGTTTTTTTTTTTCCATGTAACAAAACAGTCTTACACTAAGGCGAAATTCAACATTTTTACTCTGATGATATAATCAGCACAATGAGCAAGATGCATTCATATCCTGAAATTTGACACTATCGTTCACTTCCTTCTTGAAATGAATTCATATCTTCTGAACAAGCTTCTTTAATAGCTTGCCTCCAAATATTTGTGCGGAATTCTCCAGTTCTTTTGTGGTACTGCAAGTAGTGCTCTCTTGAGCTGCAAAATCCACCTGCTTCACGTCGCTAACATGCTGCCCCAAAACTTAAATTCCCCATGTACAAAATAAATGCATTTTCTACATTTTTCATTAACTAACTCTTGCTCCTGATTTCTTTGGTTCTATTAATGACAACATCCATCCAAGCATTCTTGCATAATATCTTGGAATCTTGTCATCTCCTATCCTTACATTCAGTAAATTCAGTAAACACTACTGTACTATACATTCAATCCTTATAGATTCTTACTCTGCAATTTGTTTCACTTTTCTGACCTTTTTCTCTCTCACCAACGTAACTCAAGACCTCATCATTTCTTGTCTCCCTATACCTTACCTCCCCATTGGAATTCTATAGAATTTATAAGATCAACCATTCAAATCCCAGTGCTGCCTATCTTGAATCTCTAGAATCAGTGTTAAATTCTTATTTGTTCCATCTTAAAATTATTTTTCCATTGAATTTTGTACTTTGGGAGAAGAAAATCCCTATCCTCTATGAAGAAACATCTAGCAGAGATCTGTTCAAAAAATTTTATTGAAAATTGAATTTAATTCAGAAAGCTACCTTTGAGAGGAAAATATCAGACAGTACAGCAATCTGAATAAGTTCTTCAAAATCATAAACATGGTAGCCGTACATGGTAGATATCATTAGAAAATATTGGTGAGGCGGCGCCTGGGTGGCTCAGTGGGTTAAAGCCTCTGCCTTTGGCTCAGGTCATGATCTCAGGGTCCTGGGATCAAGCCCCGCATCGGGCTCTCTGCTCAGCGGGGAGCCTGCTTCCCCCTCTCTCTCTGCCTGCCTCTCTGCCTACTTGTGATCTCTTTCTCTGTAAAATAAATAAATAAAATATTTAAAAAAAAAAAAAAAGAAAAAAGGAAATATTGGTGAGAGGGACACCTGGATGGGCTCAGAGGGTTGAGTGCCTGACTCTTGATTTCAGTTTAGGTCATGATCTCGGGGTAGTGGGATGGAGCTCCGTGTCAGGCTCCACGCTCAGTGGGAAGTCGGCTTAAGGATTCTCTCTCTCCCTCCCCCTACTCATGCTCTGTTTCTCTTACTCTCTCTAAAATAAATGAATCTTGGGTGGCTGAGTGATGGACATTGGGGAGGGTATGTGCTATGGTGAGAAATAATTAATTAAAAAATAAAATAAATAAATCTTAAAAAATATATCAGTGAGATTACCAAATACTGCACAAAAGATTAATGGGTAGGAAACCCATGTAGTCATTTCAAACTTTGTTCAACTCTCCATTTCCCTCATTCTCTTAATATGATAGCTGATTTGTCCCACGTATGGTACTGATTTTATGCTAATCCCCAAGGAATACAAAACAAACAAATGCACACATAATAGATAATTAAATGGCGAGAAATGTATTAAGTCTAGTTTTAGAGAAGGGGAGCAGATTCGTTCTACCTCAAGAGGAAAAAATTTCTGTTAATTTGTGTCTTCACTCAAGTTATTCAACCTGAAATCTAATGGCCAATGAGTGATTGATAGAGTAAACACATCAATGGGGTTGAGGACTAACAATTTTTTTTTAGAAATGTTACTTCTACAATTATTGTTATATGGAATATCAGATAAAAATTGCCAGATAGGGGTGCCTGGGTGGCTCAGTGGGTTAAAGCCTCAGGTCATGATCTCAGGGTCCTGGGATCGAGCCCCACATCGGGCTCTCTGCTCAGCAGGGAGCCTGCTTCCCCCACCTCTCTGCCTGCCTCTCTGCCTACTTGTGACCTCTCTGTCAAATAAATAAATAAAATCTTTAAAAAAAAATTGCCAGATAAAAATTTTACTGATAAATGTATGCATCATTTATCAATATTTGTAGTGTTATAAATATGACCGCATCATCCATATTTTATCTTTGCAGCCTGGTAAACTCACGGAGTTTCGTATAGAAAAGGAAGTCAGTACACACTTGATGAGCTGAATGTGCTCATCTTTTCTCTGGTATGCTCTTGCAGAATATAAAGTTTCACTTGCAACTCTTTATTAATCTAGGCAAAGATTTTAGTAGCCTGGGTGTCAATGTGCATTATCAGTTGAAGAAACAAGAATTAGAATAAAGAGATCCCAAGGCAGGTGGACTTTGCTTAGACAAAGATTTCTATACACATCTAGAGTTTATGAGGACCTGTTACATGATCACAAGATGACTAAGGATGGAAATGTAATTTCCATCATATATTATAGGTATGTACCATGCAATAGGTTATATCGACTTCATAGGAAAGGTTAGGAGGAATAAAAACAATACCCAGCCACAGAGAAGGCAAGGTTATTTGGGAAAAAAAAATCAGATGGAACCCTCACGATCTCATCAATCCTTCTCCCAGCATACCACCTGCTCTAGCCTTATTACTAAAGTAGATGGTTCATCCCCATGCCCATGCCAGGAATGTAGATCCTCGGGCCTTACTCAAGACCTGATGAATCAATCAGTCTTCATTTTAACAAGATTTATAGGTGATTCACACAATGAAGTCTGAGAAACACGTTCCTCCATCTATAAGGTTTCACAATGCACCAGTAATGAGTAATGGGTAAGAGCTAGGATTGGACCATTCTTAATATTAAACAGGAAAAAGCTACCTAAACATATGAACACTAACAACAGGATACTCATCCTGCTTGGAGTCATATTTGACTCCATTATGAACATAGCAAAGAACTAAAAAACTTAGTGATATATTAGGTGTTTGCTCATCCACAAAGCAATTCCTCAGGGAAGACTTCAATTCTCAACACACAGTAATGCAATAAAGTCTCCGTATTAGTGTTCAAAATGTGTGAAAGAGTATGTGTGAGTCAGTGAGGGCAATGCTATCATTTACTCAAAAGCCTTAAATTCCACATTATGAAAATATCACTGGCAATAGTGAAAGTATAAGCACAAAGTCTATGAGGCACTATGTATTACTGATGCACGGGTAAGGAAAAACTCTAAGTCAAGAAGTTAGTTTTAGTCTTTTAGGAAAACATCAAATAAAGATGTGTCCATTCAGGATTAGGTTTCCAAAATCAATTAACCTTCCATCCCTGTGAGACACCAGCAGCATTGCAAGCCTTGTGAGCTCATTTGCTTGAACCCCCGACACACACATGTTGTAGAACCTTAGTCCCAAACTTTGCTGCCACCACTGCTCTCTGCTGGGATGAGTGGAGTACAGAAAATCACAAAGATACCCGAGCAGGCTCCATACACCCAATCAGAGCACAACTGGGGAAAGGAACTCCCCTAGGTAATCCAAACCAAAGCCCCATGGGAAAGGGATATGAAGGACAGCTGTGGCTGAGTCGCCTTGGGTGTAGAATCAGAGACCTGTTTTGGCCCAAACAGGAGGAATTCTGCCCGTGTTTTAAATAGCATGATTTGCCAAATAGCGAAGTATCACTCCTTTGGACCCAGTACCTTCCTCGATGTGGTCCTTACTTTGCTTGTGATGACCCGTCATGGTGACCTCGGAGCTGCGCTTATTCATTATGGATTATGTGTACACATTTCAGCAAGGCAGTATCTGTCTCTGTCCTCCCTATCGGACATCACAAGGTTAATGTGGAAAATGCTACCTGAGTGCTAATCATGCATGAAAACTGCCACGGAGTGTTAGAGAACGGAGAGGACTCGCAGTAACTAAGGAAATAAACGCATTCCCTTGCTGTAACATGCACGCGGCAGGAAGAGACGGCTGAGATGCGTATCCCTGTGACTCCAGATGGAGCAGGAGACAACTGGCCTCCTTTCTAGGACACAATCAGTATTCCTACTATTCCCATCACATACATTATAGTGTGCGTTTAACCACTTGTGGCCTGGAAGCTTTTCTCTTCTCTAAAAACCAATGTCTACAAGAGCAATGTACTTTGGGTTTTGTCAAAAAAAAAGAGGAGGGGCTGGCTGTTATAAAAATACCATTGTTCAATCAAACATGGAGAATTTTTTCATTTCAGTGCCACGATGAGAAGACGTTCCATTAAAGTGAGTTTTTATAAATGAAGTTTAGTCTCTTCTAAATCCCAAACTTTTCTTCCTCTTTACCACTTCAAATGAAAAGCTCTTTAAATTTTTAGACTACACACTTAACATGCAAAACTGATAATGTTTGTTACCTCTTTATTAACTCCATTTACCTCTCCTTTAGAGCCCCCGTTTCTTCACTTTTGCTGACTCAACGTAACTCAGTCCTTCCGTTTTGAAATTCACTCTCTTGTGAGCAATGACTGGCCAGGACTCTCTCCCCTCGCATTCTTCCCTCTCTTCTCACTCGGTGTCCATCAGGTTCAGGACAAAGAGAAGGGTGCAGGGGAGAGGAGCAGGCCATGTATCACCAGTATGGAATGCCCTCTCTTGAGTGCTCCTCAGTGCTCTGGCCGCAGCCTGGGGCAGCTGGGTCCACACATATGGCCTCTTGATGCCAGAAAGTGTGCTGGGTGTGCAGGCTCACCTCAGCCCCTTCAAGGGAGCTTGCAAGGGGAGGGCCATGAACTTTTTTTTGGTGGATTCCCACACTACACTGGAGAACTCTGAAAGACTCATGTCCTGGGAACATGCAACTTTGTCATCCTCGTGTCATATTAGGCATATGGCTTACCTAAGAGTCTCATAGAGCTCCTATCCTATCCCCTGAACAAAAGACACTGCTCTCAGGCCCCCTAAATCTACGTGAGATTTTAATCCCTTCTGCCATCCCCCAAGACTCACCAAAGCAGGAGGGGGCACAAGGTCCCTCTCAGGGACCTGGGCAGTATCTGAGCTCTCATCACACTGCACTCCAATTCTCTTATCTTCTCTGGCCAGCAAAATCATGTTTACTTCATCAGGCATGCTTCCCAGTCTAGGGGTGATGGTCCAAATTCTAGGCGCTGAGTTTTCTAGGCTTCAGGCCTTACTATTTAATGCCAAGTTTTTGGAATTCATGAAATTTATTTTTCTGACCCGAGTCTCTGGCTCTTTCAATTGAAAGCTGTAGCTTTTAAGACTTTAATCTCAGCTATAGATATATAAAAGTACGCACAACAGCTCCAGAGCCAAGAATTGGCCTCTCCCCTTCCCAGACCATCTCTACCCTGCACTGCATAATAATATGCATGACTCTCACACTGTTTCGATAAGGAGAAGCGAAGGGGTAGAAGGAAGTGAAAAAATACACAGTTCAATATCAAATTTACACTGCTACCCAGGACTTCTTCTCCAACAGGAGATGCGGGATGTAACTGTGATTTTTCTGCCTAATATAGGATCCTTATTAGCCAGGGTGGAAATTCTGTTCTGCCTTTTTGACTCTCCTGCCAGACTGTGAGCCAGCACCGCTATTTTGATGGCTGCCTCCAACAGTTTCTTCAGTCTGTGGTTGCTTGTCTGCTAGGACCTGGGAAACCAGATAACCACACTTGTTAAGAATTGTGTGTTAAAGGAAAGTCAATAAAGCCCCGACCCTAGGAGTTAAGTGCATGCCTCTGTAACCACTATGTCAGCCTTCAAGGCTGTTTTTTTCTAACTTCCAAGTTAGGGCTGAGTTCCCAAAGGTCGAGGTTGTCAAAGATTCCACCTCTGAATAAGCGGGTCATTGCTATAATTTAAGGCATAGTATGTATCATTCTCCTTCATAAAAATGACACAATAAAAGCCTTTTAATTTATACCATGAGCATCATGTTTGAACTTAAAATGGGAGTCAAAGCCCAGTAGGTTATTTTCAGACATCTCTACAAAAGGCAAGCACACTATTAAGAAGCAATGCATTTTTCTTTCTGTTTTCATTGACTTAAGTGTATTTCCATTTCGCTCTCCCGTGAGAACACTGACTTCAGTTATTCAGAGTTCAGATTTTTGACCCAGCTGCCACTGTGAAGGTTTCAACCTAACATCTTAAATTGTGAAATATCAGTACACAAATTGGACTGTAAAACCAAGACATTTCCTTATAATTGCCTGAAAATATCTGATTAGAAATGAAGTCAAAGATAAAAATATAAGGCACTCAGGTTAATCCTTAGGAAATTCTGAAACATCTCCATAAATATATTCTATAGCAATTATCTTCCCCCAGCATTCTGATCTTTTGAGGGGAAGAATTTTCCACCTTCAAAGCTAAGATCTTTCAACTTTGAGACTGCTCGGTTTCTCTCCAGTATCAATAACAAAAATGTTCCTGGTGAATAGGTACCAAAGATCAACTATACAAAAGCAATTTCCCGACCCTCACAAAACCCCCAGGAACACCTGAGGAGGTTTGTTCTTCCCGAGTTAAACAGCTGAAGACATTCCATGCCAGCTCACTGGAATGGGAGCCCTCGGACTAGTTCATTCTTCTGCTTTTTTTTTTTCCCTCCCTCTCTTAGTCACTAATAGGAGGAATGTGTTACACTAGCAGGTGAAACATCCACACTAACTCCTGTTTCACAAAAGATACCGAATTAACTTAAGTCTGTGTACCCCCCAGATAATACAGCACTCACACATTATCACGTGCGCCCAGCAGCAACCTCACAGATGGTCTCCTGTCCGCCTTGGTTTAACAGGATTTCTATCTCTTGCCTTTGCTTATGTTGGACACTCTTAATTCTTTAACCTTGTGAATGCATAATAAGCACTGGGTGAATTTGCTCATTTAGGAAATTTTATTTGCACCCTGTTAGATGAACAAATAAACATAGTGCCTTCCCATATTAGTTATCCATTGCTGCATACAAATATTGCCACAGATTTAGCAGTGTAAAATAACACATTTATTTTTCTCTCCATTTCTGTCGGTCATGGGTCTGAGCACTGGCCTCAAAGGCTTCATAATCTAGTGAGGGGTTCAGTCAAATAAACTGCTACATGAAGCTGTGATGAGTGCTACCTACACCTTTAGACCCAGGCAGAGGGGAGGATGAAACGAACCAGCTTAGCTGTGTGGACTGCAGTATTCACATGCACACCCAGGAGGCCCCTTGACGAGAGAAGAGGTGAGGGGATGGCAAAAGATGTGGGGCAGAACAAAAGCTCACTCTCCCTCTCTCTGTGCCACAACAGTCCAGCTAGAAGCTTGGAGAGGTAGGAGAATTTTAAATATGAATCAGGCCTATCAGGTTATTATGAACATGCCTTTGTCAGCTACCAATATGCTCTGTGGGCCATGACCTGCACTCTGGTACCAGGCTCCTCAAACTACAGGGGTGGGTCTGATGACAATACTATGGTTAACTAGTTCAGGGGAAGGGGTTCAGAGAAGAGCTACCTAACTCTGACCAAGAATTACGGTAGGAGCAGGACGGGAGGTGTTGGGGGGTACGGCAACCGTGCATTGAGCCTCTTCGATTCTGAGTGCCGGGAGTATAATCGAGCAAGCGCCCCAGCTGCTGCGCTCTGAAATCCATCACCGTGTTTGCACCAGGGCCACTTCTGCCATGGGTTCACCCAGCCCACGACTGAGTGTGGTAGGGATGCTAAAGCATCCCTGCTCTCAGGAGATATGGGACTCCTCCAAAGAAAGACTGGCTTGATGACTCTCCAATGGCCTTGCTAGGCTCTTTTCAGGACTGCTCTATGGTCTAAAACACTTACATTCTCCCTCCCTCCCTCTCCCCCCCTTTTCCCTCCTCCCTGCCCCACCCCCTTCATTTAGGGTCAGCCCTGCATTGCTCTCTGGCAGCTATCTTAATCTCAACCAGCTTCCTCTCCATTTTCTCATGGGGTTTTCTCTAATAAATTCATTGCATATTTAATCCTATATTGGCATCAGCTTATCAGAAGATCTGAACTAACACAGGGGAAAAAAGGAAGGCTTCCTAGAATCTCATGGGAAGCACTCTACTGAGAGAATTGTACGAGTTCTTCCAGAAAGGGAGTCCTGGTCAGAATAGAGGGTTTATTGGCTAGATGATCATTTAATCCACATCGATGGTTCTTTGTCTTCAATGCCCTCAGACTATCCTTTTTATACCCCAAACTCTAAATATGACAGAAGATGTGAGAGGTTTTTATATAACATAGCAAAAGGAAATATAGCAATAGAGAATTTCTAAGAAACAATGCCAGATTAAAATATTGGGATATTGTTACAAATTGGTATTTGGTCATTAAAAAGACATGGTAAAAGCATATCTATTGACATAACAAGATATGTCAATATATCTAGAGTGGTAGCATTAGAGGACTTGCTAGGGGGTATGAGTTTGGCTTCATTCTCTATTTTCAATGAGCATGTACCACATACAAAATAAAGAAAAAAATAGTTGCATAATTGGTCTCAATAGATGCTAAGAATAGAGCTGCTTTGTGGCCTGACCCAGGTTGGGAAGGAAAGAGATTGGTTCCTACATCCTCTGCTGAGAACCTATGAGCAGCAATAGTAGCAGCAATATGGGGCAATCTACTTAGTCCATATGAGAAATAGGAGAACATAACGAGAACCTAATTTAGAACTGGGCAAGACAGCCAAGGACTCCTGAAGTCATCATTCCAAGTGTAAAGTGCCTGAGAATCACCTTGTCTTAGTGCCAGTCAGTGAGGGGCAGAGGAAAAGGATGCAAAGTTTTAGGCCAGAAGACTAGGTTTCAAGCATATAAAACCTCCCACTTTCTTGGAGGAACTAGAATTAGGACTGGGATTCCCATGTGTCTACATGGGAGCTGTGTTAGAGAGACCATCATGTGTTCCTATAGTCTGGTCCCAGGCAAAGTTGCGCTGGAGAAACATGGGAGCTTATCCTCACAAGTGCCTACATGCTATTTCCCCACTTGAAAGATATTCTTATTCTCTGAAACACATTTTGTATAAATGTGCAAATATCATTATTTGTTTGCTCGCAGATATGTTCCCAGCCTTTCTCCTGCTAGTTCCACTGCCAGGGTCTCTTGTCACTGGCTTTGGCTAGACTAGAAAGTGGAGGGGCGCCTGGCTGGCTCAGTGGGTTAAAGCCTCTGCCTTCGGCTCAGGTCATGATCTCAGGGTCCTGGGATCGAGCCCCGCATCGGGCTCTCTGCTCGGCAGGGAACTTGCTTCCCCCTCTCTCTCTGCCTGCCTCTCTGCCTACTTGTGATCTCTCTCTCTCTGTCAAATAAATAAAACCTTTAAAAAAAAAAAAAGAAAGTGGAAGGAAAGGGAACACGGGTATTTCTCTCCCTCTGTTCCTGCCTTAGAAACATCACCAGGAATGGCCACGTCTCCATAACTCCTGATTGTGCAGAACCAGCTCTGGATTGGCTGGGCCTGACTTAGTTTTAGCTTCCTCCAGATAACCCATAGTCTTTTAAGACCATGAGGTAAATGCAGCTTCCTGATTTGCAAATCCTGAGCTATTCCACTATTCTTTATTATGCACCTGTTTATCACACTGCCCAGTATTAAATTCCCTCTGGTTGAAATATCTGGAATGATTTCTGCTTTCCTAAGTCAACCCAAATAACCCAATCTCCTCAAATCTATCAACACAAGAACATCCCAGCAATTCACTGATGGAACTTATTATAATGTCACTGTATTTATGGGTTTTACATAGTAACATGGAAGTCAATCATCCATCTTAATGCAAATAACTGTTTTTCAGCAGCTAATTAAAAAAAAGGAGCACCTTAAGTGTAGCCAATCAGATTATTCTTTTTGTCTAATACAGAAGCCAGTAGTGCTAATAGTAAGAAAAATACAACAGTTATATTATTTGAAGTTATCCAGAGTTTACTCACTAAATCTGTTTCAGATCTGTTTGATATACAAAATGATATCAGACTTTAAGGAAAGTTTCAGGTTTCTTCTGTCACCTTCCAGAAATGCATGCACTCTCTATTCTTTATGCCATTTTCCTGAGATGAAGTTTTCCCTCTTCTATGTTCAGCAGATTCTCTTTGCTTAGTGCCAAAGCAAGGTTTTCACTTTTGACTGTATTCTCGGTATTTTCTAGATTGCTGGTAGCTTATGGATTCGCTTCCTTTTCTCTCTTCTTCCTTCTCCCTACACCAGCCCACTCAATTTTATGGAATATTCTACCCAAATCACTCTGCAAAATAAGTAGTGGCATATCTATTTTAGAGGCACTCCTCATACCACATGTCGCTGTCATCATCCCAGCAACACATCACAGTCAGAAACAAAGAGAATTAGTCCTCAAGGGGAGGTGGCCCTGCCTATGGGGACAACAAGGGTTCAAGGCCCAGCTCCTCATCTAAAGCTGTGTAACACAGGGCCAATTATTCAACCTCTGTACCTCAATTTTCTCAACTGTAAAATGAAGTTAATAGTAGTACAACCTCATAAGGTTGTAGATAGGGTTAAACAAGCTTTTTCTTATAAGCCTTTAAGGATAGTACATATCTCCATAGGAAACACTCAATAAATAGAAGGTATCCAGAAAATGGAAAAAACCAACCTCTAAAAACCATAAATCTTAAGATCCTTGGCACCTAAAACAAAGCTACACTCACTTTTAATTTTCTACAGGAAGGTTTCACAGAAATATGAACAAATGACTATATGTATTTTATATAAATATGTTATACAGTAGGATTTAGAAAAGGCAATGTGTATTTATTTCAGTGGGACCATGATTCTGTGTTTGCATTTGAAGATGTGACTAAAATGTGGCCACTTTAGAAAGTTATCAGCATCTCTTCTTTAAGAGATTTTTTTTTTTTTGGTAAAAAAAATTATCCTTGAGGCAGAGGCTTTACAGACCCCCTTGTTAAGTGTCAAAAAACTATAGCAATTACATTCTTATAAGGTAGAATGAATGGTGTCAAATATACTTGCTTCTTAAGCACTGTTTAATCTACCTCAATAATCTTTTTAAAGATGAAGATGAAAATTAGTACTTTCATGTAAGTGTAGGAGTCAGGGCATTTAGACAATTTAGAGCTGGCAAATCATTCTGTTAATGGTTACATTCCACCAAACCTAAGAAAAAAAAAGTTATCATTGCAGTCTAATAAATTTTAATGTCCAAAATCAGGCCTTTCAACTCCTAAAATATTGAATTTTGCTTCTTGAAATATAGCATTCGGGATTGTGCCTTTTCTGCAACACTATTTTCTGATGAAGAAACATACTTATGAAGCACTATAGGCCCAAATGAAACGTATCCTTGTCCACAGTTACCTCATGTGATAGGAAAATCTCACTTAGAAGTTTTGGGAGATTGCTTTAGATAAGCATCCAAAACTTAACCACTTTCAAAGTTGTCAGTGCCTCTGCATTTAGAAAGGGAGCCAGAACCACACAGAGCACAGACATTTTTTTTTAGTGACTCTAGCAATTTTTTGTGGAACTTTTTCTGTTACAATCACTTGTGTTCACGATTATTACTGATAATAATTATTTACAAATAATTTGTTGTATCTTTGAGATTGCCAGAAATGAGTCACTATCAAAAGCAAAATATTTAAAAATCTTTTTCTAGTTATTTTTATTGAAAGATAGTATGATATAGCATTTTAGAGCCTGAGATTTCTGGTTTTAAAACATGGGCCACCTGTTACTATTGTGTAACTCTGAGTTAATTACCTAATGTCTCTGAGCCTCAACTTCCTCATCTGCCAGGGTGATGTCAGGAAACTTACGAGAAATATAGTATGGAAAACTTCTGGAAGAATGACTCACGGAGTTACTCATCAGATATTAGTTCCTTTCTACGTCCCTTCATAAAAACAGATTTAAAATGGGAAGATTTGTGATTGAGTAATAGGTTTCACCTACATATACTACCAAATGAACATTATCCAATCTCGAAAGCACCAATTTGTGACTTTACCTCTCCTTCACAGACATTCATTTCTCTCCCCATAAGACTGCAGCCCAACAAAAACACTCCTATGATAATAATAATTATCTAATAAAACTTCATCTACTGTAATTATCTTCTGGCAGGATCAGGCTCTAAGTTAATCTACTTGGAGTAGTCACAGCTATAAGTACCTGCCCAAAGTTAGAAACATTCTGGTTCTTTGTGATCCAAAGGGAGATATCAATATGTAAAATAATATACTGAGTGCAAATTTGTCACAACGAACAGCAGTTCAAAGCCTTCAATCATTGTATTTCAAGGATCATGAGAAGTCTTAATCACCCTGCTATTTCCCTCATGGCATAACTCTAGTTCAGGTTGATTCCAAAGCTGGATATCTGCCATTATCTATGGAGGTCATGCCTAAAATTTCTGAAGATTCCAAGTCCCTCTAAAAGATACCCTGAGCTTCAGGGCAACCTGCAGAGATTTCCATGTATTTTTTAATCTGTCCCACCTGGTTAACAGAAGACCCTCGAGTTTTTACAGAAAAACTCCTTGAGGTTGAAATGGAACCAAAAAATGACCAAGTCTTAGTCATTAGGAACTTAAGAGAAGCTCCTTAAAGAGGAACTTGAATGTTTTAACACTTTTTGTTTAGCTTTGAGGGGCTTTTTGACAATCAGATGACAACTTATAAATAGAAGTACACTCTTGATAACTATAGAGATAACTATATTCACATGGACTGGGGTTCAATCATTAGACTAATTGTTACAATAAAGTTACCTCAAACTATGATAAGAACATAAAAGCAAGTGTGAAAAACTCCAGGAGTAAGGGAAGGGAAACAAGAAGCTTCTCAAGATGACATTTCAGATAGATTCTAAGAAATGGAAATATGGTCACTAAGTCCACCAAGTTGAGAGGATGATTAGAAGGTGTATTCCAGATAAAGAAAACAATCTAGGAAATAGCACAGGGAATATCAAGTATATGGATATCCTGTTTAGTGATGGTCCCCTAAGTGCTAATATCTAATAAAACTATTTGTTTTATAGAACTATTTTTCCCTGGGTTTTCTCCATTAAAATAGGAGAATTTTATTAATAAAATAAACACACATGCACACACACATGCACCTACATGCTATTGCTACATGCATTTTCCACATTCTCAGAGTGCTCTCAACATTCTATCCCAATGAGAGCTACCCACCAAAGTATGCTTTATACTCTCTGTGAGTGTTGGCATACCATGATGCAACAACTCTCAGCCAATGAGCGCTCTACTGAATAATCCTGGCATGAGTGCACCTACAACATAAATAGTTTACTTTTCTATGACCTCTCTTAATTAATGTTACATTCTGACAAACAGCTTTGACCCATTGTGACTGTCAAGAGAGGATACTGCTGGACCTACAGCTAAAACACAAAGGAAGAGGACACATATTGAAGTGCTAGAGACTACAGCCAGGTACATCTTAAAATAAAAGGTCAAGGAAATAAGACAAAAATCATGAGCGAATACAAAGTACTGAGTAAACATCACTTAGAACTGAAACAACTGGCCAAGGAGTTTATGAATGTTAAGTGACAGAAACAACAGAGATACAGCCTAAAGGTAAAGAGATTTGAATCTAGTGTAAGAATGAAGAGAAGTTGCCAGAGTGTGAGGCTGGAGAGGAACTAAGAAGTTGCTCTGACTTATTTAGCACAAAATTTAACTCTAAAATAGGTATGCTTACAGCTCAGTGTGACTGGAGCACAGAGATATTGAGAGATGTGGCAGGAAGGAAGTTAGGAAGGTGAGCTACGGCCTGTTCATAAAAGTCTCATGTTAGGGACCTAAAGAGCTGAGCTTATTCTCTAGGGCAGGCAACAGAAAACATTCAATGTTTTTAACCAATGAAATGCCATAAACAGGATTTGTGTTTCTGAAATAAAATTGGTGATGAGTACCACAGCTTTCTTAGTATCATAGAAGGACATTACCAAGGAAACAAACTAGAAGATTTTCACTGCCATGAAATAGCTTAAGAAAGATAAAATAAAATACAAATAATACACAAGAGCCCCTAACTCTCAACCCAGCTTTGTCAAATCCTGGGAGGATATCATAGTAGGTAATAGGAAGGCTCCCTGGTCTGGAACCAGCTGCCCCTTGACCCATCCACTCTTACTACCTCTTCCCATCCCTGTCCATTTTCCATTCCCTTCTTTCAGATTCCACCTCTACTCTGAAAATAAGGATGGGCCCCAGAGGTTAGAATAAGAGATGCTTAAAATGTCAGGTCACAGGTAAAGGTTACTCAGCAGGCACATAGCATACTCCAACATGCCCCACCTAGCGTGACAGAGGAATTGAAAAGGTTGTCAATGCCTGTTAGACAATCTTACTGGAAAGAAAAGGCCCTTTTATTTCTTTTAACCAAAGGATCACAGGAAACTGAAGGTCAGGCCTTTCAACAGAAGATGAAGGTCTACTTCATCTTGAGTTTCAAACACAGAAGATCATAGCACCACAACAGGAACAGAAGAATCTCAGAACAAAGCTAACCATCCTATTTCCCACAGGGAGTTTTCCAAGCATAATTGTTAGTTTCATAGTCCTTGAGGTTTTGAGATGCTCACTCATTTTCATGGGGGCATTTTTCTTTAAAAATGCAACCCCTAATCCTTTATCACTTAAGGACATGAGTGCTTAACACATTTATATAGTCAAAACAGTGGCATTCAGGAATATCCTGTTAGTGTTACAGATAAAATTGGTTGAACTTTCTGCAGTAATAGAGATCAGCCATCATGATTATGGCACTCTGCTGTAAAGATGACACAACTTATGAGATTTTGTTACAGCGAATGCCCTCAAAAAGGGCTCCATGTCATCCATTTTCAACATCCTTACAGGAAGAGTGACTTTAGTGGTACTCTGAATGTGACTGCTGTACTAATGGTACCAGGGAGAGGGCCCATTCAGAATAGCCAGTGGATTTATCAAGTTTATTGGTCTCTAAGTCTTTAGCATCCACCATCATTAGCCTAAATAATGGCTTTAGTATCTAGAAACTAATATGGTCCTTTACAGGAATAATCACTTCAGAGAATAAGGAAGGTAAGGAGAGGAAATCAAAGATTACATTTCAATGTGGGAGTTATCAATAATTTTCTACTCACTTCTCTAACTAATCCACTAGGAGAATCTTACGACTTTTGTGCCTGGCCAGAACTAGGGGGAAGATGTCAAATAGGATTTATGACTCAAAAATGAGAGAATTTCCTAAATAATGCTTATGTAAAAAATGGAAAGTCATAATAAATATTTTGCTTTAAAATTAATGACTCGCTAGAAATCATAAAAAAAAATTTTCTCTCTAATTTTTAAGAAATTTGTTCACATAAATCTTTCCATTCTAAAGTAGATTTTAGAAATTTTAAGGCTGAACTAACACAAAGAAACCGAATATGGGAAGGCATCATTTCCACAGAATAAACTGTAGTTCATTTCATAGCAAATAATTCCACCTGTCATGTGAGTCCTTATTTGTCTAAACACAAGTGTCAGCTACCACATGGAAATTAATTAATTAGCCTCCTAAATAGCATTTGTCTTATAACAGAGTGCTCTAAGCTACATAAATGCATAATAGTTTCTGTATAGATGCTGATTTGCAACTGACACTAAATTATTTTTTAAATATGTCCCCACGGAGGAAGATATGCAAAAGACTTTTGAAAAAGCCTCATTGTAGATTGGTTTATTAGCTCCAGTGAATTCAGAATTAGCCAAGATGACTGATCACATCCAAAGCATTCATAGAAATGAGAGTTACAGATCAGAAAGTGCCCCTACAATAAGAAAACCACCAGCACAGGTTCACATCAACAGTGAATGCCAAGGCCTTCACAAACTAATCAAATCAATTGCCACCCCTCCCCCCGACATTTGATCTGTTTTCAGTTGGATGCAATATTGAACCAGGTGACTCTTCAAATCCAAATTATTCACTTTGTAAGTATTACGTACTCCACAAGGGAAAAACATTTTCACACATCGTTAGGATACATTCTTCTCTTAGGACAAATACATACTCACTTCTTGATAAGTGTGTTTTATTCTAACTCAGGGAAGGTATGTCCTTCACTTTCCTTGGCTCTATATATGCACCCACATAAATATGATAGAATTATCTTTCTAAAACTGTTGAATTCTCCAGCCTTTTTGTCTACTTACTGCTTTTGAATAATTCATGTTAAAAATTAAATTAAAATTTTTTAATTTGCCTTATATGATACTGCATTTCTTAGATTTAGAGACTACTTACTGGCACTAACTTCATGAAAGTATAGGTTTGTAGCTCACTTATGATGTTACATTAATTTAGATTTGGTATAATTTCATATAAGAATTTAGAAACTAAAGATTTATTATATAGTTAAAATAACCCCTGTCAGGTAAGGCAATACTGAATTCTATCCAGAGTATTTAATATCATGAACCATATCATCAAGAGTAGAAGAAGATATGGTTCCATTGCTAGAATGGTCAAAATCTGTTGCCCTTATCAAAAGTTATTTCTATGCATAACTTTGGAGAATGAATGAAAATGGTACAATTCAGAAAATTCATTTATTTTTTTCTCTCTCTTTTTTAAAGATTTTATCTGTCAGAGAGATAGAGAGAGAGAGCACAAGCAGGCGGAGTGGGGAGTGGCAGGCAGAGGGAAAAGCAGACTCCTCACTGAGCAGGGACCCTGATCAGGGAGTCCATCCCAGGACCATGGGATCATTCCCTGAGTGGAAGGCAGACACAACCAACTGAGTCACCCAAGAGTCTCTCACTTACTAAATTTTAATCAACCCAATGTGTTTACCAGAAAACTTGTAGATTAAGTTATATATTACAGTAATTATTTTCAAAATACTCTTACATACCTGGAAAGCATCTAATTTACATCTGCCTTTTATACAGCATACTTCAAAGCAAGGGTAATTTGTTTTTATAAAATACATTTTAAAAATTAATGATTTGGATTTCTGTGCCCAGCTATCATGAAATAATTAGCCCCAAACTTACCCTCCTGACAACTAATGCAATTAGACCAGAATTACACTCTCAAAAGGAGAAAATGGGGTTGGACAACAAATAGTAGGGAACTATGGTTCCTGTGAGAAGAAAAACAAACAAGATAAGCCCTATAATCATCACGGCTTTTTTTTCCAGATCCATTTACCACACTGCAGGTAGGAAAAGGGATCTTAAGCAGAATATAGCAGCTCTGTTGACTTGGAAGAAAGAGAGATAAGAGCTCAGGAATGCTATGGTGACAGGAATTGGATCCATTTAAGATTGGTCAAATGTACGCTACACATCCATATCACCTGGCAAAGGACATTACCAGGGAAAGAACATAGATTATGGATATATAAGATATAAATTCCTAAAATCTGAAAAGGGTTAAGATATCTCTGAACTTCAACAAGCCAGAGTAGAGAGGCCTCAGTGAAGACCTAGGTCATTTAGTATAAACCCTGAAAGGATCACACCTGACTAGTAGGCTAAACTAGGACCACAGTACAAACTAGTCTAAGGAATCCTTTTAAAAAAAACCTTAAAAAAATCCTTGAAAAAAATGAAATTGGACTTCAAATAACTGTCAAAACAAAATGCAACACTCTTCGAAGGAGGAAAACAAAATCTAGATGGTCAGCAATGGAATACTGACATTGTTCAGTATCTAATTAGTTACTAGACATTCAGTGAAGGAGAAAAATAGGAATCATAACCAGAAGTCATTCAGTAGGAAAAAAAATGACATAATAAAAAGTGATAGGAATTTGAAAATAGCTATTATATTTTCAAGATTTAAGTTAGAACATGAATATAATGAGATAATTGTATATATTAAAAAATAGCCAAGTAGAAACTTAGAGATGTGAAACTCAGTATCTGAAGAAAAAGAAATTCACCAAAGGGGTTCAACTATATATACATATAAAAAGATTAGTGAGTAGTGAAGCTGAAGACATAGCAATAAAAATTATCCAAGTTGAAACACAGAGAAGGGGGGGAAAGGCTAAAAGGCAACAAACAGTCTCAGAGACATGTGGAAAAATATCAAAAAATCTAAAATACGGCAATTGGAATCCAAGAAGGAAGGGAAAGAGTGAAAAAATATTTTAAGTAGTAACAGAAATGTTCTAAATTTTGTGAAAACTATAAAACTATGTATCAGACAAACTCAATGAATCCCAAACATAATAAACACAAAGAAAACCCTACCAAGCATATAGGTGAAAAACATGAAAAAAGCCATGAAAAAAAGTGAAAAATCTTTAAAGTAGCCAGAGATAAAGACAAATTATAAATAGAGGGACAAAAAAAAAACTATTACTGATTTCTCATCAAAAACAAAGCAAGCAAGGAGAAAGCAACATCTTTAATATGCCGAAAGGAAAATGCGTTAATCTAGTAATCTATATTCAGTGAAAATATCCTTCTAAAACAAGTACAAAATAAAATCATTTTCATTCAAACAAAAGCCTGATTGATTCTGTCACCCATAAATATGCATTCAAAAAAATTTAAAGGAAGTTTTTCAGGCTGAAGGAACATTATAACAAATGGAAACTTGAATCTAAACAAAGAAATGAAGAATGACAGAATGGTATATATGTTGTAACTATTAAACAAAAGTTTTTGGGTTTTTTTTTATTTGATTTAAAGACAATGGACTGTTTAAAGCAAAAATATTAACAATATAGGTGGCAGGATAATGGTCCCCAGAGCTGTCCAGGCCTTGATTCCCATAACCTATGACTTTGTTATATTGCATGATAAAGGGGGTTTTGCAAAGGTGATTAAGGTTATGAATCTTAAAATGAGATTACTCTGAATTATCCAAGTAAGTCTGATATAATCACACAAGTCCTTAAAAGGAGAGACTCTTTCTCAGCTGTTGTTAGAGAGCAAAATATAATGGCAGAAAAGGGTCAAAGAATCTTGGAATGAAAGTTGCATCAGTGATAGATCAGAAGACAAGGAGCAGCCTTCTCTAGAAGCTTAAAATGGCCTTTAGCTTATAGCCCAGAAGAGAATGGGAACTTGGATGCTACAACCTCAAGAAAATGAATTTGTCAACAATCCAAAAAAGCAAAATAGAGTTTCTTCCCTAAAGTGTCCAGAAAAGAATACAATCCACTAACACCTTGATTTTAGCCCAATGAGACCCATACCACACTTCTGACCTAAAGAAATGCAAGACAATAAATTTTTATTGGGTAAGTCACTAAATTTGTGGTAGTTTTCTATGGCAGCAATAGAAAACTAATACAAATATATTTTAGGGGTAATTATAGAGAGGCAAAGTGTACAATAGAAAAGAAGGAAAAATACAAAATTTTATATTATAATTCAGTAGTATCATATAATCAAAAAGTAAAAAGTAATAAGTTAAAGGTGTATGTCATAAATGCTGAAACTATCACTTAAAAATTAAGGAAGCTATAATTTAAAAGTCAGTAAGGAGATAAAGTTGATGTAAAATAATCAATTGATCCAAAAAAATAGGAAATAAGGGAAAATGTCACATGGGACAAACAGAAAGAAATGCAGTACACTTAAATCTTACTGTATCAGTAATTACATTAAAAGTAAATGGCCTGAGGAGGGGGACAAGATGGCAGAGTAGGGGACCCTATTTCAACCAATACCCTGAATTGAGCTGGATATCTACCAGAGCACTCTGAACACACATGAAATCAGCTTGAGATATGAGATTATACATGTCTGAATCTCTACAGGGGCAGAGGATCTTTGGATGAGAGGTATAAAAGACAGAAGTGGGATTACGCAGAAAGATATCAGAGGATAAACAGAAGGGGGAGGGAGCCATCAGAAGAGAGCCATTGGAAAGTAATACCCCAATGTGAAAGTGCCCTGCATTTGGGGACCAGTGATAGCTTGGAGAATGGTGGCTGAGAGATACAAAGGGACTGACAACAGTGCTCAAACAGAACAAAGGGGCTTAAGGGACAATTGCTGGGACTGGGCAGCCACAGCTGGGGACCTAAGCCCACGGTCCCCTGACTGGCCACAGCCACTGCCCACCAGCACCTGAGATGACCCGGAGCATACTTGAGTCGGTGGTCCCTGGGGCTGGCAGTGGCACTGTGGCTGAGAGGACCCGGCTTGGACTGGAGCCCATGGTCCCGGGAATGGCAGCCACCAGGGCCGGGCTCGCCCGGATCAGTATTGCCCGGGGTTTTGGTAGCAGGGGGTAGGGAAGAAACAAGCCAAGGGCCTCAGGAGACCACTGAGAGGGTTGCTAGGGGTGTGCACAGCCTGTGGGAGGCTGCGGTATTCAATGGAGCTTGCAGAGGAAGAGTCTGTGTTCTCAAGGATTCAGAGAAGAGCAGTATGTGGCTTCTCTCTGAGGCAGAGTTCTCGGTCCAGACGGTTTACTTTGCTCTGACTCTCCGAAAAGGAGGGAAAAGCCACCAGATAACAAAAGCCACCAGATAACAAAAGCCTCCAGAGAACAAAAGCCTGAAAAACCAGTTTCCACCAAGCCCAGCCCCTTGATAGGAGGCAGGACAACTCCGCCCAAGCAGGACTGACTGAAAAACAACACAGCAGGCCCCTCCCCCAAAAGACAAGCTGAAAGAACAAGAGGACTACAACCACAGGGTCCCCATAAAACCATAAGACCCCAACACCAGGGAAAAACAGTATATTAAGCTCCTGGTATTGCCTCACAGCCTGTATATTTCTTGGATACAGCTTTTCTCTCTCACTCTTTTTTTTTAATTCTTTCTCATGATTCTTGTTTTTTTGTTTCTTTTTTACATACTTACCATTTCAACTAGATGTTTAATACAACATATTCCATAGTAACTTTTTAACTTGCACTTTTTTATATATATACTTTTTATCTTTTTATATATAGATAGATATAAACTTCAGTGTAGTACTTTTTTTTCCCCCTTAATAGTACCTTTATATATATACCAGTTTTAACTTCTCTGTATCTCTGGAAAGTTGAGTTCTCAAAGATAACAAGATACACCCAAGAAGAACTGAAATACTCTCCCTCACCCACATCGAGGGTTTATAACCATCTTCCCATCACACCCCCTTTTTTATTTTGGGTTTTTTTTTTCTTTTATTGGTCTTTTTGTTTGTTTTTGGTTTTGTACTTTATAAATCTTACTCTTGGGGTTCATTTTGGCTCTTTTTTTTTTTTTTTTTTTTTTTTTTGGGCCATGACTTCTGATTGCTCCAAAACTTCCCAGGGTGCAACTTGCCTGGATAGTGGTTGATATTTTTGGCTGTACAACCCCTCTAACCACAACTTAACAGAATGACAGGGAGGAGGAATTCCCAACAAAGAAAAGACCCAGAAACAATGGCCTCACCAGCAGATCTAATGGATATGAATCTAAGCAAGATGTCAAAAAGAGACTTCAGGGTAGCAGTTATGAAGACAATAGTCAGGCTGGGGAAAACTATTAATGGCAACCTAGATTCATTAAGGGCAGAAGTGAGAGCAGATTTGGCAGAACTTAAAAATGCTATCAATGAGATACAATCTAATCTAGATACTCTAACAGTTAGGACAAATGAGGCAGAAGAACAAATTAGTGATCTTGAAGACAAACTGATAAAAAAGAAGGAGCAGGAGGAGACCTGGAACAAACAGCTTAAAATCCATGAAAACAGAATTAGAGAAATAAATTACACCATGAAACATTCCAATGTCAGAATTATTGGGATCCCTGAGAAGATGGAGAGATAAAGAGGACTAGAAGGTATATTTGACCAAATCATAGCTGAGAACTTCCCCAATCTGGGGAATACAACAAGCAATCATATCCTAGAGGCAGAGAGGACACCCCCAAGATAAATGAGGGCAGATCATCCTCCAGGCATGTAATAGTAAAACTCAGAAATCTTAGAACCAAGGAAACCATTTTAAGGGCAGTTAGGGGGAAGAGATTCCTTACGTACAGAGAGGAATATCAGAATAATGTCAGACCAGTCCACAGAGACCTGGCAAGCCAGAAAGAGTTGGCAAGACATATTTAGGGTACTAAATGAGAAGAATATGCAGCCAAGAATTCTTTATCCGGCAAGGCTGTCATTCAGAATAGATGGAGAAGAAGAAGCTTCCGGGATTGGCAGAGACTGAAAGAATATGTGACCACTAAGCTGGCCCTGCAAGAAATATTTAGGGGGTTCTATAAAAAGAGAAAGACTCCAACAGTAACACAGAACTGAAATATACGAAGACAATCCACAGAACCTAGGACAGGCAACATCATGACAATAAAATCTTATCAGTCAATAATCATTCTCAATGTGAATGGCCTAAATGCTCCCACAATATAGCACGAGGTTGCAGATTATATAAAAAGACAGGACCCAGCCATATGCTGTCTACCAGAGACTCATTTTGAACCTAAAGATACATCCAGACTGAAAGTGAAGGGGTGGAGAACTATCTTTCATGCCAACAGACCTCAAAAGAAAGCTGGGGTAGCAGTTCTCATATCAGACAAATTAGATTTTAACCTAAAGACTGTAGTCAGGGATACAGAAAGACACTATATCATTTTTAAACAGTCTATCCAACAAGAAGATCTAACAATTGTAAATATCTACGCCTCCAACATGGGAGCAGCTGACTACACAAGCCAACTGTTAACCAAAATAAAGAGACATTTGATAATAATACATTAATTTTAGGAGACCTTAACACTCCACTCTCAGCAATAGACAGATCAACTAAGCAGAAAATCAACAAAGAAACAAAAACTTTGAATGACACACTGGACCAGATGGCCTCAGATATGTACAGAACATTCCACCCTAAAACAACAGAATACTCATTCTTCTCAAGTGTGCCTGGAACTTTCTCCTGAATAGACCACATACTGGGCACAAATCATGTCTCAGCCAATACCAAAAGATTGAGATTATTCCCCACATATTCACAGACCCAATGTTGTGAAACTGGAACTCAATCACAAGAAAAAGTTTGGAAGAAATTCAAACACTTGGAAGCTAAAGACCATCCTGCTCAAGAATGTTTGGGTCAATCTGGAAATCAAAGAAGAACTTAGTTAATTCATGGCAACCAATGAGAAAGAAGACATATCAATCCAAACCTATAGGATACAGCAAAGGTGGTCCTAAAGGGGAAATACATAGCCATTCAAGCATCACTGGGGGAGAAAAAAAATCCCGAATACACAAACTATTTTTACACCTTAAAGATCTGGAGAATCAACAACAAATTAAGCCTAACACACACACAAGAAAGGAAATCATTAAGCTTAGAGCAGAGATCAATGAATTAGAAACCAGATATATAAGAGAATACATTAATGAAACTGGAAGCTAGTTCTTTGAAAGAACTAATAGGATCCATAAAACAATGGCCAGACTTATCCAAAAGAGAAAGGACTCAAATTAATAAAATTACGAATGAAAGGGGAGAAATCATGACTAATACCAAGGAAATGAATACAATTATAAGAAATTATTATCAACAGCTATATGACAATAAATTAAGCAACCTGGAAGAAATGGATGCATTCCTAGAAACCTATAAACTACCAAGACTGCAACAGGAAGAAACTGACAACCTGAATAGGCCCATAACCAGTAAGGAGCTTGAAGCAGTGATCAGAAACCTCCCAAAAGTCCAGGACCTGATGGATTCCCTGGGGAATTCTACCAACCATTCAAAGAAGAAATAATACCTATTCTCCTGAAGCTGTTTCAAAAAATAGAAACAGAAGGAAAACTTCCAGACTCTATGAGGCCAACATTACCTTGCTCCCAAAACCAGGCAAAGACCCCAGCAAAAAGGAGAATTTCAGACCAATATCCCTGATGAATACGGATGCCGAAATTCTCAACAAGATCCTAGCTAATAGGATCCAACAGTGCATTAAAAAGATTATCCATCACGACCAGGTGGGATTTATCCCTGGGATGCAAGGGTGGTTCAATATTCGCAAATCAATAAATGTGATAGAACACATAAATAAGAGAAGAGACAAGAACCACATGGTCCTCTCCATTCATGCAGAAAAAGTCTTTAACAAAATACAGCATCCTTTTCTGATTAAAACTCTTCAAAGGATAGGGATAGAAGGAACATTCCTCCACTTCATAAAATCCATCTGTGAAAAACCCACAGCGAATATTCTCAATGGAGAAAAGCTGAGAGGTTTCCCACTGAGATCAGGAACATGACAAGGATGCCCACTCTCACTGCTATCGTTCAACATAGCACTAGAAGTCCTAGCAACATCAATCAGACAGCAAAAAGAAATAAAAGGTATTCAAATTGGCAAAGAAGTCAAACTCTCTTCGCAGGTGACATGATACTCTATGAGGAAAACCCAAAAGTCTCCATCCCCATATTACTAGAATTCATACAGCAATTCAGTAATGTGGCAGGATACAAAATCAATGCACAGAAATCAGTTGCTTTCTTATACACTAACAATGAAACTGTGGAAAGAGAAATTAGAGAATCAATTCCATTTACAATAGTACCAAAAACCATAAGATACCTTGGAATAAACCTAACCAAAGAGGTAAAGGATCTATACTCTAGGAACTACAAAACGCTCATGAAAGAAATTGAAGAAGACACAAAAAGATGGAAAAACATTCCATGCTCATGGATCAGAAGAATCAACATTGTTAAAATGTCTATGCTGCCCAGAGCAATCTATACTTTCAACACAATCCCAATACCAGCTTTCTTTTGAGGTCCGTTGGCATGAAAGTTCCCCACCCCTTCACTTTCAGTCTGGATGTATCTTTAGGTTCAAAATGAGTCTCTGGTAGACAGCATATGGATGGGTCTTGTCTTTTTATACAATCTGCAATCTCGTGCTATATTATGGGAGCATTTAGGCCGTTCACATTGAGAGCGATTATTGACTGATAAGATTTTATTGTCCTCATGTTGCCTGTGAAGTCCTATTTTCTTTGTATATTTCAGTTCTGTATCACTCTTGGAGTCTTTCTCTTTTTATAAACCCCCCCTTAATATTCCTTGCAGTGCCGGTGTAGTGGTCACATATTCTTTCAGTCTCCACCAGTCCTGGAAGCTTCTTAGGATGAGAAGTAGAAGTGGTCATCTACGAAACACCAGTAAAGAAAATATTTACTGGGTGCCTACTCTATGCCAAGCACTGTGGTATGTACTGGCCCATATGTTACTTTGTTTAATGTCAAGCAACCTTCAATTTAGGGAATTTGCTCCAGGAACAAAAGGTTAGGCTTTGGTATCAGCAAAGTAAGTTGTAGCTTGAAACCACTGCCTAAAGAAGCCCAGGCACTTAACCAGGCTTTATCTTCAGAGAAATGTTTAATGGTAAAAATTTCACTTGACTACAAAGAGAACTGCAAAGCAACTGATTTGTTTCTGCTATTATTCTTGAAGTGGGTGCATGTAAGGCAACAGCGCTTAAGAATGGCATTCCAGTGAGTTTCTGGTAGATACCATTCATTAGATTTATTCTTGTTTTGATAAGAGATTTTATCATTAATAATACTGATTTTTTTCAAATGCTTTTTATCTATTTAGATCATATGAATGGTCTCCTTTGAACTATTAATAGATTTGTTAATGAGCCTTGTATTCTTCAAACTAAACTCAACCTGAGAGTGATATTATTATTATTTAACATCAGCTGAAAATGAATTGCCAAATGTTCGGCTTAGGAATTTTGCATTTAGATTAGTAAGTAATGCTTTTCTCATAAATTGCCTTCTCATATTATCCTGGTCTACTTATGTTACCATCATGAGAAAAAAACACTTTTACATGTTATTTTTTAAAAACGAGAAATCTACTAAACCTATTCATCTGTTAGCTTACATTTATATTCAGAGGGAGAAGAGACAGACAAAAAATTCCTGAACATATATGTAGAGAATGGAATTAGGCACCGCAGATTGGATGTCATCTTCCATGAAAAACAATTGGTTTGCAAAGATTTGAGATTAAAGGTTACATTTGTCAAAAGATAACATTATACTTCCGAAAACAGAATGTTTCACAAAGGACTTTCTACAGATAAGAACATAAGGACACTTAAATGGTTGTAAGATAAAACAGAAGGACAACAAATATAAATTCTTATATACGGTTCTATTCCTAACAGGTAATACATATATTTTTGTAGCCTTACCTTTCACTTTTATCTAATAGTCTCATTGAAAATACACCTAAAATAAAAATTCTTTCTCCTTATACTTCATAAACAGCTCTTATTTGTCCAGAAATTGTTTTTCTACCAATTGCTAATTAGAACATCTGGAAGTTTCAAGGTTCCATACAGAATTTTAGAGCCTAAATATGCCTAAAATTAAATAGAAAAGCATATGCACTGTGATATACATTTTTTTTTAGAAGGTGAGATTAACAATGACCTTCTTCCAAAGCATTAGATGAATAGCATCTGTTTCTTGAGTGCTTACCAGAACTCACCAGTAAGACAATTTAGGCCTAGCATTTGGGGCTTGGGTTTAGAGAGGGTAAATTTTTATTTTTAATATATTTAGGTAGGTTTTCCATTTCTTCTTTAGACAGTTAGATGGAATAAACTTTCTTAGAAAAACACACCAAAGTTTTCAAATTTATTAGCATAACATTTTTCATAAAATTCTCACTTTGCTTCTCTATTATGCCTGTAATTATGTCATTATTTCTAATAGTATTTGTGTCTTCTTTATTCTTGATCAAGCATGCCAATAATTTGACTATTTTCAAAATAACAGCTTTCAGTTTTGTCATCTTCTCCACTATTTCTCTAATTTCTGTTCTAATATTTTCTGCTGTTTGAGTTTTTCTACTACTTCATCATTTCCAGGTTCAGATGCTTAGCTGACTAATTTTTAGCCTTTCTTGAGAATTTACAGCTCTCCATGCCCATTAAATCTTATTTTTGCTGTATCCCTCAAATATGATTTGCAGTATTTCCACTATCTGATATCAGCTAATCATAAAATAGGTTCTAGTGTCTATTTTCTAATATTTGTTAAAAATAAATATCACCCCATAAGTTATTTAGAATGTGTTAATTTCCAGATATCTGAAGGCTTTTAAGTTACTCCTTTTATGGCTATTAGTTGTATTATAATCAAAGAATATGGCCTGCATGATACCAGCTTTTTGGTGTTTTTGAGACTTGGCTTATAGCATAAAATGTAATTTCTACCAATTTTACGTTTTGATATGAACTCTTATTAACACAAGATTCTATACATGTCAATAGATCCATTTTATTAACTGTGCTGTATCAATTATTCATAACCTAACCAAATATTTGGCCTGCTTTGTTTATTTACTAATTATTAAGAGAAGTTTATTAAATTCTCTCTCTATAACTGACTTTTTAGATCTGCACATATTTTCATCAATTTCTCTATTTTGGGATTATGATATTAAGAGCATGAGATATCCTTTCATTTTCCTGAGAACTGTTTTTATATGCTAACCCTCTATTATCCTTCAAGTGTTTTTGTTTTGTTTTGTTTTGTAAAAATAACACAACTTCAATCTATTTTTAGTTCATACTTATCTGGTATGATTTTCTCATACTTTTCCTTTCCCTCTTTCTGCAACTTGTATGTAAGGAATTTAAGGATTTAGAGGAATTTTATTTTTTTCAAACTGACAAGCTCTGTATTCTGTGAGTTGAGTCCATTTGGATCTATTTTTATATGAATGCATTTAGAGTTGTTATCGTCATGCTCTGTGCTTTTTGTGTACTTTCCTTTTCCATGATTTTTTTTTTTTTAGTTTTCCTCTCCTGTATTCCATTAAGCTCTTAAGTTTCTTTTCTGCTTAACTTCATTAGAAGTTATAGATTCTGTTATATTGAACTGTTTGAAATTGCTAATATTTAACCATCTTTTCCTGAGAAAAATGGTAACATACGATTATACTTAAACTTAATGGGTTTAACATATACGTTTGGTTTCATATCTAAAATCAGTCAATCTCTCTACCTCCTCTGAAACATAGGAGGACCCTAGGACACTTCTTATCCATCATTGCTTGCCTGGATTACTGAAATAATGTCCTAAGTCTCCTTTCTACACTTTTTTCCTATTATCAACAGTTAATTGTCAACATAGGATCCAGGCTAATCTTTGTAACACAATGATTCTTTTCCCAGCATTTTTCTGTTCCAAACCCTCCCCCAGTGCTCTTCAGGTTCACCTCCCATTATTCCCCTATTTTATCTGGATTCAGCTCTTTCTGAAGCATGCCAGGCAAGTTCCTTCCTTGGGGCTTTGCATCTCTTCCCTCAGCCAGAAGTCTTGCTTTCTTTTCTCCTCCAAACTGTTCCTCAAATGTCACTCCCTCAGTGAAGCCCATGCTGACCCCCATTTGAAATTATAACTCATTCAATTTAGGAATCTTTACCTCTGCTTTGTTTTTAATTTTAATATGCATCATCCCCTGATGCAGTATATGACTGTACTTTGATGGTTGCCTGTCTCTCCCTTCTAGAATGCCATCTCCATGTGGGTGGTGACTTTTGCTATTTTGCTCCCTGCTGTAGCTCTTGCACCTCAAGTGTTTGCCTGACCCACAAAAATACTTGTTAAATGAATGAACTGGTGGCTTCTTTTAGAATGTTAATGTTACAGTAAGGAGGCCTATTTCCATCTTGATTTTGTACCCCCCTCCCTGAAAAATAATTACCATTGTTTCATATAACCAAAATGTGCATTTCGGTTGGCTATCTGTGTAATAATTTCCTTGCTCACCATTCCATGTTTCTTCTCATGCTTCCTTTCTGGGTATGACTTCTTTTTATTTCCTATAGTACATCCTTTAGTTGTTTTCTTAGTGTCTATTAGTAATAAACTCTCTCAATCTTTATCTGAATGGATGTTATTCTGCTTCACTCTGAAGTTATAGCTTACATGGATATAGAATTCCAGATTAATAACCTTAAAGATCATTCTACTATTCTATGGTTTCTGCTATTGGTATTGATAAATTACATGCAAAGAGGTGATGGTCAGCTAATCAGCCTTTATTCTCTGGAGCTTTTAAAACCTTCTTATTGGAAGATGGCAGAGGAATAGGAGACCTAAATTTTGTCTGGTCCCAGGAATTCAGCTAGATAGTTATCAAACCATTCTCAACACCTACAAACTCAACAAGGGATCAAAGAAAAGAATAGCAGCAATTCTATGAACAGAAAAGCGACCACTTTCTGGAATGTAGGATGTGTGGAGAAGTGAATCTGAGGTGATATTTGGGAAGATAGACCACAATGGGGAGCTGGGGGTGGGGGGGACACAGAGCCTCCATCAGGTGGCTCCTAGCAAATGATAGAGCCACAGAGCATGAAATCAGAACTTTAGAATTTTGCTTTGTGGAGGGATGTCACTCCAGTGGCTAATCAGGGGATGGAACCCTCGCTGGGACAGTGTGGTCTCAGTACCCTCAGGGTCACAGAAAAACCAGGGGCATCTGAGTCTACCAGAGCTCTGAGGAATCAGAGAAGGGAAGCCAGCTTCAAAGATGGAGCTGAAGAGTGGGCTCTCAGTTCGGGGTTGCCATAAAGCGTGATCCGAGGCACAATCAGGCCACTACTCTTCAAGCAGGGGCCCAACAAGCAGCAAATCCAAGGAGACTCCCTTTCCTCCCCCAGGAGGAGTGGCACAGGATCACACTGCAGGAATCCGCTGGGTTTGCAGACTCCAAACAGGGTCATGTGCCAGAGACAAACAGTCACAGGCTGGGTGAGCAAGGAGGGTGGTGAGAGACCAGGGAGACAGGAGTGATTGACTGCTTTTCTCTGGGGGCACATTGAAGAGTGGGGCCCCAGCTCTTGGCTCCTCCAAGGCCAGAGATTGGGAGGCCCCCATTTTCATTCTCATCCTCCAAAGCTGTACAGAAAGCTTTCAGGGAACAAAAGCTACCGAGACCAAAACCAAGCAGATTACTTACCCTGGCCCCTGGCAAGGGTGGTGCAATTCTGCCTCAGGCAAAGACATTTGAGAATCACTGCAACAGGCCCCTCCCCCAGAAGATCAGCAAGAACATGAGTCAAGACCAAGTTTACCAATCAATGAGAAGTGCAAAAGTCCAGCGCTAGCAGAATACAGCACAGAGAATTCGTGGCTTTTTCCCCATGATTCTTTAGTCTTTAAAAGTTAATTTTTAAATTTTCTGTACTTTTTTTTTCTATTTTTTAAATTTTTCTTCCTTCCTATTTTAACCATCTTATCAATTCTTTTAAATTTTTTTTTTTAATTTTCATTTTTACAGTCATATTCTATCCCTTCATCGTATTTAACCTTATTTTTTGTATATATGTTTTTCTTTCCTTAAAATTTTGGGATACAGTTTCTTGTAACAGACCAAAATATACCCTAAATCTAGTGTATGGCTTTGTTCTAGTCCCCTGCCTGATCACATCCTCTCTTTTTTTTTTCTTTCTTTTTTCAACTAACTTCTTATCAATTCCTTTTTAAATTAATTTTTAATTTTCATCTTTAGTCATATTCCTTCCCTTTATCCTGTTTACTGTTATTTTATATATATATGTTGTTGTTTTTTAAATTTTGGGAGGCAGTTTCTTCTAACAGACGAAAATACACCCAAAATCTAGTGTGTGGCTCTGTTCTATTCACCAGCCCGATCATATTTTTTTTTTCTTTTTTTTTTTTCCTTTCTTTTCTTCCCGGTTTCAGGTCTCTGATTTGTCTAGTGTATATATCTCTGGGGTCATTGTTACCCTTTTAGCATTCTGTTCTCTCATTCATCTATTCTTCTCTGGAAAAAATGACAAAATGGAAAAACTCACCTCAAAAAAAAAAAAAAGAAGAAGAAGAGGCAGTCCCAACTGCCAGGGACCTACTCTATACAGACATTAGAAAGATGTTGGAACTGGAGTTCAGAAACACCATTATAAAGATACTAGCTGGGCTTGAAAAAAGCATAGAATATACTAAGAAATCGCTTTCTGGAGGAATAAAAGAAGTAAAATCTAACCAAGTTGAAGTCAAAAAGGCAATCAAAAATGGAGGCTCTAACTGCTAGGATAAATGAGGCAGAAGAGAGAATTAGTGATATAGAAGACCAAATGATGGCAAATAAAGAAGGAAAGAGATAAACTACTGGGTCAAGAGGGGAGAATGTGAGAGATAAGTGATACCATAAGATGAAACAATATTACAATAATTGGGATCCTAGAAGAAGAGAGAGAGAGAGAAAGGCAAAAGGTATACATGAACAAATTATAGGGGAGAACTTTCCTAATTTGGGGAAGGAAACAGGCAATTCAGAAGGCACAGAGAACTCCCCTCAAAATCAATAAAAATAGGTCATCACCCCATCATTTAATAGTAAAACTCACAAGTCTCAGAGACAAAGAGAAAATCCTGAAATCAGCTCGGGACGAGAGGTCTGTAACCTACAATGGTAGAAACACTAGATTGGCAGAGACCTATCCGCAGTGACCTGGCAGGCCAGAGACGACTGGCATGATATATTCAGAGCACTAAATGAGAAAAATATGCAGCCAAGAATACTATATCCAACAAGGCTGTCATTGAAAATAGAAAGAGAAATAAAAGCTTCCAGGACAAACAAAAACTAAAACAATTTGCAAACACCAAACCAGCCCTACAAGAAATATTGAAAGGGGCCCTTTAAGCAAAGACAGAGCCTAAAAGTAACATACACCAGAAAGGAACAGAGACAATATACAGTAATAGTCACATTACAGGCAATACAATGGCACTAAATTCTTATCTTTCAATAGTTACCTTGAATGTAAATGGGCTAAATGCCCCCAATCAAAAGACAGAGGGTATCAGAGTGGATAAAAAAACAAGACCCATCAATATGCTGTCTGCAAGAGATTCATTTTAGACCCAAAGGCACCTCCAGATTTAAAGTGAGGGGGTGGAAAATCACTTACCATGCTAATGGACATCAAAAGAAAGCTGGTGTGGCAATCCTTATATGAGACAAATTAGATTTTCAACTAAAGGCTATAATAAGAAAGGAGGAGAAGGGACACTATATCATACCCAAAGGGTCTGTCCAATAAGATCTAACAATTTTAAATATCTATGCCCCTAACATGGGAGCAGCCAATTACATAAGCTAATTAATAACAGAAATCAAAGAAACACATTGACAATACAATAATAGTAGGGGACTTTAACACCCCCTCACTGAAATGGACAGATCATCTAAGCAAAAGATCAACAAGGAAATAAAGGCTTTAAATGACATACTGGACCTGATGGACATCACAGATATATTCAGAACATTCCATCCCAAAGAAACAGAATACACATTCTTCTCTAGTGCACATGGAACATTCTCCAGAATAGATCACATCCTGGGTCACAAATCAGGTCTCAACTGGTACCAAAAGATTGGGATCGATCCCTGCATATTTTCAGACCAAAATGCTTTGAAACTAGAACTCAATCACAAGAGCAAAGTTGAAAGAAACTCAAATACATGGAGGCTAAAGAGCATCCTACTAAAGAATGAATGGGTCAACCAGAAAATTAAAGAATTAAAAAAAATTCTTGGAAACAAATGAAAATAAAAACACAACTGTTCAAACTCTTTGGGATGCAGCAAAGGTGGCCCTAAGAGGAAAGTATATAGCAATACAAGCCATTCTCAAGAAACAAGAAAGGTCTCAAGTACACAACCTAACCCTACACCTAAAGAAGCTGGAGAAAGAACAGCAAATAAAGCCTAAGCCCAGCAGGAGAAGAGAAATAATAAAGATCAGCACAGAAATCAATGAAATAGAAACCAAAAGAACAGTAGAACAGATCAAAGAAACTAGGAGCTGGCTCTTTGAAAGAATTAATAAGATTGATAAACCCCTGGCTAGACTAACCAAAAACAAAAGAGGAAGGACCCAAATTAATAAATTTATGGATAAAAGAGGAGATATCACAACTAACACCAAAGAAATACAAACAATTATAAAACATATTATGAGCAACTATATGCCAGCAAATTAGACAATCTGGAAGAATTGAATGCATTCCTAGAGATTTATAAACTACCAAAACTGAACCAGAAAGAAATAGAAAACCTGAACAGATACATAACCAGTAAGGAAATTGAAGCAGTCATCAAAAAATCTCCCAGCAAAAAAGAGCCCAGGGCCAAACGGCATCCCAGGGAAATTCTACCAAGCATTTAAAGAATAATTAATACCTATTCTCCTGAAACTGTTCCCAAAAAAATAGAAATGGAAGGGAAACTTCCAAACTCATTTTATGAGGCCAGCATTAACTTGATCCCAGAACCAGATAAAGACTCCATCAAGAAGGAGAATTACAGACCAATATCCCTGATGAACACGGATGCAAAATTCTCACCAAAATACTAGCCAATAGGATCCAACTGTACATTAAAAGGATTATTCACCACGACTAAGTGGGATTTATTCCTGGGCTGCAAGTTTGGTTCAACATCTGCACGTCACTCAATGTGATACATAAATAAAAGAAAGAAGAAAAACCATATGATACTCTCAATAGATGCAGAAAAAGCATTTGCCAAAGTACAGCATCCTTTCTTGATCAAAACTCTTCACGGTGTAGGGATAGAGAGTACACACCCCAGTATCATAAAAGCCATCTATGAAAAACCCACAGCAAATATCATTCTCAATGGGGAAAAACTGAGAGGTTTTCCTCTAAGGTTAGGAACACGACAGGGATGTCCACTATCACCACTGCTATTCAACATAGTACTAGAAGTCCTAGCCTCAGCAATCAGACAATGAAAAGAAATAAAAGCATCCAAATTGGCAAAGAAGAAGGCAAACTCTCACTCGTCACAGATGACATGATTCTTTACATGGAAAACCCAAAAGACTTTATCCCAAAACTGCTAGAACTCATATAGGAATTCACTAAAGTGTCAGGATATAAAACTAATACACAGAAATCAGTTGCATTTCTATACACCAACAACAAGACAGAAGAAAGAGAAATTAAGGAGTCTATCCCACCTACAATTGCACCCAAAACCATAAGATATCTAGGAATAAATCCAACCCAAGTCAGTGGATCTGTACTCAGAAAACTATAAAATACTCATGAAAGAAATTGAGGAAGACACAAAGAAATGGAAAAATGTTCCATACTCATGGATTGGAAGAACAAATATTGTGAAAAGGTCTATGCCACGTTAGAGCAATCCACACATTTAATGCAATCCCTATCAAAAAATAATCCTAAAATTTATATGAAACCAGAAAAGACCCCGAATAGCCAGAGGATTGTCGAAAAAGAAAACCAAAGCTGGCGGCATCACAATTCCAGACTTCAAGCTCTATTACAAAGCTGTAATCATCAAGACATTATGGTACTGGCACAAAAACAGACACATAGGTCAATGGAACAGAATAAAGAGCTCAGAAATGGACCCCCCAAAATCTATGGTCAACTAATTTTTGACAAAGCAGGAAAGAATATTCAATGAAAAAAAAAGACAGTCTCTTCAACAAATGGTGTTGGGAAAATTGGACAGCCACATGAAGAATGAAACTGGACCATTTCCTTACACCACACACAAAAGTAGACTCAAAATGGATGAAAGACCTCAATGTGAGACCGGAATCCATCAAAATCCTTGAGGAGAACACAGGCAGCAACCTCTTCGACCTCAGCCGCAGCAACTTCTTCCTAGAAACATCACCAAAGACAAGGGAAGGAAGGGCAAAAATGAACTATTGAGACTTCATCAAGATCGAAGGCTTTTGCACAGCAAAGGAAACAGTCAACAAAACCAAAAGACAACTGACAGAATGGGAGGAGATATTTTCAAAGGACATATCAGATAAAGGGCTAGTATCCAAAATCTATAAAAAACTTCTCAAACTCAACACCCAAAGAACAAATAATCCAATCAAGAAATGGGCAAAAGATATGAAGAGACATTTCTGCAAAGAGGACATTCAAATGGCCAACAGACACATGAAAAAGTACTCAACATCACTCGGCATCAGAGAAATACAAATCAAAACCGCAGTGAGATAGCACCTCACACCAGTCAGAATGGCTAAAATTAACAAGTCAGGAAACGACAGATGTTGGCCAGGATGCAGAGAAAGGGGAACCCTCTTACACTGTTGGTGGGAATGCAAGCTGGTGCAGCCGCTCTGGAAAACAGTATGGAGGTTCCTCAAAAAGTCAAAAATAGAGCTACCCTATGACCCAGGAATCGCACTACTGGGTATTTACCCCAAAGATACAAATGTAGTGATCCGAAGGGGCATGTGCACCCCAATGTTTATAGCAACAATGTCCACAGTAGCCAAACTGTGGAAAGAGCCTAGATATCCATCAACAGATGAATGAATAAAAAAGATGCGGTATATAGACACAATGGAATATTATGCAGCCATCAAAAAAAAATCTTGCCATCTGCAACGATGTGGATGGAATTATGCTAATGGTATTATGCTAAGCGAAGTAAGTCAATCAGAGAAAGAATTATCATAGGATCCCCCTGATATGAGGAATTTGAGAAACAAGACAGAGGATCATAGGAGAAGGGAGAGAAAAACGAAACAAGATGAAACCAGAAAGGGAGACAAACCATAAGAGACTCTTAATCTCAAAAAACAAAATGAGGGTTGCTGGAGTGGAGGGGGGTGGGGAGATAGGGGGCCTGGGTGATGGACATTGGCAAGGGTATGTGCTATGGTGAGCACTGTGAATTGTGTAAGACTGACGAATCACAGATATGTACCCCTGAAACAAATAATACATTATATGTTAATAAATAAATAAATGAATAAATAAATAAATAAATAAAATCTTATTGTTGTTAGGGATCTTCAACTTCATTTTAATGCCCCAAAAGGGAATTTATTTTCATTGATATAATGTTGGGATTCATTGTAATTCTTGAACATGAGAAGTCATGTCTGTGAAAATCTGGAAAATTCTGTTATTTTCTACTTCAATAATGAAATAGAAATTTCCCAATTTCTCCTTCTAGAACCCTTTTAGATACATAATGTCTAAATTTAACATTCAATGATCCATGTTTCTTAGCCATATTTTCTATCTCTTTCTCTCTCAGGGCTGCATTCTGGATAATTATCCCCAAACATGCCTTCTAAATCATGAATTCTTCTTAAGCCATCTCTAATTTTATCATAAAGCCCATCCACTGCAAAATATTTTTAATTTCTAGCAACCAATTATGCCATTTAATAAATTTTGCCTGATAATTTTTTATCCTGTCCTTACACATCTAATTTTTTCCTTTATTACTTTGATAATTTTAAATGTTTATGATTTATGAATAATATTTCTAAATGTTTAGGCATCATACCCTGTATTTGCTAGGTCTTCTAAGTCATTCTTGATTTTTTTTTTCCTTGCAAGTTTGGTAATTTGGGTCATTTCCTTATACTAAGTAGGGCTTTATTCATCTATTTCCATAGAAACATTTGGCATCTCCTGTCAGTTACCTCAGGAAAATTTTTACATTAATTTCCTAAAGTTACAAGATACTTTATAAATATAAAGCAATCCATGTGAAGGCATATAGCGTGACTATAAATCCTGCCTATAAGTTCTTCTGAAATAGTTACTTCTTTATGTTCTACTCAGTATCAAAACCCAGTTTGGCCCACTTGTTTTGTCACATTTCTTAGCCAATAGGCATTTGTTATTTTCCTTTTGCATCATTTCATGAGGGTACAGCTCTTTGAAGGTATTGGCTTTCCCTAAGAAACTTAGTTCCAACTGCCATTCTTTTTCCAAAGTCCTGTCTCTCTCACTATCTAAATCTTAAAATTATAGGCTCCTCCTTTACTGCTATTTCAAACCTATGCTTCCTGAATTGGTTCCCCCCTTCATTCTTGGGAGCTCGAAGTGTCTTCTACTTTTTAGGTTCCTAGCTCTCAAATTTAAAAGACATTTTTATATTTTATACATTTATAACTATTTCATAGTGGAAGTATGTTTAGGTTGTCTACTACCACATTCCTGGAAACCAAAGTCCTTTTGAAGGGTTTCAAATGCAGAGTGCACCTCAAGAAAATCTACATCAAAGAAGTTTGACTTAAACATGGTATAGGAAGCAGGGCCAAGGATTCCACACCATATGAGTGATCCTAATGAGATCTAGCCCTTGAACAGTTCAATATCATGTGCTGCAATGTGAAGGAGCCTTGAACTGGTCGAGAAAAAAGCTACTCATCTATAAATCTCATTAGAATTCTATTCAGTCCATGTCCATACTCCTTATGCAGAAGGCACTGTCCTTGAGAAGCATTTTCTTGCACCTCCAATTCACTATCTCACTTACCAACCCTCTCAGATATATGTCCCATCATCCCTTTCTTTAAGGAAGTTCTTAAATTTTAAGTATTCATAAGGGAACACTATGAGAGTTGGATACATAATTACACATGGTCATGGTGACATTGTTCTGAAGCTATGTCAAGTTCTGAACATACATTTCACTATTAATTAAAATAGACACTAATAATACTCTCACTCTCAGATTGGATATATCCAATTATAGTTTGTAAATATATTGTGTTATAAATTGCATCCTTTCTAGGACTGTTTTCATTTTGCAGAATATATTTTCCTTGTAACTGTGAAAATTGGTTGTAACTGCTCATTAACTGGGACACTTATTTATATAGTCTGGCATAACTTGGAACATTAATTAAGACAGTACGTGTTTCAAATATACATGCCCTTTCCAATAATTACTGATTTGGTTGGGAGAGGGGTGCCATTCTGTTAGGCATAACAAAATTTATATACTCTGTTGCTCTTTTGGAGATACGATATGACTTCATAGATATGGGACATTGGGTTTAGTAAAGGGATATAAATAGGCCCATAGTACTTCATCTACAACTCCAAAATTCACAAAGGCTCTGAAAAACCAGGAGCTTTGTTTTATCATTCATTTGTCAACAAAATCTGACCTGAATTCTTTTAGTGGTAAAATGTGATCTGAACTGATATGAGCTCACTTAACCCACTTAGTGTGACTATTTACACATTTTACTGTATAAATATTGAGTAAAATGCACTGTCCCAGACCACGATATGGTTTAACCTAACAAATTATGTAAAGTTGGCACTGTACTACTGGACTAAAATCCAAAAAGATTCTGAAACACATTTTGTTTAATATTTTCAAATAATGGGTTGTGGACCTGTAATAAGCTAGAATAAAAAAACTATCAGCAATATTTTTAAAATGATTAATATACCTATGAAATTGGGAACCAAATTGACTCAAGAACACTCATGAATCACAATTATATTTCCTTGTAGAAAGCTCAACAAGAAAGTGAATGTATGTGGTAATATATTATCAAAATATAATGCAAGTAAGTTATAATGCTGTAGTGAATACTATTTTTAAGCATATTTTGAATTAAAGCATAAATTATGTGATTAATATAGCATTTATAGCCACTAAAGAATGGTTGAAAAACTAGGACAGTAAGCCCCATAGAGTTATGTAAATGTTTGAGGTTTTAAAACTTTAATCCAAGGTTTCTCAACAGCAGTGCTATTGATCTTTGGGTCCAGGGAATTCTTTGTTGTAGGGGCCTATCCTGTGCATTCTAGGATGATTAGTAGCTAGCATCCCAGGCCCCTACACACTAAAGGCTGGTAGCACACCCTCTGCCCCAAGTTCTAACCTGCAAAAATGCCTCCTGACATTACCAAGTGATCCCTAGGGGATGGACTGGTTGAAAAACACTGTCTTAACCCAACTCACATAGGACTTTGCCATTTGTAAAAGTAATTTCACATATATAGTATTTTCAAAATAGCACAAAAAAAACTCTGAGGTCAGTATTATCATACCCAATTTGCTGATGACCAAAGTAAGGTCCGGGGGAGTTAAGCAACTTGTCCAAACCACAGAGCTAGTAAGTGATCAGCTAGGACTTGCCCAATGGCTCAACAGCCTATTCAAGCACGTTCTTCCTTCAATATCACCCTGAAAAGATTACTGAGTCAATGAGATGTGATGCAGATCTTTTTTTTTTTTTTTTTAAGTAGAACAATGCATTTTGGGACATGCATTAAATTATTTTAGCACACATAGCAGACGATTACTTATGAAAAACCACTCATCTCTGGGTCTAAGCCATAAACTGATCAAAGGCATGCCAAATGGAAGCAGGTACTTTCATATTTGTAAGTCTTGCTAGGCAATGACTCTTGGAAGTAGAAAAACCAGCAACATAAACTGGTTTTAATAAGCTCGTGCCATAGAAATCACTTTGCAGCTTCTTACTAATAATCCCAACTATAAAATAACTTGAAATAATTCCAAATTTATATTTTAAAATGGAATATCACGAAGAAGTATAATAAGAATGATCCAGGAAAATTAGCGTTTAACCTAGGAAATTAGTTCCCAATAGCTCCAGCTGTTTAAAATTCAGTTTAGAGAGCAGGTAGTATCACATTGCCTTAAGTGCATAATAGGAATGCATTTTCAATTGCATGCTTATCTCTACAGCTTTAAATCTTCATGAAGTTTATTTGACACTGCGCCTGATAAGGAGCAGCACAGTTACTGAAGCGCGTGCTCAGCCAGTCCAAGCTCCCTTCCAAATCACTGTCGACAATTCCAATGAAACCAAGAAGAGTCGCCACATTATTGATGCAATTTCATTTTCAAATGTCACATCTGTGTCAAACTGTTTGCTCCCGAGTGATTTTGTAATTCACAGTTCAGAGGCATAATTTTCTTATCCAAACTAAAACAATTAAGCAGTATCTTGTTTGACAGCTATGTGCTACATTGTTATTCTTATATAAGCTATACGTATATAAGCACACATATCCAGCATTCTGTGTCATCAAAATTATAGCATTTTATAAAAGCCAAAGGTCAGCTGATTGGATCCTTTATCTGCTGAGAAATAACTCTTTTCTCCTATTTAAACTTTGAATTAACAATGTCAATATAAAAATGTAAGTACATTACTTTAAAGTTTTTTTAGTCACCCTGGACATTTCCTACATTTCTCATTTGTTTTGCTTTTTTATTAAGTCTTTATTTTTAGGGCTCTTTCAGGTTTATAGCAAAATTGAAAAGAGGTTACAGAGATTTTTCATTTACTCCTGACCCTACCCAGGCAAGGCTTCCTTCATTATCCACATCTCTCACCAGAGCAATACATTTGTTACTACTTATAAAACTTTATTGACACATTGTAATCATTCAAAGTCAATATTTTGCATTACAGTTCACTCTTGTATTGTATATTCTATGAGTTTGGAGAGAGGAATAATGGCATATATCCATCATTATGATATCCTACATTGTTTTGAGCAGCCCTCAGAAAAGTTGGATCTCTGGACATTCCATCAAATTCTTTCCCTCCCCCACAGAGAAACTGGGAGCTAGAATCTTTCATCCATTTGCTCTTGCTGAACCAGGGAGATGGGGCAATGTCCTTTGCCAGCCCAAATCTCCTAACTCTGTTCTTACCTGTCCCCAGACAGCTAGAGCTTGCAGGTCCCATCAGCAATCTGGGACAGCCAAGTCAGAAAGCAATCCTTTGGCCCATGCCAAGAAGAGGTGGTGACATTAGATGCCTGGACAAACTCTCTTTCTCCCCAGAGAGAAGAAGGCAGCCATGGGTTTTGGCTAGTCATTCTGCACTGAGCTAAGGGGAGGTGCTATGTCTTCTATCAGCCCTAGCTGTCATCTTAATTCTCCCCCAGGCAGCTAGACTGTGCCAGACCCTTCAGATCTCCAAGACTAGCAAGGCAGCAGCCAGTCCCCTGGGGAGCACCCTCAGAAGAGTCAGGATACTGGATGTGTCAACCAACTTTTTCCTTCCCCTTAATGAAGCTGGTAGCAAGGCTCCCTTTGTGATTGTATGGCACCGTGTCAGGGATTCTGGTGAGAGGGTGTCCTAAAATCCCCAACTGGCTTCAGAAAGTCTGATCTTGTATATGTCAGGGTCTAAGAGCCATTCAATTAGTTTTTGGATTTCTCATAAAGGAAATTTGTTCATTAATTGTTTAATTGATGTGTTTGTGGGGGAGAAGACTTCCCACCCTGACATCTAGCTGCTATCACTCCTTCCTAAATCACTTTTATGACACTTTATTGTATTTCAAGGAGTGAGCAACCGTAGTATATATGCTTGTTTCCAAGCTCAAGGGCACACCAGTAACTATCAGATGGCCCATCTCTTCCCATTTCACTGTTCCTTCACTATCACTGCAACCTGACTCATAGTTTTTGAGTTTATAAACTCCTAGTAGAAGATCTAAGATAGCCAATGTATTACTGTTCTAGTAAGTTTGTCAAAATTCATTATCAGAGGTCTTCCTAGAATAATTTTCCCACCCCACAGTTCATCCACTCGGAATAGCACAAACAGAAAAGAACTGGGTGTGCAGAGCAGACTCACTCACCTTGACTCCACCATAAAGGAGTTACAGGAGGTGACTGAGCCAGTGTCCTAAACTGAGAAA
>CM052896.1:82899266-82919944 GCA_028534135.1 Potos flavus
CTTATTACACTCATACACTCAAGTTTATACAAATATAAGATTTTTTTTACTTAAATTACTTTCATCACATTCCAAAATGAATGTTTTTTAATCTCTTCCAACCAATTATTTTTAATCAGCCCCCAAAAAACAATTTCCAAAACATATTAGAAGAGTTGTATCCTCACAATAACCTAATTTTAACAAGGTAGAAGAAACTTCATTAATGTATTTTGACATTGAAAATCTGAATATAGACATCTATCTAGAAATAAGGATTTAGAGGAAACATGCCTCAAATAATAATAAAGGTCATATATGAAAAACCCACAGCTAAACAAACCAACCACACAGCTAACATCATGCTTAATGGTGAAAAAGTGAGTTTTCCTCTAAGATTAGGAACAGGACAAGGATGTTCACTCTTGCACCAAAAAAGAATAAAATACCTAGGAATAAATTTAACCAAAGAGATGAAAGACCTGTACTCTGAAAACTGTGGAACATTGATGAAATTGAACACAAACAGAAAGACATTCCATGCTCATGGATTGGAAGAATTAATTAAACTCTCTGTATCACCCAATGTGATCCCTATCAAAATACGGGTAATATTTTCCTCAGAATAACAAATAATCCTGAAATGTGTATCAACCCAAAAAAGACCCTAAATAGCCAAAGAAATCTTGAAAAAGAACAAAGCTGAAGGTATCACAATCCCAGGATTTCAAGATACACTACAAAGCTGTAATAATCAAAGGAGTATGGTACTGGAACAAAAGTTGACACATAGATCAATAGAACAGAATAGAGAGCCCTAAAATAAACCCAGGCTTATATGGTCAATTAATCTATGACAAAGGAGGCAAGAATACACAATGGGTAAGAGAAAGTCTCTTCATTTAATGGTGTTAGGAAAACTGGACAGCTACATGTAAAAGATTAAACTGAACCACTTTCTTACACCATACACAAAAATAAATCTCAAAGTGGATTAAAGACCTAAACATGAGACTTGAAATCATAAAACTTCTAGAAGAAAACATAGCCAGTAGTACCTTTATGTCCCCAGCCTTAGCAGCAATTTTTTTTCTGGATAGACAAGGGAAACAAAAGCAAAGATAAACTATTGGGACTATACCAAAATAAAAAGCTTTTGCACAGCAAAGGAAACCATCGACAAAATGAAAAGTCAACCTACCAAATGAGAGAAGATACTTGCAAATGATATATGAGAAACGAGGTTAATAGTCAAACCATATAAAGAACTTACACAACTCAACAACAAAACACAATCCAATTTTAAAATGGGCAGAGGACATCAATAGACATTTTCCCAGAGACTATATACAGATGGCCAACAGACACATGAAAAGGTGTTCAACATCAGTAATCATCAGAGAAATGCAAATCAAAACCACAAAGAGATATCACTTTACATCTGTCAGAATGGCTAGTATCAAAAAGAAATAACAAGTGTTGGTGAGGATGTAGAGAAAAGGACCCCCAGACACTGTTGTTCTGTGAGAATGTAAACTGGTGCAGCCACTGTGGAAAACAGCATGAATGTTCCTCAAGAAATTAAAAATAGAAATCCCATACGGTCCAGTTATTCCACTACTGGGTATTCACCTAAAGAAAATGCAAACACTATTTCAAAAAGATATGCACCCCTATGTTTACTGCAACACTATTTACAATAGCCAAGATATGGAAGCAGCCCAAGTCTCAATAGAAAAAAAAACGGATACACAAACAGTAGAATATTACTCGGCCATAAAAAAGAATGAGAGCTTGCCATTTGAGACAACATGGATGGACCTGGAGGGAATTATGCTAAATGAAATGAGACTAAGTAAGAAAAATACCATATAATTTCACTTATATGTGTAATCTAAAAAAACAAATGAACAAACAGGGAAAACAAAAAAACATACTAATAAATGCAGAGAACAAACTGAACAAACTGGTGGTTGCCAGAGGGGAGGTGGTAGGGGATTACCAGTTATAAAAACAAATAAGTCATGGAGATGAAAAATACAGCACAGGGAATATAGTCAATAATATCGTAGTAATGTTGTATTGTGACAGATGGTGACTATACTTGTCGAGGTAAGCACTGAATAATGTACAGAACTGTCAAATCACTATGTTGTACATCTGAAACTAACATTGCATGCCAACTATAGAATAAAAATTTTAAAAATAAAATTTTACTAAGAAATTTTAATGGTAAAAAAACAACCCTTCAATTGTTTACTGAGTACAAAGGGTCAGGCTAACCAATGAATATAGGAAAAGAGGAAATGTTGAAAATGTCTGATTTTTTTCCAGTACCATACTGTTAGGTCTACAGGCATATACCTTGACTTACAAGCTCTATTGTGAATTATATTGCAAATATTGGCAAAAATGTTGCCAGTTTTTTTTGAATAATGCCATATAAGCTTCTCGAAGGTAGTATTTGTATTTAATCTCAGTGACCATCACAGTACATGTAGGATTAGCAAATATTTGACAGCCCTATTCCAATGACTGATGGGTCCTGAAAATGTAGCATGTCCAAAACTGAATATGTGCTATTTCTGTCTAATCTATATCTGCTTCATCATTGCAGTGGTCTTTATAACTGCAAACATTTTCAACAATTATCCAACTATGTAAATTAAATTCCCATTGATTCCTCTTCCTAAATCCCTCTTGAATTTACTCTCTTTTATCCATCACACAAGCCATAGAGGTCATACCCATTCTTTGAAAGGACTTGACCTTCCACCAACATGGATACATTTAGATTTGTGGGAAATAAAGTCTATTGGAAACAGAACCCCACATTGCTTGGCACAGTCATTTAAATTCACAAACTATTATTCTGGGTTCTCTGTATCAAAGGTTTCTAAGATATACTGCCTTTAAATTTTAAGAATTCGGGCACCTGGGTGGCTCAGTGGGTTAAGCCTCTGCCTTCGGCTCAAGTCAGGATCCCAGGGTCCTGGGATCGAGCCCCGCATCAGGCTCTCTGCTCAGCAGGGAACCTGCTTCCTCCTCTCTCTCCGCCTGCCTCTCTGCCTACTTGAGATCCCTCTCTGTCAAATAAATAAAATCTTTAAAAAAAAAAAAAAATTTAAGAATTCATCTAGAAAAATAGAGTATATAGAAATATCTGGTGACCTCTCGACTTATCCCACTTAAGATATTAAAATTGTTTTCTACAATAGGGCAATCAGATTCTATTTCTAAAGATACTCACTAGTTTTGGTTAATATCTCTAACAGTTTTGGTTATCTCACTAGTTTTGGTTAATATCTCTAACATTCCTTCTTTTTTCCAGATAACTAAAAAGACAGAGCTCAAAATAGTGAGATTTAACATTGTAATGCATTTTTCCCCTGTCATTTAGCCAATAAAACTGTCCAATCAGTTTCGCTGGCACAGCTTACCTGTAACTGGTAAGAGCTTGGAAAGGAAAATAGAAAAATCTGTAAAATCTAATGTTTCAAATAAATGTTTTCCAGAAGCCAATAAAATTATGTTAAAGATGCCAGCTCTCAAGTTTCAAAATCTACAGTTCTCTTTAATAAGTTTATATAAGCTTAATTTTTTTTCAAATTTCCCAACAATGACTGTGTACAGCTGATCTCTTTAAGGATCACTTCCTGTACTAAACCTTACTGATATTGTATAGTGCACCTCTCTTCCTCATTCCATTCTTAGGAATTATGTTTCGGTATACCATTCTCCTCTGTAGGCTGTGTAGGTCCAATCAGGCTGTCGCTGGAACTACACACTGGGACTTCCAATTAAGAGTAGACTCACTCACTTCCAAGTTATTCCTTCTCCTGTCCTCTTCCCCAACAAAGGGAAAAAGAGCTCTCAAGACTCAGTTCTGCTGCAATACATTTCCAACTGTTGTCTATATTGTGCTCAGTCTCTGGATCAAGTTAACTTATTTCAGTTCTAGGGTCAGTTAGATACTTATTTTTCTGTTGCAGTTCAAACTTGTTTCAACAGAGTATTATAAACTTCAGTTCCTAAATGAAGTTTGCCTGGTCTGTTTTAATTCATTGTGAATGGATCATATTTAACAATATAAACAAAAAGAATGCTCTTTTCTTCATTTCTCAGAATTTTCCTCTTTGATAAGAGTGCACACCTGGAATACCTTCATAAATGTATTCTTGTAAGCATAAAGAATAAAATTTCCATTAAATTTACATAGTAACATTTCTAGACCTATACTTATAACCAAGAATGTTTTCATTATTCACTGATGTTTTCACTAAACATGAGTTTTCTTCAATGCCTACATCCAAAAATCTATTTGAGAGTAAGTGGGCTAAATTTGAAAAACTTTATGTGAATAGGGAGTCTTAAATCACATAGAAATTCATAAACACCTTATATAGGTTACTTAGAAAAAAAAGTGATAGAGTCAAAATAAAAAATGAACTTTTTCCTCCTTCCCAGAATTTAAATTAAAAAAAAAGTAGTTAAAAAAAAAAGTGAATCATCCTTTAGGACTCCAGCTTTCCTCAGATTAACTCAGTAATTTAAACACTAATAATTCTACCCCTGAAACTAGTAATACACTATGTGTTAACTAACTTGAATTTAAAAAATAAAAATAAAATAAGCGCTGATAATAGACTAGTATACAAAGGATATTTTCAAATTAAGAGCTTACCAAAGTGAGGCAAAGTTTCCTAGGAACATGTCTTCATCCCCAGAGGTTGTAGGATATCAAGATCTGGAAGCTTTAGATCCTTAAACTTAGGTTCAGACTCCTGCTCTATTACTTAGAATCTCATGACCTTTGGCTAATCACTGAACTTCCCCAAGGCTCAGTTCCCAAGCTATGAAATGGGAATAATAATGCCTACCTTCACTTCAGACATAAAAAATTAAATTAAATTTATGTAACAATCCAGGCACATAATATACCTGAAGAAGTAAGTGTTAGCACTTTCCAAGTACAAAAAGAATTTCCCAAGTTGTACCCTGAAGGTACTAATGTACTTCACTTGGGTTTATACATTACTTGGAAAAGGTCGTTTCTCTTGAATTAATTGGAGCGAGTATATTAATTTGCTAAGTCCTGTTCTAATCAAAATATTCAATATATTTTAAATAAAAAATGCCAACATTCCTAATAAGTAAAACAAAACAAAACAAAAACCCCATTCACGTATTCAACAAATACTTAGTATGTACTTTTATCTTGCCATTCATGGCTTCTCATTTACCCTGTGCTTTGAGAAGTTCTCTATCTTGCTAAAATAGGCCTTTGGGCTTTTATGATACAAAAATGAGCAAAGGGAAAAGGATCAGAATCAGTCAGTCTCAAGCTGGGGAAAAAGTATAGGAGAAGAAAGGTATGTGAGCAGGCTAAGGAATGTGAGAGAAGTGGATTGGGGAGAAAATAGTGCATTACTAAGTAACTTTATAGTTATGTTTTCCCCAGCATGGCATTCAAGAAAACCAAGCAAAACTCACTAATTGGTATTACCTCTGGATTTAGGACTATGTTGGTTCCGCAAAATGGCTTCAATGTATTCATTTAAAGGCCATCATAAGTGTGGTGAAGCAGTTGAGTACTCAGGAAAAAGAGCTTCCTCTGAAGGGGGTGGAGTGGGGAAGTACACACAGGACTTCCTGGGAAGAGGTGAAAAGTGAAGTGTGTGGAGGGAGTGACAACAAACATTTTTGTAGTTAACAAGAGCAAGCCCATACCTTTTTTTTTCCCCCAAATACTTTTATTTTTTCAGTGTTACAAGATTCATTCATTGTTCATGTACCACACCCAGTGCTCCATGCAATACGTGCCCTTCTCAATACTCACCACCGGGCTAGCGAGCGAGCAAGCAAGCCCATACCTAAGGCTTACTTTATACCAGGGTCTGCTCTGAGCAGTTGTCAGGTAATGACTTAGTTTTCCTAACAACCCTATGAGATAGCTATGATTATTTTCTGCTTTTTACAAATGAGGAAACTGAGTCACGAGATGATTGAGTAACTCCTACAAGATCATGAGCCGAAAAGTGACAGCACCAAAATTCAGATCCAGCCAGTATGGCTCCTTATGTTTGATTGGTGTTTCATTAACTGAAGTTGAACAAATTTAAACTTCCTAAACAATCTGCCCTTAATTTAACTTAAATTCAAGATTTTAAACTGGACTTACACATTTGAGATATTGGATTTGTAATCACTCCATCTACCTGATAATGCTTTCTTAAGCACTTAGTCCACATAAATCAAGTCAAACACTACGTATGCACTTAGATATTGTATTTCTTTAAATATTATCAACATTTTTAATGAAAACAATGATCGACCCAAATTGAGCACAAAAATACTCACATCATGGGTTTTCTTTGTTTTTGTTTGTTTTTTATTTTCCTGAGATTGTATATAGTCCAACTGCAGGAGCTTGCGAGGGGATTGAGGTGCAAACTGCCATGTTAGGCAGGGTAAGATTTTTGGGCCAAAAATTTGATCAAACTGTTAATTTTTCTATAGTTAAAGATTTAAGATTAGACAAATTTCTAAGGGATAGTAGCTTCCAACATGATTCTACTTAATCCCTTGGTATAGTTGCTATGTTAATAGGGCACTCGGAATTATATTTATTAGAGGAGATTCATTTCATTCCCCACATCCTCTAAGTTAAATAGTTCTATGCATACACAATTTTAACTTCTTTCAATTTTTATCGTCTAATTCGTGTAGACAGGATTTTCACCCCCACAAATGTTGTTTCTAATTTCCTTCACATCTACATTCCTTTTATATTCTTCTTTTCTAGGGATTTCAACCACAACTCTATAATCACATTGACATTTTTGCTGAATTTTTCACTTTTCATCCCATTTTAAATAGGGAAGGCCTGGGGTGCATCTCAGTGGTATTTTGACCAAAGGTCCTAGGTATGCCCCCAGGTCACAGCCATTCTTCTGTAGGAGACCCCAGGAAAAATATATTTACAAAATAATGACAAGGAAATTGAGGGCACTTCTTACCCAAAGGCTTTGTAGACCTGGGAAAATGTGTAAATGTATGCCACACCTCTAACCACTCTGAAAGTCCCTCCTCCAAAAATAGAGCAGAATCAGTGAACTGAATGAGAACAACTCATCACTGTTTCTTATTTTATGGAGGAGTCAGAGAGGTGAGGAAGCCCACAAAGAGACCTTGGACTAATTCCCCTTCAGGTCTTGACTGTCCTTATTTGTATTCTTCTTAAAGTTCAAGACTTAAAACAATCAAATGAGCATCATGCCTCATTTCATAAGCATTCTCTCCAGAATCAATTACATATCATCACTCAGAAAAGGCACTGACACACTTTAGAGACCAACAGACTGGCATTTGAAGCCCTCTTTTTACTAGTTCCTAGCTTTCTGATCTTGGGCAAATTACTTAAGTTTTCTGAGCTTCAAGTTCTCTCACTTTAAAATAAGCTCAATTTTACCTACCTCCCAAAGCTGTGATGATGATAAAATGAGATCATAGATTTAATGCATTAGACATATAACACCAACAGAGATTAGTTTCTACACTTAGAAAATGACTCATCTCTTCAACTTAAATGCATTATTCTCCTTTTCCATTATTCTCCTAACCTGAAGAATATTGGTTTGATGTACTTTGGCTTACCCAGTTTATAATATGAAACCACGTAACCATGACCTGCCTGTAAGGAGTCATGAATCTCCAGCAAGTCCGCCTATAATGATGACTATGTCTCTATGACTTGCTTCCTGAATTTCAAACTTGTATTACCCAAGACTGGTTCATTACTCTAATTTTAAAATAAATAAGGCCATCCATGTCCGAAGAGAATTGATATAAGCCATTCTTATCAGAATTTGAGGTATAATTAATGTTAGCTATGGTATATGCTAATAGCTGAGTGATTGATGCTATACATCTTTGTCAAATGTGATTCTATATGGACAAATCACAATTCATGGAACGGCTTCATGTCCTCCTGCAGCCATGTACAGACCTACTTGTGGATAGCATCTTTCTTAGGTTCTTTTCTTGTTTCTAATCTAAGTTAGACTAAGGTTTCACTCTCATGGGAAAATATTTCTATTCATCAGTTTTATGCTTGGAGGGTTCAAAAAAGAAAAAAAAAAAAACAACAACAACAAGAAAAACGACCCAAAATTTTATCAGACCAAAAGAGGGCTTATTTATGATAGAATCATTGGAAGTAAGGCATGAATTGCTCATAATTTTAAAATATAGGTCCATCTTAATTCACCTCTGTATCTTGCCACAGGAATACTCAATTATCATTGAGTAGCACAATTTCTCACTGTTTAAGCTGCAATTTGCTATAAACAGGCACTCCTATGGCTTCCCATCTTGGCTGGATGCCTTCAGAAAGGAACAAAACTCCTAACATTGCCCTCGTCTTTTAAACCAAAAGACAAATGCTGGAAGAGAGAAAAGACATCAATGCAGATAAAAAGAAAAGGTTCCCTTTTATTTTGAGAACTCTCAAATTCACAGCCCCTCTCTCCCATATGTAGTTAGTAATTATTCTTAAATGCAAATTTCCATAAATACAGGACAGTCAGTCCATATTTCCTGGTACCTTACTTTTGTTGTTAAAAATGTCGAACATGTGTACAACTTCTCCTTGGAAAGAAAAAAGCAAGCACACAGTTAGCTATAGAAGACCAGGTTACCATAGCGACGTAGCAAGGATAAAATGATCTTTCAAACTTTTTCAGCACCATGTGTCAAAGGAAGGTTTGAACTCTTTCATCCTTCTTCCTGGGATGGAAAAGGCACACTTTGTTTTCATCCAAAAGGAGCACCTGCTCCTATATATCTTTTCCAAGTGACTTTAGCTGCTGAAATCAAGCTACATAGAGTAAGGACTAAAATGTATGGAATATTCTGGGTACCACAAGTATCAAGCTCACCTCTTAAACAGCCTATCCTGACCCAGCCTCAACCAGACTGACTTTCCTGTCCCCATAGGCCTCAAAATCCTGTCATGAGACACCATAATCATAAACTAAAATTGGAACAGAACATTTCAGTCTTTCATGAACTTTTCCAGAGCATAGGACACATATTTATGAAACTAGAATAACCATGATATTAAACATTAAAACATAACTTAAGGGAAAAAAAAGAATACTAGCTCTTCCTCAGTTAATACACATGTAACAGACTAGCTAAAATGCTTGTGCAGTAATCAGGACAGGTTAAAAAATAACACAATCCAAGAAGATCAATACTTGGTTAATATTAAGAATTAGTGGAGATCACAAATATGGCTCAAATGAGAACTATTGGAAATTTGGACCTACAGTCTATAATTATTCAAATTAAAAAATAAATGATCATCTCCATAGGTCATGAAAAATTATCCTAAAAGTTTGTAACCATGTCTATATACAAAAGTCACTCTTTGAAACCTGAAGAGTAGAGCTACTTCCTAAACATAGTGTTAAGTAGAACTTTGTGCCATTTCATAGCTATTGTTGAATCCAAACCTGGAAATAAAGAATGTAGTGTGCACACATTCTAAAGAGGGGTGCCAGGATATCCCCCTTTCCTACATACTCTCCAAACACAAGCCAGAGGAGCGTGGTGAGAGCTTCAGAAAGTAGTTCTCAGAAGGAAAGATTAACCTTTCATATTAAGCTGTTGGCTTTCTGAACTTCTCCTTCCCCCAGTACTTTTGTTAAAGACTCAGATGAAGAATTGAGCAAAATGCAGACCTCTGCCTTATGCTCCTCAAAAAAGAGTAAGAATGTGAATATTTGCCTCATCAAGATTTCAAAACGAGATTATAATCGAATCAAACAAGGGAGAACTCCCCTGTCCTTAACTTTGTCCTCTCTCCCTATCTCCAACACATATCAAGATGGGGAGAGAAAGGTAAAAGAATGAGGGAATTGGTGAAGAAATGGCCACATCAGAGTTTTGGTTTTTTATCCTACACTTTGTTAGACATTCTGGTCCTTGGGAACTCCCCCTCATGTCCAGATGTATATCAAAATTGAGTATCTCTAAAAAGCAATAGGACACTTTTCTGTAGAGTCTTACTCCGTACGTCTAAAGTGGAACTCAGAAAACTGAACTTTTAATACCACTCTACTACCAAAGTATGGGAAATATTATATTAGGGACAGAGAAAGATAATAATGAGTTGCAGAATTTTATCAGTTATTTCTGAGTAACAAATGGGGAAATGCAGGCTGAAGGATATAACAATGACCATTCAAAACCTGAACGCTTTGGTCGGAAGCCCAAGTCCAATGCCTACCAGTACTGGGCAAAAACACGTAATTATCGGTCACGCAAATTCTACCACATCAGATCACCCTGTGAATAGCAAGTTATATTAGAATTGCTCTTGGAAACAAAAGCTACGGGCATCATCTCAAATCAAGATCGGCTTGGAAATCTCACCTGTAACCAAATTTTAAAACAAATTCTTATAAGGAATCCTTATATTCTTATCCACCCAACCCAATTTTGAACTTGTTTCAGGTCATATATCCAGAGATGATTAAATAGCAAGAACAGGTTGAAATATGTTTGCACTTGTAAAGTTACTTGAAGTATGTGAATACCTGGGTGAAACCCTGGATTTGCTGCTTTAATTCTAAAAGAAGTTCAACCTTGTAAAAGTGTCTAAAATTTCAGCTAGCAGAACAAAAGGTAAAGCATCAATTTCCCTTTTACCCGTGAATTTTCTGCACTTTGTCCAAAAATATTACCACCCTTCCAGATGTGGTTCATCACCACTTTCTGACCAGTACGTCCTCGTGTAGGCGGCTCCCATATGCCCTACATTTCTAAAAAGCTACTGTCTTCAGGTTGTTTCTTACAAATTGAAAATAAAAGTGGGGATAAAATTAAAAGCCTGTTTTCTCATCTTCCATTATGCATCTTTTGAAAAAGGGGGAAGACTGGTTTTAAAGAATAAATCCATTTTCATCTTCCTATTAAGGAAATATAATGGGGTGTGCTATTTGAGACCACAATTTCTGATAGTTCTTTTCAAAGGGAGTCTTTTGTCCTGAACATCTTAATGAATTTCATGATGAGGAGCTGAGAAAAGTACATTGCTTTACAGAGAGGACTAAGAAGAGTTTAGAGTTACCAGTGCTCTCCAGGGACAGGAGGAGTTGGAAAGCAAAGATGGAAAGTGTGAAGGGAGAAGCAATCAAGATGGTATGTGGCCAGAATCTCTAAGAGATGAGGCCACTGATGAAGAATCAGGTTTCAGAGGATCAAGAAAGAGAAAGATTTTTCTGATATAATTTAAAATTACATTGCTGTCTGATGAATTTATCCATATCCCTTCCCAAAGTTGCCAGTATAATTTTACTTATGCGTGCCCTATGAGAATAGGGTTTTATGAAAATTGGGTAAGGGCTCAAGATTCATCTTTTGGACTCCACACAATAGCACAAAGGCAGAAAACAAGGGATTCAATCCCAGAATTCAAAGAATTCTGAGGAAATAAGAACTTGGAGTCAGACATGAGCACCAAAATAGAACTTCACCCCCTACCCCAAAGAAATCTTTGGAAAAGCCACATTGTGCCGAATCAGACACTCTAAGCAATCTTATCTAGATTTTAGCAGAAGGAAGACCCATGCTAATATCTCAAAGAAACAAAATTATGATAAATAGGAAGAAAAAAAATACTCAGCCATAAGGCCAAACCCAGAGATACAATTTTGTACATATGGGTATCCAACCTTTGAGTGGTATTTTTTTCCTTTTCTCTGTATCTACACACACACACAGTTTAAATAAACTCATGCAATTTTGTGATTATAAATATTGTAATTCCTAGTCCCCACATCAGCCTTTATCAGTTTTTCTCCAAATGCCACATACTTTCACAAAAAAAAAAAAAAAAAGAAAGAAAGAAAAAATTCACTACTATGTCAGAAACAAACTAACACTGTCATATCACAATCTGGAAACACTGATTTGGAATCATATGGAGCTGGAGTTAGTCTAATTATTTGGTTTTCAACACAGGATACATTCTGAGTTTGCTTTGTGAATCAAGGATTACCTAAAAGGGATAGAAAGATGCTTTCTTCCCCCAACTGCCTTAACACTGAAAATGAAGAGCCTAGACCAATCAGAGATCTAGGGAGCCAACCATCTAACATCTTAACTCCCATTTTTTTTTTTACATGTCTCCACTTCTTTACTGAGCTATAATTGATAAATAAAATTATATTTAAAGTATGCAAGGCCATACTTTATATAATTTTATATATATATATATTACATATATATATATATAAAATGAAATTTTATATAAAAAATTTTATATAAAATGAAATTTCCCCATCTAGCTAATTAACACATCCATCATCTCACATATTTACTTTTGGTGGGGGTGGGAGATTGCCTGAGATACCTTAGAAAATTTCAGTTATACAATACAGTGTTATCAACTAAGCTCACCATGCTATACATTAGATCCTCAGAATTTGTTCATCTTATAACTGAAAGTTTGTATCCTTTTACCAACCTCTCCCTATTTCTCCCATCCTCTAGCTCCCAGCAACCACAATTTTACTCTTTTTAAGAGTTCAATTTTTTCTAAGATTCCACATATAATTGATACCCTGTACTATTCAGCTTTTCATGCATGATTTATTTCACTTAGCATAATGCCCTCAAGGACTATTCTTGTTGTCTCAAATGGAAGATGTCTTTTTGCTCATGGCTGAATATTTAATAGACATATTATATATATATATACATATACACACACATCTATGTATACATATATGCCACATCTTCTTTATCCATGTATCTATTGATGGACATTTAGGTTGTTTCTACATCATGGCTATTGTGGATAATCCTGCAATAAACATGAGTGTATAGATTCTCTTTTTGATATGTTTTCATTTCCTTTGGATATGTATCCAGAAGTGGATTACTAGATTATGGTGGTCCTAATTTCTTAAAAAGCCTTTATACTTCTTTCCATAGTAGCTGTACCAGTTTACATTCTCACCAACAGTGCACAAGGAATCCCTTTTCTCCACATCCTTATCACTTTTTTTTTTTTTTTTTTTTTTGGATAGTAGACATCCTGGCAGGTATGAGGTAATATCTCCTTGTGGCTTTGATTTGCATTTCCTTGATGATTAGTGATGTTCAACACCTTTTTATGTACCTGTTGGCCTTTTATAGGTACTTTTAAATCTGAATTCCTGTTAATTAACATACAGTGTAGTATTAATTTCAAGTGTAGTGATTCAACATTTCCATAAATCACCCGGTACTCATTGCAAGTGCACTCCTTAATCCCCATCATCTATTTAGGTCTTTTTGGAAAAAAAAAAAGATGTCTATTCAGGTCCTTGGCCCATTTTTTTAATTGGGTTTTGTTGTTGTTACTTTGCTGTTGAGTTGTATGCATTTCTTATGTATTTTGGCTATTAACTCCATGTCACATAAGTGGTTTCCAGTATTTCTACCATTATACAGGTTATCTTTTCATTTTGTTGATGGTTTCTTTTGCCATGTAGAACTTCCTAGTTTGATATAGTCCCAATTACTTTTTTTTTTCTTATGTTGTTTGTGTTTTGTGGTCCTATCCAAAAAATCATTGCCAAGACACATGCCAAACAGTTTTTCCTGTTTTCTTCTTAGAAGTCTTATAGTCTCAGGTCTTACTTTCAAGTCATTAACTCGTGTTGAGTTGTTTGTTTTGTATGTGGTAGAAGATAGGGGTCCACTTTTATTCTTTTTTTATGTGGCTATCCAGTTTTCCCAAAACCATTTATTGAAAAGACTACTCTTTCTCATTATGTATTCTTGATATCTTTCACAAAAATTAATTGACCAAAAATACATGGTCATGTATGTGTGGTTACTTCTGGTCTCTTTATTCTATTGATCTATACTCGTTTTTATGCCAATATCATACGGTTTGACCCTGTCATTTTGAACTGGCACTTCATTATTCTCTCACTTCCTGGCATATTGACATGGCCTCCTGCTGACACTCATGACTTCTGCCCCAAGCTTAAGGAACTATGTTCTCAGAGACAGCCCTCTCCTTAAGAGCAATACTGGCATCAAATATAAGGATAATAAATTGCCCATTATATTACCAAAACCTAAGAGTAAGAACTTCCTTCTAAGAAAATAAGGGTGAAGAATTGAGATGTAAAGATGATAAAATATCTTCCGCAGTGTGTTCTTCTACATACTCTACTGAGCAAAGGGGAGTATATAATGAAGTCTCTTGACTGTTCAAGTGGAAGGTTACTACTAGTATTTGAAAATGTGCCTAACCCATTAATTTTGAGTAGCATATCTAAATACTTTTAAAAAGAAGTACTCTATAAAGAGGTTTATAGCTTGCCTTTTTGGACAAGAACAAAGAGCACTGGATTTAAATAGGAAAAACAAAGATTCACTGACTATATATTGAGCAGCTTCTATAAGATTGTCTAAGAAATTATAATAGGCATAAAAACATGCCTTTCTTCTGGTTCAGAATTTTGTTTCCTAAAGGGACATACTAGAAATACTGTTAAATTAATTTGTAGTTATGGGACACCTGGGTGGCTCAGTCATTAGGCATCTGCCTTTGGCTCAGGTCATGATCCCAGGGTCCTGGGATTAAGCCCACATTGGGCTCCCTGCTCAACGGGAAGCCTGCTTCTCCCTCTCCCACTCCCACTCCCTCTGCTTGTGTTCCCTCTCTCGCTGTGTCCCTGTCAAATAAATGAAATCTTAAAAAAAAAAATTTGTAATTAGAAGTCAAAAACCATATATAAATAAAAATAATAAGAAAAAGCAAGTAGACATCAAGGGAGCAGACTAAAGGTCAATAACAATCACAATCAGGTAACTGAACTATAAGGAACACTGCCAAACCAAACCCTTCATCATCCGACTCCCATTTCCCTAAGAGGAGCAAGTAATACAAGATTTTATTAATCTTGGGTCAAATATGGAGTGTCATACTTGAGAGTTATCTTGAACTCATCCCTTGTCCTTCCTCTTCTCTTCATTTATATGGGTTCAAGTAGATTCAAAGACCAAAATAAGACACAAATAAGACCAAAATAAGACACAAAATCAGCTCTCAACATTAATATGGAGAATCAGAAGCTAAACATCTCACTGCAGCTTTGTGAAATAACTTAATGAAAATTACACTTCAAAGACATAAGTTCAAGTGAAACAAAAGTTCATCCACTATATTTGCACTATGTGCTTGTATTGGGTTTTTTTTAAAGATATTTTTTCCAGAGGCAGAAGGCTTTCAAATAAGAATAAACTGATAGCACATTTTCTGTTTTTAACACTCACATATATTTCACAGCACTTTCTTCTCTAAGCTGTTTTGTTAATTACAAACACTTAGTCATTATGATTACAAAATCATAATTATATCTAAGTGATTTGACAGTGGCACATCCCCATTATGAGAGTGTGAATTCTGAGCTTGTTTTCTGAACTATTAACCATCATTAGATAGGAGAAATTGCAGTCAATTTTCACTATGTTATCCAATGTGTCACTCAAGGATTTAACAAATGCTTAGAAATGTGCTTAGATCATAATCTCAACATCAATTTCTTTGTGAAATTTCATTACATCAAAACAAATACAAGCCTGCACATAAAATACTTGTGCTTCTAAGTATGCAAGTTTTGATGCTATAATTAAAGTCTCTTTCATCACATATTTAACACACAATTTGTGTTCATGAAAAAGGTAAGATCTTGCAAAGAATTGCTGGTTTATTCACTAAGGAAAAGAAATATTCCAATTAACTTTGGAAATTTGATTGTTTTATTTATATCTTGGTAATCGCCAAATCCAGAAAAAGAGATAAGCCTTTAATAAACTTAAGTCCATTTATATGTGGAGGTTTGAGGAAACTATCAAAAAGTTTACATCATATACAGTTCTAGCTTCTTTAAGAAATATACAAAAATTTACCAAAAAATTAAGTACGGCAACCAGCATTGGAAAGGGAGACTGTGCTTTTCTAACAGACTGTACTGTGATATTAATTTAGAAAAGCAGGTAACAGACTAGTAGAGCCCAACGTGAGCTCTTGGTAATTTTTGAAAGAAGAATTCCTCAGGTCAATGTTAAAGTGTGATAACACTTTTTTCAAATGAAAGCTCTTCTAGATGTCCCACATTTCAAAGATTTAGAAGGTAAGTTGGTTGGTTGAATAAATGGTGGCCACAATAATGCACTTTGCTTTCCCCCTCCCTACTGTCTTCCCTGAATTCAGCCCAAGGTTTCCAAGATCATATTTAGAGAACTTCTAGTGAAGAGTACTTAATATTTTAAATCAGTGTTGAGGTGGGGGTGTCACAGTCTTTCCATAGCACACTTGTTAACCAAGAGGAATATGTTTCTTGTCCTGAAAACACAGTAGGAGTCTCAGGAATCGAACATGAGGTGCCATTTCCTTATTGTCTGGGTGGGTAATAGTGCCATCCCGAGACTGTGCTATAGTATTTACCTTATCTCCAGGAAGCTCTGAATTGTTGGGTTGGAGACAGAGAGCAACTTAGAAATTATCTGTTGCTCCCCCCCCCCCCGACAGCACGTAAAAACTAAAGCAGCTCACCAGTTTATTTATTGGGAGTAGCTTCATTTTTGTTTTGTTCTATATTTAATGTCACACTTAGAAAAAATGGAATCAGTGCTTTTTCATTATTCTTAAAAGTACGTTGGTTGCAAATTCAATAAAACCACTTTATTGCTCTCTGACACTGCATGTAAAGTCAGTAGGAAGAAGGAACACAATGCTACTGCTCATTATGGGATATGTAATAAAAAGAACCCTAAATCCAGTCTAAGGCTGTGCAATTTGTGAAGTCAAAGTTCCTTTAGTGGGTAAAAACAAAAATCAATCAAACTACTTGTTTTCTGAGTGGACCAGATGTTGGTATGGTAGTCCTGGAAATATACCTCCTCCTGCCGGCATACAAAGGTAGCAGCACCTTCCTGAGACAGGGCAAGCTAGCAAATAGAAGAATTCACCTAACTTATAGGACATGGCCAAATATCATAGCTAGTAGGAAAAATAACAAATTGTCATTCATTTAAGAAATATGTGTTGACGCCCTAATATAGCATCAGACATTATTCTAGACATGTGGGACCCAGCAATGACCCAGACAAAAATTTTTTCCCCAGTAGAGCTTATATTCTGTCTGAGGTAAGAGAATGACGGACATAGAATAAGAAAATTCCATGATTTTTTGGTGTTAAAAAGCTATGGGAACAAAAAACAAAGCAGGCTATGAATTGAGAGTGTGTGAGGGGGGTAAGATTTACAATTTTAAGTAGGAGGGTCAATGTAGTTCTCCCTGAGAAGGTGGCATTGGGGAAAGACTCGGAAGGAGAATGGGAGTGAGCCAGACATCCAGGGGAAGAACACTCCAAGCAAAAGGAACAGACAAGGGGCACTGGGTGGCTCAGGCGGTTAAGCATCTGCCTTTGGCTCAGGTCATGATCACAGAGTCCTAGGGTCAAGCCCCATATTGGGCCCCTGCTCAGCAGGGAACCTGTTTCTCTCTCTGCTTCTCCCCCCACCCACTAGCTTGTGCGCTCTCTTTCTCTCAAATTTTTAAGAAAAGAACAGCCAATGCAAAGATGCTAAGGTAAGAACCTCATTTGCCTGTTCATAGAGCAGCAAACAGACTCGTGTGAGGAGAAATAGGAGTGACAAGAGGTAGTGGGAAGTAAGATCTGAGGCCTGGCTCTATATGAGGTGGACTCCCAGCCTGCTTTCCACTCCATGCAGAACCAAGTCTTGGTCCACTGTTTCCCCGCCTCACCCCTACCTAGCACTAGTCAGACCTCTAAGTACCCCTAGACACCCTCAGAGTATATAGCAGTTTTAAGACTACGTTATTTTGAAAATGTATATTCTCACTTCATTTTATTTTGCTTGGTTGCTTTTAAAGTATTTCCTCTAATACATAAGATATTTCGTAGCCAGATAATTTGGGGAACTCAAGTCTTCCATCTAGTCATTAATATTAAGCTAAATCATATGAAATTGTCATGTTTATAGGTTAAAAATCAAATATTGACATAGGTTAAAAATCAAATATTGACACCTTCAAATGGTTTGACCTAATAGAAGCATTTAAGATTTTTATTTATTTGACAGAGAGAGAGAGAGAGAGAGAGAGAGAGAGAGAGAGACAGACAGATGAAGAGGGACTACAAGCAGGGGGAGTGGGAGAGGGAGAAGTAGGTTTCCCACTGAGCAGGGAGCCTGATGCGGGGCTTGATCCCAGGACCCTGGAATCATGACCTGAGCCGAAAGCAGACACCTAACTGACTGAGCAACCCAGGTGCCCCTAATAGAAGCATTCTTTAATTACTTCCATTACTTTAGTAACCAGAAACATATATGGCATATATTTCATAATAAACGTGGCAAAGACTGCTAGTTGCCTATGCAGTGGCCACTTCTTCCTTTTTTGGTAACAGAATCCTAATTTTTCCCAGATAACACTGAACTCAACACTACAGGAACATATTTCTGCCCTCCCTGCTGCTAGGTGTGGTCTTTGACTAAGATCTATCCAATGACCTATAATTGCAAGTGTTGTATGGGACTTTTAGGAAGATTTCTTATGGAGGAACCTACTTGACTGGAAGATGCTTGGTTGTTGTTTTTGTTTTGCTTTTTTCTTTTATCATCTTCCCCTCCCTTTTCCTCCTTCCTCCTTCCTGGAATGTTAGTGTGGTGACAGGAGCCACAGCAGCTATTTAAACCATGAGCAATCATTGATGATAGAAGTTTCACAAGGAGCCTTGGACTAACGATACCCAGATATCGCCATGGAATAAATTAACCATTATGTTTAGGCCACTGGTATTTGTGTCTTTTTTTTTTTTCCCCTCAGTTATATGAAACCAAATCTAATTTCTGTTATGTGAAACCAAATCAATAGAAATCACTTTTTAAAATTTATCTAAAAGTAGTGGGAAATAAATCATTTTAGATTTCCCCCCACTGTTTGTTCTAACAATTAGTTATTTATATAGGAAAAAAACATTTAGCCATCTGGAAATGTATAAACCAAGTTAAGCTTTTAAAATTTTTGTTTTCCTTTAGAAAATATTTTTAAGTCATAGTATTCAAGTGTGATTTCACTGTTGGTTCTCATCTTGATGTTAAAGGTGTGACATAATTTATGAATTACATAGATAAAAAGCTTTAATATTTCAACTTAATCTACATGAAAATATTTAAATTTTTTCCCAAAAAAATGCACGTTTTTTTATTTGCTTTACAAAATTTAATTTTTTTTCAAAGATTTTATTTATTTATTTGACAGAGAGAGCGAGATCACAAGTAGGCAGAGAGGCAGGCAGAGAGGGGGAAGCAGGCTCCCCCGCTGAGCAGAGAGTCTGATGCGGGGCTTGATCCCAGGACTCTGAGATCATGACCTGAGCTGAAGGCAGAGGCTTAACCCACTGAGCCACCCAGGTGCCCCCAAATTTTAATTTTAATTAAGGTTACATAGCACTACAATTTAATAAGTGTTTCTGAGTAACATGTGGCTACTAAGATTAGGAACATTACAGCAAAATTCAAACATTTTTGAGAACTGTTTACTACAACATTCTAATCTTTACACTATTCTTATGTATAAGCCACTGTGGAGAAATTTAATGTACATTTTAGTGCTTCTAATGAATATTTTAAAAGACAGTAAAGGAGTAATAAAAATACAGATTTGAGAACATGTATCAACATTTATACCTCAATAAGCCAAAGAATAATTATAAAATTTGAAATAACTCTCCAATATTTAACATGCTTGCAAGTTTTAAGGTATAAGAGTAAAATGGCTCTCATGAATTAAAATAATGAGATTTAAAAACTCACATTAAGACAGTCACTGTCTATGTGAATCAGTAGCTCTCAATTCCATTCTGGGAAATGATGCCATCCATTATAGTTTTCACTGGTCGATAGTGAAATAAGAAGAATAAAGACAATGTAGTGAGTTTTTAATAAAGCTGGCCTAATTCAATTTTAAGGAATGTCCCTTTTTCTGAAAGGATGCCCTCTGTTTCTGATACTCTATTGATCACAGATGACATTTTGTTGTTGTTGCCTTTTTTTTAATGTCCTTCGACTCTACTTTTGGTAAATTTAAAACAAATTTTGGGAACCAGTTCTTATATCAAAAAGTGAGAGAATCCGTAATTTCAGCAATTTTCTATTTTTTTCATTTATTACTTTATTTTTTTTGTATTTTCCTTAGAGATTATATCACAACTATAACTTATATTTTCCTTATAATTACAACTGAGTTTTTAAGGTAGTCATTACTTGGAAACGAACTCCAAAATAAACAGCATAGTCTTCATTAATTTCCTATAACAGCCATGTTTATTACTATTATTCACATGCATTAAAAAGGAGAATCTATTGTCCATTAATGTCCAGACTTTTTTTTTTTTTTAACGCATCTAGTCAGGGAGCACCTGGGTGGCTCAGTGGGGTAAAGCCTCTGCCTTCGGCTTAGGTCATGATCTCAGGGTCCTGGGATCAAGCCCCACATCAGGCTCTCTGCTCAGCGGGGAGCCTGCTTATCCCTCTCTCTCTGCCTACTTGTGATCTCTCTCCATCAAATGAATAAATAAAATCTTTAAAAAAAAAAAAA
>CM052896.1:82920444-82936429 GCA_028534135.1 Potos flavus
AGACTATATTCTTCAACAAAGTCCATGTAATGAAAGACAAAAGGCAGCTGAGAAACCATTCTAAATGAAAGGACACTAGATGCAATGTGTGATGTTGGGCGGGATCTGGTACTGGAGGGAAAAGCTTTGATGAAGGACATTAGGATAAGTGACAGAATTGGAATATGAATGGTAGATTAAAGTATTTTATAATGTTGAATGTCCTGATCTCGATAACTAGAAATAGTTGCCTAAGAAAATATTCTTGTTTTTAGGAAATACCCACTGGAGCATTAAAAACAAGAAGTGTTGAGTACAGAGTAAGGTATAGAATTGTCGAATCACTATATAATACACCTGAAACTAATATAACACTGTACACTAATTATACTGGGATTTTTTTAAAGAGTAAAGAAATATGACGTACGTGACATACTTTTTTGAAAAAATATGTGTGCATGTGCGTAGACACGTGGAGGGGAGGAGAAGAGAGAAAAAATAATATATAGCAAACTCTTTACACTTGATGAGTTGGGTAAATGGAATTAGGAATTCTCTGTTGGCCCTGTTTCTCTGGAGAACCCTAAGTAAGAGAGTCCCCAGAATATCAGATGATCACATGACCACACACCTACAGGCTATACATTTTACTATCTCTTACAGTGAAGTATGGTGCTGTGACTAAACCTAAAATCAGTAAGATATGAAAGGAAGTAGTTGACATCACTTCCAGTTATTTCCTTAACTCTTTCTGCCTAGACTTCCTTTTCCCTCCTTCCTACTGGCTGGGAAATGCCCCTAGAGGAGCCACCACTCAAGTTTTACCTCGGGATGGCACAGCTACCTCTCCAGCCCTGGATCACTTAGCTCTGGGCTGTTACGTGAAACAAAAATTAACTACTTCTTTCTAGTCTCTTTAATAGTTTAGCCTACATTAACTTATGGATGTTTCATCTAGCTTTGGAGAGAACGCTACTATAGAATAGTATTTCACATCCTAAGAACAGCAACAGGAAAAAATGCCTATTTCGTAAGAATATGAACGTTCTGCGTACTCATTGCTTCTGTAAGAAAGAGAAGTTATAACCTTCCCCAAAAGCATTCCTGCTCACTAGTTTTTCATCCACAATAAATTTGCATTGTTAAGTTGATGTTCCATTTAAGCCAAAACATACAGGCATTCTTTTGAATGTCTACCTGACCAAAGAACAAAGCTGCTTAAAATGAGTGAACTTAATAAATAACACAGAAAGTCAGAATACAAGAATTTCACTGTGTAATATAAATATAGAATTACAGCTACACTTGTCTTTCCCAAATATGATGGTATGCCACATGAAGTTGTCATTTTGCCTGCGGCAGATCATTAGGACATAGTTTAAGTCTGATCAACAAATCACACTAAAATAATGATAAATGCAGTAAATAATGGTGCATTTGAAGAATAAAAGTTATTTTTCTCCAGTAACTACAGTGAGAAGTAAGGTTATAATCAGCCTTTTAAAGATATCATATCCTAAATTCCTGGAGTTAAAAAATTATTCTGAAAGTATCTCTATACCTCAATAGTGCTTTCTTCCAGGAAAGTACTAGGAAATATTTTATTTATTCTTATTTGTTCTTAAGGTGTCACACAAATTTCCAGTCTTATTAGTGAATATACTATATTTTTCTTTGAAAATCCTGCATAAAACAAAGAAATCCCACAATACACTTAAGGCTATATAAACACATGTGTGTGTGTTTTCTGTCGCAAGACAAAAGAGGCTGGGGAGGTTTGAGGGTTTTGCCTCAGACAACCCAAGGATATATAGGACCTCTCCAAAGGGAAGACGGCAAGGTTATTTTTTACAGAAATGTCAATAGATTAAATTTGGAGTCACTCTGTCCTTAATAGTTGTCATCAACAAGGAGGCATGAGTTATCAGCTGTTTACATAAGCAGCTTTAGAGAATCATGGAAAAAAGATTAAATGGATATAATTTATAATCCAAGCTCTCCATAATCCTAGGACTTTCAGTACCAGACTTCCACAGAGCCTCTGGCTGAGCCTCATTGCTGACCTTCACCACAACACTGACTTTGTGCGGTCTTTGGTGCTCACTTGTTATTTCACAGAAGAGTAATACACACTACTGCAGACACAAATTCATTGTATTTTCAACCCATTTTTATAAGGCTTTCACTTTAAGAATCAATAAAAAAGAAGAAATAACATCTCATTCCCTACTTAACTCTGTAGGCACAGAAAAGACAAATTTATCATACTTAGATGTTGTATTTAATATTTTTCATATTCAGTATCCAATTTCTCTGTTGTGTATGTGTACTGTATATGAATATATACAAAAATATAAAAACATTTATTTATATCAGTTTCTTTTTCCTGCCTACTCCATGATATAACAAACCAAGATTAATAATTCATTGGAAAACATTAACATATTTTACTATATTTAGAAATGAATTTAGATAATTTTTTAGATAATTTATTAAACCAAATTACAAATTATGAGCTTGTGTCACAGGCATCTCTTCCAGAATATAGTGTATTTTATTCCTAAGAGTGAATTTTTGCACTTACTTTATGAAATACTTATATATGTGAATAGTACCTGAACAGAGAAACTACATTAATCTAAATATAAATTCCTATTCCTTTAAACAACTAGTTTAGAGTATAAAGTAGAATTAAGACCAGTAGTCTTAAAGTCAAGCTTCCTAGATTTGAACCCCAGCCTTCCCATCTATTAGTTGTGTAACTCTAATTCTTAACTGCCTCCCTCAATTTCATTTCTCTCATATGAACAGAAGTCGTATTAATAAAGTCTACTTCTGTTTTGAGGATCAAATGAAATGAGGCATCTCAATTAGCAAAATGCTCCAGAGTTCGTAAATTCTCAAGAAGGGTTAGTTATTATTATTCCTATTTCCACACCTAAAAACTGAAGGTCTGTTGTTACATTCAATCAAGAAGAGTTATGTACCCAGTCTGCAATGGATTGAATGTTTGTGTCCCCCCAAAATACACACGCTGAAACCCTAATCCCAATGTGATTGTATTAGGAGGTAGAGCCTTTCAGAGGTAATTAGGTCCTCAAGTTGGAAAACTCATGAATGAGATTAGTGCCTTTACAGGAAGAGTCCAGAGAACTAGTTGGTTCTCTGCTCTCTGCCATGTGAGAACACAGGAAAAGAAAACCAGCCCCAAGTCAGGAATTTAGCCTCCCCAGACACCAGATCTGCTAGCACCTCGATCTCGGACTCCCAGCCTTCAGAACAGGGAGAAATAAATGTTGTTTAAGCCAGTCTACAGTAATTTGTTATAGCAGCCCAAACAGACTAAGACACCATCCTACAAACTGACAAAAAAGAGGAATTTCTCCTCCTTTATCACCACTGAGCAGAACCCAAAAGAGCCAATTATTATATATGTACATATATATAATTGCTGTGTGAGATAAAATATATTTTAAGACATCCAATTTGTCTTCAGGGTGCTATGCAGTTGAAAAACAGTGCATATAAATGTCTGCTTTTACTTTGGGGCCATTTTAAGCATAACTGTGTATCAGTGCTCAGCAGGAAACAAAGTAAACCTCTTTTCTGTAGTTGCTCATTCCCACACCGTCCTAAGAGCCTTTGCATGTGGGATAGCCTTTGTCCTACCTTTCTTTCCTTAATATTCTACTTTAAAATCACACCCTAAAATACTCTTTCCAGAATAATTCCTTTGAATCTCATCACTGCAAACCTTATCACCCTACACCCATGGGCTCTCTTCTTTTCTGGTGTCCTTCCCCACGAGATCATGCCCCTCACTCACCCAAACTGGAAAATTGAGTCTTTAGCCCCAGTTCAATCCAGTCCATTGCCAAAAGCTTTAGTATGAGCCCTACCTCTTTGACACCCACCCTCAGGGAAACTGTTATTATTGAAATACTTCGAGGGTTTGTTCTTTCTTGAAACAATGAAGTATGTTCTAATTTTCCTACCTTTCAATACAGGTCTCATTTCTTGTATGTCTTTTGTTTTGGGGTGTTTGGTATTTAATGTATACATCCCAGCGGCAGTTGTATGATTGAATTTAGATACTTACAGTTTGTATTTCCATCACATCACTAAAACGTTTCAAGAAAATGATTAAAATTATTTAATAACAAAGTAGCCTCTGATGCTTAAGCCTTCTTATAAATAGGACCTATTATGGGTCAATTCCCAAATGTACTTTAGCAAGGAATCAGCCTTTCCTGAAGCACATTACAATATGCCCTTTCTTACTAAGTTGGTAGAGATCTTGCATACAAAACTGCTTCATAGTCAACTTTCCATTTGGATTTGGATTTTTAAAAGAGATGGGACTATTCCTAGCCATTATATCACACAGTATTTATCTTTGGTGAAATTTCGCTTTGAAGAAGTGCTCAACTCTCAGATACAAAATATTAACTTTTCTGAATTTCTGCAACTGACAGGAGGAGCCATCGTGGTGGTTTACTGCAGGTTGATAATTTTAGAGCTGTCTGAACAGAGTCCGTCTCCTTCTGCATTAGTGTCATTTATAGCATCCAAAATGCATTTGAATTCAGCAGGTTTCCTGGAACCCCAGAAGGGATTCATTACGTATCTTTTTCCCAAGTTAATGTCTCTCTATTTGCATAAAAACATAATTCCATCACAGCTTCCAATCAGAGGCAATAGGAGACCATTGTGGATGTCTAGTCTAAAGATTTTCATATCTGAATAGATCATGAGAACGGAGCTTCACATTCATTATTGACCTTTTACCTCTTATCATGGATGTACATACTACAAAAGAATACACGAGCTTAGAAAAATCATCTCTCACAAAGATGCAGGAGCTTATCTTTGAAAGGACAGATCTGGGGATGTCTTTTGTAATGATACTATCAACCTTTTCTTCAAAGTCAAAGAGAAACCTCTACACAGATTCCAATGATGGAAAGTACTCTAAAACAGGACTATTACATTTCTACTCTCCATAATTACTACAGCTCCCCCTTTTAGGGGATTTAATAAGGTTGGTAGACACAACACTTTGATCTTGCCATTGTTCCATACTTGTAAGAAGATGCAAAGTGTTTCAGCTGATGAATTCCTAGATGAGCCATCCATCCTCGGGCCCCAGAGCAGGACTTACTTGGGTTTCCTAAACTTCAGTCACATAACATTGACAGGGAGCGAAGGGCATTATATCATTTATTCAGTTGGTTGTCCTTTATTGATAGAGTGACCATATATTCTGATTTGCCTAAGATAGTCCCTGTTTATGCCTATTGTTTTGATATAATTATCAAGAGCATCTCCTCAAAGGGCTCCTTTTGGATAATAAATTATGTGGGAACCATTTTAACTGAAGGATATATATATATATATATATATATATATATATATATATATATACACACACACACATATATATACATATATATACATATATACATGCACCATATATGCCAGGTCTATTTTAGGTTTCAGGTAATGGACAAAAATCTGGTCAAGGAATAGAGTCCTTTTCCTATGTAAAAATCATGGAAGCAGTAGTCTGTCACATAGCAGTATAATCCCAGGTACATTGTAAGGCAGTGCCTGATGTGCCCGGACCTTGTCAGCAAAGAGAGTCAACCAACACCAATACAACAAAAAACAACCAGGCCAATGTGTGTTAAGAAGCCAAAACAGCTAGAGGCTGACTGGGATGACTGGATTAAGCCTAGTAGAAAATTACTTATCTAGTTACTCAGAGATAAAAGTTTTTGTCTTGTCAATACCCTAAAGATGATGGGTTAGTATTTAAGAAAAGAATCACACTGTAATTATACCTACATGTTTAGTATCTCATTTAGTGTATGTGTGCTTCCGTGAAATATTACCCAAGGTGCACCTCATCTGGTTCATCTGTGGTGTTTAATTAGTTCATTCCAAAGATCTTCCCTACTGCTTAGTTATTAAACTCCTAAATCCTTAAATGTAGGTCCATGTTTAAGGTCAAATTAGTAAAGCAATCTTCTCAGATGCCAAAACACGTCAAGTATGCAGCCCTCAAAGGCAAAAAGGATTTGAGGGCATGTCAGGACCAGAACCATGGGAACCTGGGCTGTTCTTTGAGGGGATCTAGAAGGATAGTTTTACCCCTAGAAACTTCCAACAGGAGCAGCTGCGTCATGCATAAAACACAGAGGGGTTGCAATCAGAAGATATGAACTTGGGTCATACATACAAACGAAATGAGCTTAATTCAATTTTTTACCTCTCTGAATATCACATTCTCTTGGATAAAAAGCTGATGATAATCATACTAATTTCACAGGGTTATTTTTAGGATCAAATAAGTTAAAGTATAATCATGGAATAGAAGATGCTGGCAATGACTCTAGGACTGCTAGTACACCCTCATTTTTTTCATCCCATTTCTAGAACTCCCTTCAAATTGGTCAGATTTCAAGTGTTTCAAAACTCTTTCTTTGCTCATTTACTTTATCAATACTGGCATATGGGCAAGAAGAAAAGTGGGCATGTCAGTACATGCAATTTTTTTTAACATCCTGGGTTTTTTTTGTTGAATCCCGTTAACTCTGCCCTTGGGTTTATTAATAATATAATTAATGGCACTTTTCTAAACACTTCCTAGCTATTTGTTTATTGCCATGAGGAAAGAACCATAGTTTATTTTTATCTCCTCACTAAGAGCAAAGATTTTTCAAATAATCAAACCAAGCTAATAGGGCTCTGTAGTCTAAGGAAATCAGGTGTCTTTCCTGAGAAGCACTGTATAATTAGTGACTGGTCTCAGAGTAACTGATAGTGAGTGCATTGATTCGTACCGTTCATGATTATCTGGCCCATATTTCATTAAAAATGACACCTATACCTCCTAATAAATAGTCCGAGGGTCTTTGTATGCTCTATTCTAGAAAACACCTTTTTTTCCCCCCAACATTTGAAAGCATTCACAGGGAATGAATTTTTAAATAAAAAAATCAGAAGTTAGAATTAGAATTTATAATTCAGTTCAGTCTCTGAAAAAGAAAAGAATTCTAAGCCACTCCTCTATGGAAGACAAAATACTCCATTTCACAAGCTTCCTTTCTAGACTATTATTTAACCAACTGTTAGTACTCAATGCCCGAATTTCTGAAATGGTTGACAATATGTGCTCAGCTACTCTGATGCCAATATCTCAGCATTCATTTCTGATTATTTTTCTGAAAGGCTCAAGCTTTTAATACTTAGTGTCTGGTTTCTCCTTAGCATTTCTGTAGGAAACTAACGACCAACGGCAATGTTAACATTTCACAAATGTTATAAAATCATTAGGACAGTAACACAATTATATAATCACTAGTAATTGGATCCTAACCAGACCATGGGAACTTCCCCATGTTGCTGTATGCCTCAGCCACCATTATAAGTTTACAGTTTATAGTTATTAATTGTAGTTATTCAAAACTATCTAGAAAATGATACTAAGCTACTAGGACACAACTGACAATAAGCAGATTGAGATAAATTGAAACTATAGTTAACAAAGGTACAGACATACTATAAACTTTGGTGTTATTCATTTATATGTTCAGTCACCCATTTATTCAACAAATATTAAAACACCAACTCTGCGTCAAGCAACATTTTAGATTATAAATCTGTTAGGATAGATTGGTTAGCAAAAATTTTGCCTTCAAGGAGCTCATATTCTAGTAGATAGAGACTAACAATATATATAATTAACAAAAAAAGTATATAGTACCAGGGAAGTTTATAAGTGCAATCAAAGTAAAAATGAAGGGACTCAAGATTGTGAGATGGTGGGGGGAGAATATCTGTATTTTTTTCACTTAATATTTTCCTGCGAGAAAACAGCTAATGCTTAAAAATCACTAATACAGAAGCATTTGCTTCTCTTAAATATCTAGGAGCCTTTACAGTAGAAAATTGTACATTTTTCTTGCTATCCCTTAAATGTTTCCGTCATTGAAGTTAATAAAATATGCACCTACAACAGAAGAGAGAAAGAGAAACGTGTCATCCTAAATCTGATGTTATCTATTTAGCTCCAAAGGTGAGGTCCCACCAGTCATATCAGTAGAATTGTGTTCTGACACTGTACACTAAAAACAGTATTTGTAATTACCCAAGGAAAAGCAGCTGCTGCCTGAGAACAGCTGTCGATCTAGTAGCGAAGCAATTTATTTCAGTTGATATCATAACTGTGATAGGCTCAATAATGTTTCCACGTAGCTGTACAATGTTTATTTTGTAGGTCACTGTTGCTTTTATTGAATTACATTTTGTTTTCCATGTCGCTAATGACTCTGTTACCCAAAATGGGATTAACCACATTAAGAAGATGTTAGCCACTAACGCAGTCATCAAAGTAACATGCATATTCTCAATCTCTCTGCAACACTCCATTTTTCTCATTTGGAACTCAATTCAAGAAACATTAATTGAATGCTACCAAATGCCAGGATTCTTGCAAGGTACTGTAAGGAATATGTTGAACAAACTCATGTACCTCATCCTTCAGGAGGCACCCCTTAGAAGACTTTGCTAAGTATATAGCTATTAAAAGAGGTCTCTCTATTTGAATATACATGCTAGGTATTTTGAACTGTATTCTGATTTGGCCCTTGTTGATTAGAATCTGAGATCTAGAAAATGCTATCACTCCAACTTCTTGGGCCTGTGTTTTCATTTGTTTATTTTTCCCATTTGAAATCACACATGCAAATGTGAAATTTGCAACTATGAACCAGGACTGCTCTAGAGATGGGCTTACATGCAGAAAAGGCAGGCAGGACACATCTTCGAAATGTCCCTGACAGTTCTAAAGAGCCAGGATTTAGAAAAAGGAACCTGATCATGGTCTGGCAAGAACCAGAGCATCTACCAAAGCAGAGGACCCGAACTTTTTTGTGCCAGGAATTTAATGTTTTAAATACATGACATAAAATAAGTATCATTACCAAAGAAATCGATGAACTACAAATAAAAGTTTTTGTCATACAGTAACGTGTCTTTTATTAAAGCACTACATAAGAGGGAGCAGCGTATAATGCCTATAATTTCACAGCAGTGCTGAGTGCAAATAATATTTTGAATTATCTGCAACGACTATGATGGGATATAAAAAACATCTGTGATTTCTACTAATGACAAATTCCCAGGTGCTAATCGAGTGGTTTGTTGCCTTCTTATATAATTGAAGGACATGAAAATTTTTTTAGGTTATACTTTACCAATTACAAAACACACTGTCACCCCTCTACCCTCCATCAGTGGCCCGTGGTAGACTGAATTCCTAACAAGGCTTAGTGTCACTCAGCAGTTTAATTGCCCAATGCCTCACAAAAGCAGCATCTTATCACTCTCACACATTTCCCACTGACACATCAAACCTCATTATGCCCCTCGAACTTCCCTGTCATCAGCACCACAGTGCTCATAAGAATGTGCACTTGGATAAATAGTTCTATTTACCAGTCTTGGGTCTGATAAATGCAGCACCATTAACTGTCATTTTCAAAACCACAAAAAGCATATAATACTAAACATTACTGCAGCCTGCCAAAAATACACAATACAGGATATAGCATCAAGACAACTCTATTAAGACCTATGATCAAGTTTAGATGGTTTATAAAGTCAAGACAGTATCACCTATCAATTCGTTAATGATGGACAACAGCAACACAAACAAGGAAGCTCCCTGAGTTCTGCTATTCCAGGAGTTGGTGGCCAGAGTTGGTGCTAAGAGAAAAAGAATCACGAAAACTGTGTCAACCAAAGTAGAACATCTGTTGGGAGGCAGACAGACAGCCTGACTTCGGAGCTCAGATAAAAGCCAGATATGCTGTCTGATCCATGTGTCGGTACGGAATCACGTGCCCTTCAGTCTCTGGAGTAGTTTCATTGGTGACGCCTACAAGGAATAGTTATCAAATGACAAAGTAGAGTCACTCACTCACTCCCTGGAAAGAACCAGACATATAACGTACATTTGAGACATTCTAGATCCACTCAGGAATGTTAGCAACAGAAAGACCCCATGAATATAGTAATGTCAATGCCAACTGCTTTGTTGCTATGCAGAGAAAGTGCTCTTGAGGACAAAAAATGGCAGGAGTGCCTTTTAAGCACCTACAGGGACAACAATTTCTAAAAGAAAAGAGGTGGGAGAAGAGGAGTAGAGATGGACCCACGGTGCTTAAGGAAAAGATTCTCACAGAGTGGTCAAAGTATGGCCACGTGAGGTCCTTGGCCATGGGGCCCGAGATATTTCAGTGCTGCCTGTACCCTCGGTGTTGGTCACAAGCCAAAAGCTATAAAGCTTCCAAACCACACTATGAACTTGGAAAATGTGAACATCTTCCATTTTTTACTAAACTAGAAGATTCCCAGATTCTGGTACAACCTCATATGGAGGGAAACTGAATTTTCTATTTAAAGGAAATAAATCTATCAAAGATTTCTTGCTCATCTACTTCTTAAAAATATTTTTGCTTGGAATTTTTGATAATGTACTATACCTATTTCTGCCTTCTAAAACTTAATAATTTAGGCAGTCATATCAATGAAAACAAGTGTTAGAAGTCCTAAAATATAAGAGTGATGACACTTGAATATCAGAAAAATCCAGACTAGGTAAAGAGACTCTGAATAAACCTAAAATAACACCTTCAAACTTATTATCTGATAATTTTTTACATACAAAAAGTTCTTCCAGGACTATGGTTCTACTATTAGCTCGTTTTTAATTTGAGATCCATATTTTTTTGTGGGTTTTTTCATATTCATTCCCTAGTGTCCTTGAGCTGAAATAATTCCCTTTGGAGCCAAACTTCCCCTCAGATATCTATGAAGTTATTGTTGTATCTCAAGATTTCAGGTGAAAAAAAAAATTTTGAGTTGAATTTTTTTTAAAGATTTTACGAGAGAGAGAGAGAGAGAGAGAGAGAGAGAGAGAGAGAGAGAGAGAAGGAGCAGGGTGAGGGGTAGAGGGAGAAGCAGACTCTCTCCTGAGCAGGAAGCCTGACAAGGGGCTCGATCCCAGGACCCTGGGACCACGACCTGAGCCAAAGACAGACACTTAACCAACTGAGCCACCCAGGCACCTCTTTATTGAAATTTTTAATGTCCAAGGATATGAATTGTTAAGATTGCACATATTGTAAACAAAGTAAAACAAAAAAAATTATGAGCTCATTAAGCCAGATAGGCACTGATGAGCTCCAGGAAAACAGAGTATCCAAGAATGTTCATAGAAAGAGAAACTGACAGAACCCGGAAGTACTTTATTTGGTAGGTTTCTAAAATCAGTAAAAAAACAAAAAACAAAAAAAAACAAAAAAACAAAAAACAGACAAACTTCCAAAACCTAAATGTGATATCATAAATTAGCAAAAAACTGAAGAAGATGGAAAATGAGAGATAATGTTTTCCATTCAGAACACCAAAATCACTGCATAGAATGGATTAGAAATTTTTTTTAAAAATTAGTGGGTTTGGGGGTGATAGAGGAACTTATGGTGAATACTGGTTTTTTCCAAAATAATTTTTCTTTTCCTTGTGATAAGATTATATATTTCACCTCATTAACACCAGCCTTAATAATTATGGGTTTTATGTGGCTAATGAAACTGAAGCAAGGAGATGAACCCCTCCCAAAAAGAAACATTAAGTTACATACATGTTCTCTTATGCCTGTCATGAGCTCAGCATGCCCAGATAAGGGCTGCTTCTTCAGTCTGGACCCTGCAATGAAGCAGACACCAAGCAGGATCGCAATTGATTCAGGGTCAGTGGAAAGCAGGAATAAGCAATAAACTTGCTTTTGTAAGGTACCAAGAACTGAGGTTAGTTGATTACTGTAACATAATTTAGCCTAAGTCATCATGGGACTGGTAAGATTCTAAAAACAGAACCCGTGAGCATATTCCAGTAAAAACAAATGTACTGCAGCTACCTGTTATGTCCATCCCAGAAGTCCCATATAGACGTGCTCTGCCATCTCTGAGCACCTCCGGGAGACAGATCAGTGCAACAGGATCGGCCCAAAGTCAATGGCTTCTGCATTGTTTAACCTTGCTCGAGCACACACCTATAACTTTTTATTTCATTAGCTTTTAGAGCTCTTGTGATTTGACTTCCATCCTGCACTTCCATCCTGCTGAAAGCAATAATCTTCCAGTGTTTGTAAATGAGAAGATTTTCCCCTCTTCTGTGTAACCAAAGAGTAGAAGGTGAGAGGAAAAAGGGAAGGTAGTGAAAAAGACTCAAGGTCCTCATACTCAAACACACAAAAAGTGGAACTTCATTTTCTGCAACCATTTGACCTGTAGTTAACCCGTATTTGGGCGGGGGGGCGGGGGGGGGGGTCCTTTCTCCCTGGATCTAGTCACAGTTCTGAAATCTGATCTAGGGGTTTGCTATGGAAAGTCTAGGGAGAGTCCTAGGTCATCTTAGAGTCTCCACAATTTGTCACTGAAATATTCACCATACTGGTCCTTAAGGCTCTTTGCTATTTGTGACTGGAAGATGCTTCTGTGGCACATATTCAATAAGCTTTCATGATGTGGAGTCTACACCTCTTTGCCTAGATAAACCTCACAGCAGTTCCAGCTCAAGGAATTTGCTGCCTCCCTAAATGAACTACCTGGGCAACAGGTCTGTGCTCTCCTCACACTTGCCTCATCCTCAACTGGGAAGCTCTAACATGAGAGAATATCCCACTTCTTTCGTGCTTGAGGGACAATTTTTATAGCCAGGAAACTTCTACGTACTCCCTCGGGCTTAAGTTTCTCAAAACAAATGCCAAGAATAATCACAGTCAATTTCTATTTTCCATCCAGCCACACTTCTACTCTGAGGCAATAGGAAGGCGGCAGATAATTTGGTTGTCAAGGAAGAAAAGCAAGGACAGGAAGGTAAATTTTTTCAGTTAATCTTCTGATACTACTTCCTCAAAATTACAAAACTACTGCAGTAGGCAGAATTCCTAGAAATAGCCCCTTAGATTCTATAACCTGATCAATGGAACTTCTAAATAGAATGAGGTATCACGCCTGTGGTGTGTTATAGTACCTGGCATAGTTTACCTTGTAAAAAGGGCGATTTTCCAGTAGTCCTTCATAATCACTTCAACCTTTAAGAGCAAAGAGATTTCTCTTGCCTTGGTAGAAAACAAGTCGGGAGATATTTAAAGTAAGAGAAGGACTTAATGCACAGTTGCTGCTTTGCAGATGGAGGGACCTCAGGAAGGTGAGGGTGTGCCCCCACTGATAGCCAGCAAGGAAATGAGGACCTCGGCTCTGTAGCCCCAAGTAACCGGGTGCTGCCAACAACTTGAATACACTTGAATGCAGACTCCTCCCTACAACTCCAGGTAAGAGGCCAGCTAGCCAACACCTTGAATTTTGACCTTGTAAGTGGAGAATCCAGTGAGCCTACCCGACTTCTGATCTATAGAATTGTGAACTAATACATTTGTGTTGCTTTAACTAGCTACCTTGGTAGTAATTTGTTACACAATAAAAAATATAGCCATATTCCCTGTACCCAACTTTGCTCCTACAAAATAAGGATCACAAATTCCCTAAGCACTATTAATGATTCTTCAAGGACCACTTTCCCTCTTATTTAGATTGTTTAACTAGTAGTGGCTGCTTCCCTTATCCTTCTTAGAGCATTAAAATGGTGTTTATTAAACCCATATAGTGATTGTGTTTTCTTTTTTAAGCTTTCCATGTGTGAGCACATTCATTTTATATCCTTGCTTAGGCTGAAACAAAAATGGTAATTTCATATGGCAAACCTAATAAACTACTTCATCAAGGATGTCGGATTTTCTCCAATGTTGGAAAATATTCTAACTCTGTTCTTAGAGATCTGAGGATGTGGTTCCCCTTAACAGTTATAGAGCTGAGATTACAAAAAATTCTTCATCAATTTTCACCAATGGTACTCCTCGACAAGATGTACTGTGATCGGAATTGCCTTTTGAGAATTCAATTTAGAAAATTCATTATTTCCTTAGTAGTTTATAAATCAAAAATTTCAAGAATTATAGGATATACTTCAACTTAGAGTATAAATCAGTTCATCTTATTTTATAGTGCGTTTTGCTCTTTTTAAATATACCTGAAAAGGTAGTCTTTTTTTACAATTTCAAAATACTTGAAAAAGTAAAAGCTGATTGGTATGATTTCAGATTTTTAGCCAACAATAAAGTATAAAGGTCAAAATAGCTATTTCCACCTTAAGTCACGATTACACACTTAGAGTTCTTAAGCACTCCTTCAGACAGGATTTTTAGTTTTCATCTCCTAAAAAGGGCCAGCATTTGGAAGGAAGTACCTCATTTGAGGAAGTTTTAAAGGCTCCAAAAGCTGTATACTATAACTCAGGGACCTATCAAAACTCTAATATGCTGTAAAAAAAAAACACTTTTTGATTCTTGAAATGTTGCTTCTATGTAATTCTGAGTCCCTCCTGTCAATTTGTCAGCAATAAAAGCATCACTAAGTTGTGTTCACTGAAGTTTTGATCTTGAAAAAAAAAAATGTCTTCAAGACACAAAGCTCTGGCATTATTCCATTATATTCTTAATGATTTCACATCTGGGCACTGGCTAACATCCTCCAAAGGCAATTGTAACTGTCCTTGCTGGATGGCTGGAAATGGATTGGTTAATATACAATAAAACATCATCAAGTAGGTATTTGACTATATGATTTATGGTGAATAAGGCAGACCCTTTTCTCTTACCAGATTACCAAAGATCCTGAAGCGTCACTGCCTTGGCCCCTTTTCTATAAAAGTGTTCGTACCCAAATTTAATGGCTGAAATCTACACGCTAATACTCTTTAGGGGATTTCAATTCCTGGGAAACAGTAATAGGAAAAAGGAAATGAGGCAAGAAAGGAGGGAGAAAAAATGGTGGGAAGTGTTTCCAGTTTACTCCCAGCTTTCCACCAAATGCAATTAAGGGCTCAGTCTCATGAGAGGTCTTCACAAAGGAAGGAGGAAACTACTGTTGTGCTAACGGTCCACAGAGGCATGGAAGGGCCAGGATTTATCACAGGCTCATTTGCCCCAGGAACATCAAGTCCCTGACACTTCCAGGTTGCACCACACCGGTCAATCTGATGGTCCCTAGAAAAACCCCAAGACATCAATGGCAGCACCTGTAATGCTTATAGGACACCTGCCAGAAGAGCCAAGTCAGCAGGCTGGTGCAAATTCAGGCATTCCCTGCTTTCCCACCAGAAGCTGGTTGGGCTCAGCCTATTGGCACACGAAAACTCAGGAGGTCCCATGGCACCCGTGCCTCACCAGCAATAGCGAAGGTCCAGGGAAAGAGGGGAGAAGCTCTTAGTAGGACACTTGAGGGAAAATGATGCCAGGTCATCATGAGGATGACCTGAGAACACGAAGACCTGAGAAAAGCTGCCCCCAAAATAAGGCAATTGTGGAGTTCAAGGAGCCTCCCTCTGATGAATGTTAAAACTGCCCCTTTAGAGTCTAGAAAGATACAGTTTGTTCCCGGAATATTCCTGGAGATTCATCCATAACATCAAGCAGAAAATCTTGGCCAAGCAAACCCAGGGGTCTGATTAAACTGAACAACTCAGATTCTTGCTCATCTTCCTCAAAGGAGGGGGGGGGGGGGAAGTACCTCATTTCTCCCACGAGAGATAAGCCACTTATTTCAAAAGGTGACTAATTTCAGTCACCAAAAAAGACAAAAATGGTTTGCACATTGAGTTCTAGTCCCCACTACTATAGCTGGTCCCAATGCTATAATTAAAGCTTATTTCTTCCCTCCTCCACTAGCCGTGCTACGGCTCCTTTGCCTTCAGCCAGCACTTTCGCTGGTCTAGGCTGTTTATCTGGTGAGGTGATCCAGACCTTTATTACCAAAGGCTCTGACCCCTCAGTTGCTTTATCCTTATCAGACCATGATTGTTGCAACTGTCCATTTAT
>CM052896.1:82936929-83009333 GCA_028534135.1 Potos flavus
TTCCCATAAATATTTATGTTATCCATCTCCTTCCTTAATGGGATATAATAATATTTTAAATTAGTTCTGTTAAAATATTTTTTTCCTCTGGTAATTTAGAAAATGAATCTCTTTTCACATCTACCTCTGGAGACAACATAGAGCTTTTTTTCATATTTACAATTCCTTTAGTTCTAATTACTATAATTTTCAAGAAGATTCTTCCCAGGTCAATTCTTTGGCAGCCTGATAATACAAATATCATAGAGTATCTTAAGAGTTTTGAAATCATCCTTATCCAGCACCAATAATAAAGAAGGTCACTAAGGTCTATATTAATGTCCAAAAATAACACACACACACACAAAGAAACCTATTCAGTGCTTAAAAAAAAAAAAAAACCCACCGAATTTTGTACTAACTTTGTACTTATTTTGTACTGTGAGAAAATTCAGAAATAGAGAAAAGCTTGAGACATTTCATGGTGGTGGGGAGAGGTGCCACAGGATTCCTACCTCTCAAACTATTCATTCAATTATGAAATGTGAAAGTCCTCAAAAAAACAAAAACAAAAACGGTCTGTTTCTTCCCCTCCCTCCCACGTTCATTCAAAGAGGGTTTGTAACCTCTGCTATCAGACTTCTCTAGGAAGGAGTGTCATCAGAATTACTTTAGCTAAAGGTCAGGTTTTATCTAGTCACTGAAAATACATGGGACTCCAAAGTCATGACATTGCTCTGGATGTAGCCCTCAGCAGAAGTTTGCCCTAGAGCAGTTATGAAAACAAAGAACCAAAGGGGTCTAGAGTTTCTTTTGTTGTGCCTTCCTGCTTGAGACTATAGAGTTCAAGAGTGAATGAAAAAGTCTAAGCTTAGGGAGTTTACATTCTACCTGAGAACAGACTCATAAATTAAATCACAGTGTGATCCAATGAGAAAGGAATTGTGTTATTTTTCAGAGATCTATGGTATTAACATTGAATTTCAATAATTACAGTCATTTATTTTATATAATTTTATATAATATATAACATAATTATAAATAACATATAAATAACATAACATATAAATAACATAACATATAAATAACATAACATATAAATGACATAACATATAAATAACATAACATATAAACATATAAACATAAACATATAAACATATAAACATATAAACAACATATAAACAAATAACATATAATAACATAATTTTATATAATCACTAAATATATAAGCCTATAGAAGGAAGGGCAGAAAATAGGTCTGTTACCCTTTGAGATGTTACCTTTGGTTTCTACCCGTAGTTTTAGGGTGTTTTGTTTTCCCTGGAAATATAAAATTTAAATACCTGATTTGGGTATACCATACATAAGACCGGACAAAATCTGTTTTCAAGATGACAGCAAATTACCAATGTACTAGAGGACAAACATAACTTAATATTGTACAGGAGAAACCTAAAAACTCCAGTAGAACTTGAACCTTCTCTGGGGGTACATATTTACTTCAGTTTCTATTGGAGTTTTTTTTTTTTTTTTTTTACATATATATGTAACATACAATAAAAATCTTTAATATTGAAGCATGAAAACATGACCCCAAATAAAAGGGGGAAAAGGGTCTATACATGTATACCCAGAGAAAACCCAGATATTGAAATTGGCAGACAAGAATTTTTAAGCTAAGCATGACAAATGTTAAATATGCTTATGTGGAAAAAATAACCACCATGTGTGAACAGATGAGAAATTTTAGCAGAAAAAAAAACGGAAACTAAGGGTGACCAAATAGAAATTCTAGAAGGAAAAATGTGGTATTAGAAATAAGTCATCAGGGGCGCCTGGGTGGCTCAGTGGGTTAAAGCCTCTGCCTTCGGCTCAGGTCATGATCTCAGGGTCCTGGGATCGAGCCCCGCATCGGGCTCTCTGCTCAGCAGGGAGCCTGCTTCCCCTCTCTCTCTGCCTGCCTCTCTGCCTGCTTCTGATCTCTCTGTCAAATAAATAAATAAAAAATCTTTAAAAAAAAAAAAAAAAAAAAGAAATAAGTCATCAGATAACCTTAAGATAGTTTCAATGAACTCAAAAAATAGGCTACAAGAAAATATTCAAATAACAGAAGGAAAGAAATGGGGAGAAATGAATAACACTTCTGATATTGGTAGGAAATATCAAATAGCATAATATATGTAACTGAAGTCTAGAATGAGAGAGAATACCAATCTTCACAAACTTTCATAAAATAGAGGAAAGACTTCCTGTTTTACAAACCCAACATAACTTCTGACAAAAACCTGATAAAGCTATCACAAGAAAATAAAATAGAGCAGTACTCCTTATAATGAAAGATAGGAAAATCCTTTAAAAATATTAGCAAATGAAACAAAAACAATGTGTGGGAGGGGCTTGGGAAGGATAAAAAAGAAAAATCATGTGACTGTCTTAACAGTTACAGAGAAACGTTTGACAAAGTTTAACACCCATTTGCTAATTTCTTAAAAAGAATAAACATTCTTAGCAAACTAGGAATTGAAGAAACCTCTTCAATCTGATAAAGGACACAGAGATAACCTCAAACTTAATGCTAAAAGACTAAGTGTTTCTCCCCTGAGATCAGGAACAAGGTGAAAATGTCCACTCCAGTCATTCCTATTTAACATGGCACTACATGTTCTGGCCAATCAATGCGAGGAAACCAAAAACAGTTATGAGGAAAGGAAAAAGTAAGATTTGTATTCACAGATGACACAATTGTATACACAGAAAATCTTAAAGAATCTTTTAAAAACTTAGTAGAGTTAATAAAGAACTTAGCATATTTTCAAAAATCAATTGTATTTCTATAATAATATAATTTCTATAACACTAGAAACATTATTCAAAATACAATTGTTTTTTGTACAATTGAACAATACATTACCAGAAAATATCAAATATTTAGGGGAAGAGATTAATTAAAGACTTCTCGGCAAAAACTAATTTGAGATGGGTCATAAATATTAAAGCCATAATCCCCCCCCCCCAAGTTTTTATTTGAATTCTAGTTAGTTAACGTATAGCGGAATATTGGTTTCAGGAGTAGGATTTAGTGGTTCATCACTTATATACCACACCTGGTGCTCATCACAACTGCCCTTCTTAATACCCAACACTCATTTACCATCCCCCAACTACCTCCCCTCCAGCAACCCTGTTTGTTCTCTGGTTAAGAGTCTCTTACAGTTTGCTTCCCTCTCTTTTCCCAGCCACCTCCCTCCTTCCCCTATGTTCATCTATTTTGTTTAATTCCACATACTCTTTCTAAAGAAAGAAGAATATTTTGTGACCTTGGTGAAAGCAAAGATGGAGACAATATAAAAATCACTGATCATAAAATTAAAAATATAATAATCAGACTTCATAAAAGCTAGAAAATTCTGCTTACCAAAAACTTTAACTATAGACTGGAGGAAATATTTTTTATATATAGGACAAAAAAATAACATCCCAAAGTTTTTTTAAGATTTTATTTTTATTTATTTGACAGAGAGGAGAGAGAACACAAGTAGGCAGAGAGGCAGGCAGAGAGAGGGGGAAGCAGGCTCCCCACTGAGCAGAGAGCCCGACTCAGGGCTCGATACCAGGACCCTGCGATCACGACCCGAGCCGAAGGCAGAGGCTTTAACCCACTGAGCCACCCAGGTGCCCCCAAAAATATGTTTTTTAAAAGCCCTATGATTCAATAAGACCAACAACCAATTTCAAATGAGTAAAATATTTGCACATACTTCACATGATACAATAGCCAATAAACATGAAAAACTGCGCAAGATCATTAGTTATCAAGAAAACACAATTTAGGGCCACTATGAGATAGCATTTTTACCTGTTAAAATGGCTAAACTACTAGATAATACTGATTGCTGGGAAGCAATTGGAAAACTTACACATTGCTAATGGGAGTGTAAAATAGTACACTTTGGAAATACCATATGACCCTGAAATATTTCTGAGTATTTACCCAAAAAATATAAGTATGCTCACAAAAACAAAAACAAAAACTCGTACAAGAACGATCATAGAAGTCTTTCATAATAGTAACCAGAAACAACTCAAAGGTTTACTGACCCTTGCATAGATTGTGATCTAGTGCTACAATGGAATACTACTCCCTTAAAAAAAAAAAGGAATGAGTCATTAACATGCAACATAAATTAATATTAAAACGCCATGTTAGACAAAAGCTGGATCCAAATGAGCACATATCAAATTATTTCATTTCTATTTAGGCAAGGCCAGACAGAACTTAACCTGTGGTGATGGAAATCAGACATTAGTTTATTCTGGGGACCAGGGAATTGACTGAAAGGGTTGCAAACGAATGAGTTGTTCCAGATCTTGATTTGAGTGGAAGTTACAGAGCTATAGAGAATGATCAAAGCCCACCAGACTCCACAGTTAAGATCTGTGAATACCATTAATGTAAACGATAGCTCCCTAAAAGAAAGATAAGAAATGTAGAAGACAAGTGTGTTAGGAAAGACCAATTTATCTGAGAGTATGCCAGATACAGAGCTCTAAGAGTCATTACTCGAGGTTTAATAAATGGCTACCCAATGCAAAACATTCACTGAGAGGTAAAAAGTAGAACATTTGCTGAGATTAAGAAATTTAAACTATAATGGCTGTTCACATTTAGTGCCACGCTATATTTATATTCATGAAAGGGTCTCTTCAATTAGAAATATCACCAGTGGAGCAGGAAAGTAGTAAGAACAATGTTCATTAAATAGAATCAGTAAAGACAAGGCTAAAGCCGGGCAAGCAATTAGTCACATACCTCATGAAAAGAGGGAACCAGTCCAGGAAAAGACCTTGAGCTTACCGTGCTGGGCGAAAGAGGCAGATTCCTGACCAGGCTGCGCGAGAGAAATCCAAGGACTGGGAAGAGTACGAGACCAGAGAAGCACCAGGAGTCGAGAAGGGTATTTATCAGGACGCTGGTACACGTGACGAGCTGGGGGTCTGTTTTAGCAGAGCCAATGTGCACACCTGATTCCACTCGACTTCCTTCACACCCAGAGGGGCAAGACCCCCAGCTGCGCCCGAAAACTTACCGGCACAGACTTACCGTTCAGAATTTCGAGGCCTGTCTGACCATAGCCTCTATTTTCTTCCTTAATTCTTGGCTCCAACTGCTGTTTTCTCAGTGTTCTTCCTGACGCTAAACCTTCATTACAGTTTTCTGGATTCTCTGGCCTTGCTGGTAACGCGTGTTTACGACAAATCTCCCACAAACAGGGCTTCTCCACACAGGTGTCCCTGTGTACCTGTCTGGGCCAGTCCTGGGTCTTCTCCACCTGGAGATGGCCTGCATTAGTCTGCCCTCAGCTGGGTCTGCATCTCTTAATGTTCAAGGCTCCCTTCAAGATAAGGAACTCGATGTTTTCCAAACATTCTTAAAATCACAATGTGGAACCTTAACTGAGTTTGCCATAACAATTTACCAGAAAAGTCTATTCCTGCATTTATCATTCACTAGTATTGAAAAATTAAACGGTCACAGCCTTGTGCTAATTTTACCCTTCCTTTCGCTCAATTTCTGTCTTCAATCTTATTTACCACTTTCACCTAGAATCAGAATGCAATTGGTGGGATTGAGGCCGTGAATCTCCCGAAAGACCATGAAATCCTAGCAGGTGTGAGTCTTCCAGTGTGAGAGGCCGTGGCATTACCAGAAACTTCCTGAGAACAGGCTATCACCTAGTCAGTCCTCACCCTGGACCTCAGAGGAGCCCGGGACCACACCCAAGATGTCCTAACTGGGACAGGAGCAGAGGTTATCATTCTGTAGGCTCAGTAACTGTTCTTGGCTATGTGCATTCGACAAATTTAATCTTGCCCCTAGTTAAGTCGAGGCCTTCCCGTATGTTCTTAAATGGATTAAAAGGCTCCAGGTCTTTTTCAGTCGTTCACATTGGTGGGTGAAGAGGACTGGCTCCTGTGGCTTTAGCCCACTTCTCACCAGCAATGCAGAATTTTCCGGGTCCCAGCAGTCACCAGTATGAGTCTTTGTCCTGTTTCCATAATGAGGCATTCTAATTGCTGGCTTTATTTCAGAGTTCATTACCCTCCCCACTAAAAAAGGGGTACCAAGAGGCACCTGGGTGGCTCAGTCAGTTAAGCATCTGCCTTTGGCTTGGGTCATGATCCCAAGGGTCCTGGGATTGAGCCCCACATCCAGGCTCCCTGCTCAGCGGAGAGTCTGCTTCTCCCTCTCCCTCTGCCTGCCACTCCCCTGCTTATGCTCTCTCCCTCTCTCTCTCTCTCCCCCAAATAAATAAAATCTTAATCAAGGGGGGGTACCAAATTTTCTAATAATACCACTAAAGGAAAAAGATTGAGAGAACTAAAAGGAAGCAAGAGAGGCAGAGAGAAAAGGAAAGGCTTTTAAAAAAGACTTATAATAGAGGTGGCTTCATAAGCAGAAAGCCAACCACCCTGCAGGACATACTCTTATCAGCCTATTATGAAGGCAGGATGAGTCTAAGTCTACAAACTCATGTGCAAGAGTAATAACTCTATTTTTAAATAATTTAAGGTCATTTCTCTTCCTACTAGGAAGGCAGAAAGTTAGTCTCTATCTATATGGGGTCCCACACGCCCCTCCAGGTTTATATCGAGGTCTCCAGAGGTATTCAGGATATGCAGACACTGAAGATGGCCCATCTCTCGGTTCCAGAACCAGGCTGTTTCCTGGCCAGAGTATATCTGCTGAGGCCCCCAGTTTAGGTCTTGTCCGTCTTTCTGTGGATCTTCACTTAATCCGGTCTGAAAGGCATTTCCGGTCCTGTGGCTTCCTCTACTAAATCTATGCCAGTCTTGGGGAAGAGACTAACTCCGTTGCTTCCCTGCCAGGCTGGAGCACAGGCCCCTGGGTGAGATGGTCTACTAGCGCCAAGGAGATACTCTCTACCTGGGACCTTGTCCTCTCCAGAACCCTACCCCAGGCGAGATACACACATCTCCTCCCCCCCCAACCCACCACTCCTTCTGCACTCCTCACTCGCTGATGTGCAATTTTGCTCAAGGCAGACACTGACAGAGAGGAGAGAAAATGAAGTTGAAGGAAGAAAACCTGAACAGTTGCCACTTCCTACTGTCATAGTGGGTCAGATTTCAGAATGCGTGCCAACATGGAAATTGCCTAATTTACAAACTGCATTGCATTGGGAAGATTTAGGAAAATTCTGCTTGTACAATGAGTAAAATTTTATGTGGGTCAATTGGCTTTATAATTATATACTCAAGAATTGCTTTCGAGCAACATGTGTGGGTCCAAAGGTTGGTAATAATGGAAGAAGTAGGAATTCATTAAGGACAGTGCTGTTATGGAAAGAAAATAAGAGAAAGGCGGAGAGAAAAAGGGGTAGGGCCCCCAAGAATCCCAGAGGGGGGAAAAAATAGTTCCACTCCCCAGCAGAGCAAAGTGGCTCAAATCATGCACAGAGGGTTGGCCCTTCTGCCTGGCTTCCATCTGATCTCCTGACCCCAGGGATCTGTATGGGCTTTTCTCCCCTCCACTCTTGCCTTGAGTAGAAGCAAAAGAAGGAGCCACAGAATTAACCATATAGGAGTAATTTACTAAATGATATGATGTTTTGGTGCTGGGACTAGGAAGGGTGACTGTTAGTTTTGTTAGAATAAGCAGTTAGGTTTTAATAGGATGCCTGGAGTCCATTTTCCAGCAAAGAGGGAGTTCGGGGTCAGCTAACAGGAGAGTCAGAGGCCTATCCTGATAGCACTCCAAAACAAAGCCGCAAGAAAGCAAACCAGACAAGCCCGAGACAAAGAAGGCCAGAGACTCTGTCAAGTAAGGGAGAAAAGCTCGAAACCTGTTCCCAAAGAAATCTCCTTCCCAAGTAATAAATATTCCACCCCCTGGGTAACACTGTCAATAAAAGCTAGAGAGGGGCACTTGGGTGGCTCAGTGGGTTAAAGCCTCTGCCTTCAGCTCAGGTCATGATCTCAGGGTCCTGGGATCGAGCCCTGTGTCGGGCTCTCTGCTCAGCAGGGAGCCTGCTTCCCCCTCTCCCTCTGCCTGCCTCTCTACCTACTTGTTATCTCTCTCTCTCTCTCTCTCTGTCAAATAAATAAATAAAATTTTAAAAAAATAAATAAAAGCTAGAGACCCAAACCCTGGCGCACACGTCTCTCCCTTAAGCTTGCCTGCTCTCGTATCCTAAGAGTAGACTTTTGCTGTCATCAACTTTCCTACTATGTGGGATCCCTCCTTGAATTTTTGCTTGCAAGGAGACTGAGCCCCCAGGCACATCTCAGGGACAGGCTAGGCAGATGCCTCAGGACCCGGGGTCTCCCCAATCTACCCTGCAATAGTTTCCCTAGACTACTTCTGGTGATTTTCACTCACTAAAGAATATAAAGGGAAATTAAATAGAGTAACACATATGTCATACTTATCAGATTTTTGCAACAAGAATACACACCCGACTTAAACTTGGTCCAGAGCTTTAGCCACGTTCTCCCTGCAGAGGGCAAGAACTGGCCAGAGCTTGACTCTGCCAACCTTTTGCCACAGCCTGTGACGGCCAGAGCCGGGTTTGCCAATGTAGCCGAGCATGTGCAGTTCCAGATAGCCCTGAGAAAAAGACCACCGGAGGCTGGGAGGCTCTTGCTTGCTCCTGGTTAAATAATTACTTCTCTTTGTTCATTGATCATTTCAGAGCTTGATCCAATTACTGCACCATTGCTGCTCTCATTCAGAAAATGTACAATGCCCATATAATCTCAAACTGACAGGATGGACGGCTACTCTGCTCTGCAAAGGCATACCAGGTCTTTAATTCTTTTCAAGCAGACCATTTTCTGATTAAAAACTTTTGAATTTCTGGTTAAATACTCAGGAAATATCTTCAGAGAAAGACTCTGTAATGTATCCAGTGCCATTAGGGTGACTTCAGATCAGGTCATTGTTGGTAGAGCTCCTTGGGGCTCTGTTAGAAGACTTTTTTTATTTTCTATACAAATGCTCAAGGCTTATGTTTGCACACAGTTAATTTGCATTTTTATGGGGATGAACCCATTTTGTATGCCAGGGAGTCGTCTGTGGATTTTGCACAGGATACTTTTTTTTTTTTAATGCATTTAACATAATGAAGAATAGATTGCTCGATATTAAAGCATAGAGGTTAGTACAAAATATTTGAAAATGTGTTTCATCTAGACACATTAAACTGAGAAATATTATATCTTTCTCCTTGAGAACTGAAATCTATGCAATTCAGACAGAGTGTATATTTATATAAGTGTGTGTGTGTGTGTGTGTGTGCATGTAGGACTCACATACCTGATTAGTTCTTTTATAGAAGAGTGACTTTTTGTAAAATTCAATAAAAAAATAATGAAGTTATACAGAGTACGCAACAAGAAATGTTAAAGTTGCCAGAATTCTACAACTGCTGTAGAAACCCCATAACTGAAGATATTTAAAATTAAACAGAAAACATCATAAGCAGAGATAACACAGAGGAAATTAGCGTGGATTCTTTTCCGAAAGAAATGGAGGGAACAAACTGGGAAATAGGACCGTGGCTCCTAGGAGGGAGCTGGAAATTTTTAAGTAGCATTACAGTATTAATCATAAGGAATAATTCATTCGTTTAGTAAACATATATTGAGTCCTCATCTATACAAAGCACCGTCAAGTCACTGTACGAATATGAGGATAAATAAGACACAATCCCTACTCTAAGCTTATAAAAAATGGAAAATAACCAAGAATTGCCAATGTTTTCTCGTCTCGTGAGTCTTGTTTTTTAGCTCCAGTTTTCCATGTGAAAAAAAAAACAAACACCTCTCTGAGCAGTGGTGCTTCGCTACTCAAAATGGGGTCCGTGGATCAGCGGCATCACCTGGATGCTTGTTAGAAATGCAGTCTTGGCCACACCCCAGGCTGACTGAATAAAAACGTACAATTAACAAGATCCCCAGGTGATTTACATGCACGGCAAAGTCTGAGAAGCACCGGTCTAGTGGTCTGCTTGCCAACATGTCTAATTGCACCAAAGCTCTATTTCAAAGCAATTAATTTCCAAATTATAAATTATATCTCTCTAAAAAAAAAACACACACACACACTTTGATTATGTCCTTCCTTGTTCAAAATCCTTCAGTAGTTTCCTAACATTTTCACCTTGGCCTTGCTGGCATCCTACAGTCAGACCTACTTATATATTCTTCTAAAAGATGACACACCTGTGTATACACACGTGTGCACGTGCACACACACACACACATTCAGGAATCTGGTATCGCCATCCCCAGACACTCCTTGCATTCATTTTTGCCTGGCTTCTTTGTTCATTAGACCACCTCTGACTCAAACGATGTTTCTTGATTTTGGTTGCCCATTAGAAGCCCTTGGGAAAGATTTTAAAATCCTGATACTCAGGCTTTACACCAGACCAAGTTAATCAAAATCTCTAGAGGGGCTGCCCACAGCACACACATTACTATTTTTACAGCTCCCCGGGGTGACTGCAATATGCAACCATGGCTGTGAACCACTGGCCTAGAAAATCTTCCCTCCTCCCATTTGTGTTCTGAAATCCTACCTATTTTTCAAGATGGAGATCAAACGCCCCATGTTCAACCTCCTGATCATTCCAGTCCACTGGGATCTCTTCCCTGCAACCCACAGACGCCTTTCCTCAGTGCTTTCTCTTGGCAAATTACAACAAGTACCATGCAGGTGCTTGCATGTAGTACAGCCTCAATATTATTTTTTTAATGAAAAATTTACTCAAACTACATTTTCCACTGAATACCTGGAGAAAGACTGGGAGCGAAATGTGATTCCCATCTCCCACTAATGATAAACATGCATGATAACAACAGAGCATAGCAGGGAGTGAGGCACTGGACACATAGGAATAGGACAGTTGAGAAGAGATAAGGGAAAAAAACAGGGAAAGGGGATGTCCTTGCAGTTTCTGATCTCCTTCCTACCTAGTTAGGTAATGGCAGGTCACCACACAACCTAGTTGCCAAAGTCAGGAAGACCCCTTGTCTTCATTCTTATTTTCTTTATTCTTTGTCTCTCTCCAATATGTAAAGTCAAGGAGGGCAGGGAATTTTATCTGTTTTATTATTCCCCATTGTGTGGAAAAGTGTGTGGCACAGAGAAGGTGTGATGGTTAATTTTATGCGTCAACTTGGCTGGGCTATGGGTACCCAGATATTTGCTTAAAGATTATGCTGGGTGTACCTGTGAGTGTTTCCGGGTGAGAGTAACACATGAATCAGTCGACTGAATAAAGCAGATTGCCCTCCCCAGTGTGAGTGGCCTTCATCCAACCTGTGGAGGCCTGAACAGAACAAAAAGACTGAGTAAATGATAAGTTGCTTTATCTGCCTGTCTTCAAAGTGGGCATTCATCTTCTGCCCACTTGAGACTCTTACTTGAACCAGAACTCATACCATCAGCAATCCTGGTTCTCGAGCCTTCAGACTCTGACTGGAATGACACCATTAGCTGTCCTGGGTCTCCAGCTTGCCAACTTCAGATCTGGAGACTTCTCAGCCTTTGTAATCACATGAGCCAATTCCTTATAATAAATCATATACGTCATTGCCTGTGTTTCTCTGGAAAATCCTAATACAGATTTTGGTACCAAGAGTGATCTTAGGGCAGTAGAGTGTTAAAGATGAGTTTTCTGAATTGGTTCTGAGGTTCCTGGAATTGACTCTCTCATCTGATTAGATTTAAAGACACTAATGAATGTATTTCCAGTAATAAAGAAAACACTTGTAGTCCATGCATCAAGTATTTAGAGAGATACGCAAAATATCTGCATTGGATACTCTTAATCAACCGCTTATAGGAAGCGAGAAGCTGGGTGACTCTGTGTATGGTACTTTTGAACATTTTGGGGAAACTAACAGATATAATGTTGGTCGGTTGTTTCTAATGTCATTGAACGAAACAGTGAAAGAAAAGGATAAGGTCAGAGATTCCAATTCCCAGCTCCTGTGCCACATAAACGGCCTCAGAGCTTGTGTGTGTGCCCTGGAAGAGAACTGTATCCCCTGTAGCCAGCCATAGGGCTGAAACTGCTGCTAATCAGATGCAGAGCTTCATCCTGTGAAGGGGCTGAATCCCAATGCCAGTCAAACCAGCCCCTCGAGGTGCCTACCATTAAAGTGAGGGCATTGACTTGGAAAGAATGGGATCCCATAAGCCGGGTTGGAGACATTTGGAAAGTCCCTTATGAAGCTGGGGACGTTGAGCCCCCAAATTCTGATGAATCTTTGCCAGGAGAATTGGCACCCTCATCCCAGTAGAAGCAACCTCCCCACACCCAGTAGTGGCAGCTCCTTCAACTCACAGTGATGTCTACCCATCTTTCCATGCCACTTTGAGTGGATTAACCCTGCATGGACTCAGGAAATTACCATGCAAAACAATGCTGATTCTCCCCAGGATTTCCCCCACCCCCCACCTGCATCTTTGCTTCTAGACCTCCAACTATATACAAATCCCAGCAGGTCCTAAAGGTGAGGTACACCTTTAGGAAGTGTGTTACACTCCCAGAGAACTATTCGAGTTTTCTACTTTATATAGACAGAAATCTGGGGCAGATGTGAGGGAACAGATATAAATGTTGTGGGATAATGATGGGAGGAACATAAAATTGGATCACACCGAATTCATGGATACGGATTCACTAAGCACAGATTCTGTATTTAATGTTGAAAGAAGTTTGAGGTGTTAGGAAGGACTCTAACATTTTGTTTGGTCGGTTGACTGAAATATGGACCAGAAAGTGGCTCATGATGAGCAAGTCAGAAATACCAGACCAGTCTTGACTGAATATAGAAGAAGGTATTCAAAGGCTTTCAGTGGATTTGTCATTTAAGACCTACTCACCCCACCAGGAGGGTCCAGAAATATCTTTCACCACTATTATGAGAAATAAATTTGTAATTGGAGCCATGACATCTTTGAAGAGTTCAAAGTGATTACTTTTGACTGTTGGCCAGATCTTATAGTGAGAATTACAGTCACTAAATTGGGAAACATAAATGCAATGGGAGTAATGGAATTCTGGGGTGACAGGGGCTAAGAGGCAGCCCTCAATCTTCAAAGGCAAGGTGAATGTGGTTACTGTACTAGACAACAGAATCAAAGCAGCAATCAGAATAGTATGACTTGTACAGATCTATGGCACTCGCTGGTTGATTATGGTGTCCCTAGAAATAAAATAGATAAGAAGCTTACCTACTAAATTCTTACTTGATCTATACAAACAAAAATACTAGGCCAACTGAACAAAAGTCTTACCTGAATCATAAAAACAGAAAGTCATGGTCCCTCAATCCATTCCCACACTTGAGCCAGTGTACTGATCCAGTACCCATTCAATGAAAGGGAGGCCGGTACACATGTATGCAGCTATTAATCTGGCAAAACATTTTCCTTTGTACCTCTTAATAAAAACCACCAAAAGCTATTTGTTTAGCTAGGAAAAATGGTAATACACATTAACTGTCCTACATCAAAGGTATATCAACTATCCAACCCCATGTTATACTCAGCTTGTAGAGATCTCGATTGCCTTTTTCTTCCACATGATCTCACACTGATCCATTATATTGATGATACTATACTGACTTGACCTGGGGAGCCAAAAGCAGCAACTACTCTCGACTTTTTGGTAAGACCTATGTGTGCCAGAGGACAAGGAATAAGTTCAACAAAAGTTCAGGGGTTCTACCTCAGCAAAATTTCTAGGGGCGTAGTAGTGTGAGGCATATTGAGATACCCCTTCTAAGGTGAAGGATAAGTTGTTGCATCTGACCACTCCTACCACCAAGAAAGAGGCACAGTGCCCAGTGGAACTTTTTGGATTTGGGAGACAACACGTTCCTCCTTCAGGTGTGTTACTCTGACCCATTTACCAAGTCACCTGAAAAGCTGCTAGTTTTGAGCAAGACTTCAAATAAAAGAAGACCCTGCAACAGGTGTAGGCCACCATGCCGGCTGCTCAGCCCCTCGAGCCCCATGACCCAACAAATCCGACAGTGCTTAAAGTGGCAGTGGCAGTCAGGGGTGCTGTTTGGAGCCTTTGGCAGGCCCCTTAAGTGAATCATGGAGCAGCCCCTTTGGATTTTAGAGTGAAACTCTGCCATCCTCTGCGAATAACTATTCTCTTTTTGAGAAACAGCTATTGGCCTGCTACTCAGTAGTAGGAACCAAACCCTTAACCAGGTTACCATGCAACCTGTGCATCATGAACTGGGTGGTATCTGACCCAACAAGCTATGAACTTGGGCATTCTAGCAAGTGGAGTTGATATATGTTAGATCAGACGTGAGCCAGCTCTAAAGGCACAAAGAAGTGACTCCCACCACACCGCTACCTCTTCTCTCTCCCAGCCTGCATGGAAGGCTTCATGAGGAGTACCCTACAATCACTCGACAAAAGAGAAGACTTGGGTCTGGTTTACAGATGGGTCTTCACACTATGCAGGCACTACCCTAAACTAGATGCTGCAGCCCGATGGCCTCCTTCTGGGACACCGCTGGAGGACGGTGGTGAAGGGAAACCGCCCTCCCTCCTCCCCTGCAAGTGGGCAGAACTTCAAGCAGTGTACTTGGTTCTTTACTTTTCCTGGCACCAGAAGTTCCTAGATGTGTAATATACACTAATTCACGGGTTGGAACCATAGTTTGGCTGGATAGGCAGGGACTTGAAAATAACATAATTAGAAAATGGGTGAGGAAATTTAGAAAGAGGTATGTGGAAACTTCTCTGAATGGGCAAAAGACAAAAGACATGAAGATGTGCATGTCCCATGTGAATGTTTACCAAAGGGTGACCTCTTTAGAGGAGGATTTTAATAAACAAGTAGATAGAAAGACCTGTTCTGTGGATACCAGTCAGCCTCTTTCCCTAGCCACCCTTGTCATGGCTCAATGGACTCATGAACAAAGTGACCATGGTGGCAGGGATGGAAGTTATGCATGGGCTCAGCAACACGGACTTCCACTCACCAAGGCCAACCTCTGCCCCATCTTCCAGCAGCAAAGACCAACACTGAGTCCCCAATATGGCACCATTTCACAGGGCGATGAGCCAACCTGGTGGCAGGTTGATGACATTGGACCACTTCTTTCATGGAAGTGTATTTCTTACTGGAATAGACACTTATTTTGGATATAAATTTGCCTTCTCTGTATGTTATCCTTTTCCCAAAACTACTGTCTGTGGACTTTACGGAATGTCTTATCCACCACTATGGCATTCCACACAGCACTACTTCTGAACAAGGAACTCACCTCATAGCAAAAGAAGTGTAGCAATGGGCCCATGCTCATGGACTTTTCTGGTCTTATCATGTTCTTCAGGACTCCATAAAGTAGCTCGTTTGAAGGAACTGTGGAACGGCCTTTTAAAAGCTGTTTCAGCTCTAGCTGGGTGGTAATACCTTGAAAGTCGGGGGCAAGGTTCTCCAGAAAGCTGTAGATGCCTGGAATCAGCATACAATATATGGTGCTGTTTCCCCCATAGCCAGAAATCGAGGGGCAGAAATGGGAGTAGCACCATTCATTGTTACCTCTGGTAATTCACTAGCAAAATTTTTGCTTCCTATTCCTGCAAACTTATGACCCGCTGGCCTAGAGGTCTTAATTCCAAGGGAAGAATGCTTCCACCAGAGACACAACAATGATTCTATTAAATTGGAAATTAAGACCACTGCCTGGCTACTTTGGATTCCTCATTCCTCTGCATTAATGGGCAAAAAAAAGGAGTTACTGTGCTGGCTGGGATGACTGATCTCCACTACCAAGAGGGAATTGGACTACTGATTCACAGTGAAAGTAAGGAAGAGTATGTCTGGAATATAGGAGATCACTTACAGCATCTCCTAGTATTACCACATCCCTTTGATTAAAGTCAATGAAAAAGTACAACAACCCAATTCAGGCAGCACTACTACCAGCCCAGAACAAGAATGAAGTTTTTAGTCTCTCCAACAGGTAAAGAACCACAATTAGCTGAAGTGCTTACTGAAGGTGAAGGGAATACAGAATGGGTAGCAGAAGAACACAGTTATAAATTCCAGCTCCAACAAATGCTTTACAGTTAGTTTTTCTAATGTCCAAGAGCCTCACTCCTTCCTGCCCTTCCATAGATTGTCCTGACTGCTCAGAATGACTCCCTAACCTTCGTCCACCAGGACAACTCCTTTCATTGTTCAAAATCAAGTTAAGTGACAACTCCTCCAAAAGCCTTTGTAACCAACAGTGGTAGCACATTGGTCTATATCTCTTCCTCTCCATTGAAATGTGGGTGGTTTGAAGGCAAAGTCTACATCATTTCATCTTCCAGCCAAAGCCCATAGAACAATGTCTCCCACAAAATGTATATAATTGAACTCTGAAGCTTATCGAGGAAAAATTCTAGTTAAAATACTTTTATAATCACCTCATTATAGCTTGATTACCTCTGTAACACTCTCCCCAAAAAGGTTACATTCTGTGCTACTGAAGTTTAGAACTTCAAAATACAACACTTAACTATGGATACAATTCAACCCATAACACATGCATCATTTTATCCTCACAATAATCCTCTGAGGTAAATACTATTACTATCTTCATTTCATAGATAAGGACATTATGAATTGATGAGATCAAGTGGGTTTCCCAAGGACACAAGGATTGATAAAGCAGACTCATTTTATTTTGTTTGTGAGCAGGATTTCATTTATTCATGGCAGGATTATTCATAAAGTACATGCACTAATTCTAAAATATTTGGTAACAGCATCTAAAATATCCATTTTTGTTATATTTTGGAGGCAAATGGTATTATACTCAGGAATTATAAAATCAAAGTTGGCAGTCTTCCTGGCATTCATTGGGTTCAATTCATTTACTTCATACATGTAAAAACCAAGGCCTGGGATATGTAAATTTACTCACCTGTAGTCACAGAGCACTTTGGTAGCAAGACTTAACCAGAATGCAGGTGTCTCAGCCTAAACTACTTTCTGTACTGTGTCTTTGACTCATGAAGCATAAAGCCAGCCAGTCTTAGTGGAGGGTCCCTGGATTTGTGTGAACTTTGCTACTAACAAATATATCGCACTGATTAATTATACTGTTGTTCATCCAGCAGACATTTATGAGAATCTACCATCCACGGAGACAATACACATCATGATTAAAAGCATGAGCCTTGGAACCATATCACTCAGATCCTGGTATTGTTAATTACTAAGTAACCTTGGGAAAGGAACCAAACTTCCTATCATTCTGACTCCTCATCTGTGCAATGGGGATCATGATAGCTCTTCACTCCCAGAGTAATAACAAGAATTAAATAAGCTAACACATGCAAAGAACTTAGTAAGTTACCTGGCATATAGTGATATTCAGCAAACATTAGCTCTTAGATCTTACTCTGTGCTGAGACCTGTGCTAGGCTCTGGAGACACACGTGTTAAAGACAAATGCAGACAAACCAGTACAGAGAAATTCCACTGGAGATCAGTAAGCATAATATTATTATAGGCTTGTAGAAGAGGCTGTAGGAGTCTTTTAACTGGCCTGGATAAATTCTATTATATCACATCACATTCTAGGCTAATATGGTGGGACATTAGAAAGCATCTCTGGGTAAAATTTTGCATTTTTCAATCAATTCTACCAGGCCGGCCAGGGAAGGCTGCCCAAAAGAGTTGTTACTTGAGCTGTGTCTATAACTTACGTAGATAAAGAAAAAAAGAGGAACGCTCCAGGCAGAGGAAAGAGACATCCTCAAGGACACTCAAGCACTTCACTAAGGCTAGATTTTGAGGATTCTTGGGGGTGGGCTGTGGGTGGGGAATGATAGGAGATGAGAGTGGAGAAAGAAACCAGACTCAGACAATAGAAGGCTGTGTCAAGTCGTTGGGAATCGAGCCTGACAAAAATGGAAAGCCTAGAACGGATTTTTAAGCAGGAAAGCAGAGTGGTTTAACATCTGTTAACCTCACTTTCTACCGTCTATTGGTCTCACTTACCACACTCCCCATAAGATGACTAGGTTAGGCAAGATATTTTAGACATTAGATATCGAATGGATTTGTCCTTTCCAGTTCCAGAATTTCCTTTATTCTGCAACAAATCTCTGTAGATTTCAATACAAAGAAACTTTAGATTTGTTTGGCAATAATGAAAGTGGAATGGTTGATGGTACTAGGGCAGCTTAATGTAGTAAAGAAAGCCCATTTTAATATGAGACACCCAAATTGAAAATTCCTGTCCTCGTCATAAAGCATGTCCTGAGCAATATGCAACGAGGTTACAGATCAACTGCAATAGCTACATCATGTCGCTCTCGAAAATGAAATAGTACCAACGAAGCCTGTAAAAAACAGTAATGAGAAACAGGATGCTATGTAATTAATAAAATACTGTTTCACAACAGGATTTGCAAAAAGGCACGATCAGCTTGTTGGGATATGAGAAGTCAGGGACTAATGACTAGCGTCCCTTAAGCCTTCAACTAGTTGCCCCACTGTATGACCTACGGCCCATCCATTAGTGTTTGCATAGCTGCAAATTTTTGAAACAGAGACTTGTCTGAATAGGAAATGTGCCCCTGTTGGGGGGGAAAATTGGCAACAGCTGCCATTACTGGGCTAGTAAGCTGCCAGTTTGATTCTTTGAGGGTTTTTTTTAATCTTTTTAATACATATTCTGAAACATTGATCTAGCAGCAACTTCTCTCATCCCCTTCAGCCCCGCTTGACCAGCATCCAACTTACCTATTCTTCTTAGCATAACTTAATTTCAATTATATACATAGGTCATAAGTTTTCACAGTTAAAACTGCATTTAAATTGAGGCCAGCCTTGCTTTCTGAATTGCTTCCTTAATAAGCATTTCACTGAGGACGACTAGTGTATCCAGTACACAAAATTACACTCTGTGGATTTAATTTTGTGGAATAGTAGAAAAAGCAACACCATCTATTCCTAAGTCAAAAACCCATAAAAGGATGGAATGAGTTTTGTCCAAGGCAAAACTTTAGAGAAAGCTAAAACGAGTTAAATTGTAATATAATGGCAAAGACGGACAGACATATTTCCAGCCCTACTAGCAGATTCTCTTGATAACCCATATACGCCAATTATGTAAAAGTTGGGTCCAAACAGCCAAAATGGAAACTCCTTGAGGGCAGATAAAATAGTTTGTCTTTATACCCACATCTCATCACAGGGCCTACTACAGCACAGATGCTCAGAGAATGTGTGCCAAATTGTGAACATTAGGATGGCTGTAGAACTCAACCAATCATTTCTACTTCTGAACGCGTTCTCTTCTCAATGGAAAACAATACCTTATGGAACCACTGGAATATTTTTTAAAACAGGTATCCCTTTCCTCCCTCTCCGTGGAGCTTCCGATATGTTTAATGGATTTATCACCCACCACAATAAAACCTTGTAATTTCAGACCAGAGGCTCCACATCTACCATATTTTATGTGTCTCTCATTGGTGTTTTTTATTTTCCCGGATTATATTGCCCTGAATGGCAGGGACCACATTTTTATCTGCCTCACTTTTAATCACCCCCCCATAGCATCTAACACAGCGACTTAAGCATAAGAGGCAAGGAAATGTTGAGAAAATGAGTTAAATCAATCAAACAAGCTTAGTCATCCCTTCTTCCTCTCCCCACACTTTAACCTCATTTTACACATAAGGAGATTGAGGCTTTGAGAAACTAACTTAATTGTTCAGGGAGACATAGCCAATTACTGGCAAGGTTTCCAAACTGCTGCCTTCCTTGTACTGCTATTTCTGGGAGAGAAAATTGTAAAAGAAATACACTAAGAGAGAAAAGCTTATTGATACTGAAAGTTGTAAGTAATGTACTACAAGGGAAAGTCAAGCCATTACAAATGTAGCAACAACATTGTAATTTGATCAAGGCATGGAAACAGACAATCTCCTAGAGCCCCCCTAATGTCAGTTTCCAGTTTCCATTTCTTACAGAGTTAACATTTGCTGACTGCTTATTATATGCCAGGCCTGTGGTGCCAAATAAACACTTTACAGAGATTATTTCATTTGCTTTTCAAAGCATTACTCCAAAACTGACATCATTATCCACATTTTTATGGATTAAAAAAAAAAAAAAAACACACCCACAAAGGCTCCAAATGCTAGAATGACTTACTCAAGATCATAGAGCTCAGTGTGGTAGACCTAGCATCTCAACCCAGGTCTGTTAACTCCAAAGACCATCCTCTTTCCATTAGGCACTTTTCCTTCTTGCCAATAAAAATTAATGAAAATATTTTAAAGATTTTTCCAATACCATTTGCAATGTGCTGCTAAATATGAAGGTTTCCCACTTTTATCACAGAGGGTATAAGTGCCCTTTTAACATCAGGGTACCCTCTGTCTGTAGCCTCCTCTGCATTGGAGAGGGGAAGCTAGGCACGGCCTTCCTGGAATCCCCTTCCTCACCCGGTTCTGGCTGAGAACTGGCTGTGTGGGCCCCCTGATGTGGGAGACAGAAGGCAGGAAGCGAGGAAAAACCATTATTCTCAGGCAACTTCAGGTAGACACATGTGAGGTCTGTAGCAGCTTCCAGGCTGTGCAAGGGGGCCCAGAGAGTGAGCAGTAGATGGCTGAGATGGTGGCAAGAGCTTTCTAGAGTCCTTGAGATTCATAGAAGGTGCCAGGAGACCTCTGGGAAACAACCAGTAGCTACATCATCATTGGTGGCTTCCTGAATCTTTGCCTCTCTAGCCTTTTCAACTTCTACAAACCTGCAATCCCATGGAGAAAAGCCTCCATACTTGGAATACATTAATAGTTCTGCTCTCCTGGCTGAACCTCTGGCTGATTACGGATACCTACGTCAATTTCAAAATTCCAGGTCAAAACAAAATCAAACATACTAAATTTATGACTTACCAATACCCTAACCTTTCCCCTTCATCTCCCCCCACAGCAAAGCCTCAACAATTTTATACGTAAGACTTTTCTCTCTTTGTAGAATTCCAGTCACTTTTTGTGGACCCTAATATAAGTTGGTAAAGGAAACTGTAGACTTTCTCCTTTCGACTGTTTTAGATTAAGATAACCATCCTTTTTGATATTTTAGGGTATTGTTTTTTTCTTTTTTTTTTTTTTCTGGAATCAGGGTCTATTCAAGGAACATTTGTTGAGAGGTCTTCTGATATTACCATTTTGTAATTCCCTCTGGCTGGTGACATAAAAACAACAATGTTGCAGAATACTGGATGTGTGAGTGTGTATGTGTGTGTGTATGTATAATGTATCTATATAATTTAATTGCTAAGAATGTTCCCTGGGGAAGACATCTGTTATGCCAATATAAAAAAATTTAAATGAACACAATCTAGCTGTTTTAATTCCAAAATTAAAACTGCCAAATTTGTAATTTGATGGCAAACTGCCTCTGAATTTTTAATTATTCCTATTTTCTTCCAAAGCCACTAGATGGTGGCTCTGCTATGGAAACCCTCATAGTCATGAAAACTTTCTCCATCTCTATTACAGCATTACTGGAGCATACACTGTGAAGGGAAAATCTATTTCTAAAAGAAATGAAGACATAGTAAAAAGAGCCAAGGAAAAGCTAGAGAGAATAGGTTACTAGGAAACTTCTATTGCTTTCACTGACGTCTGCCTTCAGGATCTTGGGCTAATGGACGTATCACCTCCTCACTGTAGCCCAATCCCTTCTGGGTGTGTGGAACTAAAAAATCACACAGAGTGGCTTTTCTAGTAAAGTATGAAGCCGAGTCCCTCTCAGAGGTAACATTTGGTAAGTCCCTACATGCTGGAGTTGAAGGAGATAAAATAAAAATTCTATTGTGGCTTTTAGGATTTGAATGATTAATGCTGTCATTAAGCAAGATAGAAAACAAAGGAAAAGAATCTCGGGAGAGGAAAATACTGAGCCACGTATATGATATGGTACATCTAAGGGGCCACTGGGACTCATTCAGGGGTTGGCAGGAGATGATGCCAGAGAAAGGTAAGTAAAAGCCAAAACATGAAGGAATTATGTAGCACACTAAGGAGTTTAAATTTTATTCTATGGCTACCAGGGAGCCATTGAAGGGTTTTAGGGAGAATAACCTGATCAGACTCGAATTTTAGACAGTTCGTGTTGGTGCCACTACAAAAAAATATAATGAAGAGAAAGAAGAGAGAAGGAAGACTCATTATCTACTTGACTGTTTCTTTTAAAACCTTAGTCGTGAGGCTGCATGGGGCTCTAGTCTCAGAGCTCTCTCCTTGCACGAAACTTTCACTACTCCTTAGATCTGTATAACTGAGATTGCAATTCTTAATATGAAAAATATCTAAGGTAGTTGAGAAAGGATAGGAAATGGTTTCATGCCTGTTTCTGTAAGGTGAATTAGCTCTGCATCACTCAGGGACCCACGGGAAACCGACGGCACACTCAGAGTAGTTTAACTGAAGAGATTTCAAATGAAGAGAGTATCAACAGAGATGTAGGCCTGATTAAGGAACCAACAAAGAGAAGGGTGAAGCAACCGGGGGCTAGCAACGGCAATCAGAGACAAACCATGGTATTTTAGCCCATTGAAAATGGCAGCCGTGGAAGAGCAGCCACCTAGGAAAAGCTATGGCTACACAGGACTATAGCCATGGCCAGAAAATTCCCACCAGGCAGGGAAGCAGCGAGGGCAATGGATGCATGAGCTCTCTTCTCCTGCCCTCTGATCTCCAGCTGGTGTCTCTGCCTGGCCAAAGAGTAAGGAACCCCAGGTGATACAGGCCATAGAGGTCAGCTTTCCAGAGCACAGAGCAGGGCAGGAACAAATATAGCTCTACGGAGACAAATGGACAAGAACCAGCACAAGTGCATTAGGGGGGCCCAAGGAAAGGAATCCATCATGAAGAGTTGGGAGAAACAGAGATCAAGTGATCCAAAGCCAAAGAAGAAAGGGATTTTAAAGACAGATTAAGGAATAGTGAGGTAGCCTCTGGCATATGTAGCTAAGTTTTAATTATTTAACCAAACCCAAGTTCCATGACAAGTAACAACTTGAAATCTTGGTGAGGATGCAAACTTGAGTTCTCAGCTGGTGTGGAGAGCACATCACTTAGCAGGGAGCACCCACCTCTCTAAGTGGCTTCCCTTGCTTCCCCTTGCTGTCAAGGATGCATTAACCCTCATTAGGAATCTGAATCAGCAAAATCCTTTAGCTGTCATCTATTGCAAGTTACCATGGCATGGTGGGCTATAGTGATAACTCGAGGATCTAGGGTACATAACGTTCTGGAACATATTTCACCTAAGCGTCGAGTGTCTACTATGCCACAGAGGTGGTAACTACGATGAATATCAAAATTTTATCCACCATATTTGGCAATTAGAAATTACCGAAGGTTTTGATATGGAAGTTTCCTGAAATACTGAAGTGGAGGCCCATGGAAAGTGGGTTGGGAGAGGAGGAGCAGAAGCCAGAATGTAGATGATTAGGAAATGAAGGGGAGGGAAGGAAGTCGGCGGGGAAGGTAATGCATCCTTTCAAACAGGATATGAAGAGGAGTAACTTGGCTGTCACTCCTGGGTACAGAAGGCTTTCTCAGAGTTTGATTAATGAGGAAAGAAAATGTGTAGGACGGAAGCACCGTACTAGAGATATCTCCCTCATAAATCTTGGAGACCTGGATAATTAGAGGACTGGAAAGCTAACGTGTGATGTGGAGTAAAGGCATGAGGGGCCAGAAGGGCCTGTGTTTAGACGTCATGTCCCTGTGAGTATGAATTCTGTTTCTGTTAACTAGTGAATCACCAGAGATAAGCTCAGCAGTTCATCTGTTCCATGTGGGGGAGGAAAGTGGGATGATCTGAGGTAGCACCCAGCACGTCCTCTTTAGCATCTAAGGCTCCAAGCGGACGGGCCCTTGGCAGAGATACAGGCTACAGTCAGTCGTCGGCTTTGGTCGTCCTCATGGTCCATTCACCTTGAATGACAGCAGCAGGAAGACTTCGCATAGCTGGGGTCCTCTGAATGGGTTCATTTTCTCCATATCACTGTAATGTTTGCAGCAGGTCAAGGAATAACACTAAACTAGAAGACAGCAAATCCGAGTCTTAGCCCCAGTTTTTCAGTAACTGGATGTGTGACCTCAGACAATTCATTCACTACACATCTATTGAGTATCTAGTGCAAGTCTGGTACCACATCAAGCTCTGGGTATGGGACGAGGAACAGAGGCAGTATGGAACTTGTGAAAGAGACAAACAGCTAAACAACCACAATACAACGTCCTAACAACTGAATGGTACGTGTAGTGAGTGGAGCATAACCTTTCAAATGAGGCGCTGTAATACCCCTGTGGCATCAGGGGAGGCTTCACGGAGGAAGTGGTAATTAATCTGAGCAGTTTGAGACAAGTCAGATGGAGACAGTCCCTTCCCCTCTCTGAACCATGGTTTCTATAAAAAGAAAATGGGGATGGTTGCTAAAAGATCCCTCAGATCCCTTTTGGCTATTATAGTGTGTGATCTGATTTTTCTATGATAGAACAGAGCTGGGGGGGGCGGGGGAACCTTGAAATACTGTCCATAAAAAAGATAAATGCTGTGCTTAAATTGCAGGGGGGAAAATGAGAAAAAGAAATGGTAGTGCTCAAAAACGAGAGAGAGGGAGAGATAGGGAGAGCAAGTGAGAGCACATTTTCTAGGGCTAAAGGATTTTTGTTTATTTTTTAACATAATACACCAAAAAATAAATACAATTATCCCAATTTCTGCCCACAGTTTTCAGCATTGTGCAGCCTTTATTTAATGATACATCAAAACACATTCTCTGCCAATCCCTCTGTTGCTTAGGAACCGGCAGTCAAGAGCCTAAGCTCAGAGACTCCAAAGTCGTCATTAAAAGGCTTTGTGCACTGCTATCAGGAAAATGCTAATTCCGTAAGCCTGCTTGATACCCTCCTGTTAGCAAGTTCCAGGAATGAGAACCCAGATCCTGCTAATTTGGCAAGTTCCCCTTTATTCGGCTCAGTGCGGTTTGTGCAAATAAATAAATAAATAAATAAATAAATAAATAAATAAATAAAAATAAAAGGCTGTCAGCCAAAAACTAGGAGCATTTTATTCTGAAGAGCCAGTTCTTGCTCAACACACTCCATGTTCTTGTCAAACCAGGATGGGAAAATTATTTACCCGCTGCCTGTATTCACTGACAGTTTTGTGCTCTGCAAGTCAGACTATTTCCAACTGCATCATTGCTCTATATCCTTTTCAGGCGCCTTTCGGTTTCATCACCCTTGACTTGTGCTTGAACAGGAAAGCAGAAGGAAACCCTTTTTTTGTTGGCTCTATGACAGGTGCCTCTTCGTAGTGTTAGGAATGCCAGCCGCCTCTGAGAGACTCCCCAGCTGTGGGACTCAGAACCCTGAGCTCCCAAGCCGCTCTCCTCGCTCACTCACACCCAGCCCCTGTCATCATCACTCTCCTTGACCTGACCTTGGGTCAGTGTTCCTGCTCCACATTTTTGGTCACCGCGGAACTGCAATATTGCGCTGTCACCACAAAAGTCACCTCTTCCAGCCATCCTCTGCTCCGCTGTCACTCCCCTTGTGGCAACCCGGCCCTCCGCTGGCTCCGTGCTGGGGGCTGGGAGAAAGCTCCCCCTTCCACAGTAGGTTCCTCGCCTCTTTCCTATTTCCTGGAGGTCAGCAGCCGAGACTGCTGCTTCCTCCTTCTGCTCTCAAAGCAGAAACTTGGGAGAGATGAGACTGCCTTCTCTTTCACTGGAGAGAACAGGAAGAGCCCCCTGCATTCAGAAATGCAGCATCTCTCTTCCCCTCTTTGGTAGCGATAGTTCTTCTCTCCGGGCACCTGCATGCCTGATCCACAGGGAGTCCTTGATTGTAGCAGCTGAGAGGTCGCTTCCCACCTTTACCTATGGGAATGTAATTGGCCTAGAGCCCAGCTGCTGTGCTCCACACAACTCATCACTGTGTCTACAGCAAGGCCTTGCCTCCTGGGCTGCTCCCAGTGGATACCTGAGGCCATAAGGCTAGGGAGGCAGACCCATTCCTGGGAGACACGGGACTGCTCCAACAGGCACCTTTGATTCCAGGACTCCACCAAAGGCCTCACAAACATTTCTTAGATCAAATAAATGTGATGCTTCCACCCAACTTGCCTTCCCAAGGCCCATTACAGTCCACCAGCTCCCCTGCCTCTCCCAGTTCCCTCCTTACTTTCTCAAGGGTTCCTCTAATACAACCTGGTCACACTGCATTCTGTCTTGTAATCTGCTCCTCGGGGGGCCTGAACCAGCACAGTTCTTCACCAGCTTGCCTCCTCTGGGTCTGTGGATGCATAGCCTCCCGGGTGAGACCCTCCCTGGGACTGCTCACTGGCACTGTCCCCTGTGAATTCTTCAGGAAACCTTTGCCTCATGATACTTGAGTGCTACACGGTGAAGGTGTTGGCCACTGGCCAGCTGTCTCCTAGCCGCATGTTAACTGCAGACTCTGGGCTAGTACACATCTGGAATACTTGATTGTCCCAATAAGCACTTCCTTCTCCAGCAGTATACCCCAAGCATGGTCGAGCATTGATGGCTCCCATGCATAAGGCCAGCTATCACCCAAATGAGTTTTAGGGTTTGGTCTTGAGTCCTATTAATCTCAGGAGACTATTCTGGTCCTGAGCTATGCCAAAAGGATTTTTCCCTGACCCTTCCAGCCTTCTGCCACAAAATGCTGAGTCTCCTTTCAAACTTGTCCATGTTTAAGAAACCCTAAGGTGGGCTAGAGAGTACTCAATGAGAGCACAGATCAGAAAGATTCTCTGAGTTCTGCCCTAGAAGGTTCTGAAATCCTGAGCACCCTAAAATCAATCCAGTTTTGAATGGTGCCCCAAACTCAACATATTCTAGGAAGAAACTGCTCTTAAATACATATTACTGAGTAGGCGTGAACCAAGCTTGCCTGTATGGTTGAAAACAGTGAAGGGGAGATACAGGAGTAACTATAGTCATTTCCTCTATCAATCTTGGGGTTCCACACAATATGTGTTTATGTTACAGCAAGAAATCTCAGATCCGAAAGAGGATTTGTAACATGGAGGTCAATGCCTCTGGGGTGGAAACTCTTTAGTGTCAACAGAAGAAAATACAATAGCTACTAAACTGCTTCTTGAGGCCCCAGAAACAGGGCTTCGCTGCCTTGGAACATCTTATCTGTTCTTTACCTGGTCCATGTGGAGGGGCCCAGAAAGAGGACAAAGTACAGACAGGCAAAATGATTTCCCCTCCTCTCATGGATTTGGAAAGCAATGGGCAAATTCATGCAAAACAAATTACAATGGCTGAAGACTAGAAGTGTCAAAGACATCTAAGAAAAAATGCATCATAATTGAAGACTGGCAGAAGATGGAGCTTTGAGAAGACCCCAATAATGGAAAGAAAACACACCTTTTACTCTATCAGGTTCTCTAGCCATTCCAAAGTGAATGCACAGAGCAGCAAGATTGCAGCCCAAAAATGACGCTCTCATTTGAGAAGCCAGGACCAAGTGCCTCCACGGAGAAGAGAAGATTTACCCTTTGAACAGGAGCTGAGCAGATGTGCTTTGATGTCTGCATGGCATTAGAACTTCAGTGTAAATCTGATGACCTCACCTCCCCACAGCCGTGATTAATTCTATTTATAAAATACAGCTCATCAGATCAAAGTTAATCTTTTCCATATCAGGCAGATGGTATACAGTGATGGGTGGCTCTGTCAAAGGGTATGAAACTAAATCAGACTGCTGTTCTTCATATGGGATTAGTACACTGGGCTTTTACCTTAAAGAGGAGAGATTCAAGGACTGTTAGATTGAAGGACTTGTAATACCTATCTGTTGATAACCTTAAATTCTACTCCAACTTTCTTCAAAAAGGTAAAGCTCCTCAAATATCATTGACTTGGTATTTACTGTCATCACTCACTTTCCAACACTGTCACGAATACATACACACACGTTTGTAGATTCTATGCCATTGAAATGTCTCTGTCCAAAGGGGAGTACAACCACTGAGAATGTGTACAGCTTCTGGAGTCAGATGCCTAGGACTGAATTCCACTTCTGGGGGTGCCTGGGTGGCACAGTTGATTAAGCATCCAATTCTTGGTTTCAGCTCAGGTCGTGATCTCAGGGTCATGAGATCAAGCCCCAGCTCAGGCTCTGCACTCAGTATGGAGCCTGCTGAAGACTTTCTCTTCCTTTCCCTTCTCCCCCACCCCCTGACACTCCCTCTCTAAAATAAATAATTAAATCTTAAAAAAAAAAAAAAAGAATTCCACTTCTGTCATTTATCAGTTCTGTGATCTTTGGCAACTTTCTTGACCTCATTGTGTCTGTTTCCTCATCCTTATAATGGAGTTAGAGCAGTACCTGACTCACAGGGCTGTTGTGAAGACTAAACAAATTAATCTATAAAGTATTTTAAACAGTGCCTGGGTCCCCACACGTCAGCTATAGCCTGACCGCAAAAGCTCAAAAGCATGACTTGTACCCTAGAACGTTCCAACTTGAAGCAAGGGGGCTGGTTTTTTGTTTCCCCGTGTCAGTCAGTTAAAAATGTAAACTTAGCAAAGAAGGTGTTCCATAGTGTTGGAGAAAGACTGAAGAACACCACACACACCCCAACGCCTCACCCCACACCCTCACGAACAACCCCATTACATAGGTAAATTGCCATTCAGCTTGGGGCAAAAATATCTTACTCTCAATGCATATATGCCTAAGAGAAAAAAGCAGCAAGCTCAAACATTTTCTGCCCTTCAGCAACATTGTTTGACTAGTTCCCTTAATTTTCTCTCACAGTTAGATCTCAGTATGGTTAATATTGGGTCTCTGTGGTATTAGGCCTCTGCAACATTAATACTCTTTAACTAAATGATTCTCATGAGTACCTGTGAACTGAATGCTGATTTGAGGACTCTAATTTTCCAGGGCATAAATGAGGTCATAGTAACAGAAGTAGCTCCAATTTCACTGGCTTATAATTTTGTTTGTCCTTAACACGCCCAGCCCTCTACCTTCTCCCCCTACCAAGTACTCCAGGAGTCTGCAAGGGCTGAGTCATGAGGGCTCACAATGAATCTGTCCCTTCCAGGTGTGGGACCTCCCTTGCAAGGTTCCTCTAGACATCACCATGATCTCCGCCACTGCTCTGCCCGTGCTCTGGGGAACACTGCAATATGGGCTTCTCAGCCTAGGTTCTGCTGGGGCTCTGATGTTTTTAAAAGCATCTTTTTAGGGATTAAAATAGCTCTTTCACTTTCACTTATAGTGCTTGTGCCCCAACAAGATTCAGACATGAATCCAACAAGGGGGATAGGACTGGCAACTCCAGAGGACGGACTCAATTCTGTGCTAAAATTGCTTCTCTTTTGCAATGACTGAGGTTTGCAAATGGGGTTCCTGGATAGATTTTCCCAGAGTCACCTCAGTTCTCACGCTAACTGTTGACTGGTTGAGCCCAGATGTATATCTATAAATTAAACCTGACCTAAGCCCAAATCTCGAGCCCACAATAGTGAAAGTCAGTGACCAACACATTGGGCCATAAATACAATTAGGTTTATTATTTTCCTTAAGGAAAATCTGAGTAAATCATTGTATGAGTTGGGGCTCTCTGGAGAAACAGAACCAATAGATTCTGTTCTGTATCTCTCTCTATGTCTATATCTACATATGTGTGTGCCTATGTATATCTAGATAAATAGATAAGTAAGTAGATGTCAAAAGAGAGAAAAATTTATTCTGAGGAACTGGCTCACAAGAATGTAGAGGCTGAGAAGTTCCATTATCTTCCATCAGCAAGTTGGAGACCCAGAAAAGCCAGCGATGTAATTCAATCCAACGCCAAAGGCCTGAGAGCCAGGGGAGAAGATGGTATAAATTCCAGTCCAAGGGCAGAAGACATGTCTCAGCTCAAGCAGTGAACAGGTTAAAAAACCGAGGGGAGTGGGCAGCATGGCAAATCTCCTTGCTGGCCTTTTCATTTTGTTCAGGCCCTCCGTGGATCAGATGATGGTCACCCACGTCAGGGAGGGCAATCTCCGTCACTGAGTCCACTAATTCAACAGCTAACTGCAACCAGAAACACCCTCACAGATACACCTAGAAAGAATGTTTAATCTGGGCACCCCACGGCAAGTCAAGTTGATCAAAAATTAACTGCTACAAGGACTAAACTCTTTAAGTGTTAACCAAGAATACAGCACTTTGTAGGAATCTAAGTGTTTGGCCCACAAAGCCTTTTCTTGTTGCTTGTTATGAAGCCATCATATCTCTTTTGCCAGAAAGAGCCAAGCCATGCTTGAAAATTTTACTGCCCTTCAGACACATGTATAACAACATCCACCATTTTCATATTTTTTTTCTTCCTAATAAATGAGATACGATGTGAGCTCAGAGGCAGAAAAATGCCATGAGGGATTAGGCTTTTTTACCAGTGAGAAGCTTTTCAGATCTAACAGCCTAGAGACTTCCTTACTACCACCAACAGATGGGACACAATACCCACCAATGAGTCATTATGGTCTTTGGTTGTTATTTTTCCTCCAGTTCAGCTGGAACGCATTCAGAAAAATAATACAAATTTCTGGAGCAGGTTTGCATTATAATTTTGGAGAGTAATCCAGGGTTTTTGTGTGTTTTTTTTCTCCTTGTCTATTTTTCACTGCGTTGAAAACTGAACCTCTCTCTGGTTCTATTTGGACTTCACTGGGAGGACGCAACTTGGCAAAACACAGTGACACCAGGCTACAAATGGTTTGTAAAAACATCAATGGTCCCCCATGGGAGTCAGTACATCTGCCATTCGAAATAGATTGTATTGGCTCTGCTGGCAGTGATATGGGAGCGTATAGGTAGTTATCACTAAAAGGCTTTTCATACATGTGACAATCAGATCCCCCAGTGCTCAGACATTATGTCCATTTTCTGACTCATCCATCATACGAATAAAATGAGAGAATAATGAGATCTGTTCTTCGTAGTTACCCATCATTTAGTGAGGATACCGGGCTCCATTTTTTTGGGTGGAAAAAGAAAAATAAATAAAAGACCTTCCAGTCCTAATATCTGACAGTCCGAGTAACTCATGAGCCCTGACGTCTCTCAGGCACTGCAAGGCAACAACAAGGCCTTGAGAAAGTAGGAGGGTGAAGCCAGCTGATCCCACCTGACAATTCCAGGCAGCTCCCCCTTCAACATGCTCCTCCTTAGCGTATCACTGCCCAGATGAAAATCTGCAGCTAAATTTAAATGTTCTTAACTAAACTAGAATAAGAGTTCATACTCTACAAGACTTCCTACTCTACGACCCTATGAATCCACTTTCAAGAATTTATTCTAAAAAAAATTATCACATGTACATAAATACTCTCTTTGCTGTGATATTTAAAATAGTGAAAAATTGGAAACAATCTAAATCCAAGCAAGTATAGATTATGCAAATAAATTATAATGGAGTATCCCTCATAGACAAGGTATGCGAAGAACATTTAAATAATATGGAGAAATATTTGAATATATCAAGTGAAAAATCAGATTACAATAATATGTACGCTGTACTACCAATTATGTAAGAAAAGAAGTATTAGCAATGATTCTCTCCAGGTAGTGGAATTACAAATAATGGCATTTTTCTTTTCCACATCTTCTGTATCTTTTAATATTTCAACAATAGACATGTATAAGAAAACTATAATTAATAACATTTTTAATAATTCAAGGGTGATAGAATAGCTTTCTGCCCTACAATTACACTGATTTTTCTTTCTTTAATAAAGAAGAAAATAATCAAGTAACTTTAGGCCAGAAGAAATTACCAGTATTTGGGAAGTAGACAGAATCCAATGCCACGAAACCACTGAGATAAAATGAAGAAGGGACTATCCCCTGCTGCATTTCCTCCTTCAGTTAGAATATACTGCCTCTTGCCACAGCAACATGGCAACATAAAGACTTAGGCATGTAGCTTACCACATCTGAAATGTCCATTCATTCAACATGCGGTTCTTAGAAATCACCTTTAGGTCTCTGTTACTGCTCCACACAATGGAAAGATAGTGGCGAACGAGCTAGAAGCCTTCCTGATTTGGTGGAATTTCAATTTTCTTTTGATCTTTGCAACCATCGTATAAGATGAGCATTCTTATTCCTTGTATACAGGTTAGAAAACAGACTCCGAGAGATCATGTTGCATCCTACAGCTAGTCAGAAGAGCCAGTATTCAAGCCAACACCTCGGATTCCCCAAGACCAAGGTTCTTTTGACAACACTAGAGGTCTTTAATTGTTTCCAAACAGTGGGAACCATTTTTTAAGCGAAGTTGTATTTGCTCTATTCCACCAGTTCCGATCAGTGTTTTTCACATTTTAACTTCAAAAACATGAAGTGTTTCGTTGATGCTGCTGGCCAGGAGGTAGGAGAGATGAAATTCTGGTAGCCTGCACATTTATTTGCATCCAGTCTTGCAAAATTGGTATCAGTGGCCGGGAAAAAAATCTCAGAGGTAGGGGTGCCTGGGTGGCTCAGTGGGTTAAAGCCTCTGCCTTTGGCTCAAGTCATGATCTCAGGGTCCTGGGATCGAGCCCCACATCGGGCTCTCTGCTCGGCAGGGAGCCTGCTTCCCCCTGTCTCTCTGCCTGCCTCTCTGCCTACTTGTGATCTCTCTCTCTCTCTCTATCAAATAAATAAATAAAATCTTTAAAAAAAAATCTCAGAGGTGGTAATGGCATTTTTTCAAGAAATATTGCCCTTCCAATACTCGGATGGATGGTGCAGAGGATAATAATGTGTGAAAACCATAGACATTAAAGATTCAGACTCCAGATATAAAGAAGTTTAAGGAATACCTGAACCAATTAATATTGTTTATGTTCTTTCATTAAAAATAAAATTTTAAAATAAGTCAGAGAAAAATAAATACCATGTGATTTCACTCATATGTGGGATTTATGAAACAAAACAAATGAGCAACGGGGGGGAAAAAAGAGAGAGAGAGAGACAAACCAAGGAAGAGACTCTAGAGAACAAACTGTCGGTTACCAGAGGGGAGGAAGATGGGGGGGGGGGGCGGATGGGTTACACAGGTGATGGGGATTAAAGAGGGCAGTTGTGACGATGAGCACCAAGGGTTGTACGGAAGTGCTGATTCACTATCTTGTATACCTGAGACTAATATTACACTGTGTTAACTGTGATTTAAATTAAAACTTTGAAAAACAGAATAAAATGCTAAAATCCAAGTGATCAACTCTGTGACATGGTTATTTTGGCAGTTATTTCTCTCTTAGCGATGTGATGAAGATGGTGCATCTTGGAATCCACATCGTCTTAGATTCTCTGCAAGATGGTATAAGTGCTATAAGCCCCCACTTCGAGCCCCACAACAGGCTCCACGCTGAGGGCAGTCTGCTTGCCCCTCCGCCTCAGCACCTCCCCCATTCTCACCTACTCTCTCTCATTCTCTCTCTCTCTAATAAATTCTTTTTTAAAGAAAAGCATTCATAATTAACAAATTTTTAAACAAAAAATTAGATATTAGAACTGGAATTCGAATTTATAATTCAGTTCAATACCTACTTGAAATTTCCCCCCACTCTCTCTTCCTCTGTTCCTCCTCCTGCTCACTCTCTCTCTCTAAAACAAATAAATAAATCTTTTTTAAAAAATCAACCTGATCATTGAAATCATATCTTATGATCCTTCTAAGGGACCAAATATTTCATGGAGCACAGATTCTTGATACTTACATGTCCAAATTCCATTCCAAACTAGGCCCAGATGAGGTGGGATTGAGGCAAGATGTGAAAATACGAAGGTATAGGTTTTCGAATCAGACTCCCTTGGTTTCAAAGTCTAAGCCAGCTAGTTATTGTCAAAATGACCTTCGATGGATTAATTAAACTAACCATGCCTCTGTTTCCCCTATCCATTAATAACAGCACTAACTTTATAGGGTTTGGAAGATTAAAAGAGAAAATTCATGTCAAATACCAAATACATCATAAGCCTTCAACAAATGTTCCCTACTTTATTATGGGGGAGGGGATAGGCCTAAAATTATAGGTTTGTTTCTGAGACTTTGCCTCCAATCCTCAAAAAAAATATGATCCATCATCTGTTCTCATCAAGGACAGATATTTACTGAGCACTTATTCTGGGGGAGACACCCTCTGGGAGTTTATCATCTCTTAGATGGATGAGATACAGACAGCACAAAAATAACTACAATACAGGACAGTAAATTATGAGCAGTGTGGAAAATAATCTTTAAATTTCTGAAGAGAGGGTATTGCCTCTTTCAAGGATGGGAAGGAAGGCTTCACAGAGGAAGTAGGATTTGGCCATTCAGACCAGATGCTTTTCTGAAGAGCAAATGAGAAGTCACTGGAGTTTTGTGAACACAAGTGACCTATTCAAGGTCATGTTTTAGCAAACGTTCTTTATAGGTCAAGAGGAATATAGATCAGCTTCTCTTTCGAGGAGAGCAAGGAGGAGAGGTGCCATTTTCCTGACACTTGTCAAGTGTGTTTAGCAATAGGTCAACTCAGAAGGAAAGCAAGATCTTCAACAAAGATTATTAAAAAGCCATTAAAGGCGTAGGTGAGATGAGAGGAAATGGTTATCCAGAATAAGACTAATAAACCCAGACTGCAATGAAAAAAGACTTTTAGATTAAAGTTACTGGTGGAAAGTTGGAGGTTGAATAGAATAGATTAATCCAGGCTAGGGAGGAATTTGTTAAATATAAAATATTCTAAATATATATTTTCTATATACCTAAGAATTATTATAGAATATCCTATATATTCTTTATATAGAATATTTTATATATAAATATATAATATGTAGATATATTACATATACATTTATACATATATAAAATATTTATTTCAACTTAGGTCAATGACTCCATGGCAAGCACAGGCGTAATTAATTTGTGACTTCAGGCTAAAAGAAGAAATTGAAAAGCTGAATTAAATAAACTGCATCAATAATAGTGAAATTCAAGAAAGCCACCATGGCCATTTGCTCCATGGTTACCAAAGACCCTGAACAATGGCATCTCATAATAAAGGATGCATTCATCACAGAGTGGGAGAGAAATTATTCCAGGAACCTGCCTTGATTTTTATTACCGCTATCATAAAACTGTTAAAGGATTATTAATATTGATGTTTGTTCAGGGATTTCACATCACCATTTCAGGCAAGCAGCTTAAAATCTGCCTTCTGTGAAGCCCACCAAGCTGTTTATATAACCCTAAATGCATGGCAAGAGTTCAACTGGTAATTGTGATTTCAGATGTAGTTTGTATTAGTCGCTCTCCCAGTGTCTAATCACAACAGTTCATGGGAAACAATAAAAGACAGGCAAGTGTTTTCAGCCAACAGTTCCCTGAGACGATCTACTTGGGCATTCAATCTCACAGATCAAATAGGTTATTACAAACATACACACAAAGGTTTTATTGAGCCCATTAAACAACTAAAATTATCCAGCTGAGGGTCCAAAATATGTTTGTTTAAACACTTTGTTGGAGATAGAAAAATAAGGTCAGACACAGATGGGAATTATTTGGGTTTACTTTTAAACCTTCTGAAAATCATCACTGTTGGCTGCCTCCCACCCTTTGTCCGTATTTCTAGCTCAGAACACATCTGTTGTCATTGTCCTCCTACTAATGTTTCTACATTTGGGGTCAACACTTCTCCCAGCAGCAGCACAAGAGAAATAGCATTTCTGGGGGAAGTGGCTAAATATCTAACCCAAAAGATTCTATCTAACTTGAAGCCAGCTACCTAAACTAAGGCAGAGCAGCCACAGAGGGCAGAGTAATGCCTAGAGCCCCAACTTTCAGGAAACAGCCAAAAGAGAGATGCCTTTACAGTTTATGGGGGAAATCCCAAGATCCCAGAAAACAGGTGGCAGGGATAATCGTACACATTAACCCACAGCAAAGTTCTGTGAATTCAAACAATGCGTTCAGAGGCGGACAAGGGCCTAAAGATGAGAGGCCTGTATCAGAAAAGAGAGAGCTTCACCACTGAATAGAGACAGGACCTGAATGTTGCATGAATGTTGCATGAAACAAAGAGACCTACCTAGAAGTCAGGATCATAGACACACCTTTTAGGAATGACATCATTGCCTTCAGGAGCGACACAGTTCACATAAACAAATGAAACAGACCCCAAATTGTTCTCAGCCTTTGTTGCACATTGGAATCCCCCGACGAGCTTTAACTAGTACTGATGCCTTGCTCCCACTCCCAAAATATTCTTATGTGGTTGGTCTGAGATGCAACCTGGACATCCAGATACTTAAAAGTGCCCCCACGTTGTTCTGACGGGCAGCCAAGACTAGGAGCCAACAGTCTAGGACAATGCAATAGGAAAAGGTGGGCATGCAGAGATACACCATGCTTTAAAAGTATTCAAATTCTTGGGGTGCCTGGGTGGCTCAGTGGGTTAAAGCCTCTGCCTTCAGCTCAGGTCATGATCCCAGGGTCCTGAGATCAAGCCCCACATCGGGCTCTCTGCTCAGCGGGGAGCCTGCTTCCCCCTCTCTCTCTCCTGCCTCTCTGCCTACTTGTGATCTCTCTCTCTGTTGAATAAATAAATAAAATCTTTAAAAAAAAATAAAAATAAAAAAAATAAAATAAAAGTATTCAAATTCTTTTGTTTCTTAAATACTCTGCAGGCCAAACAAACACCTCCACTGTCTAAAGCCCAGAGTCTACAAAGGGAGCAAGAAAGACCCAACTTAAACCAATTCTGCTCTATCAAATGGTGCTGATTAAATAAAACCATGCTTTTAAATGAATTAAGGGAATGAGGGAATGATCATAGGGACTATGAATTATTGCTTACTGAGCACCCATTTTGTGCTAGATAGCATCTTTTTTAACCCTAAATACTGAAAATATCACCTCAAGAACAATATCCAGTATATGCGAAGTACTTGATAGATATCTGTGAATGGGTATTACAGGTGAGGAAACAAAAGCTCAGCTAGGTTAAATAATGTATCCAAAGTAACACAGTTACTCTGTAACACAGAAGTAAAGGAGTCAATATTTCAACCCAAGTCAGTCTGAATCTTTCCATGTGGCTATGCAGCCTTAAACCTTGAGAAGTCAGAATTACCTAAAATCCTCGAGACAGATAGCTTTAGATTTCTGGTATGGGGTCTGTCCTAAATACCAGTTGTATCTGAGGCACACAGCAGCACCAGATCTCACTCTGCAGAAACAACACCTTGTTTGCTACTTTGAAAAAACACGATGGTTTATATGCCCGAATAACTGAGTCATTTAAAGAATTTAATCTTTATAACATATGCATAATATTCAAACAAATTCCAGGAATTAACCCACTCAAAATAAATGACTAGAACATCTGCTGTATAAAACAAAATAGCATAGCAAATTTAAAATATCAACAAAGGGCGCCTGGGTGGCTCAGTCGGTTGAGCGACAGTCAGGTCATGATCTCAGGGCCCTGAGATGGAGCCCCACATCCAGCTCCGTACTCAGCAGGGAGTCTGCTTGAGTTTCCCTCTGCCCCTCCCCCACTCACACTCTCTATCTCATAAATAAATCTTAAAAAAAAAATTAAAATAAAATACCAATGAACTCCTAGTAATAGAAGTCCCTCAATGAAGAGATGTGTGAATGTCTAAAAGACAAGCCATAAGGGGAAGGGAGGAAAAAAAGAGAACAGTAAAAATGTATACAAAAGCCATTGTTGTGTATATAAGCCATATACCAAAAAAATTGGAAAGGAAAAGGATAACACACAAAGCCAAGAGCAGAAACACAAGCTAAATATAAATAGGTAGCCTTGAATCCCAAGCTAAGGAGCTTAATTTTATTCAGCACATCCTGTGTTCACTGCATAGAATCCTTCCCCCTTGTGAGTATCTGTTAAAATGTCTGGTTCTAGCTAAAAAATGTCTATTCTATTCGATTTTCTGCCCACTTTTTAATTGGATTGTTTTATTGAGTTGAGTGAGTTCTTTATATATTTTGGGTATTAACCCTTTATCCAACATATGGATTGCATATATTTTCTCCCATTAGGCAGGTTGCCTTTTCATTTTGTTGAATGTTTATTTTGCTGTGCAGAACCTTTCTAGTTTGATGTACTCCTACTTACTGATTTTTTCTTTTGTTTCTGGATTTTGGCTGTTATACCCAAAAACCACTGTTGCCAAGACCCTTGTCAAGGAGCTTTTTCTCCATTTTTTCCTAGGAGTTTTAATGTTCAGATCTTATGTTTAAGTCTTTCATCTGTTTCAAGTTAATTTTTGTGAGTGATATAAGATAGGAGTTCAATCTCATTTTTCTACATGTATGTAGTTATACAATTTCGCCAAAACCATTTATTGAAGAAACTACCCTTTCCCCTTTAGTAATGTTGGCTCTCTTGTCAAATATTAGTTGACTGTATATATGTGTGGGGGGTGGATATTTCTGGTCTCTTAATTTTATTCCATTGGTCTGTATGTCTATTTCCATACCAGGACCATACTGTTTTAATTATTGTAGCTTTGTAATGTAGAATGAAATCAGGAAGTATATCACCTTAATGATAGGCAGCACTGGTACATTTCCTCTTTTTATCTTCTCTAAGATGCCCATACTCTAGTGTTCTTTTTCCTCCAACAAAGTTCTGGAATCTTTCCACAGAAAATCCGGACTTCTGCAAAGCTCTTTCATCTGTGGCCATCTGACCAAGGCAGCACTCTACAGGTGTTCCCCAACCTCAGCCAAGGGGAGCTAGAGCCTACCTGCAGGTTACTGCGGGTTCCATGGCTCATACTGAGGTCTGTCTGCCTCATATTCAATGCACAGGTGGCTGAGACTCCTCCACTTGGCAAATTGTGCCCATTTCCACAACTTCCACAGAGGTCATTTTGTTTGAGGGTATACACCAAATTTTAATTGTTAAAAGGGGGCACAAAGAAGGAGAGATGTCTTCTACCGCCACGATGCTGACCTTCTTCCCTAAAAGCACAGATTCTATACAGCCAAATGAAACCATTAGTTAATGTTTACAGAATCATGAGTGAAGGTTCTCTGTAGCAAAAAGTAAAAATTCACTGTTCTCTAAACAGATTTTGCTTTTTAAAAAAGTCTCTTACAGAAACACCACTTTTAAATGTTTCAGACCAATTCAGTAGTTTAATATTAAGCAATAAATGCATAATGGTGACTCAAGAGGACTCTGAAGACTTGGGAAGATACATTAACTCTCAGCCATGAGATTACAAATTTAGACCCAATCACCCAGAAAAGAGCTCATGTCAATCACCTTACCCCATCCAATCGCTAGCAAAGACCTTGTGAAAAAGATCTATCTGCATGAATTTACTTTGCCTTGAAGAGAAACATTTTTAAACTAATAGGGTAAGGCTCACAGACAAAATACTTGACCTGTGAAATATCTCTTGCTTACTTTTAATGACTATTCTCAACTCAGGAGTTTGTCATAATCACTCCTTCTTATTGATGTGATGGTAAATTAATCTTTGCACTCTGTGGGGGGAAAAAAATGAATGCACCTGAATACACCCTTAAAGTTATATTCTGAAAATCAATTTTTCTTGATGAAAGATGGCAAATCACTCTTTAATAATTTATATATTCTCCAGTGTGAAATTTTACTTAAGATAGAAGATGCTTCTAAAAGTTGGCTTGATAGAAATAAATGAAACAATATATAATAAAGCTTGGTCCATGCCCCATTACAAACACCCTTCACTTTATATAGAGACCATAAAGGCTTCCCTGTACAGATGGATAGATAGGTAGCCAGGGGTGGGAGGAGGGGTAAAAGAGGGTTGGAGAGAGGAAGAGAGAAAGAAAAATAGAAGGACATTGACATTATTGAAATAGCAATTGACCACTATTATCTTAGTTGCTGAGAATAACTTGATGAGATCTTTCCTTCCGCAAGCCAATCTCCAACTCTAAGTGGGTATTTGACCTTGTGCTGGTCATTCTTGATAAAATACTAAATGCTTCCTTCATCAACCCCTAAATATTATAGTAAAAGACATAAACTCTCAAGATACAATGTTTAGGTTAAAAACATGGTTATTGGGAACTTCTGTTCATTTCTTCACTTTCTACTCTTCAGTTTCCCTGTATGAAAACTGGTAATAATGATAGTATTTATAGCAGGTATTATATATATATGTGCTATCATATAGAGTTATAAAGAGTTTAATTCATAAGTACATCATCGATGTTAGCTATATTAAATTTGTTTACAGACTAAAGATGCCACTAAATAATACTGATGATATCTAGAATGTGTTAGAGAGCCAATGAAAATAATTGGTATTTTTTACGTCTTACTAAGCTTAGACATAGAGCTAAAAGCTTTAAATGCATTAATTTATTAAATCTTTACAACAGTCCTGTGATATATGTACTATTATTTTTCCCATTGTTACAGAAAAAGAACTGAGACTTCAAAAGGTAGTAAGAATGGTTCACTGTCACTCATTTAGACAGAAGCAGAACTGGGAGTCAAGGCCAAAACTATTTTTACCAGAAACAGAGACAAACATTTTGCAAGTACTTGAGCTTTATTCCCAAGGAAACATAGATAAGAAAATCTTCCAAAATTTTTCCTAAACTTGCCTCCTTTTCTTCAAAGTAAACTTATGTTTTGCTACTATGTGCCCAATATCAACCAGTTCTTGTGCACCTAAAAATATTCCTTCCAGATGTATGAATTCAATAGGGTTTGTAAGCAAGTGATCGATCACAATCATGCCATTTTTTAAATACTAAAACATTTTTAAAGTTTGAGATTAATGGAATGCCAGTTCATTTCTTATTGAAAATAGCAATTCATCCAATCATACCTATCGATTTTAAAGAAACTTAAAACCAATTTTACTTAATTTTGTTGTCAAATGTAATTAGATTTCAAATGGCCATAAAGATTAAAGAAGGGATTGTTAAAATATGAGTTATAACCTATAACTAGTGTCAAATGCAAGTCATTCTTTGTGTAGGTATTTTTCATTATTTAAGCTCTTCAAAAGCATTCTATCACTCTTTCCCCAAGAAATTCCAATTCCAATTGTAAGATGTTAAACATAGTTTAAAAAATTGAAACTGCAACAAGTTTGGGGAGGACAATGATATTAGAATGTTCAAGTTTTTTGCCCCATTCCTCTCTTTGTAACAGCAACTACTACTATGCATTGAGTATTTATTAGGCGCCAGATATTGGTACATACAGTATCACTTATTCAACACAACAGATCTATTTATTTCATGTTACAGATGGAGAAAGTAAGGCTTAAAAGTATAAGTAAATGCCCAAGGCCAACCAGCTAATTCATCAAAAGCTTTAGGGCTGTGCTTCCTTAGCAGCCAATATCAATCCTATGGAGTCCCTGACTACAGTGTTTATCCACCCACCTGGAAATTATCAGACATGTAAAAATAGGCCTGTCTGTCTGAATATTCAGAGACATGCTATAAAATATTAGAAACATGGCAGTGGTTTGCATCATGTTCTAGATTAGGGGTTCACAAACTTTAGTGCATATGAAAATCACATGCAAATCTTATTTAAAATGAAGATTCCTAGGGATCACTCCTCCCAAGATTTTAATCTAGTTTGAGGTAAGGCCAGACAATCTGAATTTGTAACAAGTAATTCTGATAATCAGGTAATTCTGATACCAGTCATTTGCAGATCTCACTTTAAAAACCAGAATTCTAGATCCACAACTATAATGAAAGATTTTAACATATCGCTATCAGAAACCAATGGATCAAATAGGAAAAAAAGTGCAAGTGGTGAAAGTATGTGACCACAAAATTAACAAGTTTTATCTAACAGCTATAACATCCTACAGAAGATAAATGGGAAACATACGTTCCTTTCCATACGGAAAATGCAGAGCATTTATACAAATTGACTATGTGATAAACCACAATGGCAGACTCGACAAAATTTCGAACGGCAGCATGTTTATCTTATTTTCTGTCAGTATCTAATTTAATATTAGAAAGTGAAAATAGATCATAAAATCATAGGTTTATAAACTTTGGGCATTTAATATAAACTATACTAAAGGGGAAATGACAATAAAGTCATAAAACATTTAGAAGTGAGTAATAATGAAAATGCTACACACTAGGAATGGCATACGGTTAAAGGGATAGCTGGAAAAAAATATATAGCTTTAAAAGCATTTATATAAAAAGGAAAGATGAGGAAAAAACAAGCCAAGATTTTAAGTTAATGAGCTGTAAGAGAATAACAGACTAAATCCAAAAATAAACCCAAAAATTAAAAACTGAAAAAAAGAAATAATGGACATTAACAGAAATTAATGGAACAGAAAAGGCAACCACAGAGAGCAACAAATCAAAAGCTGAAACTTTTAAAAAATATTCTAACAAAAATGGATTTAAAAAGAAAGAGGGAGGGACAGAGAGGAAGGGAGAAAAGCGCAGCAAATATATTAGAAATGAAAAGGGGGACATAATTAGAGATATAGTTTGTATTTGAAAATCACAAGTGAAATCTATGAATGAATTTATGCTAATAAATTTGAAAACATATGTAAAGTAAATCTTTTTCAAGAAGATTTATGCAAGAATGAGAAAACCTAAATATATCAACAACAATTCAGGAACTTGAATGGAATATCAAAAGACATACAGATGGTAAGATAGATGGTTTTATAAGTTTTCCAAACCTTAAAGACATAATATTTTTTTTAAAGATTTATTTATTTATTTGAGAGAGAGAGTCAGAGCGGTGGGAGGGGCAGAAGGAGAGAATCTCAAGCAGACTCCCCATAGAGCACAGAGCCTCAAGCTAGGCTGGATCTCAGGACCCCGAGATTATGACCTCAGCTGAAATCAGAGTTGCATGCTCAACCAACCAAGCCACGAAGGCACCCTAAATAAATAATATTTTTTACTATATAAACTGTTTCAGATAATAGAATAAAAGGAAGACTAACCCAGCTACATTATGACAGTAGCATATTCTACCTAAATCAGACTAGGGAAGTACAAGAAAAAGAAACCTGTAGGCCAATCTCATGATTATAGACAAAAAAAAAAAAAAAAAAAAAAAAAAAATCCTAAATAAACATTAGTGAATCAAATTTAGCAGATTATTTTTTAGATGCACCACAAGTAAGTAGAGTTTATCTCAGGAACTCAAGGATGATTCAGGATCACTAAAGCTATAAATCTGATACTCGACATTAATAGATTAACAGGGAAAATAGTAGCATCTCAATGGATGCAGAAAACCGTGTATTAATGTTCATCATCTGTTCACGAAACTATGCTTAGCAAACAAGAAATAGAAGAAAACTTGATTAACCTGATCTTGATAAAGAATGTTTAATAAACTTATACCATGGAGCACTGGGTGTGGTACATGAACAATGACTCTTGGAACACTGAAATAATAAAAAAAAAGTAATTGGAAATAAATAAATAAATAAATAAATAAAATAAACTTATAGCAAACATTATGCTTAATAAAGAATATGTTAGGCGTGCCTGGGTGGCTCAGTGGGTTAAAGCCTCTGCCTTCTGCTCAGGTCATGATCTCAGGGTCCTGGCCAGCCTCCACAATCAGTGGGGAGTCTGCTTGAGGATTCTCTTTCTCCTTTTCCCTATGCCCCTTGCCCCAATTGCACATGCACTCTTTCTCTCTCAAATAAATAAATCTTTAAAAAAATGTATGAAATAGTATTTAAGGGATACAAAAATGATGAAAATGGAAAGATACACTAACTACATGGATGGAAAGACTCAATATTATTAAAATGTCTAGTCACTCCAAATTAACCTAGAAATTCGGTGAACCATAATTGCCCTAAAAAATAAGACTTATTAAAAAACAAAGTTAGTATAATATCGATATGGAAATACACAGACAAATACAGAAATCTCAGAAACAGACTTTTTTAAATGGACACAATATATGACAGAGGTGGCAATACATGTCAGCAGAAAACTAACTAACCAGCCATTAAATGGTGCTGGAGAAATTTGTTCCCTGTACTGGAAAAAAACAAATAAAACTAGGTTCCAGAAAAATAAATAAATAAAACTTCACAAAAATGTTCCCGGAGATTACGAAAATAAATTTCAGGAGGATTAAAGGGCTAAATGTAAAGGATAAAAAATATCTTTGAAGACTATCTAGGAAAATATCTTTATAGCTTTAAGGTAGAGAAGGATTTCTTTAAATAAATAAATTTAAGAATTTCTTTAAATAAATTAATTAATTAAATAATTTATTTATTAAATAAATTTATTTCTTATATAAATACAGTTAAATAAGACAATTTTAAAAATTTGAAAATATAAAATATCTGTTTCTTTAAAATTTGAAATCATAAAACATGCTTATCAAATATTTATCAAAAATACTGATACATTGCTGTTGATTAACTCATAACATCAAAAGATAAGAAATAGAATGGATCCATAAGAATTTTAGGATAGTTCTTTCTATGTCTGTGAAAAATGTGTTTGGAATATTGATAGGGATTGTATTGAATCTGTGGACTGCTTTGGGTAGTATGGACATTTTAACAATATTAATTCTTTCAATCCATGAGCATGGAATATCTTTCCATTTGTGTCTTCAATTTCTTTCATAATGTCTTATATTTTTTTAGTGCACAGGTTTTTTACCTCTTTGGTTAAATTTATTCCTAAGTATTTCATTTGTTTTTGATGCTACTGTAAATGAGAATGTTTTCTTAATTTCTCTTTTGGATGGTTCATTGGTAGTGTAGAGAAACACAACTCATCTTTTTTATTGAAGTATAACTAACATACAATGTTATATTGGTTGCAGGTATACAACATATTGATTCAACAATTCTATGTATTACTCAATGCTCACCATGACAAGAGGAGTCACCATCTGTCTCCAAACAACATTACTACAATATTATTGACTATATTTCCTATGTTGTACTCTTTATCATGACTTACTTACCTACTTATACCTACTTATTTCTTTATTGTATTGAAGTATAATTAATATGCAATGTTATATTAGTTTCCAGTGTACAACATTCTTGTACAACAATTCTATACATTATTACAGTGTTATTGACTATATTCCCTGCGCTGTACTTTTCATCTCCCTGACTAATTTTGTACCTGGAAGTTTGGAAGTTTGTGTCTCTTCATCTCCTCTACCTATCTCACACACACACACACCCCACCTATCTCCCCTCTGGCAATCATTGGTTTGTCCTCTGAATTTAAGAGTCTGGCTTTTTGTTGTTGGTTTTTTGGGTTTGTTTGTTTTTTTCTGTTTCTTTCTTCGTTCACTTGTTTTGTTTTTAGTTTCCACATATAAGTGAAATCCTATGGTATTTGTCTTTTTCTCTGTTAGAAGGTGGAAGAGGTACAGTAAAGTACTCACCAGACTGAGAGGGCACTTTGAGATTGAAAAAACAAGCAAGCACCTTTATACTGTGCAACACAGAGTTTTATTCACAGTAACTTACTGACAGGGGTTGGGGGGGGGGGATTGGGCGGGCAATGACCCACAGCAACTATGTGGCTATTCCCCACCCCTACTCTCTGCCAAGCCTGGACCTTAGCAAACAGCTGCTATAGAGTGAGGGGCTTGGTGACGAGATCACAAGGCAGTTCTCTATACTGGGGCCTTCTGGGTACGAATTATCTCTACTAGTTATCTAAAGTGGAGCCTTCTGTGCACCACTGTAGGGAAGATCAGAACAAGCCTTCCACAAGAGACACAATAGTTGGAATGATTGTGAACTTCAGTGTAAGTGGTAGCCCATGACAGGGAAATGTTCCCTTAGGCAACAGGAGGGAACATCAGCAATGTGAGGCTAGGGCCAGCAAGGAAAATGTTTCACAGCCAGTAGATAAGGCAAACCTTCATTTAGTTAACAACCCAGTAGACCCTGTGAGCCAAATCCCAATCCTGGCTTAGGTATTTTCTCTGGGGGATGATACCATATATTACAACCCTTAATATCATAGGAGGGTGTATCTATATTGTATGTAGGCATTTTGCTTGGTACCCTTATTAACAACCCTACCTCAGTACAGAGCATCAGAGGTACAGAAGCAGTTATTTGCATGGATGTCGGGCTCCCTGGCATGTAGAACAATGTGTTAAGAATAAAAATTGAGTGTGAGACCTTGACCCCAAAGGATTAGGGCACCAAGCCACGTGGAGCAGGTGGGAGGCACTCCAAGCTAATTTCCAATGAACTAAACTCTTATCGTGTGGCTATTGCAAAACACCTGCCAGATAGTCCTCCAACCTCCTTACAGCACCTGCAATAAGGCTCATCCTCAATATATATTCAAAATTTGACCACTACTCACTCCTCTACTATTCCATCCTGATCTAAGACCTCATCATGCCTTAACCTAGACTATTGAAATGCCTCCTAATTGGTGTTCTTGCTTGTACTTTTGTCCATCTATAGTCTATTTTCAAATCAGCAACCAGAGGAATCTTAAAGACAGGATGATGTTGTTACTTCTCCATTCAAAACCCCACAATGATATTTCATCTCACTGAGAGAAAAAGCCTCACTATCACAAAAACCTAAAAAATAGGTTATAATTATAATTGTTTTCCTAAATACTGTTATCTGGGATGTTTCACAATAAGAAGTAAGTCAGAGTCCCTATTCCTTCTCTGACCTCTTATCATTTGTCCCTCATTTATTCCTCTCTAATCACACTGGCTTTCTTGCTATTCCTTGATCCTACCAAGAATACTTTCTCCTTAGGACATCTGAACTTGCTGTTCTCTTTAGCTGACGTGCTTTCCCTCTGAAAGCCACATGACATATTCTCTTACTTCTTCCTGTCTTATATTCATATGGTGCCTTCTCAGTGAAGCCTTAACTATTCAGCTTCTTAAAAATTATAACACCAACCCCCCCACCACTCTCTATCCTTCTTTCATGCCTTTTCTCTGTAACACATATCACTTATCTAACATACTACACTTTTTAATGTTTTCTTTTATTATCTGCCCCCCCACTAGAATATGCTTTCCACAAGGATAGCTCTAGCCCCAACACCTAGTACGGTGTATGAATGCACAAATAAATAGCGTCCTCTTTAACAGCAAAAAAATTAAAATCATGCATGGGGAGAGTAAACAAAACTCAAGACAATCTTAACTCTGAGATAGAAGCATGAGATGAAAAAACTAAACAGGGATTTTATTCCATCTGTAATTATTTTCTTAGATATACATACGTACCACTTGCTATATTTGAAATATTTAAAATAAGAACTATGCCCCTTATTAGTCTAAAACCATCTCTGTGTGTGTTCCTTCCTGTCAATGTTTCTGAAAGTATTGGCAAACTGGAGCTCTTGTATGAAAAGAAGATCTTCAGATGGAGTTATAGGATAAAATCCAATCTATGCTGTCACTCAATTCAGATCCTGCATTGATTCAATTTCAACAGGCTGAGTGTTAAACCACCTTGGAGTCCAGATTTTGCTCGCAATATGACATTAATCAATCTTTAGCCAACTATCCTAGATCTTTCACAGTTTCATATCCAACTCTTCTTATCCTATCACCCACAAACAGCCTGCTTGTGCTGTAATTTAGCACAAAACTTCCAGACATTCTCACCACACGCCCTGCTGAGGGCTTGATGTGTTTTCAACATGCAGCTTTTCAAAGAAATAATATTTTTTTAAAAATACGTGACTCTATCCCTAAAGCTTGTAAACTCAAATTTTAACCTAATTATTAAAAATCCATAAAGTTGGATGTCGGAATTGTTTTTTATCTGCTACGAAAATCATTAGAAAATGCCTTGTTACTCTAAAGTAGAACTGCTGTGCTTTAGGATCCCCAAAAGCTCTCTTTTTGATATTAAATTCCATCTAAAAATTAATAGTGGCTTTTCTTAAAAATTAAGACAGTCGATCTTGAACTAACCTCTTTAGTTATAAAAGAAGCTCACAGTCTATCTTTATAGGACATCTTTTGTTCCACCTTTAATAAGGGAATACTTTGGGGGCACCTGGGTGGCTCAGAGGGTTAAAGCCTCTGCCTTTGGCTCAGGTCATGATCCCAGGGTCCTGGGATCAAGCTCCGCATCGGGCTTCTCTGCTCAGCAGGGAGCCTGCTTCCCCCTCTCTCTCTGCCTGCCTCTCTGCCTACTTGCGATCTCTCTCTCTCTCTCTCTCTGTCAAATAAATAAATAAATAAAATCTTTAAAAAAAAATAAGGGAATACTTTGAAGGTACAAATGAATTAATTCAGTATTTATTAGGAGGCAAACCCTTAAATCCATAAAGACTTAATAGTCTCAGGTATTATTTTGAAAGAAAACTTTTCCAGTTACCTAGACAGAGGAAACTGTCATACCAAATCAGTCATCCTCATCCCCACCCACCACCCTTCTTATAGCTTGGTCCTATGTTTAATTCACCTTGTAATTTCAGCAATAAGGTCTTGGTTCATTAATCAGAAATTTCTTACCTGAATGGTCCTTACCTGAATGGATGAGAAATAACTGGGGTTTAATTGATCTTAAAATGCCTAACTGAAATCAATAATTACAAATTTGTTTTTGAAAACTGACAAGTGGTTTGAAGAACAACCCACCCTACCATCTACCCACAAAATATTAAATTAATAGCCTCCATGGACCACTATTTGGCCTAAAGAAACCTTGTCCGTGGCATTTCCATTATAACTTAAAGGTAGGGATTCCATATCTAAATGGGAAATGCTCTAGCATTAATGAACTACCCAACCAGCTTTTCTATTGCCTGTGTCAAATCCTGACATAAGGTTAAGAGGTGGCTCATATACCTTGTTGGCTCTGCTCTTCAGCTAGATGCAGGATCATAGCTGTTATCATGCATTTAGAGATGTGGATTTTAAAAATTAAAGAATAATTAATAGTTATCCTTATGATATTGCCATAGGATAATAATTCATACAACTTGGTCCACCCTCCTTAAGAGAGAACCTAAAAGAAATAATTCATATGGGCATTTTGGTAATCCTTAGGCAACAAATTTGCTGTAGTTTACAATTTTAAGATTGAGTTGAATCATGGTAGAAATGACCTCATTGTATATACCATTGCTTTGCTTTCACTCTTTGCCCCCTTCCAAAAATACTGTACATTGATAGGAAGGTTTTGTTTGGAAGGGATTTTTAGATGAGTTCAGCATGCTTCCAAGAGATTTCTAGAAGCCAACTACAAAGGTCAGGAGATCCCAGTGGTGTTCATTATATAGATATCTGCATTACAGTTGAACAATCATTGAGCACTTACTGTTTATCAGGTATTTTGCTGGCACTGGAGATAATGAAATGAATAAGATGCTGACACTAGCATCAAAAATGTCTAATTCAAAGCTATCTACTAAGATAAGTAGGTAGGCAATTACAATACAAGTAATAAAAAGTATAAAAGAATACTAAAGGAAACAAACTTTACCCAGTTCCAGGAAAGGCACTTATTTGAGGCTAAGGCAATCAAGGAAAGCTTTCCAGGAGAATTCACACCATAGTAAGTCAATAGAAATAAATGAGAATTTGCACCATGTGGGTGAAATGGGTAAAAACATACCAAGCAAAGCAAGCGTGCATGTAGAAAAGCTTAGATACATAGACTAACATGGAGGATCCAGGCAGAAGTGGAGGGTGAATGTGGGACTTTATCCTGAAGGTAATGGGATCCTTTGAAGCACTTGAAGCAAGGAAGTGAAGGGACCATAAATGTGCTTCAGGAAGGTCACTATGGCAGCAGCATGAAAAATGCATCAGCGGAGAGCCATAGGACAGGCAAGAAGATAATTATGTAACCAGCAATCTACAAAATGTATCAGATGTCCATCATATCAGGAAATGTGTCAGGCTAATTGGCAGTAAGTTGTACTTGGATGACAAGAGAGGAATATTTTCAAGTGTTGCTGGAACATCATCATCACTCTATTTCCTATACAAATGATAGTGAAATAATAAATAATAACTCACCACCATTTAGTTTAATCAACCTTCACAATCATACTGCATAGTAGAGTTTACCCCCATTTTACAGTTTTGAGCCAACAAAATCAGAAAAATTAGGTCAATTACTTCAAGCCACATTTCTATGAAATGGAAGAATTTTAATCCAAACCTGGCTGCGGGTTATCTGGCTGCAGAACCCACACTCTTTCTATGGCACTGACTCCTCTTAGATCCTCTATCTCAGGTATTTTATCACTGAAGTCCCTAAAAGACTACTTATTGTGGTCTCTTGGAAAATATTCCTAAAGAGTTACTATAGACATCTCTCAATTGTTTTATTATTTTAGTCTTCCATGTGTTAAAGTTTAAAACATTACTCAGAGAAAATGTACCAGATAGAAAACTGGCCACCATAGTGCTGATCTAAACCACATGGGGTTATTCTCAAAACTAACAACTTCTCAGAAAGAAATATACTAACACTAAATTATGCTAAAAGTATCTTTGGCTCTTACTAAATGATGCATATAGAAAGGCTAGTTAAAAACAGTCACAGATTTAAGTGGGGAGAGGAATGATACCTCACCACGTCACCCTTTCTTAAATCACCTAATTAGTCAGGCAAAATGTAACCTATATGCAATGGATGAGTTAACATTGCTATCACAACCTTCACTTTTCCATTATCTGACTTTTATGAGTTTAAATTTGCAGTCTTAAAGGTTGCTCTACTCTAGGATTTTTTTTTTCCACTCGAGGATTTTTGCATTTAATTAAACACAGCAATAGAGAAAAATCACATTTTTCAAAACAAGTGTTCATCATCTTAAATCTAGCAATAAAAAGATGAGTCATCAATATTCTCAGAGGAAAGCTTTCAACTTTCCTTGTTACTGTAGTATTACTTTTCTTTTTATAGCCAATATGAGATCTGCCAAAAACATGTGGATATAACATCTATAAAAGACAATTATTGTACTTGTTTTCAAACTCTCCCCATATGTTATTCTGTCATAGAGTGCAAAATCAAATATCCTAGCTAGACTTTATCAATTATGCTTCTAATAGGTATAACTTTATTTTTTTACTATTATTCTAACATGCCAAAGTAATTTGTCTCTTCAAAATCCCAAGAATACAATATTCTCTACAACTTAAGCCAGATATCCTCAAGTCATATGAAGTACTCCAGACACCAATATTAAAACCCGAAGAAACAAAAGCATGTTTCTTCCTAAAATTGAGCAGGGAAAGGGGTCTTTAGGGTATGTTAGAAAGACTAAAAAGTACATAATTCATTACGGCATCTCAGGAAAGCATTTAAATCTATGATGTATGCTTTCTGGTAGTCATTAAAGCATCCACTTAGATGGAATGTGGATATTGTAGTCTTAATTTTAAAGGAGTCTACATGCAGATAAAAGTTTTAATTTCTGAATAATGAATCTTCCATTATTGGAAGATTTTATTGATTTAAGATTTTATTGGTTTATTGATTTCCATCAGTCAATAAATATTTATATAGTATTTTCCAAAGCCAGGCACTAGATGAGGCCTCATCTTCTCAGGAAGGTGACTCTAGGGCCCATGAGATGGAAATTTTCACTTTTCTCCCATATCTGCATTTTTTTTTTTTTTAAGAATCTCTTCATCCCCACAGTACATCAGTCCTTGATCATTCATTTATTACTCCCTACATGGTCCCTTGAAGCTTCTACTTTATTTCTCTTGACTATTGCAGTTACAGAGAAATGAGGTAGAAACATGCTCCTTCCCCACAGTATGTCAGCTCTCTCCAATGTTCATGGAGAAACATTGTTGTGCTATGGTCTCCATGTCCAGCATCTGCTCCCTTCCAGTCAAATTCAAAGAGATTAGCAGTCTCAAGGAGGATGAGTCAGGTTTACCAGATGAGAGACTGATAAATAAATTAGAATGCCAATTAATTACATTATAATGGGAACTGTAACAAGCCTGCAAGTCTACTTGAAATCTTTTGACCAATACATTCTATCCCCTTAGGCAAACCTACTTCGGAAGCCAAATTATAATCAGAAACTGGCTTAGTAAACATGAAATTTAGTCAAAGGGAAATGAATATTACTGAAGATGCGGACTTGAGAAAGAAAGAGTATCGAGAAGGAACCTCAAAGAGGTGGGAAGAGAGCCAGAGTACAGTGATATCTCTGATGGCTGGGGAAAAGAGATTTTCAAGAAGAAAGAAGTCAGCATTGATAAATGCTGTAAAAGATGACATTAAGTATACACAAACAAACAAACCAGAAAAAAGAGTTTTGAATTTGCCTTTTAGAAGGTAGTTGATCTCTGCTTAACAGACTCAGTGGGATAGTAGGGCTGGAAACAGAGATTATAATGGGCTGCGGAGAATGGTTCCTAAAAGATAAGACAGCAATTTGTGGGACATTGTTTTAAAAGCCTGGTAGTGAAGGAAATAACAAAAAAAAAAAAAAAAAAAAAAAGGAGGGACAGGGTCTATGAGGGTTTCTTAAGCTGGAGTGCTCAGCCATATCTATACTTCGAAGTGTAGTGATAGAGAAGAGAATAAACAATGAAACAAGAACCAGCACTGAGGAAATTAAGATCACTGATGGAGGCATTATTAATTAGTCTTAGATAGAAGGGACATCTCTTCCAGATTAAAGAGAAACCAGGTGCTAGAACAGACACAGATAAATTGATGTGGATAGAGACATAATTCAACAAGGCATCCATCTGTCTTGACGGACACATTTTTGGTCTATATGGGGAAGAAAGTTTGCTAAGAGAAAAAACAATAGTGGTGGAGTAGGTATTTTGAAGACGGTGGTTAACGTTTGGAAAAGATGATGTGGAAAAATAGAAGAGGACCCAATTAAGGATAGTACTGGGTTGTAAATCATAGAGGTGACCATCCATTTGATATCAGTTCCTCAACTCTGATTTCATCTAGCATCTTTCAGCACCTAAGATATAGGAGTAAAAAAGGCAGGAGGTTGATCCAAATTAGAGTTAATAGAATAGATCTGGTAGAAATACAGGGAAACTTCGATGCTGAGAATGCTGGAGGAGAACGAATGGAGTGACAAACCACATGCTTCTTAGTAGTTGGAGGAAATGAAGCCATGAGCGGGCAGTGCATGAAGGGGAAAATGGAAAATGGGTAATCTAGAGACCTTAATGAAAACTATCATAGTCTGTGTTTCCTGGAAGCAGAGATTCAGACAGTTTAAGTAGACAGTTTAAAAAACTCCAAGGTAACAGAATGAGGATCAGGAAGAGTTAAACGGGGAAGAAAGGAAAGTCAATACAAGGATGTGTTCTCACGTTAGTTGCTGACACAGATAACAGGGTGCTTGATTCTGTTTGACCTTCTGAGAACTATGGAATGTGTTCATAACTGCTCACCCAGGGAACAAGGGGGTAAAGTATTTTCCACATACTTTCAGATGCCATTGGTCAGGGGTGATCCCATGAGCATCAACTCTGTCACATTTCCAATTCGCTCATGCATGAATGCCAAACAAGTTCCTGAAAACCTCCCATACTGTAGCATCAGAGGAGCCTTGGAGCAGGAAGTGAGGGGTATGCGAAGTGGGACATGTGATGAGATGCTGCTGGGTTGTATCTTCAGAAATTTGGTCAAATCCTCACCAAAACTTCACCGTAACCATGGCTAGAGAAGGAGGTGAGTATATGTAAAGTGGTACAAGGCCTAGGGTCAAGTGGGAAGTAAGAAAGTGAGAAAGCTAGAATAATAAAAAGCTAGTAACTCTAGATTCATATATCAACGTTTAATATTTTAGAGTTAGAACATTCCAGGCATGGACAAACATCTAGATGTGGCCTTAAGAATAAATTATTGGAACTGAGGTAATCTGGAAATTTTGAGACGGTATCTGTAAAAATAATGGTTTATTTCTCATTCAGAATACCTGTCTACCTCAGATCAGAGAAAAACTCTGCTCCATTACACTGTACTTCATGGTGACCAAGCAACCCTTATCTGGAACATTACCAGAGTTTTTGGTAGGAGGTAAATAAAGACAGTATGGTAAACTTCAAAGCTTCTCCTCGGAAGTGACACTTGTCACTTCTTTTCACACTTTCCTGGCCAAATTAAGTCATATGTCCATGCCTCCATTCCACAGAGCAGGGATATATAATTCTTCCACAGGGAGGATCACCAGTAAGAGAAGTACCACATGTGAGTGAACAGTAATATAATCTGCCACTAAGGCTATGTCGTTGCATGACTCATACGAACACTTGCTGATAGTAGGATTGAGGGAGAAAAGAACAATGTCTTCCATGAATGAAGGTTGGAAAGTAACAACAATAAGGAGCTCTGGAAGGTAATCCAGTGAAGAAGAAAACAGCAAAAGTGATCTTGGAGAATATTCTGGAACTGTTGGCATGAAGGATCATGATGACAAAGAGCACAAGCTTAAAGAAAGTGCCGCAGAAGCGTTATCTTTGGGGGATAGCTGGTTTTTAATTAAAGTGGAAAAAGCAGTTCTGCGATTGAGGATGCAATGGGAGTGACCTACACGCTTGTATTTTTTTTTTTAAGCTATTGTTTTCCTAAAGCTCAATCTTTCTCTGGATTATAGCCTTCACTTCCATCATTTCAACTAGCTCTTATATATAAATGACTTTCAAAACTTCACCTTAAGCCCAGACGCTCACCTGACACCAGACCCAAATATTCAGCTGCATGTATGTCATCAAATGAAAGATGAACAAAACTAAACTCACCATCTACTCCACAAACTCCTCCTTCTGTGGTCCCTAAGTAAATGGAACCACCAAATAAAGCCATTGAGAACTCTAGAAACGTGTTTAGGGAAGATAGAAATTATATCAGAAACTTCTCATCTACCACTTCTGGCAATAGTTAAGGTATCGTGGAATTCCTGGCAAAATAGATGGACATCAGACCAGGTTTACTACATATCTTAACTTGTATAATAAATAAAAAATTGAGAGCTGACCAGCAGACATCAGCCACATAAGAGAAAAACATGGTTCCCTGTGTGGTTCCTAGATCTAAGTTAGTTCATAGAGACCACTGATTGATGTGGAGGCCAGGTTCTCTGAGGAAGGATTTGTCAATGCTACTAGGAATACATACTGTAAATATTATCCTGATTCTTCTCCAAAGGGACATGTTGCCATTTTCCAGGGTAACTATGCACTAAGGGATGGGGAATAATCACATTTTCAAGAACAGTTAGATATGGGGCTTAAGCAATACCTGGGAACCCAAAATGCCATTGTGGTCCTCTGTTTAGAGATAGGAGCTTATGGAACCAATTGATCAATGAAATTTTGCCCCAGTATTTCTGATAGTTCGTCTAATGGGCTTTTTACCCAGATGGTAGTTAATTCCTATTACCATATTCTATAATGCAACAGACATACCCTGACTTGTGGAATAGGCATTTAGTAGGAAGAGCCTAATAGAAAATCCTAAAATTCCCCCTCTCTGAACAAGGAGCCTATTATGAAGCTAAAGAGGTATAACAGAGGGCAGAATACAACAGAAGCCACTGGTCTGACCATGTATTTTATCACCCAGAGTAGCTAGCCTAATAGAATGGGACGGTGGTGGCCTATTAACAGTATAACTAAGTCATCCTCTTGGAGACAACACCCTGCAGACAGAGTTGTTATCACCCAAGATACAATGGTTGATATGTGGGGCTGTATCCCCAAAGGCTAGAATACACATCTGTGATCCAAGGGGTAAAAACAGAACTGACAATTCCCATCATTTCTCCCAGTGACCAACTTGCAGGATATGTACTTACGCCCCTGTAACTTTCGCCACCAGCTGGTCCAAGATCATAGTCCTGAAGTGATGGGGGATGGGGAGCAGCGAGGGGAGAGGAAGGTTTGTAGGGAGTTTCTACCAAGAGCCACATCTATGCTCACCATCTTGTCCCTTGTCACTTTGGTTTTCTTATTCCAAGTGACTAGGAAGAAAATAAAGGAGTGGTTGTACTGAAAGAGATCATGGACCCTGACTACCAAGATGAGCTAGTGCATCTGCTAAACAATGGAACAGGAAGCAATGCATTTTTGTTATTGTTATTTTGTTTGTTTTGTCTCCAAATTTTTATTTAAATTTCAGTTAGTTAACACACAGTGTAATATTGGTTTCGGGTACAGAATTCAATAATTCATTTCACCATTTACATACAACATCCGGTGCTCATCACAAGTGCCCTCCACCCATCACCTGTTTAACCCACCCTCCCCACACCTCTCACCCCCCATCCAGCATCCCTCAGTATGTTCTCTATAGTTAAGAGTCTGTTTCTTGGTTTGCCTCTCTTTTTATTCCCCTATGTTCATTTCTTTTGTTTCTTAAATTCTACCTATGAGTGAACAGAACTATGAACCCACAACTATGTGGTCAATTAATCTTTGACAAAGTAATAAAGAAATCCAGTGGAAAAAAGGACAGGTTCTTCAACAAATGTTGGGAAAACTGAACAGCTACATGCAAAAGAATGAAACTGGACCACTTTCTTACATCATACACAAAAATAAATTCAAAATGAATTAAAGACCTCAACGTGAGACAGGAAACCATTAAAATCCTAGAGGAGAACACAGGCAGTAACATCTTTGACATCAGCCGTAGCAACTCGGGAGAAATGTCTCCCGAGGCAAGGCAAACAAAAAACAAAAAAAAAAAACAATGGGGCCTCATCAAAATAAAAAGCTTCAGCACAGCAAAGGAAACCATCAGCAAAACCAAAAGGCAGCCTACAGAATGGAAGATATTTGCAAATGATGTCTCTGATAAAGGATTTGTATCCAACATCTATGAAGAGTTTATAAAACTCAACACCCAAAAAACAAATAATCCAGTTAAAAAATGGGAAGCAATGCATGTGGAACTCAGGGGCATCTCTACTGCTTCCACACCCAGTGACTGTAGCAGTCAGTCGATTGTAACCACCATAGCCCAATAAGGACAAGGCAACCAAGTACTCTGACTCCTTGGGGAAGAAGTCTGGGTCATCCCACCAGATAAGCAATTCAGATCAGCCCAAGTTTTAATAAACAGTAAGAGAAATCAAGAACACAAGATAGAGGAATGGAAGGATACTTATAATAAGGTGTCAGGACCAGCCGCCACACTTGGAACTATAGCTTGTTTTACTTTCTAGCCTCAGAGAATGTAGCTAGCCATCACTCTGAAGGAAGCTCCCCCCTTGTGCCTCACCCCTGGGGAAGAAGTGAAGGCACTGTGCTGTCACAATAGTAGAGGTCCCCTATTGTGATGGCGGGAAGGACAGATACAAGAAAAGGATGTGAATAGTTCAAGGGGTGGATTGTATCAGATTTCTTTTTTGTACCGTTTCCAATCTTCCTGGCCTTCTAGCCCTTGTTCCAGCTGCTGCCACAGTGAGTAATCCCGTAGAGTCTCTCATGGCCTTCACACTGGTGTGACCCACAGGCACATTGCCATGTGCCTGGACTAATGCCTCTCTTGCCTCGCTTCCCTTCAATACTTACTCAGGACCAGCGAGACAGGAGCCAGGGGACAAATTATTCCCCTATGAGATCAGGAGTAAGAATCTGAGACAAAATTTTTTGTCCAAGTGATTTACTGAAGGAATGCTCTCAGGAGAAAGGAAGTGAGGAAAACAGGTCAGAGTAGGACAAGCAGCTAAGCAACTATTTGATCACGGCAGCACAGCTTCAATCTGGTCCCGTGGCGCAATTCAGGGAACGTGAATTGGATCAAGGGGCCAGTCCTTTGAACCTCCTGCGAGTCAGCCATTGGCTACCTGCTGTCCCTGGGGCTGCAGTCACAACTTCCCTAGTCCACTGACTTCCTGGCAATACTCCAGTGAAGAGGGCAGTGTGATAAATTATTGGCAATCAACACAGCAGCTGGGGGATGAGAGAACAGGCCCAATAAAGAGAATCTGGTGGGGGCATCTACAGCATCCTTTCAGTCTTCTGATGGAAAGTTCTGGGAAGCCATTGACCTGGCTGCTCAGGGGACAGCTCTCAGGATCAGATAATCATTTGAATTTAACGACCAGCTCCACAGTACACCCTCGTTTGGGGTCTTTTTCCTCCTCGGTCACACTGCCCTCGTCCCTCATTCCTGCTTCCTGGGATTATAATCCCTAAAAATGCAGTAACATATAAACCCACTGCCTCAGTCTCTGGTTTCTGTGGAATCTAAACTAAGACCATTAGAAAAGGGAGAAACAAGGGATATGGGACTGAGAGGATATTCGATAGTTCAATATTTTATAGCAGGTGGGGAAGGAAGGAGAAGGAATAAAAAGACCTGATTTTTAAGCACATTCTCCATGTATGCAGCATGCTAGCTGGATGTCTTTTGGCAAAATTGTTACACATTTGGCATGGATAGCACATATGTGGAGAACCTGCTTAAGAATCCACTACCATGGGGGGCACCTGGGTGGCTCGGTAGGTTAAATGCCTGCCTTCAGCTCAGGTCATGATCTCAGGGTCCTGAGATCTGGCCCCATGTAGGGCTCCCTGCTCAGCGGGGAGCTTGCTTCTCCCTCTCCCTCTGCCCCTCCCCCTGTTTGTTTTCTCTCTCTCTCAAATAAATAAAACCTTTAAAAAAAAAAAAAGATTCCACTATGATGGAAAACATTTTATTCTTTAGAAAAAATTTTTTTTCTCTTCTTCCTGTTATGTGGTAGTTCTGAACATTAGATATTTTTCCTCCATGGGGTTAAAAGTTCCCTAAGTATATGAGTGCAAGTGGAAAAATAAGGGACAGAAATCAGGTATTGGCAGTTATTCCATTTTAATTTGTGTGTGAATTTTTAATCTACCTATGGGGACCGAAAGCATTCATGCAAGTCAAAATGTTTCAGTGAACACATTTCAGCAGTTTGACTTAATAACAATTAACAATAAACCTGTTACATTTTTCCCGACAATGCCAGCATTTGGATTTTTTTTAACAAATAAATTTCTTATTGACAGCAGCTAAATGGTGTTTGTAGCATTTATATCAGATAGTAGATTCCATCCATACACTATACTTTTCTAATTAACTTGTCCTACATGCAAGTACGTGTTTTTAATGTTTGTCCTCTGTGCTGTTCCTGTCAGTTTGCTACTAAAATAAAAAAAAAAAAAAAAACTATAAACATATTTTCAAAAAGACCTGATTTGACTGAGGCCTGTACAGAATGAGGCATCTGGTGTGTGGCCCTGGGGGCCCGATGAAGGCTATAGTCTCACTCAACACTTAGGCCGTATTTTGCTGAGAAGATAAGCTACAGAATCCCCACCTAACACAACCCAAAGCAAGCAAACCTCAACTACTCAAAGATTTTGGAAGATGGACATCTCTCAAAGTACAAGATAGTTTATTATTTATCTACATAGTTCATAAAGATTAATTACTTTATAATGAAAAGTCAAGGATGCCCAGAAATTGATAAGTAATGGGGAAAGGGTTGATTATTTGACCTCCTGAATGTTCCTCTCACAGAACTCATGAGACCTCCTCATTAGGAGAGAAAAGACCTCCAGCTACCTGGGGAAGTTATGAGTTTAAATCACAGTTCTTAGGAATAGTGTAAACTCCCATATGTTCACTACATGGGCCTTAGAGATATTCCTAGCTTTTGAAGTGTGAACAGACTTTCATATAGTACAAAGAAATAAACATTTTCATAAAGCCTCATTGAATCGCTCCTTTACTAAAAGGTTACATAGATTATTACGCCTAGGCAATTGATTTACTTCACATCTATAGCACATTTAATGAACACTCCATTATCAAAAGCCTCCTTAATCCTCTTCAATATGAAAATCAAGAATTCACTTACCAGCACAGGAAATAAGATTACTGTGCCTAGCAACACTATTATCATTAATTTTATTTGTTAACTCTTTTTTTATTTCCCTTGGTTCTGAACATTCCCCAAATGTTAGTTAGCTCATCAAATGAAACAATGCCATATAAAATTGGCCGATGAAAAAGTACTCTGATTGTCACCAAAGGATAAAAAATGATGAGCCCAAAGCCATTCAGTAAAGATGGCAGAGACCAAAAGTTGAAATGCTGTCATTTCCAATAAGCAACCATCAGACCATGTTCTGTGTGTACACATAAGAACCATCTATGAATCCATGTTTGGACACCTTAGTTATAAGCAAATAGCTAGCTATACAAACAAATATCAAATTGCCTATATAACTCAGGTGTTTTTTTAGGGAACTTGAAAGTTTTTTTAAAATACGACAGAAGGTAGGCATAATAAACAAAGATAAACCACCACAAATGAAGAGGGAAAATGCTGAATATATGAGCAATTTTGGAAAGCTTATAACTTAAAATGTTACACATACCTTCTAATAAATGCCTGCATATAGATATTTTTGAAAGCTTAATTCCTTTGTTATCTAAAGTCCAAGGAACCCACACACCTCAGGTGTCTGCATATCATCGAAAAATGCCTAGAAAAGGGGCTGCTATGTGAATGGGGTGCACATTTTCTCATAGTTATAAGAACGTGAACAGGTATGTTCATTGACAGATCTACAAGGAGCTATTAAACAGAGTTTTACTGTGAACTCCCCTGTCAAATTAGTGACCAGATTTTAGTTTTTCTTAGTGCACACAAGTGAACACTTGGAATATAGAGCATCAGTAGAAATGCTCATATTTCTGAGACTCCTAACACCTATTTTAAATTTTAGCTTAGCATCCAGTGACGTCCTAGTACTGCTCCTTCATTCAGCATTGGTTGTTGAGAGTCAACTCTGCACCATGCACTGGGCTGGGGACAGGATCTACAAGGGGAAGTAAAAATACTTTGCATTGGGTTGCCTGGGTGGCTCACTGGGTTAAAGCCTCTGCCTTCGGCTCAGGTCATGATCCCAGGGTCCTGGGATTGAGCCCCGCATCGGGCCCTCTGCTCAGCAGGGAGCCTGCTTCCCTCTCTCTCTCTGCCTGCCTCTCTGTCAAATAAATAAATAAAATCTTTTAAAAAAGTACTTTGCATTATAATGTATTATGTCTCTCAGGATTGTAAGAGTGTAAGATCCTTAAGGAAGGGAACTATGTTTTATATCTCCCATGGAGAGGTCTAGGCAAGTATTAGGTACTCAAAACTCACCTGTTGTTTTTTTTCCTATGATAACAGCCACTGATTTATTAATTCCCCAACACTACTGGTTGGATCACTCAGGGCATTCTCTTGTGTCCTCATGTGATTTTTTTTGTCTTTTTAAGTTTTAATTTTAATTCCAGTTAGTTAACATAGTGCGATGCTAGTTTCGGGTGTATAATACAGTGATTCGACACTTCCATACAATACCCAGTGCCCATGACAGGTGTACTCCTTAATCCCCATCACCTATTTCACCCATCCTTTCCCCACCTCCCCACTGGTAACTATCAGTTTGTTCTCTAGGGTCTGTTTCTTGGTTTGTCTCTCTCTCTCTTTTTTTTCTCCTTCGCTCATTCATTTTTGTTTTTAAATTCCACATATGGGTGAAATCATATGGTATTTGTCTTTCTCTGACTTATTTCATTTATCATTATACTCTCTAGTTCCATCCATGTCATTGAAAATGGCATCACTCTTTTTAGAACCTGATAGTGACAGCTGACATATGGAACAACGCATTCTTATATACTGAAATAGATCATTCAGTAGCACAAAAAAATACAGAGTAATTCTCTTTAGCCTTATAGCATAAGGTGCTTATATATTGAGAGACAACCTTGCCTCTCAGATATGGGGTCTCTCCTTTCCTGAATTTTTAGGCAGCTTGTACTGCATGCTAGCAATATTTGTTCACCTCATGAACATAAGAAGTACCACGACAACTTCTAAAGGAATTCTTCTACCCACGCTTTTGCAGCTCATCAATTTGAATTTATCAAACATACTTACATTTCTAGTCTTCTTACATTAGACGTTCCTTGGACAGGTTCCTTATTGCATTGCGTTACTCCATTTATTATTTATATTCTACCTATTTCCGAAAAGGAAAGGAGATGACTTAAAATATTAAAATGTATGATGGACAAGGCCATTAAAGTTAAAAGGGAGATCAAAAACCAGTTCAGAGTAATGAATAAACATATCAAAAAATGAAAATGACTTACTAGAAGAGGGCACTAAATTTAGCTTCAAGTTTTTTGAAAGTCAAGGGGAAAAGAGAGTTTATGAGATAACAGATGGTTCTCCTTGATAGATTCAAGGAATTATATAAATTTATCCATGGCAGGGACTGGTAGGTACCCACCAAAATCTGTTCTTCTCTTCTGTGGTGAGAGAGCTGTGGCTGGGCCATGAGTAAAGATCGCAAGTTTTTCTTCTTCCCTCGTGATGAAGAATGGCCATGTAACTCACAAATGGGATGGCAGCAAGATTGATATGCACCATTTCTGCATCTCATGCTTAAGAGGAATTCTATAATCCTGGACGTCCAGTGTTTTCCCATCCTATTGGTAGACCAGAAGAGAAATTATCAGTGTAGCCTTGGAAGCCACAAGTTAAAAATGGTGGAGCCTCCATTGGCCTGGATCCCTGATTGACCACAAAGAAACAGAGAAAGGAGGCTTTCTCTTAGGAAATTCAGGGTGTTTAACTTCAACAGTTTCCTAGAGTCATCCAAACACCTCGAAAAGGTAATCCAAAGGTAGTATCTTTGAGCCAAATCAAAAATCCTACTAAACATCAAGAGAAATAAAGTGCCTGCTTCCTCCTTTCTCTCTGCCTGCCTACTCTGCCTACTTGTGATCTCTCTCTGTCTGTCAAATAAATAAAATCTTAAAAAAGAGAGAGAGAGAGAAATAAAGCCTGAGGTCATAGCTAATATTTAGGGTCAGGCTGGTTAAAGAATTAGAAAAATAGTATCAAGAAACATAACACATTCTAGCTACTACCTGGCGTCCTATGATAGCACAAATGAGTTCCAGGAAAGCTCACCCCCGTGACCTGGTGCTGCCTAGTTCACCACTGCAAAGTTCATTAAAGAGCCACTCACTGAGCCTTTGGGCCAGAGAACCCACTTGATCATCACATCACTCAAGTCTGCTTCTCAGAAAAATTTTGTAGTCAAGTTTCATCCTTCCCTTTCCTTCCATCACATCCCACTATCCCAAATAACCCCCAAAACCCAATGCTGATCCCTGCCTCTGCATAGATTAATCCTCATATCAGCATCCCATGCTCAGACCTCCTTCTGATTCCCTTTCCCAATCAAGTTTTATTTATCATGTCCCTCATCCCTTTAGATTCTATGGAATGACTTTCCAATCTGTCTAATACCAAAGTAGTGTATACACAAATGTGTGTTCCAGCAACTCCTTCTTAATATTTTCCCCCACCAGATATTCTATTTGAAATATAAATATGTTTCCAATGTCAAAGCACGCACATGTGCACACACACACGTGTAAACACATAGACAATTAATTCTCAGAGTTTAGAGCATGTTGGCCATTGGGGTAGTAGTTTGGATTCAAAGAGAAGAGAGGAAAATGAAAAGGCCAGACTGTTATTAGTCTCGAGACTCCACAGTGGTGTTCTCAAATGATAGGACAGCTTAAAACAGAATAAAATTTTAAAAAAACCGTCCATTTTCTAAAATTTAGGAGACTAAATTGAGGTCATGGATGGTTCATAGAGCAGTGGAACTATCCCCTGGCTGACTTCTGACATTCTAAGAAAAATCTATTTCACCATGCAATCTTAGTTTTTGTTCTTAACTAGATGACTGTCATCCGTCTTCCTTCTTAGAATCTGGTAACAGGTGGTTAAATACTTTGGATGTGGGGTTCTTCCCTCAAGTCCTTCATCATTAGATTGGAGATATATATGTATATATACACATATATATATACACATATACATATATACCACAATTACAGATACTTTGTATGAGCTATGAAAGCTGAAGGCAAAGTAGTCTATGATGAAAGAGGGAACAAGTTATTCTCAAACAGTTCTGTTTGATAGACAGTTAATGAAAGGATGTTTTAAAATAGAGGGCTACGATACCGTTTAATCCTGGTACACAATGGGAAAGAAATACTAACTAGAGAGCATATGTCTGCATAGGACACAGTGTTAAATAGCCCTCCAATGACAGCCTTAATGTATATATTGCGTTTTTGATTCCCATGACAATCCTGCCAAGTAGATATTATCAGCCCACTTTGAGTAAAGGAAACAGTTTCAGAGAGCAGTAAAGACCCAATTCTGTATTTGCCAGGACTCTGTCAGCTGTATGAGATTGAAACCAATTCAAAATGTCTTAAGCGAAAAAGAGAAATCACTAGTTTACACAACCAAAATGTTGAGAGGGAGATCTGGCTTGAAATATGACTGGATATAAGTGCTCACATGGCATCTCCTGGACTCTGTGTTTCTCTCCATCCCTTAGAAAGGAGATGGGCTTGGTTGGAGCCTAATGGCCATCAGCAGCCCAAAGATCACATCTTTAGAGTTTAGTAAACCCAGCATAAACAGAGTGTTTTCCCCAAAGCTCTGGTTGAGGTTGCAGGCTCTTTCCTGAACCAATCTCTGGGGCCAGGTACATGACTATTCAGGCATAGAACTAGTCCATGCATGTTTGACAGAAAGAGGAGGCAGATTAAGCCCCCTCTACTATGACATAGAATGGTCCTCTCTATATACCACATACGCAGAGTATTATCTTTTCAAACAAGGAAATGGATTCAAGCAAACAAAACCAGGAGATAATCTACTATATTCATCACCCTTGACCTTCAAGCATATCACAATCCTTTTTCTCATATGAACATAAAATTATTTCACTTGGCATAATGGAAATATTCATTACACAACCAATAATGCATTAGCTCTTTTCTCAGGGGACATGATCCAAATTCTCATAAACTCAGAATTTCTGAATATTATGCATACTTTCCCATTAGATTTGGATGAAATTTCTCAAGATCTAGCAATCTATGGCCAACTGATTAATGTAACCTCTATTTGCAGACATAGAAAAAAAAAAGAAAAATAACAAATGACGTCCAGTTGAGAAAGGAGGGAAAGGGCGGCAATCAATATTCAATGGTTAGCTGTTGACAGCACTGCCCATTCTGTTGGAGAAGAAGAGTAAGGACTCACTGCCTCAATGGTAAAGTTAGTTCCTTCATCAGTTGGGTAACTCTACCATGCTCACCTGGAGGATTTCTGCTGTCAATGGTCCTTCATAGTAATACCTGAGAGGGCCACAGGTGAGGAGTCCCCTTTTAGAGGTTGCAAAGCTTCAGGATGCTGCTTGTTTGTATGGTCTCTAGGACCTGAAACTTAGAGCTTAGACAATCACATTCTTATGCGAGGCCTAGGGGTTTCCTTTAAATACAGCCCCCGTGAAAGACTCTGAACTCTCTGGGACATATATTGTTTTCCCCAAATGTCTAGTTGAGCCTTCTTCTTAGTCCTAGTAAACAACACAATGCAGGTTTTTTTTAAGATTTTATTTATTTATTCATGAGAGAAAGAGAGAGAGAGGCAGAGGGAGAAGCAGGCTCCCCGAGGAACAGGATGCCCAATGTGGGACTTGACCCCAGAACTCTGGGATCATGACCTGAGCCGAAGGCAGATGCTGAACCATCAGAGCCACCCAGGTGGCCAACACAATGCAGTTTTATCTCAGCACTCGAAGAACTGGACTGATGACCTATTCTCAGAATCAGAAAATAGTACCATAATACTTTTTTTTTTCTTTTGCATTACTGAATACAATTCTTGAGACTTTCATGAGTACTAATAATATAATTTACAAGGGGATAGTAATATCCAAAAGCTTCCACCAAAGTTCACAAAACTCTTTTTTTGTTGCTGTTTGAGGGAATTTATTACATTTTGTCATTATCTATTTTTTATCTCTTTTTTTATTTTTAATTGAAGTACAGTTGACATACAATATTACATTAGTTTCAGGTATACAACATAGTGATTTGGCAATTCTATACATTATAAAATGCTCACCATGATAAGCATAGTTACCATCTGTCACCACATGGTTACTACAATATTATTGATTATATTCCCTGTGCTATACTTTTCATCCCCGCGACTTATTTTTTTTTAAGATTTTATTTATTTATTTGACAGAGAGGGAGAGAGATCACAAGTAGGCAGAGAGGCAGGCAGAGAGAGAGGGGAAAGCAGGCTCCCTGCTGAGCAGAAAGCCCGACGCGGCGCTCGATTCCAGGACCCTGAGATCATGACCTGAGCCTAAGGCAGAGGCTTTAACCCACTGAGCCACCCACGCGCCCCCTGTGACTTATTTTATAACTGGAAGTTTGTACCTATTAATCACCTTCACCTATTTCACCCATGCCCCTGAAATACTCTTCTAAAGCAATTGGGAATGGTTAATTAAATTGACTTTACTCCTGAAAAATGAAGGCTGAATTTTAGTTTGAGAGCCAGGTCTCCCCTTCAGCCAGATCATTGCTTCCCCACAACATGGAGCTGCCAGTTCCCAAAAGTGAGTGCCAAGGTGATTTTAATCAGGGTTTGTCTGGTAAATTACTTTCCCTCTACCCTACGCATATACACATACATACACACACACACACACACACACACACACACACACCACACACACACACACACATACACACACACACCCTACAGGTCCAAAAAGCCTGATTTTGTATTACTGTAAAATAGATATAATTTTGTTTGTTTGTTTTGCTTTTCAGAAGCTGTCACCTCTGGAACCATCACTGAGGTATTTGGCTTGAGAAACATGTGTTTTGCCAGTGAGTTAATAGCAGCTCTTCTAATTCTAGTCAACAATGTCTGCACACACACCCCACTTTATACTACCCCTACTTGGAAGCAGTGAGCTGTCTTTATACTTCCAACCCATTTCTATTATAACTTGTTAAGTTGCCACATTTAGGATAACTGTTTGGCAAAATTGCAATTTTCCTTATGCACAGTAAGTGAAAGCTCTCATTATATGTTTCTACATTGGGAGCAGAGGAAAATTTTATTTCAGAAAAAGAAAAAGGAAGATATCTAAGCAAGGAGAAACCATTTCTAAGTGTGTGCTCAACAATTACATTATTCTTTCAAACTTATCCAGCACTGTTGCTATGCAGATGGAAAGTGTTTCCAGTGCTATCATTTAAGTTATCCTTACCAAATTCCAATAATGGAAAAAAACATATAAATATTATCTCTCTTCTTATGGGTTATTACTAAAATAAAGCAACAATTATTTCAGAGATCCAGAGTAGAGTTAGACAGAAAGTCTGCCTTGATTTGAAGAAAGATGATTTAGGATTGAAAAAAGAAAGAAAGAAAAAAATTGGAGGTAGAGATGGGTGGCAGGTACAAAAGTTGAAGTCCATTCTGTTGTGTTTGTTTTGTGATTAGTATGTAACACTGGCCTCTCAAAAATTGGGGGTTAGAAGTTGTGCAGTAAAGGGTTAGTTCCTCAAGCCCTGGTCCTTCAAAGCCTATACATTCCAAAGAAAGGCCTGTCTTTAAGAGAACTGGTCCTTGGCCAGCTCCTGGCAGATAATCTCCGATCCCTTGGAATATTCTACTTTATAAGACTGTTTTTGCATTCCTGAGTCTTTGGCTAGCTACCCTTTTGTCAGTTTGATCAGATGGCTTATGCTTACATTGTGAATTATGGTGAATGCCTGTCTTGATATGCCGAGGCCTTGGGACATGCTGTATTAGTTTGACCTCTAAGTGTGGGAGGAGGGAGCTAGACTCTGAATAGCTAAGGTCTGTCACACAGGCGCTCCTTTCCTGTGTGGCTGACCTCGGATAAAAACCCTGGACACCAAGGATCCACGTGAGATTCTCTGGATGACAATATTAACACATATTGTTGCACACTGCTTCTGAGAGAATTTAGCACATCTCTGTGCAATTCCACTGGGAGGGGCCACACCCGGAAGCTCACATCTGATACCCATTGTGTTTTTTAAAAAGATTTTATTCATTTATTTGAGAGAGACAGCATGAGTGGGGGTAAGGACAGAGGGAGAGGGAGAGACAGAATCTCAAGCAGAATCTGCACTGAGCAAGGGGCCAGACAAGGGTCCTGATCTCACAACCCTGAGATCATGATCTGAGCCAAAACCGAGAGTTGGAAGCTTAACTGACTGAGCTACCTAGGCATCCCAACCCATTTGCCTTTTTAACTCACATTGATTTTGATCTGTATCTTTTCCCTGTAATAAACTATAAGCATGACAGCATTTCTGATTCTTGGAGTCCTAGGATATCATAAGAACTAAGGGTGGTCTTAGAGCCCCTAGCACAAAAGTGACTGAAAGAGATAGCTGGAGGAACTTGTCCCCTGAATATTTATCAGAGCTAAATATTTTGTGCTGTCCAAACAGAAATAGACATACTCAAGGGTCGATTGATAAGTGCTTCCCTGAAGCCAGAGTCCTGGAATCAAACCTTTCCTCTTTATAATGACTTTATAATGACTGGTCAGAAACAAATGAAATCATCACTGACCAGTCATAGCATAGCAGGCTTTCTCATGTTAGTCTAATTCCAGAGAAGCAATGTTAGCATAGGCCTTTCCCTTTCCTCTGTTCATTGCAGAATGCACAAATGTCCAGTACTCTCAAAATCCAGAAGCCATTAGATCATAAGTAAAGAAAAGGAGTGAATTCTGTGGTACTTCACAATTCCTGGACTTTTTTTTTGTAAGACAAATAACTTTAAACAATCATAAAGTTTACATAAGACACAATTTTGACTTTTTTTTAATATGTAAGTTAACATTTCATTTATTAGAAAAGAGTAAAACACAATTATCCTTCCTCAATGCCAAGTGCATTACTCAAGGAGATAAAAGTTGCTGTACCAAAAAAGTTACTCAGTGAAAACTTTAGGATATTCCCTGAAATGATCACATCATTAGAAAATCTTTTGGGAGCACATGGATTCAAGCTGATGTGAATAAAAGGCACTTTTGAGTATCTAATAACACAATTTTGATATTTTGTATTTATTCTTACACAAGAAGTATTAAACTTTCCAAAATATTGAAAAATCAGAATACAGAAAATTAGATCATTGTCCTGATTGGGTTAAATTTTAATTACATTATATTTAAAATAAGGAATGAGTAAAGTGAAGAACGAGAGCAATAAACTTCTAGGGTACCAGTATCATAAGTGAGTTCAGACAGAGAGAGAAAGTCTCATGTCTGAAATAGTCCAGTGTGCTTCTTTCCTAAATAACCAGAAGATGAACTTTCACACTTCAGTGCATTAGAATGCCTGTACTGGCTGTACTGTTTCTTAAATTCCTGCTTTGATATTGCAAATGTCCTTTAGCTTTTATATTAAATCTTCCTAGTTTCTGACTTTCTCATCTTTGTTAGTCACAAACTTCTTCTTAGGGTGGCTCTTGCCCAATACACAGTTCAAACCACTATCATCTCTCAATGAACACAAAGCATGAAAATACCATTTGACTTAGCAAATCTCATAAGATGTTTTACTTTAGCCTGAGGAGCATAATTCACCAAGAAGAGGCTATTGAGGACTGAGGAACCCTGTCTCACCCAGGCCTGGCTCATCCAGTCTACCTTGGATTAACACTAGTGAAAATCAAGACAAATATTTCACTTTAGAGATATAAAACATGACTGCTTCCCAACTGGAAAAGTGTACTGGGTCTCTTTTTAATTTTCATGTGTAAAGAATACAACGAATATCTCAAAACCTTTCTTCTGAATTGCCCCACCAAAGTATAATAATATTAGTAAATCTACTGAGCCTGAAAATTCTGGGCAGTATAAAAAATTTTTCAATCCTAGCCTTGCATAAAAGCAACAAACAACCTCTGTGCTTGAGAAGACTGTGAGTCTGTTTTATAGCCTCAATAGGAACAAGCAGCTAAACCAATCTATAGGCCCATTACCACCTAATAAACTTACATTAAAAAGCACTAAACCTAATGCTGAAAAAAACTGCCTCTTCCTATTGTGCAGTTTCTGAAAAATCACAGCTGTAGAGCCCCATCAGCTAATTTGCCTACAATCACTCCCAATAAGACTTTCCCTGAATAAAAACTGAAAATTCAAGGTGCAGAGAAGCACCCCAAATTCTTTAGATGTAGGTAAAGAAGCAAGTTTCGATTTAAGAGGTATAAGAAAAGCAGCAGTCACCAAGAACTGCCTGATTGGAACAGAAATATTGAGGTCTGTTAGAGAGTTATGGTTGTAAAAGTTTGATGTTACTGGGGCCTTTGGAAACCACAGAGCAGCTCAACATTCAGACAAGAACTGAAGTGGACAAGAAGTGCAAAAAAAATTTTTATATCTGCTCACTCAGATCATTGGCAAGGTATTTGATATCATCTCCTCAAGGCAGCATAGCCTTGACTGTCCATATATTTGCATAATGACTTTCCCCTGTTCTTTTTGTTCCTTCTCTATTCATTGCTATAGAATACTTCTGCTATTTCCAGAAACACTTTAAAAGGGAACTCAGGTCCCTGAAGGGTAAAATTTTGGTAACCTAGGACCTTCTAAACACATTATCTAATTTATTACTGGTGTTAGAAATCCTTGAAATATTAAAGGAGAAAAAGTCTCTTGATCAGATACAATTCTGTTTTTTGCCTATCATCAAGATTATATAAATGGAGTAATTGGGAAGACATGGGAGCATATAAAATAATGCTGGAACTTAGAAAAGTGTGGTGATCTCAAAAATGGAGACCTAAACCATGTCCAAGGATTAGGAATCTCAATATTGTTCAGATATCTACTCTACTACAAATTATCTACAGATGAAATCTTAAAAGATTTTTGGAGTGACATCAGAATCATGACAGCATAAGATGCTGCAGGTTTTTCTCTTCCCTCAAACAACAAAAATGTGACATCCATTCATGAGCAAAAGTGCCCTGTGGAAGATGTGGGACTCAGCACCATATGCCAAGGGACCTGAAAGGATTCTTGTCCACCTATGCATTGGGTCATATACCGAGCCTCAGCACCAGCTGTAGTCACCACAGTGGCCTGTGAACTGGTTTCAGACCTCTCAGCTGCAGTCTAAGAGTACCTGGAAAATATTGACATGGATAGTCACCCACAGATGAGAGAGCTTTTGTAGAAATTCAGGTTTCCAGAAATGTTCTGAACTCCAGTGGAGGAAAAAAAAAAATGACTATGAATTTTGATGCACTAGAGTGTGTGGGAGGAATAGTTTGACTTAGCCACATTACCCCTCCCCCAAGGCAGAACAACTTAGGGCAAAATGAAAACCTCTTGGCTCATGATTTCTCCCATGAGGAAAAGAAAGAGCAGGTGAGTGAGCACTCAGCTTCCTCAGTTGTTCAGCATGCAGAGAGATTCATTTTTCTCTCACAGCATCCAGAGTACTAAATCAGAAGCTCCATGCTGGGGGGAAGGGAGATTAGGAGAGGGCAGAAAACATATTCAGAGGGCATTAAAAGGACATAGTTCTTACTGAGTGCATTATGGATTCCATCAGGAAGACAGCCCACAGGCCAGTGGGAAAGCATCACCCAGAGATTTTCCCTGATTGGCCCACAGCATCACCCAGTCTCTGTAGGTGGGTCTCACCTACATTTCCCTCCACTCTGTGGCCAACACCCTGGGCACACTCCTGACGGTGGTAGTAAGAGCAAGTTTTGATAGATGGCTACATAGCATGCAGAGAAAGCAGTCCAGAGTGTGTGGGCCAGAAAAAAAACTATGAATGAGCTGTAGCACCACCTTCAGGAAATAAGAGAGGCTATCAGCAGCCTGCTTGATGTGTGGTAGAAAAGACATACAATCTTAAGAATTCAGCCACAAGAGGGCACAAGAAACATGGAACAGGTGTATCCATACAAGGTCTCAAAAAGCCTCAGAACCTCTAACAGCAGTGACAGGGGTTTTTCTACCCTGAAGGAAGTTAGGAAAGATTGGAGGAAGTGACCACTACTTCAAATGCAAAGATGGCAATGCAAAACTCCAAGGAACATGAAAAATCAAGGAAACATAACATCATTAAAGGATCACAATAATCTTAAGGTATCCAAACCCAAAGACATGGAGAGCTATTATTTCCTCAATAAAGACTTTTTGAAATAGCTGTTTTAAGGAAAGTAAATGAGCTACAAGAAAACACAGAAAGACAATACAACAAATCAGGAAAACAGCACAGAAACAAATGAGAAAATTACCAAAGACATACAAAACGTTAAAAGAAGAAGAGGAGGAGGAGGAGGAGGAGGAGGAGGAGGGGGAGGAGGAGGAGGAGAAGGAGGAGGAGAGGAGGA
>CM052896.1:83009833-83035156 GCA_028534135.1 Potos flavus
TAGAGCCTGTGGGTATGTAGCTTCTGCCCCTACTTCCACCCTCCCCATCTAGGCAGACTTCCCCCAAGAACAATAAAGAAGAGGGGCAGGAATGAAGAATTCTGAGCAGCTCTGAAGGCTTGGAGGCAGATGACTAGAGAAAAAGTCGAAGGCTCAATCAAAGATTTTCAGAAGAAAAATTTAGGAAGTACTGACATTAGCCCTACATGGTATATTATAAAATTTTTAAGTGGAGCATACTGGTAACTAACATACTGTCATTTAAGTAGTTCCCTCTTTTATCTTTTAAAATGGACGAGAAAAGTAAACTGACCTCTCCAGCTTTTCTCAGAGGATTAGAAGAAAAATATATTAAAGTCCATAGAACTGTGCCTAGTTCATCAGGAGTCCTCAGTATAGGTTTGCTGTTCTAATTTTCCATCACCCAGGTGATGCGAACAACTGTGCCCAGGCTGTTTTAATAAAAATTTACTAATCACCCAATGGCAACTAACACAAAGGAAGATGTTTTGTTTGCCAACCAAAACAAAACAAAAACAAAAACAAAAACAAAAAACAAAAAACAAACAAACAAAAAATCCTCTCCACAAAGGTGGAAAAAAAGAAAACACTTTTATTACTAAACAAGCATTAAACCAGAAAAAGATGTGCATCACTGGTAATTTGCTAAAAGTTGACAAAGACAAAGAAAAATCTCACCTTTTACTATGGGCAACCAGATCCAACTCATTACATACATGTTCTCAAAATAAACAATAACTAGTCAAGTAGGAAGACTTGACAACACCATTTGTCACACAGTTCATCGGAGCTTCACCCGGGAATTAAGGTGACCATTTGTGTTAGCTAGAGGGGTTTATTCAAAGGAAGAATGAATTTCTTGTATTTTTATGAGGGGTGGTAGTTTTGGGGGCAGGCACCCTCTGAAGTGAGCCTCTACCCTCCCATAGAAACTGGGAGATGGGGTGCTATCTTCCTTGATGATTATATTTACAAGAACTGATTCCCAAATCCTTAAGACAGTCTTGGGTCATAACACTGACAAGAGACTTATTTAGCTCTTAAAAAGGTTTACATGCATCTCAAAGAGACAGAGAAGGAACTGAAAATTACAAGTTTTCTAAAACAAATCCTCTAAGAAAAGGGAGAAGAGTCTCTTCTTTTCAACAGGGAGAATTAAGCCTCTTGTTTTTAATTTGCATTTGCCTTTACAAAAGCAGGTATCTGGGAGGAATTAAAAAAATCTCTCTGGTATCCTTCCCAGACTGTCAATTATTTCCTAATGAGGAAACTCATACAAACGTAAACAAAGGCAATACAGGCATTAGAAATTTCCAAAGAACATATGGGAACTACAGGGGACACATAACATCTATTTTTATTAAGTCAGAGGAGAGAACTATTACCTCTGAAAATAAAAATACTAAGTTGGCAGGACGTTAAGAGACAGTGTTCCATCAGGGGCCATATAAAAGTCAAGCACTGACTTTGTAATCATCTCAGCCTTGCTGAAACCTTTCGAAGGACATTAATATTGGTGTGCCAGTCAAATTGGGCAAATAGATTACGTTGCTTTAAAATTAAGGTCTGGTCTGATCGAGTGTTACCATCACCCTTGCCCTTGGTGGGTACCACACTGCGGTGACCTCATGGGTGCTGCTGCTTTCCTAAGAAATGGCTGCAACACAGAGAATGGTCATTCCTGGGGACATATGCCCAGAAGGCACTTTGGGACCCTTTATGATGAAAGTGCCTTGTAAATGTGAGATATTGCCACCATTAGGAGTGAGATCTAACCCTGGACGACGTCTTAAACTTAATAGTGGGAGTTAAACCATCATCATTTCCAACCATTCCAGCCAATGTGTATTCTCGTCGTAGCTCAAAAAGCATAGGCCATTATTATCAGGATATCTGCCTGCAGACCCCAAAACATCTTTTTCAGATCATAAAAACACAGGACCCTATAAGTTTAGCTTATCCTAGCCAAGTAGTATATTTAAAGTATTACCCTTTAGAAAAAAAATATGTATAGAAATGATTTTACAGTTCTCCTTAAAATAGGCAAAGAAATAGTATTGACGCAATAGCTTTTTTAATATAATACTTTGGTTTTTATTAATGCCAAGTAAAATAAAGTGGCATTCATTTTCCCTTACTAATAACCAAACTTAATATTATTATTTTATTTCAAAAGATAAACATTTGAAAGTTAGCAAGACATTGTGCCCAAAAAATATTGTGCCTAAAATAAAAAGGTGTTGTATGGTAAAATAGTCTTCCTACATTTTTAGGGCTAATCCTGATAAAGACATCAGCAGGCTTCCAGTCATGACAAGGCAAAAACTACAACAGACACAGGTGACCTAATAAAAGTGTGCATGGGGTAAAATTGCCAAACTGCTCAGTGATCTACAAAGTCATACTTCTGTACCTAGTATATTACTTTACTGCATTCGCCAGCTTCCAAGTTTAACTCTCACCCAAGATTATAGTGTTCCAACACTTTGTTCATAGGTTTTTAGAGCTTCAGATACCACTGAGGTTCTATTGAACAAGTGCATTCTTTGATTCCTTCTACCTGATAAAAATGGCAAGATTCAAGCAGGGCCTCGTGGGCATGGATTTCACAGGGAGAATGTCTGCTCACAGGAATACACGTTCTTGTTTCCGAGACAGGCTGTGAGCTCTCCCATGAGCTCTCCTTTGTGAACCTTGCCAGCCATGCCTCGTTTGCATCTTAGATCCTGTTCTACACATCTGTACTCCTTGCTTATCTGTATCTGTACCTCCCACTCCACATTCCTATCCCAGACCAATTGATGTAAGCCATTTAGAATGGAGACAAATGTATCCAAAATGATCATCAGTTCTATCTTATCCCAAGGCCTCCATATGCATGCTTTTTTTATTGAAAAGTGGCCAAAAAAAGGATTTCTTGCATAGAGAAAAACCTCCTAGTCAACAAAGATGTGTTCACGTTCTGTAGAATAGAGAACGGCAACCTGATCAACCACTCACACTCAAAATTCCACTTCTCAAAATTCCAATACCCCTGAGGCAGTAGAGCTTTCTAATTAAGAAGATCCATTTAGGAATCTGACAGGCATGGACTTGAAACACACTCCCATGAAGCCTTACCTGTATGACCATGAACAAGACACTATCTCCTCAGCCTAAATCGACTCATTGGGTAGAATAGCGATAATAATCAATATCTACCTCATAGGGGTGTGATGATTCAAGGAAAGTACTTAGAATAGGACCCTGAGTAATATTAAGTGTTCTATAATTATTAGCTGCTATTGTTAATATTATTATCCAGCAGCTCATTCAATGCCAAGTAAGATGGATAATCTCCCTTGAAATTTAACTTCTAAATCTCTCAAGCCACAAGACCTGAATGACATACCTGACCACGGCAGAACCAAACACATAAACTCATGATCTTCCTACCCAGCCACAATTTCATTATCTTCCAACTGGCAGAAGCAATGAACTACACAGTTTCTCAACAGACCCCCACTAATCTTTGTGAAAACCCAGTGTCAGACCTGAATAGAACCTCTCTAATCAAAAACCTTCTATCCATGCATTTCTCTAGAGTGTAGCCATCAGGCAGATCCAAACACTCACAGTCCACTTACCCCAGTGGGACCACATGGTCTGCATAAAGTTCTCTTCCAGATTTTTGGTGGACTTTAGGGGATCTCACATCCACCACAATGGGTTACTTCCTTGACTATAAAGACCATCTTGAGACCTTGCTTCAGGGCCCAAGGCTCGGTTGTTAGGCTCTTATCAATAGGTAATTATCTCTGAGAAGGAGTTTGATGCAGTTGACACCCCTGCTCTGCACCCCAATCAATACGGTGTACTTCAAATACATTACCCTGGTTATACATGCAGAGTCAACAAGCAGGGGAGACTACGACCAGCCTCACACCAAACGTCTTCGGAGCAGAATGACAGAACCTGAAAGAATATCATCCAAGTGACTGCCACACTCAAAATGCCTAAAGAAGGTGAGAGGAGATTCTAAGGTCACAAGTGGGATTTCCCCATAGCCTTCAACACGGCCTACAGAGCCTTTAGAGGACTGACTACACATCATCTCACCGCCTTCACCACGCCCAGTCCCTCCCGGCACTCTACAACCCTGCCTTATTGAACGAATGAGTTTCTCTCTCACACCTTGATACTATTACCCATTATCATGCTCTATACCAGAACAACATTTCCCTATTAAAACTCACCAAATTCATACTTTTGCTTTAGAATCCAGCCAGAGCATCCTCATCCTGCATGGTACCTCTATCCTAGCACTGAACACATCCTGTTGTGATTACAGGTGTGCATTTTAGTCTTGTCCCCTAGAATTGAAGCCGTCGAGGGCAGGAATATTATAGCTCAATGTGGTCCATAGGAGGCTCTCAAAAAGTTTTTTTGAAATAATGGACATGGCTGTTCTTAGTGGAAACTTTACTATATTTTTTACCTATTATATTTCAATTAGTTATTACTGTTTATATGAAAACTATTAACTTTACATTATTTTCCTATCTTGTTTCTAACTAGTTTACTGGCATTACCTACTAGTCCTAATAGTTCCAACTGAGTTCTCTTAGGCTTTTTCTGACCAAAGAATCATACCATCTGGATATGATGATATGTTCATCTTTTATTTTCAAATATTTCTATCTCCTATTTCTATTTTATAATTCATTGCATAGCCCCAAACTCAAGTATATGGTCAAATAATAATCGTGATCTGAGAGTCCTGTTTTACTTTTGATTTTAGGACAGTCATTCATATTTTCCCATTAAATGTGATGTTGGTTATTAGTCTTAAGCAATTAATTCAATTAAAAGACAACATTTCTCAAAATAAAAAGCAAGGCCAACCTCTTTAGAGCAAAATTACAAAATTAAAGTAAACAGAGAGGAAGGCAAATCAACCAAATGCAAACAAAGACTGTAAAGAGATAATATTAATATCAGACAGAAGGGACAATTAAGCATTTCATTTGTACATCTTTCTTGGACATGGGATATACAGTTCCAGTTTTTTAGTAGCAACTGCTAGAGAAAGGATTTTGAGGTTTGGGGTTAATTGCTTCTAAAAAAAAAAATATGAGAGTGAACTAGTGAGAAAGAAAAAGGAAAGATTCAGTTTGGGATTATGAAACAAACCACAATTTAAATTTCTGTTTACACTGTCCAGGATCTGATTTTAAAATCTGACCTTTGTTTTATATGATTGAATTTTCTCACAGGGGATATATTATGCCAAAAAAATTTTTTTTAAACACAAAAATTCTTAGCTAGTTTATACATTTCTCTAGGAATTGAAGATGATGAGATCCAAGCTGGGCTTTAAGGTCATGAGTTTCTGAAAGTGAAGGATTTTTATGGAAGCACTGTTCTCTTCCCTACAAGAAGATGTCTGAAGGCCAAGTCCGTGTTTTATTCTTTGCATGACAAGGCCGGGCACAGAGGAAGTCTTGAATTGTATTAGCAAATCCTTCTTCTCTTGCTTTAACCTCATATGTCCCATGCCCAAGAAGGGGAGGGGAAGTAGAAGAAAAAGATAATCTGGCTATATTTACAATTGTTGTTTATTCTATTTCCATATTCAACACTGATCCTATCCTAATATACTAACTCCCCACTTCTGAATCTAAATTTTGATTCATCTCTTGGTTATTGACAATGTCTCCAAGTAACTTTGTTAGGAAGTATACCTAGGTGGTAAGCATATTTATTTATATTTAAAATATTTAAGCAAGTATAAAAGGACACAAAAAATAAGATGAAATATTAAAAATAAAAATAGAGGCAGAAAAACAATGATGAAGATAGGAATTGAAACTAGCCATGAGACATTTAAATGCATTGTATACGTACTTTTTATCTGTATTAAAATTCAACTGATGTGCCAGAGAATAAAACAGCAATGAATTTAGAAGATAGAAAATAATTTCCCTGTCACATAAAATTTCAGAAGGCAGGAAAGGTGGGTCTGCTCTACATAATCATCAGAAGCCCAAGCTATCTTGTGGTCTTGTTGCCTCTCACACATAGTCCACATTCACATGGTTCAAGATGGCCGACTCCTCATTGCACCTGCATTCCAATTGCACACCTCAATTTCACTCTGTCTCATTGGCCAGAATGTATTCACATGACCACACAAGACAAGGAAGATTGGGAAGCATAACTTCTATGTAGGCAGTTATGTACTCAGCTAAAATTTCTATCTCTGCATAAGAAGTGAAGGAAGAACAGGTATAATGGACAACTAGCAGTTTTTACTCTAGCACAAAGGCCTTATCAGTGGGCCTCAAATATATTTGACTCTTAATATTCTTACAATCATCATAAAAAGAAAAACCACTATGGTTGTATAGTTCATAGTGAATATAAGATAGAAATGATCATTTTCTTAGGAGAATTATAAATGTTTTTACGGGTAGAATTTTTCCTATGTGCTATATGTTCTGAAACTTTGCCTATCAGAGAAAGTCTTCCTGCTGCCCTTAACCCTGAACTGCAACTTGGAGAGACACAATTCTGAAGCCACACTTTAGCCCCAAAATGAATATCATCACATGATATTTGGTATTCGGAGGGGGAAAATGTGATGCCAAACTCATTTTTATTCCTTCAGTTTATGTGCTCAGGTATGTGAAGAAAATTGATTTTTTTTTTTTTTTACTGGAATAAATCTAAATACATCTTTCTTTTCTTTAACTACACATAGATTATGGTGAAACTTTGTTCCTAAACTCAGGTCTTCTATTTCACGAATTTCTACTGCTATTTCTTAGATTATTTGCTCCATATTAATTTTTCTGTATTATTCTTCAAGAAGTCTTACTATGTATTTATAACACATAATAAAAAGAGCTTGAAATTCCATATTTGTTTTATCTTTTACCATGTTTCTCTCTTTATTCTTTTCTTGTATTATGATGGTACTCCTCCAGTTCGTGTCCCATATCATGGTCACAATTTTTCACTAAATGTAAATATTTCTATTACTTAACGCAATTATTATTTATAATTAATGTCCCTTATGAATTCCAACTTTCAGCATTAAAAAGAACTAGCTTTACTTCACATAATAGTATTTGACTGAAATTTTACTTAGTCTGTTATTAAAATCACAATCTCTGCTTTTGTCTTCATTTCTGTAACAGTTTTATGTTTCCTTCAACGTCTCTCTTGGGATGGGGGAGAGGTTCTCATTGTTTTTCTATTTGGAAGTGCTACCAAAGTGTTCATTAATTGCTAGTTTTTTCACTCCTGGGTGGCTAGAGACAACCAACCAACCCACCAACCAAATAGTACGTGTTGAGCATCTACTATGTCTCAGGAACTGTGCTAATTTGTCACTTGATAGGAAATGAGAAAAACAAGATTCTAGCTTCCACGGAATTTACTATCCAGCAGCAAGCAGGGTGAAGCATAGTGAATTTCACCAACAAGAAAGCATGTTTGCTATGGGAGCTCACATGGCAAGGGATTTGATCTAGGCTAGGTGGGAAAATACCTTAGGAGGTGGCACTCGGGCTGATATTTGAACACTGAACGGGAGTTGAGACTTAAAGAGTAAGCCTGGGACAAAGGATGGAGAGTGGGGAAGGGAGAGCAGGGAGGTGACTCCATGAAGAGGCTCATGTACAGTGAGAGGAAAGAGCATAGCATCCTTAAGGCTCTTCTCCCAGATGGCTAGAGCTTGAGGTGTGAAGGGTCAAGTGGAAACAATTTTATCTGAGTGATAAGCTGTGCCTCCAGGGTGGGGGGGAGCAGCTATATGATGTGAAAACTAAGGACTTTTAAGTCCTCCTATCACAATATTTTATAACATGATTCTATCTTAGTTAAGTCATCCAGTACCAGTGGAAGAAGGCCCTAGCCTTCTGGGCTACCACCCAGAATTTGCCTCGGGTGTAAGTAAGTATCTTACCTAAGAGAAAGGTATCACAACAGTTACCTGGGGAATTCTATGGCCAAAAATCATCCAGCACAAGTCAATTTTAGTCTGTAGATGCTTAATAGTACTTGGTTGGTTAGTTGGTTCATTGTCTCCATATGCATAGAAATGAAGAGAATAGCAATTAAAATATACTATGGGTTAAATTTTAATTTAATTTCCAGACTTGTCTCAGATCCTTAACATTAACATGAAAGTGAAAGTTGGTTAAAAGGGTAATATATGCACATCTTACAAAGGATTAAGAGAAGCTGTAGTCTTTCAACAACCACAAAAGTTTATCTTCAATGGCTCACAAGGATCACTGAAGAGAGAAAAGAAAGATGGTCAAATGTCAGTGCTTTCTTTCCAAATATGAACTGAGGGTACAATAGTGTGATTCATTACAAGTAAAATCAAAGACGTTTTGGACTGAACAAAACACATGAATATGAGACTAATCCTCCCTGTGTCAGTGACTTACTATGGGATGCTCGGGGCCCCACTTAACCTCACTGTGTCTCTATTCCCTAATCTGTAAAACAGGGTTAATAATTTTAACCTACTTCTCAGAGATAGTAGGTGGATTAACTATAATAACAATAAACTGATTAAAAACACAAATCATTAGAATGTTTTAGCAAGAGCTATAATTTCTCATAGTAAGAAATGTGAATTTCTTTTTCTCTAGAATTTTTCCAAATGCATCCATGCTATTAACTTATAAAAATGAAAAATACATAGTGACCTTCTCTTTCAGTGACTGAAAATACTCTCTGGAGTGAGTCTCTTTTTCAAAAAAAATAAAAACTTAACTTTTTCCAGGTGTAAAAAATGACTTTGATCCTATCTCAGCCCAGTAATTCAATGGATGGCAACTCAGCCAAGAAGATTTAAGAGCACTGTCCCCAACTTACAAGACTCCACTGAAAAATACTCATTTAGCAGTTTGAGAGTTACCTTGACCAAGAATTTATGCCAGAAACAACAAGGGCGTAAAGATAAAACAGCTTTAGCCCACCAATCAAAATAAACTTATCCTAGACAAATTTACTGAATAAATACAGGGCTAGCCAATTCAATTGTCTACCCAAACTGCACACTTACAAGAGTATAAATATCAGGCACCTAATGCTATTCCTAAAACAATTAAACTTACTGTTTCTCCAGAAATCAGAATTACAGGAAAAACACTGAAGTTCATTGTCAAGCACTGGTCATAAAAGTTACTACACAGTCCATCTGCATTTGTACTTTATGAGAATGTTCATATTCCCATCCCATCCAGAATGCTGAAATTCTGGTGCAGAGAACAAGTTAGGCAAACATTAAAGGAAATTCTGGTGCAGAGAACAAGTTAGGCAAACATTAAAGGAATCTAAATATCAGTGTTAAATCCTGGATGACTACAATTTATTAACACCCAAAGATAGATTATTTCTGTTGAAGTTAAACAACATGAAAAAAAATGGATTTTTTATAATCTAGCTACCCAGTTTCCCTTCAACTTTCAAAAGATTACAACACTGAGTTTATGACATGATCACATTTCTTCCACCAGAGGGCAAAAGACAAATTACATTGTAAATAATGGGGGTGGGATCTCAGGACCGGAGGATTATAAATCCCACCTCCAAAAGAGTTGTGAACCCTCCCACTTTGTGATGGAAGCATGTATGCAGAACAAGGCTTCTACCTAGATATATGGCCACATGACTTGCACAAAATAAGGCAGAAATGTCCCAAAATAGCAGCAAGTTAAACAATGTTTCCAAGGTCACGAAATTACACTACTTTCTATTGCCCTCCCTTCCAAGTCACAAAGAAGAACTACCCAATTATACTAACATAGTACCTCCTTCTGGAGATGGTCTAACCTACTTCAATGAAGGTTCTTCCAGTGAGAACTTGAAATCCGATGAAGGAAACACAAAACAAATTAAAAAGCACAGAGTTTCTTATACCGGACTATTTTCAAGTTGTTAACAAAAGTGTAACATTTATCATTTTTAAAGTTTTCATCTTTAAAAATATGCTAAAATAAGGCTTTTAAGTTATGAAGTGGTGGGTTCTATTGCCATAAAATGCTGGATACTCTAATGAGCTAGGTATGATCATTGTTTCTAGAATAACTAGCAGTAACTTGAGGGAAAGTTTGAAGTACAGTAGCATTAATCATGAAATAAAATTATATTCTTGTTATTCACACTAGATATCCAAGAATAATGAAAATTTGAAGAGAAAAGGAAAGGTTTAGATTAGTTTGAACTATTCATAAAATTAAAGGAAGTAAAATAATTCTTTTTAATAAAAATAGAGCAACCTTTCCACTGGTACTCAAACAATACCAGATGGCCTTCATCGGTACAAACCTCCCTTCCACATACACTTCAGAGAGGAATTTTTATATTCACTTGGCTAGTTGAAGTTATATAAACGGATATATGTAGTCAAAGTACAGAGTAGATCAGAGAAATTTCCAAGTCCAATATTAAAAATGAAATTAGTATAGTATTAGACTGTCTCTAAGCTTCAGACTTCCTATTCTGTCTTCCGAGTACCTAACCAGTGTTCCTTCTGAGGTCCCTGCTACAAGATTTATCAGAAAAATGTATCCAGATGAAGAATCTTTTCATTTTCCTAGGGGAATATCTGACAGTAGTTTTCTATTGCAGAAGATAAGTGTAAAAGTGTGTTAGCAAATATGATGGAAATGCTAATTAGAACATTAAGGCAATTTATTCAATGCAAAATGAACATAAAAATAAGCATTATAGGCGCTGGACTATTGAAAGTTCTTAAATGACTTTGCACATTTGGAGAGAAATATGAAATATGTGTTATTTCCTTTATTTCTAACTACACTAGGTGCATTATTAATTCAGATAAAAATCTAAATTCATTGATCTCCAAAGAATAATCAAAAGCCACTGGAAATACTGGATAAGAAGCAGTCCCATAATAAAAGTTTCCCAATTTCTATTTTCAATTTCTAATATGTATAGGAAGATATGCTACCCACAAAAATCAGAATCTGAATATCCCTCTGTCCTGTCCAATGTAAATGATTAAATTTCCAGGTTCAATTTTCAGTGTGGTAGAAACTGACAAGCTATGACCCCCCTGCTCTATTCCCACATATAGATTCAGCAGAGTTTAAAAATGAGACTTTCAAAAGAAAACAGAAATGCTTTGTTCTTCACACATTAAGATGAAAAATAAATTCTGCCAGAGGAAGGATTAGTATAAATTTTAAAGTTCTAGTTCCAAAAAGTTTTATTATAGATATTGCTTCTTTCACTATTGCAACTAAAAGAATTCATAAAAGATCTTAATCTTAACTTTGAGTGTTTTCCCTGGATAGCTGTAGGTTCAATGTGATTACTGTAGGGGTTATAAGTCTGATTCCAAAATTTGCTCAAAAGTTCAGTAAGCTATCATTTGTGGATATAATAATCATAATCATATATTTTGGTCAGTAAAATCCAAAAGGGAAACACTCTCCTGCCTCCCTCCTTTGAACAAGGTCACACTCTTCTGTGACACCAAATGTATCAATAGAACCCACTGAATTTGTCTTTTTTTATATGAATTTGCTTTTAAGTACTGATGTAAGCTAACATTCCGCTTTCCTCCCTTTTTTAGCACATATTTATAGAATAAGTTTCTATTATTATGAACATTTATAATTTCATCAATACATTGCCAGTCTATATGGCAATGTATTGCCATATACATATACATTGCTACAACTATATGTTGATTACCTCCCGCATGCAAGGAAATGTACTAGAGGTCTCTCATTATTATAGTTCTCTCAGAATACATTGGCCAGTTCCTTTCCCCCACATTTATATCATCACCCATCTATCAGAACCACATAGAATGTTGACAGAGAAGCCCAGCCCCTCATACTTCTGGACTTGTAAATATGTTCATAAACCAAAGATCTCTTGATAATAGCAACAGCCATTTCTTGAGCACTGCATGTTCAATTCATTAACCTTCTCTGCACCTCTGGGTTCCATGAGGCTGATCTCTATGGACTATATGACTCAAGCTCTGAGCCTTTGGTTTCCAGTTCAACTTGGCCCCCGGGAGCCATCTACAGAGCAGAGGCAGGAGGAGAAAGAGATGGTATTTCTTCTCTGTTCCCCTCCTGCCTCAGTGTAAGATTCTGCCGTGGCTGCCTTATTCCAGGGCACAGCTGTCCTCCACAGTCCAAACTTTCCCCAGGTTCTGGTAATGACTGTAGTGTTCTGGAAGTCTCTGGCTGCTTTATCATCCCTCCTTTGCTCCCTTTACCCCACCCACATCTCTGTACAGAGCCTCCTCATGAACATCTATTAATCTGAACCATTTGTGGTAGGCGTACTTCTGAGGTGCCTCCTCATGTGCCCCTCCTCTTGGGTGTAGTGAGTGTAGCCTCATCAGGAACGCCCTTATGAAGAAGGGTTAGGGGTCAGAGACAAAGGAAGCCAGAGAGATTCAAAGCTGCAGCAGATACTCTCCTGAAGGTCCTGAAAGAGCAAACTGCCATATTGTGGAGAAGGTCACATGGCAGGGAATGGCAGGCAGCCTTGAGGAGCTGAGTGACCCTGGCTAACAGCCAGACGGGAAATGGGGACCTCAGTCTGGCAACCACAACTGGAAGAAGCTTGGAGGAGGATCCCAAGCTCCAGATGGCCAACTCCTTAATTCCAGTTTTGTGAGACTCTGAGCAACAGACCTAGCTAACTGACACACAGGCGTCTGTCGTACAGAAACCTTAAGATAATTGGGTGTTTACACCCCTATAACACAATTATGTCACACCCATTTACTAAATAGAAATGCTAACACTTTAAGAGTTAGAGTAATTTCACTTTAAAAGAAACATATGCTTTTTCTTTGTCATATTTTTTCTCATTCCGGAAAGCGTTTAAAGTAGCTAACGCAGCTTCGCATACAGTGTATAGTTGAAACTTCCTAAAAGATATCCACTTCTTAAACCTTGTCAGCATTAATGAGTTTGTATTGTCTTAAAAACTGATTTCTTAACTTCATTTGAATGAATTATGACTTTAAACATTAAAAAATCTTTGTCTTCCTTGGGCATCTCAAGAACTTGCAAGTCGTAAAGTTCTGGCTCAATATCCTTTCTTACCTCCTATTCCTGTCACTGTTTCAAAATTAGGTGAATGGCTGGCTAACTCCTTTCATAAATCAAATAACATTCTTCCTGTGGTTTCAATGGAGTAAGTCAAGCTTCAGAAACCAGCACAGATACTTACAGTAGCACTGTTCCGGGGACCCCAAGGAATAAAAGACTCTATGAAATTGCTCTGTATAAGTCACAGCCCCCCTCAACAGAATCACAAGCTCCGCTGCAGTTGCAAACAATGGAGGTTTGAATTCTAAATCAGTCCTTCAATTATCAGAGCTGTCACTCCTTCTCCTTGATGGTTTTGTTCTGCTCCAGCAAAATCCCAGCCACTATTGCTATTGCTTCAAAGTTCTCAGATTCTCACCTCAGAGTTTTTCTAGAGAACAGAAAGTTTCCAGGAAGCAAAGACTATTGGTGAATGTTGACGTAATGGAAGGCTTCTCTCTGCAGTATGTTCAACGTCTCTGTCTCTCTAGCTGTCTCGAAGCTTCTTCCATAAAAATTCATACATCCTCAAGTTGCTCTGATTAAAAAAAAAATCCTCCCTCACACCCCTATAGACCTTTTATCTCATATTCATTTCTCAGCCAAATTTCTAGTGTTATCCGTATTTGCTTTATACCTTTCCTCTTGACCCATTAATTTTGTCTCCTGCCTCGTTTTACCAAGACAATGCTCTCTTAAGGGTACCAATGATCTTCACTTTGTTAAATCCAAACACTGGTTCTCAGTCTTCATTTACTTACTATCTCATAAACATTCTTTTTTGAAATCTCTCTTCCCTTGGCCTCTCCCTATGTGTAAATACACTTACATATATTTGATAGGGAAGATGCATTATCCTTTTGCTCTACCTTAAAATTCCCATAACACAGTCTCTGTGCATCTACCATTGATGAATCCCATTAAAGAACTTCTGCACAGGGGCACCTGGATGGGTCAGTCAGTTAAGCATCTGCCTTAGGCTCAGGTCAGATCACAGGGTCCTGGGATTGAGCCCTGCACTGGGCTCCCTGCTCAGCGGGGAGTCTGCTTCCCCCTCTCCCGCTCCCTGTAGGATCTCTCTCACTCTCTCTCAAATAAGTTAGTAAAATCTTTAAAAAAAAAAAAAAAAGAATCCCTGCATAAATAATTGTCCATCAAAAACACTAAAGACAATCTGTTACAAGTACTATAAAACTGAAAATAAAACATATCTCAGACTAGGAAAACAAGACCTGAAATTTTTTTTCTCTGAAATGAGAAACTTTAAAAGCTACCCTAAAAAGAATACTTATTTAAATTAGATTAGGAAATTTTTCATATTTAATAAGGTGGTCAGGGTCGACATCAGGCAAACAACTGACATGTAACTTATTAAACAAATCGAGGAAGGATTATCTACTCGCTGGGACTTGACCTTGACAATGTGAGATAGAGCTATGTAAAACATAGACAAGGGGTCTGCATGGGGAGAAAGAAAGGAGATCCCTGAAGTAAGAGTTTGTCAGTTTCCACTGATGCTTGGGACAGAGAGCACTCTTTTAATAGACAAAAGTATCCCTGGTGTGTAGAAAAGCAATGCACCCTACTGGATGAATCATTGCAGATATGCCTTACCATCATCTGATCCCCTTGGTCTAGAATCATCCATTCATTCAACAGTTTATGTTAAGTGTTGAGTTTGTGGCAGGCACCGCAGTACACGAAGCAGGTTCTAGGAATAAGATCCTGGAGGAGATGCCAGTCTAGAGAGGAGGAGGTTAGTACGTCAACAATTACAAAGTGATTGGAGCACTCTTTGTTCACTGAGTTCCCTGTTGATGTATGTGCCCTTTCCTAACAGCCTACCAATGCAGTCCTGGTTATTGAGTCAGGCGTAACTTCTGCCACAAATCAATAAGGCAGTGTTCTGGTTTATCAGCAGGACTTTTATGAATTTATGAGCACAAGTCAGGCTCTCTGTAGGCAAACGTATGCAATTTAATTTCTGCAAATGCAAAGTTGAGGTCCAGGCCCCAAAACCATGTAGACTCTATCTCATGACGCTCTGTCTGAAGATATCTTTTTGGCAACTCTTAGATACAGGAAAAACCATTTATCAGCAGCTCTTAGCCCCCACGAGCCAGGACTTCTATTCCACAACAACATCTCCATGTTCATTATAAAAGTACACAGACGTTCAGCTTATTCTATACAAGTGATTCTCAGACTTTGGTGAGTATAGGAATCCCCTGAAGAGATTATTTTAAATGTCAATTCTTGGGCCCCCACCCTAAGAGATTCAGATCCAGAAAGTCTGAGAGAAGGTCCAGAAATACACTTTTTTTTTTTCAAGAACTTTGGGTGATTCTGATGTGGGTTGCATCCAAGACTACATTTTAAGAAACTTTCTTTAATATTGACACTAAAAATGGTTTCCATAAATTTAAGGTATATGCATTAATATGGAAGTATTAAGTGACCTCCATAATCTTATTTTTGATAGTAATTACAGATTCATTACCATTACAGTTTTAAAATTCAACTGACAACATTGCAGAATAGGATCTGCTTAGTCCCATTGCTTTACCCACACCTCCCTTGCCCCTGTCCCCAACCAAGGCCAGGACTCTCTGGCCTGCTCTGTGCTCTGCATCTTAAATACACTTAACCCTTCCAAGAAGCCCATCCCAAATAATCTACACTCATGGTCGCTTTTCCTTATCCTGCTTATCTCTGGGCCTTGGTGTAGTCATGCAGATTACTCCACATAATACATATTTGCATAAATGTTATTTTATTGTTTTTATTTTTGTACCTTGCATGGATATTAGAAATAACATGCAAAATTATTTGATAATTTTTATATCCAAGTGACGGTTGGGCACAAATAGTAGTGAATCTAGTCTCCCTCTAACACTGGGCCAGAGAGCATCCCCATGATCTCCTCACTGATGTTTCTATTTCTGCTAACTACATTGATCCTATTCCCACTGAGTGTGCATTTGGTTTGGACGGGAGCAAGTTTAATACCCAGAAGGGATCATACACATGACCAAAGGACGAAGTAGAACACGAAAAGCGACCAGGTCTGAAATTGTAGATACAATACTAGTATTCTTTTTTTTTTTTAATAAAGATTTTATTTATTTATTTGTCAGAGAGAGAGAGCACAAGCAGTCAGAGTGGCAGGCAGAGGCAGAGGGAGAAGCAGGCTCCCCGCCGAGCAAGGAGCCCGATGTGGGACTCGATCCCAGGAGCCTTGGGACCATGACCTGAGCTGAAGGCAGCCGCTTAACCAACTGAGCCACCCAGGTGTCCCCAATACTAGTATTCTTAACAGAAATGATAGGAAACCTCAGAGCCTCTGGGGAGGACAAGTGAATATAACAAAATGTTGATTGAGAACTTACACTGTTGCCTCAGAAATGGCAGCACAAGACAAAGCTAATTATAGAGACATCAGATACTCCACCTTTTAAAGAAGTCTGCAGAAAACTGAGGGCCAGACACCCCCTCTGTAGCTTACTAGGAGAAAGCCAAACCAGTCCTACAACTGTCCCCAGGCCAGTGATCACTTCAATCCCCAGACCCTCTCCACAACCCAGTCTTAGAAGCAATACACTAAGGAGAGGAAGAAAAGTGGAAGAACGGTAAGCTCCTGCCTAGTGAGGAAGGGCTCCAGCTCTCAAATAACCTACTTGCTAAATGACTTTTTAATTGCCCTTTGTATGCTGTGTGGTACTTGATACCTCAGTATCAAGGACATTTCCAGGCCGTATACGAAGGGGCCACCTAAGAGCCAACAGTCCGATTTCAACTGAGCTTCCATCTTTGCCAAGACAGTATGGCAGTGACCGAATGCTCACTCCCATAGCCTGAAATGCAACTTTCTTTTACACCGATTCTGTAATGACGTGACTGTGAGTTGAACATGTGAAAGTTATTTATACTCTTTATTGATTCTTAACAAAAACAGAAACAAAACGCAATCCTGTCTTGGTAGGGGTCAGTCCGAAGATCAAAATACACTACTTGCTTAGTGAATTAATTTCAGGTCTGGTGCCGCCAAGGTGAAGCGCTCCATTGAGAAAGAGAAAACCTGCAGGGCACTCTTCTTCCCACATGTGCCAGCAGAGCGGTTCTGGAGGTTGATGCAAGGTTAACCCTCAAGTGAACTAGAAAAAGAGTCTGCTGTTTTTACCATTGCCCAGAAGTAATTCAAGAGAAGAGCGGGAAAAAAGCCCCAAATTTCTGCTCTGAGATATTGGATGGAGAAAAAAGTAGCCCAGATTTAGTAGCCTGGTAACTCTGAATGAGCCCAATGATTCAAAAATTCATTTTGCGCTATCCATTACATTCGAATGATGCTCTTCAGCCTCGGATGCAGTGCCATTCTGTCTTCGTCATCCACACATGCTAAGATGAGAGCAAGACTCCATTTATTTCCAGAGCTTCTTTGATGAAAGATGCTGTGATGTGTATGTGATATTTACTGATGCATCAATTCACAATTGACCGTGATTGTCACAAAGATGTAAAACTTCAGACAATGTAAAATGGAGATGGATCTGTGCCATAAGATACAGAAGAGGATCACTCATCTCAGTGTGTCTCTGCCTTCCCACTTTCAGTAACTCAGTATGTGGACATGTCTAAACCACATTCCGTTTCCATCCAGACCACAGTCTGGACCGCCTGAGTCCAGATACTTTACGTTATGGCAGCTGTGACACCAGGGAAAACCACATAGGACTTTGAATAATCTAGACCGGGTTTACAGCCTGGTTTTGTCACTTACCCGCTGGGTGGCTTCACAGCCTCAGCTTCTTTGCATGTGAAATTTGGACAACGCTTTAACCCTTTGGTTTGTTAGGGAGTTTTATGTTAGATAACACTTCTGCAAACACTTAGCACCGATGTTCCCGAGCACAAATGCTCCCTAATTAATCTTCTCAAAAGTCTATTAATAATGGTATCTTTCTAAGTTATCCTCCACGTGACTCGTTCGTTTTCCTTCTCTGCTACCTGTTATAGCTGTGGCCAAGTTTCCAAGTACAAATGAAGTGACCCTCGTCAGGCAATAAAGAAACAAATCCTCCGACAGCTATTTCCTGTCTGACAGTTGGTATGCATATGCTTCACTGACTTTACTGTTTAGCCATGAAACCTTCATCATAAGTGTCATTTGGCTTTAACTTTGCAATAAGGTAATTATAGTGCTGGGCTTATTAAAAACAGACTCCATCGCAGAAGAGTTTGACGGATGTTGGTTGAAGTTCTAACGTGACAGGCAACTGGGATGAGCAAGTAGATGGCAAAGCCAAAGACATTATGTTGCAAATGCTGTTTATTTTCTGTCAACTATAAACTATGCAGTAAATAACACATTATAAAAGAGATCCAGAAATAACATTAAGCTAAAATGGAACCATCAATTATTCTCTCTTCTTTAGCTTTCCAAAGATTTTTTTTCCCCTTCACTATTGGTACTTTTTTCTTGATTCGTTAATTGCTTTTTTCCCTGACTCCCCTGTTCTGCTCCAGTGCCTATAAATCATTGTAAAAAAGATAAAATGTTACTATTATGAAATGAGTGTAAAAATGGTATTTAAATAAATTTGCTTTTGCCATGGAGCCAACTTTCTCTAACCTTTAAGCAAAAGTTTAAAGCTTCTACTGAGAATGTTGTAAACTCTTTTCAGCAGAGTACAGGTATTTTTAGCACTCACACGATTTTACACTATTTTAGGCACTGGGCAGAGTCCAGAAGTGAAGCAGTCACTTCACAGTGAGTTTTGAGATGTAAATTTAAAATATATGAGAGGAAGTTCAAGGTTTTACTGTAAGGAGAAACTTTGAAACAGATTCACCGATAGTACTGAATCACAAACAAATCCGGATTAGCCCCCTGCAAGAGCAGAATGATAATGAATGGAGGAAGTGGGGAAAGGGAGAGGAAGAGAAGAGTGAGTGAAAACTTACATCTAACCTAACCCAGATCAGCACTAGCCACCACGCCCGCTATCCATGCCTTAGAAAGTCAGTCCAGTTTCACTGGCTTCCTTTCCCCATGTGAGGGTCCAGGTTCACATCTAGATAGTAACTAGTTTCTGAAATCAGGCTAAACACTGCTTTCATAAGTAAGCTCATCATTCAAATACTTTGAGTACCTACCACCTGTCACCCCATCAGATCCAATTGTACATGAGAGAGAAATGGCCCCTGTTCTCAAGGAGCTTCCACTTTATGTCTTGATCTACTCTTAAGACGGTCAGGCTTGCTTTTGAAAATTCTATTTTCTCCAGGATCATGCCCACTGGATAGACCTATGTTGCTGCTACAGAACCTGTTTATTACACAATCTTTGAGGAGCATGTCATTGTTACAGGTAAAATAATATGGAAACAGGAACCCTCAGTGACTCCAATTAAAGACACCCATATATTCAGGTCAAAGCAGAGAACTGAACAGAACTGAATGAGATGGAATTGAAGAAAGTTCTATAATGGGGCTAATGTACAGGTCTCGATTCCATCAATGGGTGACAAATTACTATTTAGCAACCAACAGTACGAATAATAGAAACCAGAAGTACAAGACACATACAATAAAACCCATGAGTGAAGCCCATATTTCAGGTGTTCATTGAAAATATTACATAGCTCAGGTATACAGTGATGTAAGTGGCAATGGGCGCATTGAATAGTGGCCAAAGCTACTTATAATCAGAGCAAAAAGGGGCACCGTTCCCCCATTAACATTTTTAGCCAGATACAGATAATCCATTCCATGTTAAAAATAATAATAAACAAATTCTAGTACATTTCATTAGAGAAATTTAAATTCTTTGCATCCCTGCGGGTAACTGGAGGTCATCTAAAATGTCTCAAAGCTCCATGACTGGAATTCACTCTCTGGTTATCAAAGTGCTATGTGAATTACAAGGCTTGGGAACCACTAATTGAAAAGAGTATGTGTCTCTTTGAGCTTTGTTGGCTAGCACGAAGTACCATGGGAATAATTGGCAAGTATCTGAAACCACTACCCACTACCACAATTCAATAAGAATAAGATACAAGAACCACAAATCTGATGTACTTAGATAACAGGATTAAATCTCATTGATGAAGTGCCACAAAGAAATCCCCACCACACCAGGCCAGCAGAGAGACGTGACTTCATTTCTTTAACTCTCTGATCACCAAAATTCTCTAAAATCATCAAATAAAATGTTGGCAATTCTATTAAGTACTGTAAGGGAAGAGAGCGCTATTATAAAACAGATGTTTCTGTTCATGAAAGGAAGTCATAGGAAAGTTCTACATGGTACTTAAGATACAAGCAGTAGTCACTAAATCCTCTTCGATCTCAGGAGTTTCTTAAAGCTTTCATTTCTCTGGAACACATACATTTGCTGCTGGTTGATTTTGTCACTTTTCCAGCAGCATATTTTGGCACATATGTCTCTCCCACATCTTAGAGTATAAATTTATTTATGACACATACTGGTGATGTGGGAAGGACCCATGGACGAACCAAATCAGAAAGATTCAAATAATGATATCCCTATGTGCTATTTCATTCCCAATGCTTTGGTTTCCACAACTAATGAGGAAAATGGCAGAGTCTTCCGCCTCCACACGTTACAGGAGTAAATGAGATACCTCATGCCAAGGGCTTGGCACTATGCCTGGCATTGTAGTTGCTATAATTACTATTATTGGTGGTGCTGATAATGTTTATATTACCTTTACCAATTATATAACGGATATGTATATTAATGTATTCGTGTATATAGAAAGACAGACAGCCAGACAGAGAATCTATACAGAATGTGTAGGAGGAAATTGGGGCCAAAAGATGGTAAATTTTCGAAATAACCAAAGACTGTCTTTTAGACGTAAAATCATTTCAGAATTTCTAAACAATAACTATACATTCTTGCAGAGCTCTAAAGAGTAGAATTCTATCCGTTTACCCCAGTGCTCCCTGGCAGCCCATCCCTCCCCCATCGGGCCAGTCTAGTTACCCTTCCAGAGCTTGTTACTGTGATGTCTGTGCATACCTCCACGATTGCACTTCCTATGTCCTGCTGAAATGGCTTCCTTCCTCCCACAGAAATCTCCCTCATCCACCCATCAGCTCCTGAGAACTGCCCTTAATCCCTGAGTCCCACAGCTCTAACACAGTGCCTTGCTCCAAGCTTGACGGAGGAGGAAAGGAAAGAGAACAGAGAGCAGAGCAAAGAGAAAAAGAACAAATAAAAAGGGATGGAAAGAAAAGAGGCGGAATGTGCACAATCCAATCTCCATGAAACGGTTCAAGGTTCTCTTCTCAGATGACTTTGGTTTTGATTTCAAGAGCCTTCTCTGGAATTCTTGGGCTTTTTGTTCTGGTCTGGACCTCTGCTCTCAGAGACATTACTGCTGCCCAACAAGTGAGACCCATGAAGCCACAGGGAAAATGGTGAGAGAGAAAAGCCTTCATTTAGATATCTCAATCTTATCCCTCTGCATACAGAAAGAATTTTAAGAGATTATAAATCCCATACATTTTAAGAAACTCTGATGATCTTTCTTCATGAATTCCATCACTGTTTGCTACTTACATTAACCCGGTTACTTCATTCATTTGACAAAGATTTATTGAGCACCTACTATGTGCCAAGCATTCTGCTATGGGCTGGAACCTGCCTTCTTGAAGTTTACATTCCCAAAGGGAGAGACAGACAAAAAAAAAAAATCAGTAAGCAAATTATTACCTGATGCATAGGAAGGGAAAGACAGAAGGGATGGGAGAATCAGAGTGCCTAGTTCAATTTTAAATAGGCTGGTGGGGTTCGGTGACAGAGAGGGTGACTTTTGAACAGAGAACTGCAGGCAGTTATCAGGGAGCATTTCACACAGAAGGGAAAGCTGATGCAAACGTGCCTGGCACCGTTGAAGGGCAGCAAGAAGGGCAGCGTGGATGAAGCACTGTGTGCTGGAAGGAGTGGAGAAGAGGTAGACAAAGTCAAGGAGGTCATGGGACAGATGGGTGGCAGATCAGGCATGGCCTTGTAGCCACTGCAAAGGCTATGATTTTACTCTGTGTCACACGGTGACCATTTGGAGGGTTTGCCTTGAGTGACCTTTCTCCTCCTATAAGCAGCTTCCTGGATTTGCCATCTTATCCCTCACTGGACAGTTAGGGGCTTTCACAGTTAATCTGCCCGCCCATCATTTTTTAATTTTAACTACAAGGGCAAAGTTAGTCTGATAGCAAATCAGATCAGTTCGACCCCTGTCCTGGGTCCCATACATTGGAGGTCCTCCACTCATCTGGCCCTCTTCTGGTTGTGCCTCTCCCCATAGGGTGAAGAGTCCAAGAAGTCAAGGGACTTTCTCACCCAGGCCTGCCTCCCTCCTTCTAGACAACACTCTAGTTCCCAGGAACTTTCTACCCAAATGGGAGGCTCTCATCCCCAGGGCTTGTGCAGCTCTCTTCTCCTGGTCCACCTTCCCTAGCCAGGCCATGCTCCCCTGGTGTGGAAACCCCTAGGTGAAGGGTCGCCTGGTGGCAGCTATTTACAAAAGGGATAGAGCTTGGTCTTTCAGGCTGCGGTAGGGGGGCCCAGGCATTGCCTGGAGGCCCCCTGAGATGTGGATGGGCTAGAGGGAGTGGGCTAGGACCAGCACCCTATCCACATCCAGCTCCCGCCCTTCTAGTACCCAGTGGACTAAGCATCAAAGTGTTCAAATACTCAACTAGAAAACTAAAACTTTCCTGCCAAAAATAGGAGTGAGAACTCTCCTCTCCGCCCGGTCCTAAAGGCAACAAGAAGCTGTTTCGCTCTGCAGTTCTAGTTCCCGGCTCGCCTGGCTTATTCACTTTATCAAAATGGATTTCCAGATCAGGCAGAGATATGAATTCCTGTTGTTGTCTGAGCACATTCCTCTTGGGTCCCCTCATTCCCAGGCTGCCAGCTTTCTCTGACATAAGAGTCACCCAGTCACCCCCAAGGTTCTCCTTCCGGCCACAGGTCATCAAACACACCATGGAAATTGATGATTCCACTCCCTTCGGCTGGGAGGCAATAACTGTCCATCAAAATGGCTATGGCCAGCAGCAATCACTTTTTAAAGGGACCAAGCACTTATGAACAATTTTAACTTGAACGTAACATATTTTCAACAGTTACATAGTAGCTTTCTCCATAAGAGTGCTTCTTTTTAGAAGTGCTTTCAAATCTATTATCTTCTTTCATTATTTTAAACATCTCTGTGAAGCAGGTAAAGGAGTTGAAGGAACAGAATCCCAGAAAGAGAATGAAGGATTTGACTGTGGCCTCTTACATGGAGAGTGTTGTCACTAAGTCTAAGTCTTGATCTCGACCTCACCCTGATAACCTTTCCAGGGCACCATGAAGATCCCTATCCTCCACCTGCCTTCTGAATCCCTCTGTCCCCATCCAGATAGCCCTTGATGTCTTCGGCCATTTCCCAGTTTCCTGTGCTAGCTCTCCTTTTCTGCCACATCCATGTTATATACTTTAGAGTAAAGTAAATGTAAAAGGCTATCTGTTTTCCGGTGAAACTCCATGTCTCTGCCCCAGGCACCATGTGGGGAACTCAAAACAGTCCATGTGCCGTCTCGGAGCTTACTTCCAGAGGTGGAGAACAGTCAAGAATCTGGCACACACATGACAAATGAGAGGGCTCTGCCTCAGGGCTCACTACTCTCACGACGGCCAGTCTGACAGCTTCCTACCAGATGCGCCTGTGCCTCCCACCTGAGACTTGTTCCGCCCCACCTGGTCCTCCCAGAGGGCAGGCAGAAAGCCCTGGAGGCTTGATAGCCCCAGGAACAGCCCTCAACCAATGACAGGGGCACCGTCAGTGGACGATCACAGCAGCTTCCTCACCTCTCAGGTGGGACACCTTTGAAGCAGACTTTTCTACACTGTCACTCAGATGCCCCATGGCCATGAGCCTCAACACCCCACAGCGGACACCTGCTCATCAAAGTACCCTTTTCTGAAAGGTCATTTGAAAAGTCTAGCTGCCGTTAGATCCTGCACCTTCCATCCCAACACCAAACAGTACATGGGACATATAACCAGCCCCTTGTGATGGCTGAGTTGGAAAGCATAGGAAGTCTAGTTAGAGTAAACATCAGAAAAAAAAAAAAAATTTAATGAACTAAGAATTTTCCTATGGCTAACAGAGAACTTCCCAAACCTGTAGCTCCCCACACGCACGCCCCCACTCCCGACGTCAAAAAATGTATTCATCAAGCCCTCTGTGAAGAAAGTCATGGGAAGTATGACTGGACATTATTGTTTCCAACACCCTTCAAGCGGCAACATGTTCAAGAGGGCTGCATCACATATATAAAAGTTTCGAAAATTCTGTCACTTTCCTGATAAGTCATTTTGAATTAAAAAGAAAAAATGTCTTTCACTAATAGGAGAGAAATGAAGGTCAACACAGCTGACCATCTGGCCCCTGATTTCAAAAGATCACTGCTTTCAGGTCCTCCCTGCTCTTAATGGTGCTGTACTAATGCATATGCCTCCTGAGAGGAAGTACTTTGCCATTTTGTTATTTAATGCCGTTGCCACAGCAGCAAAGGTTAGGATCTTGCACCTTTTAGGGCAAAAAGATGAGGCTAGTTAGGCTGATGCTTGACAAGCAGTCAGAATAAATTAGTTTCCCCTCTCTGAAATGTTCCTTTGTCAGCTTTTGGCGGGGGTGGGGGGGCCAGTCACTACTTTTCGCTTGGCTAATGCCGCCAAGAGCAGAATATCAGATGAGATGCAGAGAAGTTTACTTCAAAATCACTGCTTAGAGCTAAAGCATCTTGATGTCTATCCACACGGTGCCTGCTAGCCCGTCCGTCACCCTGCCCTCAAAGGTTGATTCTATTATTCATCACTGTTCCCAGGAGTTACTTACTGGGAGGCAGATGATTTTGTGGGAGAACATGTTACTAAGTTTTTTAATCCATGTACTTCCTAAAAGAATTATATTAGGGAAAACTTCTCAAAATTAAGCAAACAAAAGCAATCACCTGCATTTTTTTGTTTTTTTAAGGGAGATTTTGTTTAAGAGAATGGCAGGTAGTATTTTTATTCCCTCTAATTCTGGATATTTTCAGGAAATTGCATATCACAAAAAAAATCACTTCTTGGTTGAATTTTTTTTTTTTACAATTTCAGCTCTCACAGCATTATCGTCAAAAATTTGAGTGTGGT
>CM052896.1:83043469-83076317 GCA_028534135.1 Potos flavus
GGGGAGGGATGGAGGGGGCTTAGCCAGCCCACCTGCTAAGAGCAAGAGGAACTGGTTTTGAGGGGGGCTGCCCCCCTCAAATCTGCTCTACACTCCCTGAGAATTGACTTGGCCACTTTAAAACGTATTGCATGGAGCACTGGGTGTAGTGCATAAACAATGAATCTTGGAACACTGAAAAAAATAAAATAAAATTAAGATGTTAAAAAAATAAAAAATATAAGACCGCCTTTTGTAAGCCAGTATCTCCCTAATGGGATTTCTTCTGGCATTTGTCCTACTTTTCTTTGAGGCAAAATCAGAGAGTGGGCAGATCTGAGAAAACAGTAATACCTCGCATTGACCTAAAACTCCAACCACATTTGTGTAAGTGTTACCCATCTGTCCAAGCAAGGTTACTACAAAGTATGCAGTCCGTTTAGTGTTGGGCTGCTTTCTACATTGAGCTGTTCAGCATTATTATTTTCTGTGTTTGTGCATCACCTGGATAGTTACACAGTGTTTCACTCCCGCCTTCGAATTTCTCCCTTTAGCATTACCTTTCACCTTCCCTTATTTCCTGTGGAGCCTGCCATGAGCCGACCTCATCTAGCTTCACTTCGAACTCCCCCTGAGTTGCTTTCCAGCTTACACCCCTTCCTCTGTGATGTTGGCACCCGGTGCCGAGTTTAGGAACGCTGACTCATGCACTGAGCATAACAAGCCTCCGGGCTGCCACGTCCGCATCGTGTCAATCCTGCTTGTGCACTTGGAGAATTCCCGCAGCAGGTTAGTTCCAGCCCAAATGCTGCCATCCTGTGTTGGGCACGTATTGAAAAAGAGTGTCCAAGTCACACTCCGGCTGCAGCTGCCCCTGAGCGCTTTCTCCTGCCCAGTTCCGAGGACCACTTGAAAAGCTACCGCCAGCGGCTTCCCTGCCAGTGTGGCGAAGCAGCGCCCCATTTTAGATGCTCGAAAAAGCTCAAGCTACTGGCACGAAGACAATCTTTCTGGGAAACAAAGAGCAAGAGGCTGCAATAATGCTGACAGCACCATGGCCCTTCACTTATCTACTGATTGCAGAACAAATGAGGGCTCAAAAGAGAACACACACTGAAAAGTCTATTTGATCTACCCGCTCAAGTGAAAATGAAACCTCTTCGTGGTGGACGGCCACGGAATACTGACCCCATCGGATGAGAGCACCACTTTCCTACACCCACCAATGCAAGTCGCAGGTAGATTACTAGGAATTAAGACCACCTTCCAACTGACCTCCCATCAAGAAGCATTGGCTTGAATAGACCAAAAAAAAAGGGGGAGAGGGCACCGCAGATGCAGCAGCTAAAAAGAGTCCCATTTCTCCTGCACCAGAGGCTCGAGTATTTTCATACTCTGTAGGGTAACTCTCAGGTATGACTTGGCTGGGGCCCCTGCTCAGTTCTGGAGGTGAGACTGCCAGGTTGACATAGCCTAAGTAAATGTGTCCCGACTCCACATTGGTCTGTAGTCCGGTGCTTGCTCCATCGATCCTTAAAAGGTAGGATAAACACAAAAGGGCAGAAGCTACCCCAGGACACAGCTGGGTTCCACAGAAGCAGGGACTAACAGAGGAGCCTAAAGATGGCACTGGCGCCCTCTAGTGGCCATGAGCTCCCTTTCAGGGGATGTCCAAGCACTTATGAGTAAAGAACGTCTAAGTTCTCAAGGAAAACTGGATGAGGGGCAGACATCTAGCATCCCTCCTCCAGAGGAAATACTTTCGGACGTAACGCCTTAACAGAAATCATCACCAGAAAATTCATTAAATTGTCCAAAGAAGAAAGAAAAACAAACACATGCAAAAGAAACAGACCCAGGGGAAAGAATCCGTATTCAAAGACAAAGGATGAAAAGCAAAAGCCAAGCTTTAACGTGAAGGATGAGAAAGGAAGCCTTGAGGAAGCTTCTGGGGGGACTAGCAGACTGGGACAGCCATCTTGTCCAGGGTTCCCAGGGATGTCCAGCCATGCTGCGGAGTAACAGCTTTTATCAGAGTCTACAAGGTTGCACACCCGTTTCAGATAAACCTGAAGGCATCTTCAAATTCTATCTGCCTGTTTAACATCAAATACTTGGCTATCGGGAAATACTCATAAAGGATTAACGTTTAAAGGTGTGACTAGTATTAATTCTTGCTCTTTTGAGGGGCTGAATGTGAAATAATAAATATTCCTCCTCCTAAACCATTCTACTTCACAGGTTTTAGAGTTTTTTGGAGTAGTCCTGGGAATGCAAACATCATATAATGCATATCTGTTAAGTCCAGGCCAAGGAGGGATCCGTAAGGCATGTGTAGTGGACATTTGCCTTTGGTCTCCTTAAGCTCCTTGCCCACTTCTGGCAACTGCCTCCATTTTTGTTTGGGGATCTGCCCCTCCCGCTCTCAAATACTGTGCCCAGGGTGGGCCCCCTCTGTGGCTCCTGCACGCGAAGTTCCAGGACTTTGGTCAGAGTCAGACCTTCCCTGGCCACAACGATTGGTGTAAGCGAGGCAGGTAAATTAATCCAGTCTAGTCTTGGTGACATGCTGGACATTTCCTGGGAACCCCAAGTCAAAGATCCTTGCTCTTTCACCATAGATTGAAATCTCTGAGGTGCTGACGGGCACCTCGTTTCCATGTGAGGTTGCAAAATAAAGCCAAGGCCAAGAAACAGACCCAAGAAATGGATAGCAGAAACCCGGGCTTTGGTAATGTAGTTTGTGCCATGAATCAAAGCACACTTGAAGCTTTATCCCATCTCACTCAGATGCACCAATAAACCCTCTCCTGTAAACAACCCAAGCCACTCTGGGCTGGGTTGCCAGTCACTTGCAACCAAAATAATTCTGATGAAAATAGTAGGTGAAAATACAAAGCTACAGGTTAACAGTTATCATGTAGAGTCCCCATATAATACACCTCTATCCTTTAATATGGCTTTCCCCTAGCACCTAAATGTGTGCTTCCTCCTCACATGGATCTTTGTTTCCTCTCCCTCTTCTAAAGTACCTCCAAGATAACACAAATTCCCTTAAGGACCCATATTTCTATTTAAACCATGCTCCGAAATGCAATCAGCTCTTTAAATCATTTCACAGAAACCTTAACAAGGCAAAGCAGCAAAAGGAATGTAAAATGTAATATGGCCACGGTTTTTGAACAGCGGGTATTATAGCATAATGAGGAAACAGACCTCCTTCCGGTTTCATTTATCCCAAGAAGCTAAAATCAGTTTGAAAGGTAATGACACCTTTTTCACAGAAATAAATTAATTTTTTCATGAGGGAAGAAATGGGTTTTATACCCTGAGACCTAATCCTCTGTTTATAATTTGTGAAATTATAATTCAAATGGCAATTAGCAAGTGACCAAAAACCAAACTTTGATCTCAGAAGACTTGAAGGCTATTTATAGCAGACAATCTTCCCTACATGTCTTCAGCCTGAACATAATAGCGCATAAGAAAGTAAATATATGCAAACCTCCAAATGTCTAAGAATTTGTCTTAGTTGGAACATTTTCCCAGATTGATTCATTTACTCTCATTGTAAAAGTAAATAAAAATATATCCATTGAATGGGTTCTTGGGTTTTCTCAAGTTTGCCTAGAGACACTTATTCAGATGAAATAGTCAATTCACCCAACTAAATTAAACTCAAACAGGTTTCTAAATTCTCCAGTTCTAAGGATTTTCTTTTGTACTACACTTACTTGCAGAACTTTTGCTCCATAAAATCATCACTATCCCTTTAAAAAGACTAGCTCAGGGTGTGCCTGGGTGGCTCAGTTGGTTAAGAGTCTGACTCTTGACTTCAGCTCAAGTCATGACCTCAAGGTCACGAGATCGAGCCCCACATGGGCTCTGTGCTCAACAGGGAGTCTGCTTGAGATTTTCTCTCTCCCTCTCCCTCTGCACCCCCCCTTCAAATAAATAAATAAATCTTTAAAGAAAAAAAAAGATTAGCTCAGAGTTATTATCGGTCAGGTTCAATGGCTCTCAGCCCAAAGACTGAGCAAACTATGGTAAGGACTTTGCAGCATCCTTGCTCTTCCCATTTCCTGTGAATTCTGAGGTGTTCGAATTGAATTCAAAGTAATTTAATTTTAAAACTATTTTTATGACAGCTTTTAGGATAATTGGACAGCCGTGTCCTCTGATCAGAAAATCAACATATGCAGAGGCTTCTCAAAGCAGCCCTAACTGTGCATCCGTAGAAACACCTAGGCTAGGCTTTCCTGGTTTTGGGGCCAGGTTCCACCTAATTGAAGATCCAATGCCCTTGGAGTCGACTAACGCAAAATATGATGGCTGAAAGTAATCATTTCAAGTCCTTAAGAAATACTTAATTGTGTTTAGACTACATACAAAAGCTTATGAGATATTAGGCAAGAACATAAGCAGCTCTTTGTATGGCCCACAAATTTACAGTCCATAAAAGAATATAAAACTAACCACTTGAGAGAAGACATGGCAATGGGAATGGGATACCAGTGAAAGGTGATGCGAAAGCATTCCCAAAATATTGTAACATTGAAGGCAGATAATATGCTCATCTACAAATACAATATTTTATAAATAAGCGCTCAAACCTAAAATAAAATGGAAATACAGTGAAGAATAAATTTGGAGGCTGAAATGCAGTTCAAATAAATTATTTCATTTTCAAATGCATGCATTTCTTAAGTAGTTTGTTCCATGAAATAACACTCATAAATGAAACTGTCTTTTCTGGATAATAGTAATAGCTAATTAAAGCTACCAATTCATACAGCTGGAGCATGAATTATTAATGAGCTTAAGGGTTGGTAATAAGATAGCATAAGAGGCAGTTTTAGCACTATAAAATACCGTAGAAATAGGACAATCAAGGGAGAGAAAAACAACTCCCTCAAGGAAGAGGAATAAAGCAATCATTATAATTATATTCCAAATATTCATAAAGCAAGAAAACTAGTGATTCCTGGTAAAAGTAAAAAAACCAATAATATAAAATTTCTATTAATGAGCATTATTGATGGAATTAACTGCTAGACAGAATAATAATTATTCTCCAGTCACCACAGCATGTACAGGTTTTTCTTTAAACTGGCATGGCCGCCTACTTATTAAAAAATGTTATGTATGAAGAACTATTTTCTTAAACCATCATATAAGGGTAAGCAGCAAGTGAGCCAAAAATATTAAGGCTAGCTCTGAGTTACAACCGTTTAACCCCGAAATTCTCATCTGGAACATCCTTTCAGAAACCAGCACTCTCAGAAAGAAATCAACCATTAACAGCGCAGGAAGGGAGTTGTACACACCAAGCCGAGCCAAAAGTGTAGTAAAAAAGGACAGTTTGGAGCTATCAGGCAAAAAAACAAAAGAAAAAGAATTTAAAAAAAAACAAAAAACAGCTGTCTTTCATCACTGCCCTACCTTCCAGAAAGTTCTCATTTGTATGGATTTATCAGCAGTTCCCATTCATCAACTCAGCAGTGCAGAAGAAGCCAAATTCATCATCCAGGTTCTGACATCTACTCTGCTTCTGGTTGTGTTCAACCAGACTGTGCCTGCACAGCTCTCTTAGTTGAAAATTTTTAAATGAGAAAATTGGGACAGAAACTTCAAGCAGGTAATTCATAAAGGTACTAGCAGGAAAGAACCAAAGTTTATTACTATTGCATTCCCACACCGAAACTCAGAGAGTCAGTCAGTCTTCTGGAAGAGTCTTGTCTGAAAGCCTTAGCTCGGTAAATTGTTATTCACTGGGGCCCTATCTCTCTACTCCACCCACTCTGTGAGTGTTAAAATAAGATACATGCCTTTTCCATTCACTCGTGTACTTTTTAACTTCTCTAATTATCACAGATCTTCAAGTTCCATAATCAAAACTCAGGAATCCTTGAAAAAGAAAGGCAATTATTACCTGCCCATACAGGAGTGCTATATGTATGTGTGTGTGTGTGTGTGTGTGTGTGTGTGTGTGTGTGTGTGTGTTTCATATACATGTATTTGTGTATATTTGTGTGTATATTTGCACGTGTGTATATTTCTGTGTGTGTGTGCATTTGTATGTGCACATTTGTGTGTTTGTATACGTATCTCCTGGTGAGTGACCAGGAGCAGGGATGGTGGAGCAATGTTGGAACACTGGAATGTGCTCATTGCCACAGATCCTCACAGAGACGGTGGCTGTGTCCTGCCAGGGAGCGATAGTGGAGGGCTTGGGGTCCTACAGAAGTGGGGGGGGACACACCCCTGCCTCCTCATCAGGTTCACACTTAAATGTCAGGGCTACAATTCGTCACCTGGCAAGTTGAGCTCCAGCCTGAAATAAACATGACAGGAACATTTCAATGTGTGATGTTTAAAAAAAAGAAGAAGAAGTCAAATTTGTCTTAGACTCCCTCCAAGAATCCCTCCAAAAGAAGCCAAGTCAAGATGGGCAGGACGCCAGTTCCATGAAGAGGACTATTGAGGGCTAGAGAACTATGGATTTATATAGAATTGTAAATTGTTAACATTAATTTTTTAATTACCACAAGTGTGACGAAATATGAAAAGAGGTAGAATAAAAAATAGGTCTTCTCTCTCCTTCCCTCATCACCCAGTTTCCTTTCCAGAGACAAGTGTTATTATAGTTTTCCTGTGTCCAGAAGTGATATTTAACTCAACTGCAATCAGTTAACCTTTACCTAGGGCTTACTCTGTCACACAGAGTAAAGGTAATGAATGAGAACACAGAAAATTCTAATCACAAATAATTCCAAAACCTGATTTTAGGTAAAGTTGCAACCTGATGATGGATGAATTTTCTTTCCCAGACCTGCCAATGTTGGTGGGATTTCCCAACTTCCCTTGCTTCTTCTACTTCTGGTGTAAGGAATGTGACAGAAATGAAAGTTAGACCAAAGTAGGGAAGCAAAGCAGCAAGATTCTAGAAATCACCACCTGTCATTTCTCTGGAAAAGTCTGGTCTTGAACTTTATCCACTGGTAATAAATATTGTATTTGGTAAGACCAAGCTAACTTGAGGCAAAACTCCCAAGGTAATGATTTTATTGTCAGAGCCCTATATGCTTCTTTTAGCTTGTCTTTTTATCTATAGTAGTGGCTGGCTCTATCCCAGCCCATAGCACAAGTGCTCAATGAATACATGTAGCATCAACTAATTAATTAATTAATTGGTTGATTATATTCATGGAGTCCTTGGCCACCAGCAGCCAAGTTCTATACCACCAGTGAGACATGGCCTCCATCCTCGAACACCTTATCACACTAGTTATCCTGAAAAAGTCATCTTGGATTCAGTGAAAATGTTCACAACAGGGAGTAGGCATTCCAATTTTAATATTCCAGGATAAATCAATCAATAACTTCCTACCTGAGAGCTCCCATGAGTACAATGAATTTCCAAGATTAAATTTTCCAACATAATCAAAAGCTGAGCCAAGCAGATCACACAACAGCTACCCCTAACATGGCCGGGTCTGGAGCCGAGCACTATGGCCTTTGCTGGAGAAAGGGAATATTTTCAGTTACGCTCCTCATTACCACCACCTGAATCTGAAATAGATTATGCTAAAATTGTTTTAAAACATATCACAAAGTCAACTCAAGAATGATGAAAATGGTCTCTTGTTTACTATTTAGTACATATGTTATTTATACAGAGCTCAATAGTACAATGGTCAGCAGCACAGACTCTGGAAGTCTTACTAGTCTCACTAGTTGTGACTATAGCTCTGTTGCCTCACGTTTCAGGAGACAATATGACATCTTCCTCATAGAGTTGTCATGGGGAAGAACAGTGCCTGGTGCCAACTGAACACTTGGTAAGTAATAGCAACTTCTATTATTTAAAGAAAACTGAACAGCAATCAGGCAGGCTAATGGCCATTATGTTGACTTTTACAACATGACCACAACCCTAGGAAAGAAAATAAGCACTGGACATTTGAACAGACGAGCAGAGACTTGATAGCTGAAGCTTCAAATTAAAACAATAACAGAGGAATTCACATTTTATCAGTGCTCAAATATTTTAAGTTAGCATGAGTCATTGGAACTATAAATTCAGGTGTCAACCAACAAATAGAAATTTAAGAGGCAGTGGCCCTCCCAGAACTTCTAAAGTATATTGCAGAGGGAGTCAATCTCTATGCAGGGATGATCATTAGCTGGAAAAGACAGTAAGATACTAAAATGCTTTCCTACCAATTGGTAAATAGTCTCTGCTGTCGTGTACATTCCAAGGCCACTTCACTAAGGGCTCCTCAAACAACCCCACCAGCACCAAGGGGCCAAGCTCAACCAGGAGCCTCTAAAACCTTACTCCAAGGCTGCAGCCAGCATGCATAATAGCACATCCCACTTGTATGGGTTGAATTAGGTCCCCCAAAAATGATATGCTGAAGACCTCACCACCAGCACCTTATTTGGAAATAGAGCCTTTCCAGGGGTAATTATTTTGCAATGAGGTCATTTTGGTGGACCTTAATCCAATAGGACTGATGTCCTCATGAAAAAGGGGAAATTTCAACACAAAGAGAGATACACATAAGGGAGAATGCACACAAAGATGAAGGCACAGACTGCAATGATGCATCTATAAGTCAAGGAACTCCACAGATTGCAAGGAAACCACCAGAATTGAGAAGAGAGACATGGACCAGATTCCCTCTCTCATCTCTCAGAAGGAAGCAACCCTACTGACACCTTGATCTTAGACTTCTAGCCTCCAGAACTGTAAGATAATAAATGTGTGTTGCTTAAGCCATCCCAGTTTGTGAGACTTTGCTACGACAGCCCTAGCAAAAATAATACACCACTTCTGATTTTATCTCTCCAGGAGGTAGTGTCCATTCCTGGCCTTTTCATAAAACATAACCATGGGTTTTCTGAAATCTTGGAAAGATAAAAACAAAGTTGTTCTGCAGATCTCTGAGTACATCCTCACAACCCAACTGAAAGTTCAGCCTTTACAAGGTAGGAGGGATTTGAAAAACAAAGGTAGGGAAGGGAAGGGAAGGGAAGGGAAGGGAAGGGAAGGGAAGGGAAGGGAAGGGAAAGGAAGGAAAAAAGCTGGATAACCATGGCCTCTAAAAGTCTGGGACCGGTTAGCTTTCATGTTTCCAAGCTGAAGCCAGGTTTGACTAACAAGGATTACTTGCAGCCTGTTTTTAACCTGGTCAACAGTATAAGTGAGACCTGGAAAACATGAGCATATCTCCTGAGAAACTGGAAAACTGTAGAAGGTCAAAATAAAGATTCCTGGGGAATTATTTGACCAAGCATGCCTGGAAGGAAATAACAAGAATGACTGCTTCTGAAACTAAGCCAGGTTTGCATTCTTCATCTTAAAACCTCATGATGTAAATTAAGAACGCTCATAGTAGAGGTCTCAGGATATCATGGATTGATCTAATATACCTGTACTTGAATCCCCCCCTTCCTTTTAGAGGCAAAGAAAAGAAACTCAGAGACCCATAGTTAATCAGGGAAGAGACTGAAACTAGGCTCTAACTAGATTTTCCACCAAGTCACTCAAACCATTCAATCATTATTAAGCACCAGTTATGTGCTAAGGATACAGAGGTGAGAGCATTGAGGGGGACAAGGAGTGGGGAAAGAGTCACCTAAAGAACTCAAGTAGAGAGAGTTAGTATGGTGAGAACACTTGGAGGAGCAGTAATGAGAGTAAAAGGCACACAAAGGAAATAGCCTTTGAGCTGGACCTTTGAAATTTAGTCCGTGTTCACCAAGCCAATGCAGAGACCAGGAAGACAGACAAAGAAAGACCCTTCTAACCAGAACAGAAGGAGGAAAATCACAAAACATAGAGTGAAAGGTCCCCAGTGGCAAATGTCTGGAGGAGAGCAGACCCCGCCTTGGATATCAGTAGTCTGGAGCTTTATTTTATGGGCAGTGGATAGCTACTGAGAGTTTATACGGGATATGATCAGTTGCATGTTTCAGAAAGCTTGCCTAGTGATGGTGTTCAAAATAAACTAGAGCTGGAGATAGGCTGGACACAGGCAGACTTATTAAAAAGGTTATTTAAGGAGTTTTGGAGAAATAAGAGGTACTGATGAGTCATTTCAGGCAGATAACTGACAAATCTTGGTGACCAGATGAACAAAGGGAGGGACAGTGAGGCCAAAGATGACCCTGAAGCCCTAAGGTCAAATAAAAGGCACAGAGGGTGATGTTATTCACTGAGAAAATAGACCCAGGGAGAGCAGGTAATCTTTGGGGAACTTCCAGTTTGTCTCTCATAGCTTCTTTCTGACACTAACAGGATCATGAAGGTGTGTGGAGTGGTCATAAAACTTTGTGATAAAAACCCTATCCACTAATTTAAGGTAAAGAAGAGAAACTTTTTTTTAAGTGCTCAGCATTGACAATACACACATTTCGGGAGGGAGGGCAAGATGGCGGAGAAGTAGGAGACCCTGTTGCAACCGGTCCCCTAAAGTGAGCTGGATATCTACCAGAACACACTGAACACCCATGAAATCAGCCTAAGAAGTAAGATTTTTCACTTCTGGACAATACACACATTTCAAATGCTTCCCTGGGAAATATCTATATATAACCTAATTGTAACACAGATAATTATTGTGACTTTGAAAGACAATTCTCAAATGGGAGAAATGCCAAGTATTTCTTGTAGGCTATATTAGGTGTCAACAAACCAAAGACAAATAATTGACTTTAATGATTCAGTATTTCTATTTTAACACAAAGAGGTAAAATATAACTCCAAACTAGATTTTTGTCTCGGTGTATATAGGTATTTATTCAATCAACAGGAGGACACAGGAAGACATTCAAGGATCAGGAGAGGTTTAACCCCATTCTCAAGGAAACTCCACTCTTGTTTTCTGTCCATTTGAACAAAATACTGGACATACATGGAGTTATGTCCAGTTGTGTTTGTCCAAGTGTATCAAGGGCTCTGTATGACCAGTCATCAAAGTAGACTTTGCAATTATCCAGAGAAGTAATCTCAAGTCTTCCCATTTTATACACTACCTTTAGACCATCTCCCATGCAATGGTCATCTGATAATTTCAAAAACAGTCCTCTCTTGTGGGCTCTAGATCTTCTTCAGCTGGATACAATGCCTCTCAGCTCAAACTCAACACAACCAAAATGGAAATTAAATCTTTTGTCACCCCAACTCCCCTGGCACCTCATTCCTTACTGTCTATCTTGGCTAATAGAAATATGATCTGCCTAATCTCCCTAAGTGTGAAGCTTGAAAGTCATCCAGGATGACTTGTCCTAAACACCCCATCAGTCCCACACCCATTTTCTAGCTAAGTCTGCCCTCTCCCCTTCCAACCACATTGCCACTGCCATGTTTCAGAATCCCATAATTCTAGCTTGAACAATTGCAATATCCTTCTAGTTTTTTCGCCCTAACTCAAATATCTACATTTTGAATAATTCTGAAGCATAAATCTCTACACCATATTCCTTGGCTGAATATGTAGCAATAGCTTCTCCTTGCCTTCAGGATGAGTTCAAACACCTTAAGTAGTAAGCAAAATAGTGACCCTCCAAAGATGTCCCTGTCCCGATCCCCAGAACTAGTGATGCAGCCACAAGCCAAGGAATGCAGGCAGCCTCTAGAAGCTGAAAAAGGCAAAGAATGGGTTCTCCCCCAGAGCCCCCAGAAGGAACACAACTCTGCCAATAATTTTAGCCCCATAAAACTCATCTTGGACATTTGACTATAAAATAATAAATCTGTGTTGTTTTAAGCTAACTGAGTCTGTGGTAATTTGTTACAAAAGCAATAGGAAACGAATAGCCTTTGTACAGCATACAGAGCCATTCACAAACAGTGCCCTACCTCTCACTAGTGCCGTGCTTCTCCATTCAAACTCAACACAGTCAAAACTGAAGTCAAATCTTTTGTCATCCCAATCTTCTGGTACATCCTTCCTTATTTTCTACTTTGTTCAACAGAATCACTGTCTATGAGCATGCCTTCCAAGGTTGCTATTCTTCAGCCAAACCAAGTATTTATTTTCTCATGGTTCTATGCCTCTGTCTAGTCAAGGCTTTCTACCTTCTCTATTCGTCCCTCATGAGTCCACTAAAACAGGACCTGCTTTGAGAAACTTTCCCGGTCATTGAGATGCGGTCACATCTTTATACTCTGCCCTTCCAGCCTCCTTTACATAACATGGCTTTGTATTTATCACAATTTACCACGTTGACTGCCTGTCTGTACCTTCCACTAGACCATCAGCTACTTGAAAACAGACCCTGTGCTAATTAATTTCTGCATCCCCAGTACCTAACACAGTGCCTACCTCATAAAGGCAAATAGAATACTGTTGATGGTAAAAATACAAATAGAACCAAGAGGGAAGGAAGGTTAAAAGAAGGGGTTTCCAGGATGATGAGAAAATCTTAATTTATTGTAGCTAAATGGCAAAGGAGCCACTAAAGAAAGAGGGATTAAATATGCAAATGTAAAAGGGGAGAGAAATTTATTTTATTAGCCTGAAAGTAGTCCAAATAAATGAGATCATTGACAAAAATAGAGGAACTATCCTTGAAAAGGAGGAAAGATTTTTTCCATCTAAGAAAAAAGAAAGGGAGTAATACACAGATATTAATTTAGTAAAAGATTAATATACAGATGTGAAAAAGAAAAACGTATCCTTTCACAAGGTTAAGGACCTAATTTTATTTTAAGGCATTATGTTTATGTAGTCCCCTATATTATCTTTCTCCAAAATCTTTCAGCATAATTTTAATAATAGATCAAATAGCTATTAGCTCTTATGAATTTCTGAGGTCATCAGATTCTTCTCCAAGTCAGGAAAGCATCTGAGTATTTTCAGGAGCTTCCTTCCACAAGAAAGAAAAAAAAGTACATTTCCAACCAATTCAAGTTCTGCTAACACAGCCTATAACAAATCTCTGTTAGGCCAAGTCAAAGCCAGAGTTCCTGTACCTTGATGTTTAGGTCACAGTACTCAGTTATATTCTCTTAAATGTATTTTTCACAAGCAAAATACACTGAACTTTACAGAAAACCCCATCTCTATTGAAGTCAGTGGTGACAAGATGACAACCAAAATGCTGCACAAATGAAGGAATATTGGGAAACCTTTACACTGACACCTGCCTCAAACAATAATGATGCACGGGGACCACTGACACTCACCATGCCACTTCTGGAGTCAAGAAAGCCTTTAATGTTGACAGATTTTGATGGCAAAAACCATCTTGCAGAAAAATGTGCTCCAAGCAGGCAACACAATCTCCTGGCCTGGAACATGTATGAAAACTCATATAGAAGGGCTCCTCAACACTACATTTCAGAGTTGGTCTCCCTTAGACACAACCCATCAAAGCAACACTGCCCTTGGCTGAAACTGCTAGGTGAGCAGCTTTAGGTTCTATCCCCAGTCACTTTCTCCATCAATGCTTGCAAAGGTTCGTTTTTACCCAAATGGGTCAGACTCTTAAAATCTAATTTTAAAAAATGGTCCAGGGACACTGGGGTGGCTCAGTCAGTTAAGGGTCTGCCTTTGGTTCAGGTCATGATTCTGGGACCCTAAGATCGAGCCCCACGTCGGTCTCCCTGCTCAGTGGGGAGCCTGGTTCTCCCTCTCTCTCTGCCTGCCGCTCCCCTGATTGTGCTCTCTCTCCCTGTGTCAAATAAATAAATAAAATCTTAAAAAAAAAAAAAAAAACAACCATGGTCCAGTTTCAGGTATGGGATGAGAAAGCCAAGATTCTCAATCAGTGCTTCCCACACCGTATGGGTCCAAGCAAGTCAACTTGTCCCTGCAAGCAGAAACTTATTACCATCTTACTTTTCCCCTAGTTTCCAGTGCCCTATACAGCTGTATCCCGCCACACTTGACCTGTTCATCTGCAAGGCCCACTCTATTTCGGACAGGATTTATGTCTTTTCTATAAATTTTCACCTTCTTTAAGAGACTGTCTCACCTAATCCAATAAACAAAGACTGATCACATCCCATTCACTATCTCATTCATTTATGCAATTTTAAGCTCCTTTTGCATACAGACTCTGGGCCTTCCCAGAAAGGAAGCTACAATAGACTGAATGTTTGTGTCCCCTGAAATTCATATGCTGAAACCTGATCTCCAATATAATTATATTTGAAGATGGGGCCTTTGGGAGATAACTAGAGCATAAGGGTGGAGCCCTCATGAATGGGATTAGTGCCCTCGAAAATGAGACTTCAGAGACATCCTCACCCCATCTACCATGTGAGGACGAAGTGACAAGATGGCTGTCCATGAAGCCAGAAGCAGGTCCTCCCCAGACACCCAATTTGCGACCACTTTGATCTTAGACTTCCCAGCCCCCAGAACTATGAGAAATAACTTTCTGTTCTTTATAAGCCACCCAGTCTGTACTATTTTTTTTTTTCAGTCTATGGTATTTTTGTTATAGCAGCCAAGCTAAGACAGAGCCAAAGGTGTAAGGAACCTAATACCACTGCTCATAGAGGGGCCAGAATCGGCTAGTCTTCAGGATAAAGATCATTTCCTGAGTATCTATTCTGTTCCCAGAATCACAAATTTACAGGAACTATTAAAATACGGTTTCTACTCCCACAGAGTCTACAGAGCAGTCAGAAAATCCAAACACATAAACAAGAAAGAACTAGTGAAATAGTACGAGCCAGTGAAGGGCTTCTTTCAAGGCAGATAAGGGTTTATAAAAGGAAAAGTGGTACTTCAATGCAGTCTAAATCAGACAAGACTTAGAAAGTCCACAAGACCTGTCACCGGCTCTGAGTGTGCTGTCTGCTACAGTTAAGTTTGAGATTGCATCACAAGAGAAGAAAACACAAGAGCCAGGTACTGAGTTGAAAATTTACACAGCATTTTGAAGGCTGCCTAGGATATTCCCCACTTTAATTAAAGAAACTGATAAAGATACTCTCCTCAAACTAAGAAAATATCCCGGGGACAGGTGGGGGGGCATGAAAAATTATTCATGGGACAACTCTTGAAATAGAAATATTACTTTCCCTTAAAGGGAAGACTATAGACATTATCAACTCTCATTCTATATTTGAAAAAGCAGAAGCACTTCGGACTTTTAATCAACTATCCTTCCATAAACTATCATAAAAAGAGAACATTCTTTTCCATATAAAAAAAAAATGTTCCCTTTACTGATATTTACAAACTACATTTTGTGTAGAAACGACAGCACAAATAAGATGGGCTGGCTTATATTGAGTGAAGCCAGTAAGAGACACCAGAGACCAATAAAGGCACAAAACTCTACACCTCAGATTGTTCAAGGCTCATTTTCATGATTTTGTAAGACTTACCATTTCTATAAATATAACGCAATCTTTATAATTCACAGAATAAAAGCATCCCTGTCAGATTCTTGTGCATGTCAAACTAACAGCAACATCAGTGCCACATTTTCAGTAACGTGTGCCGAATTTATACCTCCAACATTAAGAAATAGTTTAGAAAAAACATATCAAGCATAAACATCACAACAAAGAAAAAGAGAAAGCAGGATTCGTAATATTCAAATGGTGTCACATTACCAGCTGAAAAAATGTCCAGTCTCAAATCGTGGCACTTTACTAACCCAGTGAGAATCAGAGCGGGGAGAGAGAATCATTGAAGAGAAAGTTGGTGGTTCTAACATTCTATCGAAACAAGAACTACTCTTCTCCTGAGAGTTGCTTTTTTTCCCCTTCCAGATCATTTTGGTGACTTTTTATTAGTCTCCTAAATTGATTTTTACTAATCTGGAAAGAGTGAATGAAGAGTTCTTCAGGAAGATATTATATAATAGCCGAAACAAACCGCATGTTGACAATGATCTGTTGGAAAAGAAAAAAATATCTTATTCAAAGGTTGGACTCCAACACTGAAAACAAATCTGCACCACTGCAAGCAAAGAAAGCATGGATTTTTCTTTCCTTTGTTGAATAAAGACAGCACTTGGCAAGTCTTGCTGTTTTTACAAGAAAAGAAATGCATTGCTTGGCTAAAAGTTCTTTGTATAGAGAAGGTGCTCAGAAAAAGCAAACAGCAAATGAATTAATTAATTTTTCACTGTGAAAATTTAAGATAAAAAGAAACTGATTAATCGGGCCAGCCAGGCCTCTACAACAAAGACAGATCTTTTTTAGATAGAATTACTTTCCTTTATCATCTTCTTCACCCTTTCCACCCCTAATTTTAACCAGGTCTGCCAGGCAGCGTCCCACTCAGTAAACAGGAACAATGCCTTATTATACAATTGCTCATTATTGCTTTTCCACAGAATTTCAAAAAATGATAGGATTGAGCCCAGATTATATTTCATGTTCTTCCTCTTGGCAGAAACCTACGAAAGCAGATGGAGAAATAGTGGTGGTTAAAAACAAAAAAACAATACACATATAATCTTTTATAGTCTTTTTATAAAATTGGAATGGTTCTGCATACAAATATTTAATCCGTCTTGGTAGACACAATAAATATTCAACAGACACACTGAAGAAAAAGACACCCCTTGATATAAAAGAATATCAAGTGAAATCTGATACCAAACAAGCTAAACTTTGAATGCCTGAGACTTCCCAGGCCCTCAAGTAACACATTTTTTTTGAAAAATGAAACTCTAGTTTTGTTTGGGGCACGCTCACATCTATAGTCTTCCTTATGGATCTAAAAGACGAAAACAGAAAAAGGGTACCATAGCATTTTCCAGTCTGCCTAAGAAAAACCATGAATATGTGCTAGATTTTGATATTTTTTCCAGTGAGATACTTTCCTAATGAGACCCTCCTAGAAAATTAACTTCCTAAAAATTGTTGAGAATAATAATTATCTCTTACAATGTTTACCAAAGGCTCATTTCAAGTCCCAAAATTTAGAATATGTCATTTAAGAAAAATTTTTAATCAAGAATGTAGCTCACCATCATTACTACCATTATTACTTAAATAAAGCAGTATTTCCAACAACAGAAAGACACTTTGGGTTGGATGTAAGAAAACCAAAATTCCATATTATATAAAATAATATTGGATAAGAATATATGTTACTTAACAGTGTTGATCATGGTAATAAAATAGTATCAAAAAAGTTAAGCATAGCTGTTTATTTCAGTAAAACTTTGGGCTTCTTGCTGATTGAATGTAATATTTCTTTAATGGCAGGAGATTCAATATAAATTTCATGGCTTAAGAAGATTTGCAACGACGTGGATGGAACTAGAGGGTATTATGCTAAGCGAAATAAGTCAATCAGAGAAAGACAATTATCATATGATCTCTCTGATACAAAGAATGTGAGAGGCAGGGCAGGGGGTCGTGGGGGTGGAGGCAGGAAATGAAACAAGATGGGATCAGGAAGGAGACAAACCATAAGAGACTCCTAAACTCACGAAACTAACTGATGGTTGCTGAAGGATGGGGGGGAAGGGGTAGGGTGGTTGGGTTATGGACATTGGGGAGGGTATGTGCTATGGTGAGTGCTGTGAAATGTGTAAGCCTGATGGTTCACAGACATGTACCCTGGGGCAAATAATACATTATATGTTAATAAAAAAAATTATGAAAAAAAATAAAAAATAATACTACAAAATAAAAAAAAACACATAATGGAAATGAAATAAAATATACATGGAAATGCAAAAGAAAAAAAAAAAAGAACACTAGAGCCAAAAACCTATTGAATTCATGGTATTGAAAAACTTCAGATCACTCCATAACAGGTGAATCTTCTTCAACTTACTTCATTGTCAACAGATAAAAACATTTGAAACTTGAAACCTACAAGAACACACACACACATATACACAAACACACAAGATTTACTCATACAGTTAAGAACTGTGAAAATCTGAGGTTTTAACCTACTTGCAAGCTAACAAATTAGCCTGCCACAGCTTCATGGCTGGTGACAGAAGAGAAAAGACTCCGAGGTCAGAGACAAGGGATGTTATTATTCATGGCCCAGCAAACATGAGTTTCACATCTATGTTTCCTTTACCCACCCCCAAGTCCCATGGGGGTGATCCTGAGCAGCCCAGGTGACTGCTGTGCCCACAGCGGGTTTTCATCACAGCCAAGAAACACCAAGTTAAAGGAAACCCAGTATTTTATAATAGGAAGCAAGCAAATATGTCCTACTTTTGCCACAAAGGGAAATATTATCTTTATTATACTGGACAGTAAATAAATCTGCCCCCTGATCCAGAGGAAGACATCACTATCTCCATATTCCAAGTCTGTTCACTATACAAGCGTCCTGCAAGATTGTCAATATTATTGTTTGTGAGAATGCAGAAATACAAGAGAACCATGAAGAATTGTCTCCAATAGATAGATATTATTTGATATATTTATCTACCTATCTAGATATATAGCTTGTTTTATATATGTATCTCCTATCTCTTTAAATATTCTATTTTAATATGACTCCAGTTTTAAGAACAAGTTTAGTCTCCTGGAGTCATGCCTTTCTTAATAATTCTGAGGACCCTAGGAGTCTAATTGATGCAAAGGCCAGTTGTGGTTGTTCTCACATCTTTCTTGGATCTGGAACTCATATTCACCCTGCTAATGCTAGATGACGTCATGCTCCCCTTAGATGTTAGATGCTCTGGATTACCTTACATATTAGTTTTCCATTTCTGCCGTAACAAATTATCTAAAATTTAGCAGCTAAACTAATACCCATTTATTGCCTTGTAGTTTCTGTGGCTTATAATTCTGGGCACAGAATAGCTCAATTGGACCCTCTGTTTAGGGCTCACAAGACTAAAATTAAGGGGCTGGCAGGGCTGCATTCCTTACTAGATGCTCTGGGAAAGAATCCACTTTCAAGCACATTCGAGATGCTGGCAGAATTCCGTTTCTTCTTATACTTTTCACATGGCTTTTCCATCTTCAAGCCAGCAATAGTATGCCAAATCTTTCTCACATATGCAATCTCCCTGACCTCCTCTTCTCTGCTTTCTGCTTTTAAGAGTTCATGTAAGTATACCGCACCCACACAGATAATCCAGGATAATCTCCCTATTTTAAGGTCAATGGACTAGTAAACTTAATTACATCTGCAAAGTCCCTTTTTCCATGTAAGGTGACATACTCATAGTCCCAGGGATTAGGGTATAGAATCTTCTTAAGGGCTATAAATCTGCCTACCACATTCTGCTGCACAAAATGTGGTCCTTGGACCAGCAGCATTAAATTCACCCAGGATCTTGTGAGAAATGTAGAATCTCAAGATTCACCCATATCCAATGACTCAGAACCTACACTTTAACAGGATCCTCAGATGATTCATATACATATTTAAGTCTGAGAAGCAGTAGACATCGACAGGTCTAGAACACAGTGTCAGATGCTGTTGCTATCACTAAACACGTTAGAGACAATCAAAATTTGGGTAGTCAGAAGGGATCCCTTCATCTCTCCCTGCTAATGCCAATTGTTCAGCATCTTCACTTAGCAAAACCTGGAAAGCTGAAGAGTTGCAGCTGGAACTAAGATTCTTGCCCTGGTCATTACAACCTGCTGGTGGTCCAGACTCTTCCCAGGTAGCAAATTTCCCCAGGGTACAGAAGGAGGCTGTTTCTTCCCTAGGTGTTATCACCGTTCCTTGAAAATATGCACAGTCATTTTTCTTAGGGGATGCTCATAGTAAGATGGATTGGTAAGAAAAAAGCTTCACATTCTTAGCCTCATCATACCTAAAACCATTCCTCCTCCTTAACCCCCAAGCACCTAAAAAAGATCCCAAGTCACTAGCCTAGGACAGCCTTTGCATTATAGTGAGTTTTTCTTAGGAGCTGGTACCTTCTTACAGTTGACCTTAGTTGGGGCTACTTCCATCCATCACATATATTTTAATAATTTTAAATCTCAAAAGGAGTATCCTTAGTCCCTATGCAATTTTGCAAAACTAAATCTGATTCCAATAAGTCTGATTCCAATAAATCCAAGTCATCTCATGTAACTTCATATCACTCACTAGTAATGGAAATAAAAACTAAATTAGAGTTTAGAGTCAAAGTCCCATGTTGCTTTCAATTGGAATTAAAATGGCTTTGTTAACTAATAATATTATAATATTCCTCATTCTTTAATATACAGAAAGCTAGAAATTGCATTTAAATTAAGACTTAAAGGAGTGATGTCATCATTGTGGCAGAATAAGAGTTTTCTACTGTCTTCCCCTCAAAAGAACACTGATTTAGACAATCACCCACAGACAAGAGAGGCTTCATGGAAGTCTAGGGGCCCAGCAGAGAAGTTCCAGCACACTACTGGATCCAAAAAATCTGAGACTAGAAATATTGAAGAGGGGAAGAGGAACAGTCTCACTTCACCTGCATTACCTTTCTCCCAAAGCAGCACAGCTTAGTGCAAGAGGGACCTTCTTGGTCCATAACTTCTCCCGTAGCAGAAAGTGAAAACATGTAAGTGAGCACTCAGCTTCCCCAGCTGTGCAGCACACTGTCCAACAGACCAACTTGTTTCTCATCCCATTCAGAATACTGAGTATGAACTGCGAGACTGATGCGGGGCCGGGGCAGGGAGTAGCTGGGAGAATAGAATCCAGGGATCAGAACAGAATGTATCAAAGGTGCATAGATTCTACTGAGTGCTTCACATCTTCCAACAGGAAGCCCACGCACAAGCCACTGGAAATGCTTCACTCGCAGATTCCCCTACCAGGCCCACAGGTACTCCCAGGGCTCCATATACCAAGCCCATGCAACTCCCAATCTTGTGGCTGGCTCCCTGTGTGCACTCCCCAATAGTGGTGAAAGCAAACTTTTGCAGACAACTAATAATCATGTGCAAAAACCTAACCCCACCGACCTGGGAGAAAAATCACACAAACTTGAGCATTCAGCACCACTCTAGGGGAAGCAAAAGAGAAGCTGTCAGCACCCAGCCTGGCTTTGTAGAATGAAGAGAAGATATACAAGCTTAAGAATTCTGTCACAAGGGGTGTCGGGTGACTCATTTGGTTAAGTGTCTGCCTTCAGCTCAGGTCATGATCTCTGGATCCTAGGATCGAGACCCACATCAGGCTCCTTGCCTAGCAGGGAGCCTGCTTCTCCCTCTGTTTGCCATTCTCCCTGCCCAAATGATCTTCTCCAAAACACATTATAATAAAACTGTTTAAAACCAAAAACAAAAAGAGAATTTTAAAAGCAGCAAGAGAAACAAGGTCACAGACAATGGAATCCTATAAGGCTATCCGTGGATTTCTGTGCAGCAACCTTACAAATTAGGAGAGAATGGGATTACAAATTCAAAGAACTCAAAGAGAAAAACTGCCTACCAAAAATACTCTACCCAGCAAAGCTTTCCCCCAGAAATGAAGGAGATATAAAGATTTTTCCAAACAAACAAAAGCTGAAAGAGTTCATCACCACTAGATCTTCCTTACAAGAAATGTTGAAAGGAGTTCTTCAAGTTGAAATGAAAGAACATTAATTAGTAACATAATAGTATAAAACACAATGGTAAAGATAAGTATATAGTCAAATTCAGATATGCTGTTGAATCTAAAGATATTTTATGAAAGCATCATGATAACTACAAAGCAAACACTTACAGTAGATACACAAAGAATAAAGAAAAAAAGAATGAAAGCATACCACTACAGAAAATCATCAATTCCCAAAGGAAGGAAGGAACAAGGAAACTACATACAGTCAGAAAACAACTAAGAAGATAGCATTGGTAAGTACTTGCCAATCAATAATTATTTTAAGTGTAAACGGATTAAATTCTCCAATCAAAAGGCATAGAATGGCTGAATTAAAAAAAAAAAAAAGGACCCACCTGTATAAGTAAATAACACTATAGGTCAGATAGAACTAACAGATGAATAGAATATTCCACATTCAACAGCAGAATACATATACTTCTCAAATGCACACAGACCATTCTCCAGAATAGATCATATGTTGGGTCAAAATGAGTCTTGGCAAAGTTAAGATTAAAATCATAGCAAGTATTTTTCAGACCACAATGGTATGATATTAGAAATCAGGGCACCTGGGTGGCTCAGTCAGTTAAGTTTCTGCCTTCAGCTCAGGTCCTGATTCCGGGGTCCTGGGATCAAGCCCTGCATCGGGCTTCCTGCTCAGTGAGAAGTCTGCTTCTCCTTCTCCCTCTGCCCCTCCCCCCTGTTCATGCTCTCTCTCTCAAATAAATAAAAATTTTAAATTAAAAAAAAAAAAAAAGAAAGAAAGAAATTAGTAACAAAAGGAAAACTAATGTGGGAATTAAACAACACACTCCTGAACAACCCCAATGGGTCAAAGAAGAAATTAAAAGGGAAACTAGAAAGTTTCTTGAGACAAATGAAAATGCAACATACTAAAATTTGTGGGATGCTGCAAAAGCAGTTCCAATAGGAAAGTTTATGGTGATGAACACCTAAATTAAGAAAAAAGAAAAACCTCAAATAAACAATTTAATTTTACATCTCAAGTATTACAAAAAGAGGAACAAATTAAGCCCAAAGTTAGCAAAAGGAAGGAAATAACAAAGATCAGAGAAGAAATAAATGACATAGAGACCAGAAAAACAACAGAAAATATCAATGAAACTAGGCTGGCTTTTCAAAAAAGTAAATAAATCTTTAGCTAGAGAAACGAAGAAAAGAGAAAAGGCTCCAATAAATGAAATCACTAATGAAAGATGAGACATTACAATTGATACCACAAAAATACAATCATTAAAACATACTGTTACCAATTATATACCAGTAAATTGGATAACCTAGAAAAAATGGACAAATTCCTAGAAACATACAACCTACCAAGACTGAATCATAAAGATATAGAAAATTTGTAAAGACCATTAAAAAATAAGAGAATTTATTTAGTAATCAAAAACTTCCCAACAAATGGTTTCAATGGTGAATTCTACCAAATCTTTGAGGAAAAATTAACACCAACCCTTCTCAAACTCCAAAAAATAGAGAGAGGGAACACCCTCAAATTTGCTTTATAAGACCAACATTACCTTAAAGCCAGTTGAGGACACTACAAGAAAAGAAAACCATAGGCCAATATCCCAGATGAATATAGATGCAAAAATCCTAAAAAAAAAAAAAAAAAAAAACTAGCAAACTGAATAGCACAATAAAAAAGTTTATACATCACCATGGTGAAATGGAATTTATCCCAGAAATGCAATATTTGTTCAACATACATAAATAAATAAATGTATTACATCACATTAATAAAATGAAAGATAAAAATCAGATAGTCATCTCAATAGGTACAGAAAATACGTTTGATTAATATTCTTTTATAATAAATATCTCAACAAATTGGGCATAGAAAGAACATATCTCAACATAATAAAATCCATACATAACGAGCCCACAGCTAACATACTAAATGGTGAAATGTTGAAAGTTTTTCCTCTAAGATCAGGAACAAGGCAAAGGTACTCACTTTTACCACTCCTATTCAGTATAGTACTGGAATCCTAGCCAGAGAAATTAGTCAAGGAAAAGAAATATGAGGTGCCCAAATTGGAAAGGAAGAAGTAAAATTATCTCTATTTCTGGATGATATGATCTTATATATAGAAAATCCTAAAGATTTCACCCAAATAAAAACCTGTTAAAAATAATTGAGTAAAGTTGCAAGACATAAAATCAAAATACAAAAATCAGATGCATTTCTGTACAGTAACAATGAAGTACCTGAAAAAGAAATAAAACAATTCCATTTACAATAACATCAAAAACAATAAAATATTTAGGAATATATTTAATCTAGGAAGTAAAATATCTGTACACTGGAAACTAAAAGATATCGATGAAAGAAACTGAAGTAGATACAAGTAAATGGGAAAATACCTGCGCTCATGGGTTGGAAAAATTCAATTTGTTAAATGTCCATACTGCTCCAAGCCATATACAGATTGAATGCAATTTTCCAATAACATTTTTCACAGAAAAAGAAAAACAATCCTAAAACGCATATGGAACCACAAATGACCCTAAATACCTAAAACTATCTTGAGTAGAAACAAGGGGGGAAGCATCATACTTCCTGATTTCAAATTGCACTACAAAGCTACAGTAATCAAAACACTATGGTACTAGCATAAAAATAGACATATAGACAAATGGAACAGAATGAAGAGCCAAGACATAAATCCATGCATAGACAACCAACTAACATTTGACAAGGGCACCAAGAGTATTCAATGGAGAAAGGATAGTCTCTTCAATAAATAGTATTGGAAAAACTGGATAATCATATGCAAAAGAATGAAACTGAACCCCTTTTAATTAAAATTAGCTCCAAATGGATTAAACACTTAAACATAAGACCTGAAAACATAAAACTCCTAGAATAAAACACAGGGGAAAATCTCCTTGGCATTAATTCTGGCAATGACTTTTTTGGATATTACAGAAAAAGCACAAGCAACAAAAGCAAAAATAAACAAGTGGGACTACATCAAACTGAGAAGCTTCTGCACAGCATAGGAAACCATAAACAAAATGAAGTCAACCTACAGAAGAGAAAATATTGCAAACCATTTATCAGATAAAGGATTAATTTCCAAAATATTTAAGGAACTCATACAACTCAATAACAATAATAATATTAATGATAATAGTTCAATTAAAGAATGGGCAGAGGAACTGAATAGACATTTTTCCAAAAAGTACATACAGATGGCCAACGGGTACATGAAAAGATGCTCAACATCACTACTCATCAGGGAAATGCAAATTAAAACCACCATGAGATATTACCTTACACCTATCAAAATGGCCACTATCAAAAATAAATAAATAAATCAAAACAAAAACAAGAGTTAACAAGTGCTCATGAGGATGTGGAGATAAGGGAACTCTTTTCCACTGTTGTGAGAATGTAAATTGGTACAGCCACTAAGGAAAATAGCATGGAAATTCCTCCCCAAAAATTACAAATACAATTAACATATAATCCAGCAATCCCACTTCCAGAAAATGGGAAAAGGAAATGAAGTCATTATCTCAAGGAGATATCTGCACTCCCATGCTCACTGCAGCATATGCACAATAGCCAAGACATGGAAACAATCTAAGTATCCATCAACTGATGAATAGATAAAGAAAATGTGAGATAGATATAGATATATGTGAGATATATAAATGAGATATATATATGAGATCTATATTTTAATATATAGATAAACAGAAAGATAGACATATATATGACTATTATTCAGGGCATTATGCTAAGTGAAATAAGTCAGACAAAGGAAGACAATTAGTGTATATTCACTTATATGTGGAATCCAAAAATGCCAAATTCATATTAAAGACAGTGGTTGCCAGGGTTGGGTCTGTGGAGGAAATAGGGAAATGTTAGTCAAAGAGTACAAATTTCCAGTTATAAGACGAGTAAGTTTGGGGACCGAATGTGCAGCATGGTGACTACAGTTAATGATACTGTATTGTGTACTTGAAAGTTGCTAAAATTGTAGATCTTAAATGTTTGTTCTCACCACAAAAACAAAAAAAAAAGGCAATTATCTGAAGTGATGATGTGTTAACTTGCCTTACTATGGTAATCATTTTACACTATATACATATATCATCACATCGCATACCTTAAGTTTACACAATCTTAAATGTCAATTATATCTCAATGAAGCTGGGGAGAAATTTAATTAAAGACAAATAATAATGACACCATTAATTTGGTTATACCTAAACTTTACACAACATTTCCAGATTATTTCTAATGTGATCCTCATACTAGCTTTATAGGGTAAATAAGCAAATTTATCAATATCCCAACTGAGTGGATTAGAAAATTAAAACACAAATAAATTAGGTAATTTTTTTAAATTAAGGCAACTAATATGTAATAGAAGCAGGCAGAATCAATGACTTACAACTCCCAGAATCACATCATATAATTTATGGTAAATTCTTTGGTAAAAAAAAAAAATGTACCTAGTTTATGAGTTCATTTTTTTTTAAGATTTTGTATTTATTTATTTGACAGAGAGAGACAGCCGAGAGGGAACACAAGCAGGGGGAGTGGGAGAGGGAGAAGCAGGCTTCCCTCTGAGCAGGGAGATCAATGCAGGGCTGGATCCCAGGACCCTTGGATCATGAGCTGAGCCAAAAGCAGATGCCCAATGACTGAGCCACCCAAGCACCCTGTGTTCATATTTTTAAAACATAATTTCTCCATCAAAATCATAACCATAATCGGGACATCTTTTTCAAACCTCAAACAATAGTACAAAAAGAACAGATATGTGTTGGGAGAGAAAGGTAGATATCCTTCCACACATCCTGAATGCTACAGAAATACATAAGTTTGCTTGTATAATATTAAATATTCTTCACAGTACATGAATCTTTAAGATGTTCTGTGATTTCAAATATGTTTCAGTAAAAGAAAAAGCTATTAGTCTTGATATGTTTCAGCTATAAGACATATAAAATTACATTGTTGATGTAGGCATGATCTATAGAGAGTACCTCTACTGGGAAGTCAATGAAATACTATTAACTTTTTAGTGAAAAGTGGTTGATATAGACAAGTAAAGCAAATTTTGAGCCTCTGTAGAAGGAATGCTGGCTCTGTACATACTCTCAGGTGAATGTGATTTATTAACCATTAAAGCACATTAGACGCTTTAGGAATAAACACTCAATAAAGATATTTCAAAATGTCTCTGAAATAGCTCAAATTGTATATCACAAGATTCCTTAGGTTTATTTAGCAATTACTCTTTGGAATAAAGGGAAAGCAAATACTTCCTACAATCTACTAGGATGGAGAGACAAATAAAGAAAATCAGTCATTAATATCAGCTTTCTACAAATGAACCACAGCTGTTGAAAAGTCATCTCGTAGGATGTCATCTGGGCGGCCACCTCTTATCCACATCCCACTGCTTTTCTGTGAGAACAGAAATAGTATCCTGACCCTTTCCATCATAACAATGCTGTTTCACTCAGTTATGTGCAAATTAGCAAGCAACATTTTTACTCACAATTTAATTCTATGTCTCCAAATTTAAAAGTCACCAAAACAGTAATTATGGCATGCTATTTGTAATTGGCTTGTTTATTTCATGTAAAATGCTATTTCATAATTATGATGGACCATAAAGGATTAACTAAATTAACTGGACAATATCTAAGGAAGTAAGGAAATCTAAACTACCCATATCACAAATTATTTATATTCTTGAATATTTCCAGGGGAATGTTCTCTAGAATCCACTAAATACTAGAGATAATAGTTATCACTTTCTGACCAGATATAAGGTGACATGAACAGTGCTATGCACTAACTTGAGTGTTTTACTCTTACCATCTCAAGCTTATAATAATCCTGCAGGGTAGATATTCCCCATGTTGCAGATGAGAAAGCTGAGAAACAAAAATCCAAGACCATAGAGAAAGTGAAGAGCAGATCAGAATTCCAACCAGCACTATATGCTTTCAAAGGCTTGCTACCCAACCAGTCTTCCCTACATTTACTTCATTCAGTAAATACTCAGTCTCTAAGTATCAGTTATAAAGTCCCCATATTGAACCCTCCTACACTGCTGGTGGGAATGCAAGCTGGTGCAGCCACTCTGGAAAACAGTATGGATGTTCCTCAAAAAGTTGAAAATAGAGCTACCCTACGGCCCATCAATTGCACTACTGGGTATTTACCCCAAAGATACAAATGTAGTGATCAAAAGGGGCACATGCACCCCAATGTTTATAGCAGCAATGTCCACAATAGCCAAACTATGGAAAGAGCCTAGATGTCCATCAACAGATGAATGGATAAAGAAGACACACACACACATACACACACACACACACACACACAAACACACACACACACACACACACACACACACAATGTAATATTATGCAGTCATCAAAAAAATGAAATCTTGCCATTTGCAATGATGTGGATGGAACTAGAGGATATTATGCTAAGCGAAATAAGTCAATCGGAGAAAGACAATTATCATATGATCTCACTGATATGAGGAATTTGAGAAACAAGACAGAGGATCATAGGGGAAGGGAGGGAAAAATGAAACAAGATGAAACCAGAGAGGGAGACAAACCATAAGAGACTCTCAATCTCAGGAAACAAACTAAGGGTTGCTGGAGGAGAAGGTGGAGGGAGGGATGGGGTGGCTGGGTAATGGACATTGGGAAAGGCATGTGTGTGGTGAGAGCTGTGTATTGTGTAAGACTGATGAATCACAGACCTGTACCTTTGAAACAAATAATACATTATATGTTAATAAAAAATAAAATAAAATAAAATAAAATAAAATCCCCATATTACTTGAAAGTTTTTAATCCATCCCTCCTTAAATTGCAAGTTAATTACTCACCAGTTACATTATATTTCTTCACTTGCTATGTCAAATGTGCCTAGACAGGCAACTTATCTATTCATTCAACAAATGTTTATTCTTTGTCCACTGGGACCCTCTCTGTTTAGTCAGCAATACGCCAAATCATTAATTCCATCCAGATTCAGATGACTTTAAACAAAATTAAATGGGGTTTCACAACTATAATTTTAGAAAGGAAAAGAATCAGCTAAGTGCACATTAAGTTTAGCCCAGAATCTACTTGTTGCAACCAACCTCCCCAAACACACAGATCTCCCCTCTCATCTGTTACTTATGGAGTTAAGTAAATGTACTCCTCCAATACCTCCCTTTCCCATTCTTATTAAGATAGATTCTGGAGAAGAATCTGAATATAAAGGTGAAGTTCTAACTTACTTTACTAATTCCTCATACCTATGGAGTTGGTAATGATCAGTTAACCTTCAGACTATATTTGTCAATGTCCCTTTCCCAGGAATAACAACTGTTTTATCAAGGGTAGCTACAAGTTGCATAACTGGTCCCATGCATGAAGCTCTTGATCTACAGAGGTGTGAGTGGAGCCTAATGGTGACAGTGATAGAAAAAGTAATTTGGGGCTAAGTGAAGAAGACCTTTAATGATCAGCTAAGGGGGATAGACTAATTTTTCCTCCCCACAAGACCATCTTTTGAAAAGCTTTCCTTTTTAAAAAAAAAAAAAAGGAGGAGAGGGGCGCCTGGGTGGCTCAGTCAGTTAAGCATCTGCCTTCAGCTCAGGCTCAGGTCACGATTCCGGGGTCCTGGGATTGAGCCCCAAGTGCAGCAGGATGGGGGGAGGGGCTCCCTGCTCTGCGAGAAGTCTGCTTCTCCCTCTTTGTCTGCCCCTCCCCCTCACTCATGCATGTACGCACTTGCTCTCTCTCAAATACATAAAATATTTATAAATAAATAAATACAATTTTTAAAAAAAATTTTAAAGGACAGGAATTCCAGTAGCTATCCATAGCAGGATAGGGATAGCTATCCCTATGGATAGATATCCATAGCTCAGGAAGAGGAAAAAGAACAGAGACCATTTAGGATGCTATTGCAAAAATCTCAGCAATCAGCAACAAGAGCTGTACTAAAGTTATGGGGCTGGCAACTCAAGAGAATGGTGGAATTGGAGATATCCCAGGGAAATAATTAACAAGATTCCATTTATTCATTCACCCAATAGATATTCATTAAGAACTACTAAATGTCAGGCATTGCACTAGGAGCTGGAGATACGATGTTAAGTAGGGTAGATATTGTCCCTCATCACAAAATTCACATTTCAGCAAGGGAATACATAAGTATATAGATAAGCAAATAAATAAGATATTTACAAATTGTGAAGAAAAAAACAAGATACTGAAAGAACATCAGGGAGGGGCACTAAGATAGTCAGGGCAATGGATAGGTTGTGGAGAGAAAGACAAAGAATAGAATCAAAAATTCCACTGAAGATTCAAGCCTGGATAACTGAAAAAAGGGTGGCATCATCAACAAAAAATAAGGTGAGCTGATTTGATGGAGGACACAACCAAGCAGAGGGCTTGAGCCTCAGATGTGTTAGGTTAAAGATACTTAAGTTGTACAAATGTTCAATTAGAAATGCTGGCCCCGGGGCACCTGAATGGCTCAGTTAGTTGCTTTTAGTTCAGGGCATGATCCCAGCATCCTGGGATGGAGCCCTCCATCGGGCTCCCTGCTCAGTTGGGACCCTGCTTCTCCCTCTGCCACTTCCCCTTCTTGTGTTTTCCCTCTCTCTCTCTCTCTGTCAAATAAATAGATAAAATCTTTATAAAAAAAAGAAAGAAAGAAAGAAAGAAAATAAAAGAAGAAAATGAAAAGGAGAGAAAAGAAAAAGAAATGCTGGCCTGAGCTTAGAGAAGAATCAGGGCTTTGGATACAAATTGGGAAGCTGTGGATGCAAATATGGGTGTCAAACAAGCAGTTAAAAAACATCAAGTTAGATTTTTTCATCAAGCAGGAAAATAGATAGGGAGAAAGGGTCCATGAATAGAACGTTAAAGAATGTGCACTCTTGAGGGATAAGAGTAGAAGAAGTCATTGAAAGATGAAGAAGCCACAAGAAAGAGGAAGAGAGGGATAATTGAAATAGTTCTCTGCCACATACTAAGAGAAAGGATATCAAAACAGAACATCAACAATTTTATATTTCTGCAAAGAGTTCAAGGGCAGTGAGATAAGAAAATTATTTTGGATTTGACGCCAAAAGGCTTTCAAGGACTTTATTAAGGAAGCATTTTCAGTAAAATTGTGGGCAGGCTTAGTTCATAAATGGGAATCCTGCAGGAAACCCAAACCCTAGATTTCCTGGAACACTCCCAATTTCATTTTTCTGTCTTGTTATAAACCACGTGTTTTGATTTTTCCATTTGAAACTATGGTAACATTGTGGTAAAGAGTTGGGAACAATGCAGTTAAAGCTTTCACGATGCTTGTCAATGAAAGGAAGGTGAGCAGTTAAAATTGGAAGAAGAATCAAAGAGGTGTTTTAGGAGTAGGAGAGTCCTCAACACATTTCTAAGCAGGAGGAAAGTGAGTAACTAGTGAAGCAGGGAACAAAGCTTTGACAAACAAAATGGCAATTATTGACAGCACTAAATTTCAGAGGAAGACAGAAGAAGTTGGGATCAATAGCGCAGATGGATGGAAAAAGGTGATTTAGTTCTTTTAAGTAGTAACAGGTAAAAGAATAGATTAAAATGTTAGGTGATGGATGTGTTAATTAACTTGATGGGGTAACACTTTCACAATGTATAGGTATACCGTATCGTCACATCATACGCTTTTAACATCTTACAATTTTACTTATCAATTATACCTCAATAAATCAGACTGAGGGGGGAAAAATAGTTAAAGATGAAGACATTTTCAAGAAGAAAAGTGTGGGGAAGAGTTAATGATGCTAGAATATAAGGCCACTAAAATATAAGCTCCAGGACATCAGGATTATTTGATCATTCTGTTTGACTGACTTTCAATAAATATCAGCAGAATAAATTCTGTGCTCTCACACCTTCCAGGTAAAGAAAGAGGCAACTTGAACTCCTAAGGGTAAGGATTTGGAAGGAGCTTAAAGAGGGATTTGGAAAAGTTCTGTAGTATGAGACACCGAATCAGAATGAGATGGATAAAATAATGGCCACTAATGGTATCCAACTGAAGTCATAGCAATAATCTGCTCTTCACCTCCTCCACAATTAATTCAAGAGTCAGTAAAGTTTTCCCTGGACAATCTGTCTAAAGCAGCATGTCCTTCTTCACCCTTCTCTACCTGTTATCCTAGCTCCCTGCTTCATGCTTCTCCTTAGTACTTATACTCTCTGTTATGTTATATTTTACTTTATTGTCTTATTTATTATCTATCTACCTCCAACAAAATGTAAGCTAGGGCAAGGATTCTTGTCTGTTTGCTCACGACTCTCTCTCCAGTGTCTAGAACAAAGCACACTGAATGAATGACAACCCATGTATGAGATAGAGTCATCAGAATTAAATGACTTTCTTCATTGACAGTGAGTTATTGCGGGGAGGGAGTGGGGAAGGAAGCAAAAGAAAATATAAATGATGGAAATATTCCGGAGTGAATAGTGATGGAAACTCAAAAGTAAAGAGGGATTTCTAGAATGCTAACAAGTAGTGGAAAGTAAGGTTTCCATTTTTGGAAATGGAATAAGCGAGGATAAGTGAGGGATAAATGAGGTCAAACGATGAACCACCAAGTAATTACCCTCATGCCAATGGTAGCTCCGGATACCACCTCTCTCTTAAGATGACCACAAAGCCACCCTGAAACAAATAATACATTATATGTTGATAAAAAAAAAAAAATGACCACAAACTAGAGGGAAGAGAGGTGCAGGGTATCAAGCTACATGATCAATGTAAAAAATAAAAAAAATTTAAAAATTTAAAAAAAAAACACAAACAAACAAAAAACAATGCTGCCTGGCACAGAGTTAAGTAACAAGTAATCGTTAGTGCTATTTTTTATATTTTTACAATCCTCTGGTCCAGAGCCACTGAGGGCTAAGACAACTTCATCATTCCTGAGTCCACATCATATTACCATCTGGTCAAAGGCTCATCCTGCAGATGACAGGGAAATCCTCATCTCCTCACTAGTGGGACATCTCAAGCATAGAAGGCACTTCCACCTGAAAAATCTAGATTCGCCAGGTTTGTCAGGATATAACTGTCACCCACCTAACTTTCGCGGAGCCACACCATCCGGGTCCACATACACACACGCATTATCCCTTTACTGGATCATTCACATTTCTCCACAGCTTCAAAATTATACAACTAAACCTAGATCGGGTTCACACCCTACAACGGGCCTGACACATGCAGAGTGCTGGAAGGAACACTGCTGTGCCCTTTTATACCACCCCACTGCTGACACGTTCAGATAACAGCCAAGTCTAAC
>CM052896.1:83076817-83096289 GCA_028534135.1 Potos flavus
AAAAAAAAAAAAAAAGAATTGAGAGTCTGCCTCTGAGTAGAGATTTCACCAGCCAGTCTCATAGTGGGCCTTGTCATTGTCCCAGTGGAGGAACAGTAACTTCTCAGCTTGCGATTCCTCTACTGTTACCCTGTGGCAGCATTTTTTTCTACTCAACACCATTTGTCAAATAACGAAACAGTATTTGATAGCAAGGAGATAATTTAGTTAGTAGCCAGAGAATGAACAAGGGGAGTTTATGCTGTAAAGGCACATTTCTCCCCATTAGGTCTCACGGTCAGGGTTTTATGGGGTTAAGGTAATTAAGGGCGCTGATAAGCAAGCTGACCTCAGAATCAAAGTGTCACCTCTTTTCTTCCCTTGAATGGATGCAGTGTAATCTATCAGTGGATTAGTTGGTGTGTTTTTGTTATTACAATTAGATGATAATGATCTCAAGGTCCTCTGGAGGGTTAGCATGGCATCAGAACTGTATCAGACTGGTGGAAAACTCGGTCAGGGGGGCTTGCTTGGAGCTTACAGCTTCTGGAATCCAGCCTTCGTTTCTGGTGGCAGGCAGCACCTGTAAGCAGGGCCAGAAACTGGGTTTTTGTGGCTGGTTCGGAGCTTGGTAGCCAGTCCCTGGTGACGATACTAAGGCATTTTGACCAATGCTTCTTTTCAGTGGTCTAGACAACCTTACCTCTCACCTGACTTCATTGTTTCTTTCTTCTCTCATCATCTCAACTATTCTTCTACTGCAGAAAATGTTCAAGAAGATATATTCTCTGAAAGATTTAACAGGTCCTTTCGTGAGCTTTCATGAAACAGTCCAGTGGGAGTTACCTTTCCCAGCATACTTTTTTATCTTCTTGTGGAAAGATGAAAGAGGTAAAGTAAATTCCATTACTCTCTTACATGGGTCTTAAGGCTCTATGATTTTCTATAATCACTTGTCAAGTGTTTTTTGTCCAAAACAGTCTAGTCCATATTTTAGGTCACAGCTTACTCACTGGCAAAGGTTCTCTGGGGACCGGTGTTTGTTGTGTATAACTCCCACAATGTTCTGTATTAAAAGCCAACCAAAAACCAAGGTACTATGTTGACTTGTAATTCATTCTCAGAAGCAAAATTTTTGTTTTTCTGTACATTTGAAGGGTAAGTTTTCTTTTCTGTGAGGTATTTTTTAAATTCTTCTGATTCTAATAGTCTTGATGATAACAGCTTTATTGAGATATAATTCACATATAATAAAACCTACCCTTCTTTTTTTTTAGACTCACCTTTCTAACATGTGCAATTCAGTCTTTTTAATATATTCAGAGTTGTGCAAGGATCATTATCTAATTTTGGAACATTTTCATCACTCCAAAAAGAAAGTCTATATTTATTAACACTCATTTTCCCTTCCCCTTACCCCGGCCTCTAGAAACCACTAATCTACTATCTGTCTACGTGAATTTGCCTATCTTGGACATTTCAGACAAATGGAAATATACAGTATGTGATCTTACGGAACTGACTTCTTTCACTTGCCATGTTTTCAAAGTTCACCCACATTATAGGATATTTCAGTACTTTATTCCTTTTATCATTGAATAATATTTCATTGTACGAGTATAGCATATTTTGTTTATCCATTCATCAACTGAACATTTGGGTAGTTTCCACTTTTTAGATATTGTAAATAATGCTGCTACTATGACTATGTTTGTGCAAGTTTCTGTATGTTTATGTTTCTATTTCTCTTGGGTATCTGGCTAGCAGAATTGCTGGGTCATATGGTAATCTCTGTTTAACATTTTGAGAAAATGCAAAACTGATTTCCAAAGTTGGTGTGCCATCTTACCGTCCTGCCAGCAGTGAAGGTTCCAATTTCTCTACATAATCACCAACACTTATTTTTCTTTCTTTTTTTAAAAGCCATCCTAGTGAATGTAAAGTCATTTCTCATTGTGGTTTTGACCTCCATATGCCTCATATGCATATGCATAATGAAGTTAAGCATCTTTTCACATGTTTATTGGCCATTTCGTGTATAACCCTTGGGGAAATGTCTATTCAAATCTTTGTTCATATTTTAATAGGGCTCTTTGTCTTTTTTTATTTAGGGGTTTTAAGAGTTCTTTATATAGTCTTTTTTTTTTTTTTAGATTTTATTTATTTATTTGACACAGAGAGAGATCACAAGTAGGCAGAGAGGCAGGCAGAGAGAGAGGGTTCGGAAGCAGACTCCCTGCTGAGCAGAGAGCCCGATGTGGGGCTTGATCCCAGGACCCCGAGATCATGACCTGAGCCAAAAGCAGAGGCTTTAACCCACTGAACCACCCAGGCGCCCCTATATATTCTTAATATGAGTCCTTAATGAGTTTTAAGATTTCCGAATATTTTATCAATTCTGTGGGTTCTCTTTTGATTTTCTTGATGGTGTCGAAGAAGATTTTAATTTTGATGAAGTCCAATTTATCTATTGTTTTTCTTTTGTCATCTGTCATATCTAACTAATCATTGTCTAACTTATGATCACAAAGATTTGCTCCATGTTTTCACAGGACGTTGGGATCAGGGCCCGAGCCAAAGGCAGACGCTTAACGACTGAGTCACCCTGGTGCTCTGCTCCATGTTTTCTTCTGAAAGTTTTGTATTTTTATCTCTTACGTTTAGGTTTATGAGTCATTTTGAGTTAATTTTTGTCGATGGCTATTAGTTAGGGGTCTAATCTCAATATTATGCTTGTGAATACCCAGTTGTCCCAGCATCATATATCCAAACGACTATTCTTTTTTTTTTTTTAAGATTTATCTATTTGACAGAGAGAGAGACATCACAAGTAAGCAGAGGCAGGCAGAGAGAGAGGGGGAAGCAGGCTCCCCGCTGAGCAGAGAGCCGGATTCAGGGCTCAATTCCAGGACCCCGAGATCATGACCTGAGCTGAAGGCAGAGGTTTCAACCCACTGAGCCACCCAGGTGCCCTGCTTTCTCAATTTCATTTTTGGGTTCTTTGTTGATCTTGAATACATAGAAAAACAATTCATTTGTGTATATTGTTCTTATATCCTGCAATCTTGCTGAACTATTAGTGCTAAATTATGCGTGTGCGTGCATGTATTCCTTGGAATTTTCTATACATAAGATTATCATCTATGTCATCTGCAAATAGAGATAGTTTTACTTCTTCCTTTTCAATCTGCAAGTATTTTATTTCTTTTACTTGCATAAGTGACCTGGCTAGAACCTCCAGTACAACGTGGAATACACGTGGTGAGAGTGGACATCCTTGACTCGTTCCTGATCTTAGGGGGAAAGCTTTTAGTTTTTCACCGTTGACTATGATGTTATCTGTGAGTTTTTCATAGATTCCCTTTATAAGATTAGAAATTTCCTTCTATTCCTAGTTTATCAAATGTTTTCATCATGAAAAAGTGTTGGCTTTTGTCAAATTTTCTGTATCTAGAGATGCTATAGTGGGTTTTTTTGTCCCTTATTCTACTAATATATGACATTAGTTGATTTTCCATTTTTACAATTTTATTGAGGTACAATTGACATATAAAAACTGTATGTATTTAATGTATATAATTTGTTGATTTTGGATCTATGCATGTATCTGTGACATCATCACCATAATCAAGGCAATAAACTTACCCATCCTTGCATCCCTTTGTTTTTTGTTTTCTAAGGTTCATTGTTTTTGTTATGGGAGGTTGCTATTGTTGTTTGTGGTAACAAACTTAACAAGATATCTACTTTCTTAAATTTTCAAGTGCACAATACCACATTGTTAACTAGAGGCACTATACTGTGTAGCATATCTCTAGAACTTAATCGCCTCGTATAACTTTAACTTTATTCCCAGTAAACAACTTTCGATTTCTCTCTGCCCCCATCGCCTGGAAACTTCTATCTTCTGATTCTGTAAGTTTGGGTATTTTGAATACCTCATATTAGTGTATGTACTTGCAGTCTTTGGTGATTGAATTGATTTCACTTAGCGTAATGTTTTCTAGGTCCATTCATGTTTTTGCAAATGATAATATTTCATTTTTTTAGGCTGAATAACATTTCATTATATATTTTATACTTTTTTAGTTTTTTAGAGACCTCCCTGACATTTTCCACAGAGGCTCCACCATTTTACATTCCCATCAATGTTGTATAAGGGTTTCTATTTCACCACAACCCTCCAACACTTATTCTCTTTGGTTTTTTTGTTTGTTTTTCCATAATAGACATCCTAACATGTGTGAGGTGATATCTCATAGTTTTGGTTTCCATTTCCTTGATGATTAGTGATGTTGAGCACCTTTTCATATACCTGTTGACCATTCGTATATCTTCTTTGGAGAAGTGTCTATTCAAGTCCTTTGTCTTTATTTGGTTTTTTGTTTGGTTTTGTTTGGTTTGTTTTTGTTGTTGTTGTTTTTGCTGTTGACTTGTAAGAGTTTCTTACATATTTTGGAAATTAACTCCTCATGAGATATGTGGTTTGCAAATGTTTTCCTAATTTCATAGGTTGCCTCTTCATTCTATTGTTTCCTTTGATTCGTTTTCATATGTTAAACAACTTGGCAATCCTGGGGTAAGTCCCAGTTGGTCGTGGTACAGTATCTTTTTTATATGTTATTAGATTTGGTTTGCTAGTATTTTGTTGATTTTTACATTTTATTCATAAGGAATATTGACCTATTTTCTTTCCTTTTGATGTCTTTGTCTGATTTTGGTGACAAGGTAACACTGACCTCGTAGCATGAACTGGGAAGTGATCCTCTTCTATTTCTGTTTTTGGAAGAGGCTGTGAAAAATTTGTATTAATTCTTCTTTAACATTCATAGAATTCACCAGTGAAAATTTCTGGGTCTTATTAAGACATGTTTTATGGCCTAACATATGGTCGATCTGGAAATGTTCCCGTGCACTTGAGAAGAATTCATATTCTGCTATTTTTGGGGTGAAGTGTTCTGTAGATGTCTACTAGGTCTAGTTGGTTTATAAATAGTGTTGTTGAAGTCTTCTTCAGAAACAGTTTCCAATGGCTCCTTTTTTCCTATGAATAGGCCATAGTATCCTGTTTCTTGAACGTCTCATAATTTTTTGTTGAAAACTGGACATTTTAAAGAATATACTGTGGCAACTCTGAAAATAAGATCCTCCACCCCATAACACATACACACACACACACACACAGAGGAAATTTTGTTTTTGCTGCTTGTTATTGTTATTGCTGCTGCTATCTGTTTGTTTACTGACTTCCCTGGACTATAAATTCTGTGAAGCTTGTATTCTTTGTCAGGTGCAGCTACTAAAGTCTCTGCTCAGTTAGTTAGCTTAGTGGTCAGCTAAGGAATGAACAGAAATTTCATTGAATGCTTTGAACCAATAAGTCTCCCAGCCTTTGCAGAGGGGCCTGAGTGCCTGTTGGGGCATGACTTCAACATTCTGGCAGACTGAAATCTACCTCAGCCTTTACTTCCTGCTTACGCAGAGGGTCGAGGCCAGCCAGGGGTGAGAAATTAGGATGTTCCCACACCTTTTCTGGGTGCCTCACAGCTCTGCACATATGCATAGCCTTCTATAACCCCAGGAATATGTCAGAGCTTTCCCAAGCCTCCCCTAAACATCTCACTCCCCATATTTTACTATTAAGTTTTTGTCCAGCCTCTCATTTGCCCCAACTAGTATTATTATCTCATGCAGCTGAGTGTTAAACAATGGCTGCTGATTATTTTGGTTTTGACAAACATCCTAGAGAAAGGATTTTTTCCACTAAGTGAACTCAAAGTTAAATCAAATAGAGACAACGTCTGTGAAGGGGTCTTTTACAAGGAGCTGCCAGACAGGTCAAATATTGACAATTCTCTGGGGATGGGCTTTTTAGTCTTCCTCGTCAGTGCTCTAGGCTGCTTTTCCCTAACTACCATGCTTGTGAGGCTGCTGGTTTTCAAGGCTACTGCAGAGCTTGGAAAGGAGATGGGAATAGAACAAGTCAAAATGCCTCAGAGCTTGGTGTTCTTACAGAAATCCAGCCATTTTTCTTGAATAAATGGCCCTCATATTGTTGCAAGGCTTTGGTTCATTTTCAGAGTTCTAAAAATGTTGATTTTCACAATTGCTGCCAGTGTTTTTGCTGCTTCTATGGAAGAGAAGATTTTTGGAGGTCTTACTACACCATTCCCAAAGTGCTTCTCTCTAACAGCCTTTTCAAAGAGTGGTGCTTGAAATGACCTATCTCGAATAATGCTCACAATAATAAAAAGTCAATAATAAAAAAAAAAAAAAAGAAAAGGCTAAATCAAATAAAACTTACTAAAGAACATTAAAAAACTCAATAATAAAAAAATCTCATTTTTAAAAATGAGAAAAAGTTTGAACAAACACTCCATCAGGAAAGATATCTGGAAGGCAAAAAGCACATAAAAAGATGCTCAATGTCTCTAGTCATTAGAGAAATGCAAATTTAAACCACAGTGAAATACAACTACACGCCTACTACAATATCTAAAATTTTAAAAGAAAGGAAGAAAAAGACTGACAATGCTAAGTGCTGGTGAGGATGCAGAGTCCCTGAAACACTCATTAATTGCTGGGGGTCATGCAGAACGGTACGGTCACTGTGGAAAAGTTGGGCAGTGTCTTATAAAGTTAAAAATACCCTTAGCATACAATCCAGCAATCCTACTGGATTATTTTTTACCCAAAGAAAAAAATATACATATGTCCATATGAAAACTTACATATAAATGTTTTCAACAGCTTTATTCATGATCATCAAAAAACAAAACAAAACAAAACAAAACTGGAAACAACCCAATGTCTATCAACTGATGAGTAAGGTACAAAGGAACAAGCCACTGAAATATACCATGATGTGGATGAATCTCCAAGGCACTGGGCTACGAAAAGAAGCCAGACTAAGAAAGTTACATGTTGGATGATCCCTTTTACATGACATTTCAGAAAAAACAAAACCGTATCACAAGAAAATTAGTTAGTGGTTGCCAGAAGCTGGGGTTGCAAGAGAGGCATGGCTACAAAGACACATGAGGGAACATTTTGGGATGAGGGAAAGGTTCAATAAGGAAGTTACCTGACTATGTACACTTATTAATATTCATTGAACCACACACCCAAAAGAGGTAAATAGATTTCTGTACTTGATCTGTACTTAATTTGTACTTGACCTAAAAGACAGAAAGAATCCTCCCTGCTCTAAACATGATTTCTTTTTGGTTAAATTAGCTTTATTTTAGACTGCTCTCTACCAGTAGCCAATTTCTAGACAATAGTTGCTTAACAGACTATCTAGAGTTAAGTTTATCCTTCATGAAGCATCTAACAATGTCACTATGTCTTGAGTTGTTTGTTCACACAAAAAGTGTAAGAGAATTTGATAGGAGAGAAGAAAGAAATTAATTCAACAACACGGAGCTACAGGTATAACTACAAGGAGATTCAATATAGCATTTTTATAATAACAAGAAGATAAAAACAACATAATGTTGATCAATAGCTGATTGGCTAAGTGGTAATCCAAAACTATATGAAAGAATATTACATAGAGATTAAAATAACTATATAATTATAGCTCAATATTTATTAATAGGAAAAGGTACCTATAGTATTTTGCTAGGGTAAAAACAAATTACTAAATAGTTTTCTAGTGTGATTTTTGTTTAGGAAATGCCTGGAAAAATACCCCCAAAATGTAAATGCTGGGTATCTCTTAGTGGAGTAACTACAGGTAGTTTGAATTATCCTCTTGGTTCCATGATGGACATGTGCATGATAACCCTACTACTTGTCTCAAGAGCTGTTAGCCTGAGTCTAGAATTGTCTGGGTAACTGACCCCATCCTTGGTTTGCAGCTCTCAGTTCAGGAGAACCAGAAGTCCAGGCTGTGAGGGCCTAGAGAGCCTGAGAATGATAAATAAGCATTATGTTCAAGCCTAAGTGTGCTTTACTAAACCACACACAGGAGACCTTCTGGGTGTGTTTGTGTGTGTGTGTGTTTCCTTCCACACATTTTTTAACACCAGCACAGGTAAGATGCACTTGGCTCAGATGAGTGGTCCCAGTTCACAACCAAAGCGCGCATGCAGAATTGCTCCATAAAAGTCTGGGCATGGAAGGAAGCACTGAGCTTCCAGAAATTTTCATGTAACCAACAGTCACTTGGACTTCTCATCCACAACAGTGTGCCTGCTGGGGAGGTCTTTTTTAGGTGACCTCGATAATGTTGATAATTGAGCCCTCTTTCTATAACCTCTAGATAAATAAACCTTGTTGGATTTATCCAAATGTGATCTGTGTCCAGTCAATCTGAACCTACTACAATTGACACTTATTAATTCAGTTAGTTTCTATTTGTAAAAAAAAAAAAAGGAAAGAAAAGAAAAGGAAAGGAAACCTATTTAGTGAATCCATAACATCATTCAAAACAAATAAAATGAAAACGACAACCTGCTGGTTATAAGTCAGAAAGTCTTCATGAAATTAAAATCGACACTTCTCTTTGAACGATGGATTCTGTGCCTCAGGCTTATTACCTGTCTGGTATAATTCATTATATTTTTCTACTATAGAATTGATTAAGCTATACAAAATTTGTTTAACAAAGAAACTTCTACTGTATAAAACAATCTCTGGAGAAAATGTTTTTTAAAATAATATACTTTCTAAGACATCCTAAAATCTAAGTATAATCTAAAAAGCAGATGTGGAAGACCGGTCGTGAAATAAACAACCAAAAACTATTGAAAGGATACAATAAATCAGCTGAGAAAGGGCAGTAATCCAAGTTAGAGAAACTACTTATATCCACACCCAGAACCGTCATGGTAAGATGGAAGTTATCTTCCTTTTTAGTGTCTGCTTACACAGTGAGTCTTGTAAAGAAAACCGAAAACACACAAACATCCACATAAAAACACATGCACTAAAACAAACACACAGAACCAAATTACAGATGCCTACCCAATTACATTTCCTAGTGGAACTGAAGAGTAATCAACTCTAATCAAATAATTAAGAACATAGGATGTAAAACATGCCAATTTTGTCTTGATCTCAGATCTAGCACCTTTTAAAGTGCAGACACAATTACTGCCTCATTTACATATTGTGAGTCATATTCCGACTGAACCCAAGCCTGGAAAACTGGGTAGTTACCGCACTGAAATTTAAGCGCATGCCGTGTTTAAAGAGCCAACACAGGGAGACTATCCTTCCACAAACCTAGTACTTAAGAAGAGTCTTGTCTCAGACAATCAACAGAAAAACCTGGAGCTTTTATTTGCCTAGCATTCATTATACCAAACACTTTTAGCCATGGCAATCATACATCCCAGATTTTCAAGATATGTCGTTTTCGTTCCACAATTACATACCTTGTCTTGCTTTTTAGACTGAAAAATGCAGTCTTCCTAATGACAGCATTAAAGAGAGGGGCTGTTGGGAAGACCAGAACAGTACAAGCTGACGGAGAAGTAAAATGGAAGTGATCCAGTGGCTAGAAGCTCAAAGGAGTGAAATCACATTAGCCTCATTGTAGTAAAGGCTTTAGAACTACATGGAACTTTCTCTAGCAGAACTGAAAGTTGTAGATCTAAGTATCTTAACAACCTTAAATAGGTATTAGAAGATTGAAAAGCATGCTTGTAATATTCATGCTACAGAAATCATCAAGAGCAGCAGTGTCCAAACTTTTTGATCACATATCCATCCCCTTGGGAAAAAATTTTGAATACTCACTTCCAATATGTGTGTATTTATTTATTTATAAATATATACATGTACTACTGTCCTTCGCTACTATTATTTGGCATAATATATACTTCAGATAAGACTGATCATTAACAATGGTCTATTTTTCAAACTCGACTTGATGGTTTCAAACTGTGACTGTTTCATGGTATGACTGATGAGTTAAAATTAAGACTATAGGAGCATTAACTGCAATTTCTTGGTAGTTCCCTGGTATTACTAGTTTATCTCCAATCCAAAATTCTTTGCTCAGAATCTTTTTAAGCCACTTGCTCACTTTGTGAAAATTCTTATTTGCATCTGATTAATCCATTTAATCCATAGATCCACTTAACCAGGTGCATCTGAACTGCAAAATACTACAACATTCTAGAGAGGGCATGAGAGTGAGGGCACTGAACCATGGAAACCCAACACCACCCATCTCATCTACTTGTGACATATGCCAGGTGATATACACTAGGTGATATACACTAAGGAAAAGAGCCAGTGTCAATCTGCATATTAAATATTAGTAAAGCTTAATTTCTTTCTCACATACGTAATACATAATAAATGTGAATGGAAGTTCTAGTATTTTCTACATCAATGCTAACGGATTGTCTTGTTTAACTAAACCCCTCTCCCACAATGTACCCAAAAGTAACTCTCAACAGGAGACTCAAAATTACCAATATACTAATAATCAGTATTAATTGGTTAATATTGAGTTCCAGGTAAAAGAACCCATATAAGAATTATAAGGAAAGGGCAGGTCACTAGGTTACCTCAGACTAAACAAGACAAAAACACTTTACTGAAAAACCAGCCTCTATACAAGGTCGGTCCAATGGACCCATCATCCTGGTACCTAATCTTTACACTTTCCAGAACCATTCTATAGGAAACATAGTAATGACCCCCATGGTATTATCCGCAGTTACATCTCAATATTTCCTATTTACCTTCATTACTTTCTATCTTTCCCCTTGATACCATCTTCTTCCTAAACAGTGAATATTTTAAAAATCCATTTCTCAACTAACAGAATCCCAACTTAATACACTTTGAGACACTCTCCAAGATCACTCTAACAGACTGTCCATCGAACTCCCCATCAACCCACCCACAAAGTCCTGGTCATCTGCTCTCATACATGGACACTGTCCAAAGTGGTCACCTATTACCATCTAATTTAGGTCCATCACACTCCTCTGAATTTTCCCATTTCCCTCAGTCCTCCAACTGTCATACTCTTCAGTCTACAAGACATCTAAGACAGGCTATTTTATTGCTTAAACAAACTCAAAAAGATGCAGAAAGCCACTCAGGCTTACTTTTACATCCCTTTCCGGTGCCCTAAGGGCATCACCACATGCCACTGGCCTCAGAAAGGATCATTTATCCCACATCACTGTCTGCACACATCACGTAGTTAAGAGTGCTGCCAGCGCCCGCTGTTGCTAACTTTGAAACACCTGAACCTGTGGTGCAATCACTGTATTTGGGGTTTTTTCCAGCCTTATCCAGGTATGATGGATAAACAAAAATTGTATATGTTTAAGGTGTACAATGGGATGATTTATGTATATATTATGAAATGATTACCACAATCAAATTGATGAACACATCCATCACCTCACATAATTACCTTTTTTCTATATGGTAAGAACACTTAAGAGCTATTCTGTTAGTAGATTTCAAGTATAGAATACAGTATTGTTAATTATAGTCACCATGTTGTACATTAGTGTCACCATGTTGTACATTAGGTGTACATTAGTACACCTGAATTTATCTATCTCATAACTGCAAATTTGTAGCATTTGACCAACCCCTGCACCCTAACTCCTGGCGACCACCATTCTACTCTCTGCTTCTATGAGCTCAACATTTTTAGATTCTACATATAAGTGAGATCATATATCAAGTATTTGTCTTGCTGTGTTTGGCTTTTTTCACTTAGCATAATATCCTCTGGGTTCATCCATCTTGTCACAAATGACCAGATTTCCTTCTATTTTTAATAACTGAAAAATAGTTCATTGTGTGTATATATAAAGAAATTAGGTAGGGGCACCTCATTGGCTCAACTGGTTAAGCCTCTGCCTTCAGCTCAGGTCATGATCTCAGGGTCCTGCAATCACATCCTGCATTGGACTCTGCGCTCAGTAGGGAATCTGCTTCCCCTTCTCCCTCTGCCCCTCCCCCTGTTCGTGCATTCCCTCTCTCTCTCTCTCTCTCTCAAATAAATAAAATCTTTCTTAAAAATTTCTTTATTCACTCATCTATTATTGGACGCTTAGGTTGTTTTCATATTGTAGGTATTATGAATAATGCTGCAATGAACATGAGAGTACAGATATCTCTTCCAAGTATTGATTTAATATCCTTTAGATATATACCCAAAGTGGATTGCTAGATCATATGGCTGTGGCATTTTTAACTTTTTGACAAAACTCTATATTGTTTTCCATAATGGCTGCATCAATTTACATGTTTATATGTGCTATGAAACCTCCTCAACCACTGTCATGACTGCTATGCTTCAGTCAAGCCTTCTGGAAGCTTCTTGAGGTGCTCCCCCACCCCCAAAAATTATGGATAAATAAAGCAAAACTCTACCAAAAGACATATTTGGCTCCTAATGAAAAAGAAATAAAAAGTGTAACTTCCTTTAAATACCTGAAAATAACCAGCATAAACCAAATGTCTTTGTACACTACATAGAAAAAATGCTGGGTATGGCTTTTTTCCATAGGGAGAAAAAAAGTTGATCTTTAAAGCCCACCCAATATAGAGCATGAAGTAAGTAAGCAATGATTTTGAGGTGTTGTTTGAAGAAGGTTTTCCGGGCTTTATAAAACATATCAGAATGCAAATTGGGATGAAACTGTTTCTGGCCAGGACTCAAGAAAGAAAATGTCTCTTGTCACCAATGAAGATTTTTAATTGTCTCTCTCAGTCCCTCAGCACAGAAAACTCTTATTTTCCACAAAGAGAACAAAGACCTCACAAAGAATCCAGTCACAACATACCGAGTCTCACTGAGGCATTGTCATTAACAAGTAAAGTAGTCGTTTTTTCCATAGCCTGCTTAACAGAAATAAAATCTTCTAGAGCAATCACCTGAATGGTAAGTGACTCACTAGTGTCTAAGGAAAGCCCAGGGACACAGTGAATAAGGGGCCTGAAGCAAGAGGTAGATGGAGAGGCGGACAGCGCAGGACATAGCACTGGGGTACAAAGAAAAGGATCTGAACAACAGAGAAGAAACTGTATTTTTAACTCTATGGTTCAGAATTATCACTTCCTTTTTATGAAGAAGGAGCTGGAAATTTGTTTCAAAAATACTACCTAACCTTATACTGTGTCACACATAAGTGGCTGTGGTAGACTGTTTATAGACCACATTAATTCAGTCAATCTCAACAAATGCTTTATTATTGATTCCACATAGGATGATCCACAGTGTCGAACAGTGGGTGAGCCTGTGCGCCATTATATCTCAAGGCTGGGCAAACCCAGTCACGGAGAAGCCTTAATGAGCATGGTCTCAGACAGGCTGAATTTCATCTAAGTGTGCTACCACTTACACTTAGAAAATAACTTTTAGCAAATAAACTGTAGGTATAAATGAAAAACCAAACAGTACAGAAGTATTTAACACTGAGAAAAGTCTTTTGACACTGGTTTAATGTGTTGGTGACATATGACAGAACTATGCTTATAATTCATATTCTGGTAAAAAAAAAAATGCTCATGAAAAATGTATCTTTAAATAGCAACTGTCCTCCACCCTCAGGAAGGGACAGGAAAAAATTTGCTTCAGATGATATAAATTATATATTGCTCGTCTTGATCTCAGTCAAACTGATCATGTTTGCTTCAATTGAAATAAAGACATCTTTTTAAATTTAGAATCAGAGCCATTTACTTTCAGAAGAAGTAAAATCAAGAAACAAACCAGACATTAACTCTCCACTAACTACGGCAGGTCATCATTCACCTAACCTGGGACACCCCATCAGGACAGTGAGACCAATCTTACCATTTAGGCCACCAAGATGGTGAGTCTAAAGCTTTGGGAACCAGAAGCACAACCTCTTCTGGTACTCTCTTTTTCTCTAAGGCTTTACTTGGACATCCTTCTCTACCAGCTACCCTCATCTACAGTAGTGCTAGAACATTCTTCACCTACTGCACCAGCTACAACAGAAAGCTTCAGGAAAAAAAAACTCTCAAAAGAAAAGATGGAATCCATGTGATTTAATGATCTAGTGATGTAATGGCTTAATGACTTAATATTTAAGTTTAATTTAATGTCTAAGGCCAGTCATAAAATTAGACTTTATAGGAAAGAGATTTTCAATCTACGCTGGTCGGCACTGTATACTAAACACTACCAAAACATATACAAGAGAGTATTTGTTATAATGGGTTATGTTAAAATGAGACACATGAGTACCTAAAACTGGAAATTATTCCCAAAGAAAGCTAAATTAGCAAGCCTTTCATGTTGATTAATAAGCAATTTGAAAGGCATGTTGTCAAATCCCTACTGTCTTCTGAAAAATAGCCTTTAAGACTGTGTATGATTCAGAGGTCTCTTGGTTGCAAAAGAAAAGAAAAAAAATCAAGCCAGGTTAAGTAGACCAACTCATGAAATCTGAAGAGATCATCTGACCAAATAGTAGGATCTACAGGACTGTAGACAACCAAAACAACTTGGACACAACCTGGAAAAAATTCTCTCCCCCCCCTCTTTCTTCTGAAACCAGCTAAATAAATATATTAGAAAAATCTCTGCAACTAGAAACTCTTGATACATTCTCTATTAAATAATACTCAGAGAATACATTCGGATAGATAAAATCTCTCTTCATTCACTTGTTAACTATACCTATATTGATTTTCTATGCTTTCACTTTTAATCATTCATTACATACACCTCCATATATTTTTTAATCAATCCTCATCACTAATGATATCTAGATGGTAATACATTCTCCCCAAACTCACTTAACACCACATAGATCTTTGAAGAAGAAATACACTACGCTTCAAAGCTTTAAAATATATATGTGTGTGTGTGTGCATGTATATGACTTAGAACATTGTGTCTTTGAAGTATTTGAGAAATTCGTAGCAAGACCAAAATTTTTACTTTTATTAAAAGGAATTCTTTTCTCTGAAGTCATTCTTATTTCCTCAAGAGCTGGGTGCTACTTACCTACCGACATCTCAACCCACAAAAAGTCACTATAGGGTTCCTTCTCTAGCCTGGCATGTGGAACACGATGGCCAAGTGAATCCTGGAAGGGTGCCGCTAAGCCCTAAAAACCCACGTGTCATTTATTTTCTTGACATCCGGTAACAAGTGGGATGTGTCATGTGGGGCTTTCAAGAGCCCTCTTCGGTTAGAGCTTCCCACTATGACAACCCAGATGGGCCAGTGAGTCTGGGACATAACAAGAAAAGCCAATAAGCTTGAAGCACTGACCTGTGTTCTTCTCAGAGGACATGGACACTAAGACTCCTCGGGGAGACAGCCCACCAGTCAAAACAACACCCACAAAGTTAAAAAAAAAAAAAAAATCTCAAATGTTTCTCATAGACATACAACCCAGAGACCCAGGGGACCTGTACAGGAGCCTTTTCTACATCATTTGGGGTTCAGAAGCCACACTACCCATAGGCCACTCTGATGGCCTCAGGCTGACAACAGTCATGGAAAGGAGACAGCTTCATTACGCCCTGGATGGTGATCTCATGAAGACTAAAATACAGGGCAACTGGTAGGGAGTAAGGATGACTTTTTCTGAATGTGGTCAGAGTTAAAATGCAAACATTAACAGTGAGCCTAAGCAGAAATTGCTGGACGCGAGTAGAAGGCCAAGTGAAATGCAGATAATCATAGTCAGGTTTATTTCTCTCATGTAACGCCTCCGATCCCAGGCAGAGCCAGTGCAAGACCACACGTGATGTCGAAGACTGAGAGGCTAATGAATCCAAGTATAAATTCCTTGAAGACAGAAGCCAAAGAATTTCTTTCCTATTTTGTAAATGGTATAAAGCATCTATAGTGTGGTGGTTAATTAAATGTGTCAACTCGGCTGGGCTAAGGGACACCCAGAGAGCTGGTAAAACATTATTTCTGAGTGTATCTGTGAGGGTGTTTCTGGAGGAGATTAGCATTTGATTAGGTAAAGATCACCCTCATGGAAGTGGGTGGGCAATATCCAATCTGTTGAGGGCCTAAATAGAACAAAATGGAAGAGGAGGGAAAATTTGCTCTCTTCACTTGAGATGGAACGTCCATGGTTCTCAGGTCTTCAGATTCAGAATAGGACTTACACCATTGGCTCCGTTGGTTCTGAGGCCTCTGGACTCAGACTGAATTATAACGCCAGTTTTCCCCAGCTTGCAGACAGAAGGTTCTCAGCCTCCAGAATCACGTGAGCCAATTCCTATTATAAATGTCCTCATATATATCTATTTATCTACATATATTGGTTCTGTTTCTCTGGAGAACCACAGCTAATATACATAGTGTTCAAATATATTAAATAACACTGAGCTAATAACTGGAAAACTGCTTTTTCCCTGCAATGTTCAAATTAAGTCAATTCACTGGACTGCTCCATTACAAAAAAAGAAGGCAAATAATCAGAATAAGAGTCCTAGCATAGATGCAGCAAAGGCAAAAACAATATGATGGGTTTAATATATTTAAAAGCATCCCAACAAATATTTTTTCACGTTTTTAAGGGAAAGTAGTGAAAATGAAAGAGATATTTCTAAATAACTCCTTTTAAAATGTAAGCCACGGAGAGGAAGCAAAGGAGGGGGAGTGCTCATTATCAGATGACAAAACCATTCCTACATGGCTAAGACAAACGCAGAGGAAGAGGTGTTTTCAAGGACAAACACCATTCTTTTCTCTCACTCACATACCAATTACGTAGTTTTTAGACCTGTGAGTAGAGAGATCCCTTGACAAGTGGACACTATCACTGCACCAAGGGCAAATTTTCCCCACGGTCACTGTTAAGGGGACTGCCAATTACAGATCTTTCTCAGGCACCCTTGTGACCGCAAAGAAATTAGGAACTGAGTAGGGAGGTGCAAGACAGGGAGATTGATGACCCCACAAGCCTAGTAGCCAAGCACACTGGAAAGGGAATGAGGTTGCAGTATGAACAATGCAAAAAATCTTAAAATGGAGGCTTTTAACATTTTAATACAAGGGAGTTTAAAAGCTTTGATGTTCAATTTCAGTTCAAAGTTATACTCTATAACAGCGCTGTCTGACAGAAATAGAATGCAAGCCACACATGTAATTTAAATTTTCTAGAAACCACATTTAAAGAGGTAAAAAGAAACAGATTAAGTTAATTTTAATATTACATTTTATTTAACCCAATATGTCCAATGTATTATCATTTAAATATGTGGCAAATAGAAAAAAATACTAGTGAGGTATTTTACATTGTTTTCATATGAAGTCTTTGAAATCCAGTTTGTATTTTACATGCACAGTACATCTCGATTTGGGCTAGTTACATGTCAAGGGCTCAATAGCCACATGTGGCTGGTAGCTACTACGTTAGACATTATAGCTCTAAAGGCACCCAGGAATATTCATTCACCCATTCATTCAATATATAATGAGTGCCTACTCTTTGCCAAACACTGTGCAAGGCATTAGGGATACAGCAGTGAAAAGAAATTACACATCTCTGCTCTAATAGAGCTTGGAGCTTGTCATCTTGGCAATAACATAGATATGAAGCAAATAATTATCCAAATGTTTATAAAGTGTGATAAAGGAAATGTATAAAGGACTGCAAGAGTGTATAATCATGTGGGCCTAACAGTGAGGAAGGAGCAATCAAAGGAATATTCATGAAGAAAGGGACATCTACTCTGAGATTGGAAGGATGAATAGAAGTTGATCAAGTTTGGGGGCTAGAAGAAGGGAGAGATGGGGAGAAGAGTGGCCCAGGAACACCTGAGAACCTCAGGGGGACAAAAAAAAAAAAAAATTAAAAGAAAGCCCATGAGCTGAGAGCACAATGCATAAGGGAGAGAACAGAAAAAAATGAGATCAAAGAGGTAAACAGAAATCAAGTCCAATCAAGAATGTGAGCTTTCATAATAACAGCAAATGGCAGCTTGGAGATAATGTTAGACAGAGGCGTGATATGATCAGATTGCATGTTGAGAAGATAAATCCGGCTGCCAAAAGGAAAACGTATTTGAGGTTATATAGAGTGAATGTTTGGAGACCATGTAGGAAGCTTCAGCAGCAGCCCAGGAGAAAGATGATGCTGGATCAAAATTAGGATGGTGGAAAGAGATGTAAGAAATCTCTAGGATGTAGATTCAGTGGGATCTGGTATCAATGACTCGGTTGGATGTGAGTAATGAGGGAGAGGGATGCCAACTAGGTTTTTGACACGAGCAACCAGGTAAATGGTAAAGCCCTTTGATAAGCTGGAGATATCATGAAAGAGCAGGTTTGGGGTATAAGAACATGGGTTCTGTTTTGAACATGTTCATTTTGAGGTGCCTATAGTATATCCAAGAAGGACTATCATTTAGACAGAAACATGGACCCGGACTTGGAGAGAGGTCGCAGCCCAAAGTCTAACTTTAAGATTCATTGGCAGAAAAATCTAAAGCCACAGGAACAGATGAAATCACCAGTGCCCAAATGTCAAGTGGAAAGAACAGATGGCTGAGTCTTGAAGAGTCTTTATCATGTAAAAATTAATTAGAGAAAAAAAGCCCCCAAGATGGCTGATAAGTGGCTAAGGAAGTGAGGGGACAAAAAATACCCAAGAACAACAGGACAGGGAAGCCAAGAAGAGTGTTTTCTAGGAAGAAGGAATGAATGGTAAATATGTGGAAATCTCTTAAAAAGTCCAGTAAGAAGTCCAATGGACAAGTCACAAGATGACCTTATAAGAACAGTTTAAATGGAGTGGTGGGGGCAACTGGATCTGGAAGTGGAAACGATACATATGAACACCTCTGACAATCCGGTTATAACAGGAAGGTGAGAGACAGGCTGTGACACCACCTCTGTCCTCCGTTCTCTGTTAGCCTACTTCTCTCAAAGTCTGACCCACCACAGAATCATCTCTGACACAGGCATACTTACAGCTGCACATGAAAGGTCTGTAGCTAAAGCTAAGCAAACATAATAGTGTGGAAGGACACTAAATACTAAATGATAAATGGCTGTTTATCATCAAAAGATTCTTCCTCTTGAGGAGCTCCGGAGTGAAAAACAATTGGCACTGTGGTCATAAGATTTTCCTACAACATCATCCTTCAGCTGCTAAGGAACTTCCAGTCTACACAACTCCATCCAGGTGAATCTACCCCCGGCCTGTGGTGATATTCATTACTCTCTATTTTCCTACATTCAGAACCACAGGAGAGAAAAATGTCCATGGGCAGCCGACAGGAGGCACAGATGATGGAGAGAGAGAAATGGAATAAAATAATTACCACATTTGAGAACCAAAGAGCAACCTGTCAACTCATTTCTAAGATTCTTAGCAGATTGTCTGTGGTCAGAAAAGCTATAGTTTTCATGGATTTCAAAACCTCAAAAGACAGCATGGTAGAAAAAAGAAGCTGGATCTCAGATCTGCCCAGATTTAAACCCTGCTGTTCTTACTCAGTGCTTAGGCAATCACTTCCACAGGCTGAGCCTCCATTTCTTTATCCAAAAAAAAAAA
>CM052896.1:83096789-83124772 GCA_028534135.1 Potos flavus
CCACTATCCATATATTCCTTCCTCATCCAATATCCTATATTTTAAACTTCAGACCCTTCTCAATATCAAGGTCAGCTGGAATGGTCCGAAAGAAATCTCTCAGATCTTTAGAGGAGGCATTTTCTAAGGCAACGCTCATTGTCCTTGTTCTCTGTGTACACAGTGAGAGTCACTGGGCTTAGCCAAGACCTTGAAACCCTTTCACCCTCCCCCTGTGAATGAGAAAGACATTGTTTCAGAGTCAAGCGTTCATCAAATCTAATGTAATTTTTTGGGGGGGGGAGCCTGGGTGGCAGTGGGTTAAAGCCTCTGCCTTTGGCTCGGGTCATGATCTCAGGGTGCTGGGATCCAGCCCCACATCCTGCTCTCTGCTCAGTGGGGAGCCTGCTTCCCCCTCTCTCTCTGCCTGCCTCTCTGCCTACTTGTGATCTCTCTCTCTCTGTCAAATGAATGAATGGGATCTTAAAAAAAAAAAAAAAAAACTAACGTAATTTTTTATAATAAATCAGTTAGTAGCTCGATATACTTTACAATTACCTTTGACTCTCCTCACAACCAATCGTACTCAGAACAAAGAGCAAGGAGGGATGTGCCCTTCCGAGGGCCACTTTTGTCATGATCCACACCAGTTGGAAACCCCGATGATGACAAATGAATTAAGAACAAATTCTCACATGTTGAAGTCAAGGTTTCTCACCATCTGGTCCACCTCATCTTCTACATCTCCCTCATAGAAACTTGACAATTTCATTGACTGTAGCTACTAGCCATTACCCAAAATACCTATCCCTCTCTCACATCTTGTCCTTTATAAATGCTGCCACCTTTGTCTGGCCTGGCTTTCTGCCATCTCCACCTATTCAAGGCCCAGTTCAAATGCCCCCTCCTCCATGAAGTTTCCAGGTCTGCACAGCCAGAAATAAGTCCTCTCTCCACTGAATGGCCACAGCTACTCAGACTCTACTCATTCCATGGTGCTTTGCACATACCAAATTTAACTATCCCTATATGGTGATATAATTCATCTATCCTATCAGCCTATAAGTTTCTTGATAACAAAATTATGCTTAAATGTTAAAATAATTCTTAACAAATAATAAGTGTCATACAGATAATAAATGTTCAAATACATAATAATCTTTGTTTAAAAAGTCTTAGCAAATGCTCTAATCACTAATCACATATTTTTCCATTTCCAATTTGCCTAACAATCAAGGACTATGCAAAACAATGGGCAAAGCCAAGGTCCTTTTAACTAGTTTCCAAATTTTGCACCGCTTACCACTTACTTCCAGTCATCAGAACATCTGGTATTCATTACATTATAAAATGAGGATTCGAGATTGGAATGGAAATTCATTTTTCAGCCTATATAGGCTGGTCCTTTAGGTCCTGACATTTTTTTTTTTTTAGAGTTTATTTATTTATTTGACAGAGAGAGATCACAAGTAGGCAGAGAGGCAGGCAGAGAGAGAGGGGGAAGCAGGCTCCCTGCTGAGCAGAGAGCCCAATGCGGGGCTCAATCCCAGGACCCTGAGATCATGACCTGAGCCGAAGGCAGAGGCTTTAACCACTGATCCACCTAGGTGCCCCAGGTCCTGACATTTTTATTGTGACAATAAAATAAAATAAACATTTTCATCATATGAGAAAACATCCTTCCTTCTATGTACTACATACAGAAATCACAGAGCCCATTGCCTGCTACCATCAGAAACACAGAGTTCATTATTAGGATGGTGGCTGCTCTCCGTGATCCTATTTAAAGAAGAGCTCCTAAAAACCCACTTACTGAGGAGGGCAGGATTTTAATAACTGGATGACCGGCATGATTTATAATCATTCCTCAGTTCGAACCTATGTCACATTCACCATGTAAGAGATTTTTCTTCCTGTCTAAGACACTTTCCTCCATCACTTTTGAAGATTACTAAACAAAATGCTCTCCTTGTGCATCACTTTTTGAAGGGTTTGATACTTTTAAGAGAGGAAAGGACTCTGCACCTCTCTCTAGAACTGAAGCCAGTCAGATCATTTTCCAGGATTCTTCTGACAGCTCACCCTTCACATCAGAGGCAGAGCCCCAACTGGCTCGTGTAAAAGCGAATCATATGCAGAGGGAGACAGCTTGGGCCTCTACTAAGGAGCTTTACTGTGGAAAAACACAGCTGCTGCTGCTGGGCAGATTCTAGGGAACGGGGGCCGGCCCCCCAAGAAGTCAAAATTCACAAACAGCAGGCCGATTTTCAGTTAAATCCTACAATTTGGAAAATCTGTGTTTCCAATTAAAAAAAAAATAGATGGCCGACTGAAAAGACTAGCTCCTTAAAAGGACATAAAATATAGACAAAGCATACGTAGCTTTCAGGTTCAAATTTTAATCATGTTTTGAAGCCAACATGACTGTTTACAGTAAAGCAGCATCCACACGGCTGTGTTCTAACAGCCCCACTCACCGATGCCAAAGCAGCAAAGCCACACTGGGTAGAAGGCAAACCGCTAGAAAGGAGGCCCACCACACAGACATGATCCTGTCCCCTCTTCCCGGCCACTTTTCGTGACAAGACCCTCCAAGCAGGACAATTTAAAGTGTCGCAAAGCACCTCTACTCCTTTTGAACTCTTTCGCTATTCCATTATTCTTCAATAAATTGAAAGAGGACAGAGTTTGTACAGGCTTTTGTGCCCCAAACCTCTAGAAAAATTCACAGAGCTTGACCAGAATGCAATGTTGCTGCCTAAATGGTAAAGGGATAATTCTAATTTAATTTAAAAGGGTAAGCCGTTAGGGGACTGAGCACCTCAGGGCTTATCCATAAGAGCAAAGGCCTTTTATTACCAGATTTATATATCCCCATACCACCCAGATCAAAAGTGAGCCAAAGTCATTTCCACATAATGACTCCCTGGTAGCCTATGGATAATGAGTTTGTTATCTCCACCCGTCTCTCATTAGGAAGGGACTGGCCCCTTTATAAACATAGTGCAGAGTGGCTAAACTTTATATCAAGCTTTTATGAAGAAAGAGCTGGGTAGAATTTCCCAGCGCTTCAGGGAAAGCAGATTCTAACCTCATCTTCATTGGCTGGGTTTGGTAAATTTAACCTTGACACACTTCCATTTCTGAAGATGTAAAACAGGAACATCCCTGCTAACAACCCATCTCCGAAAGAGTCTCTGTCAGACTTAATGACGTAAGGAAAATGTACAAATGGAATCTACAGCTGTATTTTTCTGTTGCTCTATGACCCTGACCAAGCCTGAGAAAGACAATGATTCGATAAGAAAAAAGAAGGCAGGAGTTTGTTACTGAGAGTGAGCAGTGATATCCTGATATAGTAGGTGGACTTTTCGGGTGGAGGGGGCCGTTCGTCTTCCCTCATGGCACCCAAGCTGCTAATCCACAGCTCTGAACTCTGATCAGGAGAATTTCCCAGTCACCAGGGCCACAAGGACCATGTCAAGATGCTTTCCAAGAGGGGCATGTGAGGAGTTGGTGAATTATATCCACTCTCCCATTTTCCATTCTGGAGTGTAACTTTTGATTGCTTGTATGTTACTTCAGCACTAAACAGCAGCAAAAACCAAAGCAAGCCTTAACATAGTCCAAGTCACCATTCTCACCAAATTTCTAAACCCAAACCAAACTGTCTCATCCAGTCTAGGTCACCAAGTCAAGACAATTTGTACATTGCCAAAGCCATAAGGACAGCTTCGTCCTATACCAAGTGTTGCCTGACATGAGTGGTTCTCTATCCTGGCTACCCATTAGGATCACCCAGAGGGCTCTTAAAATCTAGATGCCAAGCAGCATCTTGACTGAGTCAGAATTCTGGGGCTGTGTCATGGCTTTTCAAGTCTTCCCTAGGTGATTCCAAAGTGTACTCAAGGTTGAGAACCACTACTGTAGAGTATCTTTCCATCCTACTCTAAGAGTTCGGTTCTAGGATGAACAATTCATCCACGTTTGCCCTACTTTCTCAGTTTAAGCACTGAAAGTCCCACCTCCCAGAACATTTTCGGTCCCAAACAAACCAGGACAGTTGATCAGTCTGGTGCCGAACACAATTTTTTCAATAATTAGGTTTCAACCCACCAAAAAGGATGTTCTTTTTTATTCTTCTTACACTTGCCATTGATGATCCATCTCAAATCAAAGTCCTCTATTTCTCACTTAGTCCATCTATGCTCTTTATTTTGCATCTCATTCCCCATCCAGAGGACATAGGGGAAAATGTCTAAGACCCAAGGGAAATTGACTCATAAGCAAGGAATTACCTGAAAAAGTTAAAAATGGATTTCAGTGAATATTTTTTTAAAACCTACTATATGTGAAGTACCATTTCAAATGCTGTGGATCAAAGATAAGAAGAGAAGCTTACATTCAGAGTGTTCAGAGTCTGCTAACACTAAAACAACCAAGGCAGAAAGAGGACAGGACGAAAGGAAACAGCAAGAAAATGAAGGAGTAGATGAAAAAGCAGTACAGGAGAATAAATTTGTAGATTTTATACTATATATTATACTCTAACTTTGAACTTTAACCTTTGTAAGAAAAATTTATACTTACCTGCTCCAGATAAATATGTAATGTTAGGAGAACAAAGACAAACCTCCACACATGATTTTAAAAAGCATATCTCTTCAAGTATCACTTCAGAAAATGTTTTATTTCTGAATCTTAAAAATTGGGGCAGATGAGCTGATTCAGAACCACTTAAAGCTCCTAGATAATCCAAGGTCGATGATCAGTATAAGCCCAGGGTACGTTTAAGTAAAGGAAGTTACTTGACTATTAATTTGCCTTCATTTTAGAATTTATGCTCATTATACTATGAATAACTCTTGTGTAACTTACTGAAGAAAAGCAAAAATAAAAATAGTACAAATGGTGGACTGATAGGTCAAGGGGTACTGAAAAAGACAGAAACAAACAGTGAAGAATAAAAGTAATCTCAGAATTTTATAAGAAAATAAAATATAGTCCTCTCTTTCAATAAAACCAAACATCAAAAAAGAACTGGAAGAAACTTTCAGCACTCATTCTGGAACATTCTTATGAACAGGAAGACCTGACATGGTCAATTTTGGATAGGTTTAAATCTATTATGTTTATAGTTCTCCCAGAAAAGGTAATCAGAGGCTCATTAAGCTTTCATTTTATATTTAAATCTAATCAGAGAGACTAAACAGCTCAACTTCAACCCTATTTTCATTTCATCTGGGGAGGGGGGGACAGAATAATATCACCTCAGGCTTAAAGGTATCTAAGAATAGTTAAGTTCTAGTTATCCTTTTACTTCTTACTGAGAAGTGGATAAAAAAAAAAAAAAATGGTAAGAGTTGTTACCACTATATTTCAAAACTCCAAGAGACCAATCACATAGGTTGTGGTTCCTACATGATTGGGTCTTTTCTGAAATTAGCTCAGTTTAAACAGGAACCATTTCCAGATTAGGGTTTCAGGAGTGTCCTGGAGCTCGTGTGTACTAGCTTGCAATGACTGATTGCTGAATTTTGTGAGCTGGTTGTGCCACACTGGTAGCTTGAAATTAGGCAGGATGGGAGTATTTACACCACGGTGATGGGCAAGAGCTAGAAATCGGGAGGGTTTTTTCCTCTTTTTTTGAAAGCTGGTTGTTAAACACTTACCAGCGCACCACTTATTCTAGCTCACTTACCTTGAATGTATTAAGAGTCAGATACTTTTTTTTAAGTGAATTCTGGATCAGAAATAAAAGAGTCTCAAGGACAGCCTTTATGAAATGGCCAAAAACACAGAGAATGTGAAATTTTTTCTACTGCAGTAGAAGAATATGAAGGGAAAATAATTGCAACCTCCTTGTATCTTAGCTCAAAATAGATCCCCCTTTAAAGAGCAGGTGTGTGAATAAAGCTATGCTATGGAAAGAGGTTGGCACTCGAGAGGTACACAGGCCTCTGGCCCTCTCTAACTGCACCATCTTCACATCATGGCATATATAAATCAGGTTGGGAAGACCAGACACAGTGTTCCTAAGAAGGACCAGACACTGTCTACATCAGATCTACTCAGTTTCACAAGCCAGAATGTCTTCCCTTTCCACAACCCCATGATAATGCCCTTCATGAAATATAAACACAAACTTTGATTCCAAAGCCTTTCCTCTCTGTCACACCAAAGTCATCCTAAGGAGGGGAAGAAAAAAGCAGCTTCTTGCTTCCCATTCTGAAGGTGATATTCAGGGTAAGAGGTTTTTTTATTTTTGTTCATGTTTTTGTAAGCATGAACACAGACTTACTGGGAGTCCTGACTGTGTATAACATTTTTATCCAAACTTGTTGCAACACCAGTTTCCTATTTCTTTCCCAGGAATATGTTTTATGTGTCTAGTGCTTCCCTCCCAATCTTTCACATCCCCTTTTGTGACAGTCTAAAGTGAAGGTACAGCAGGTCAACCTTTTATTGATTTAGCAATGCTTCCCTTGGCTTACAGAGGTGGAGAAATGTTTCCTGTCCCTTACGAGGCATAAAGGTAGAAAATCGAGTTTTGCAAAAGGGTATCACACTCTGTCCATACCTTCCTTAGCCTGCCTGGGGCACTGATGTCCTGTGCTGACTGCTTACACGCAGCAGCCCCCCATCAGGTTCTGACACCCCATGTCAGGCCATCAGTCCCCCACCCGTATGGACGCCCAGCTAAACCTTCTCTGGCCCCAGTACCCCACACTGAGCTACTCTCTCATGAGATCACCCTTCTTACCTCACTCAGGCTCTGAAATGTCTTGGGTTCTTGGGTTCCTTTAAACTCTGCACATCTGGAATAAGTAGTTTATCTCTCTTTTTGTTCCCAACAGAATTTGCTGTAAATGTTCCTATGGTCTATAGAAAGACAACAGGAACGGAGGGAGGAGAGAGGGAAAGATGGAAGGAAGGATGGAGGGTAGGAAGCTAAGTAGGGAGGGAGAGAGGAAGGTAGGGGACGGAGGGAAGGAGGTAGGAAGGAAATGTCCAGAGATAATTTTCTGCCCACACACCTCTCTCTGCGTGCTCATAAAACTAAATCCTCTTCCTTCTACTGTCTTTTCATGTTCCTGGATCGCCAACATTATTGAGCTGTGGCAACATCCCTCAACACCACAGCCACACGTCTTTTGCAATCCCTCTTAGCAGTTTACTCTTCTCTCAAGCTATTTTGCAGGAAAGGGAAAAAAGAAAAGCTTAAGAAAAATTTTGCAGCAGCCCTGGGAATTTTAAACTCTGAGAGGTGCATTCACACCATTAACCTAGCAAAGAAACAAGAAAAGCTTTGTTTTCCCAGAGCCCATTTTAGAAAATAACTTAAAAAAAAAAAAAAAGGAAAAACAAAGGCATCACAAAATAGATGTCACTAAAAATATTTCATTAATTCAAGATGGGTAGTACATTGGGCTCCAACCACTTTCCTTCCTGAGATCACACTGATAACCTGCTATCGAAAGTAAGGAAGGAATAAACGAACCCCCAGCAATGGCATACCTAATCTGGGAGAAGTAAAAGGAGAGGTGAGACAGAAGCTAGCTGGAAAATGGAATTATGAAAGGAAGAATCTGTACTGAAAGCCATCCCGATCACAGTTAGCTATTAGAAAGCATCAGTAACAGGGTACTTTGGGGACAGCTGTAGACACTCATTTGCATTTGAACATAAGCAATGACCAGCCTAAGGAAGTTTAATTAACTTTGCTTTCAATTACTACTGTGATGTAATTAATTATCTCTGTCCCCCAAACCATTATATATATATATATTTTTTTTTTTTGGTTGATCTTTTGTTGATGGGATCTTACAAACAAGGAAGCAGCAAGACTCTTTAACACTTTACTTCTCATCGGGATCTCCAAGACCCCCAACTGAAAATGCTAGCATCTAATACAGTAGTTGCTAAAGTGGGGTGCACCAACCCCCAGCGATGTGCAACATGATCCTCAGAAATGCTGAACAAAATATTAAGACTCCAATTTTTAAAGTATTTTAATCCTTAAAAAGATAAAGAAATCACGATCTACTAATATCTAATCTATGGATCAGCTCTGGCACTCAGCAAAGATGTCCCATTGCCAAGTAGTCAGATCTCACCTATCTAGGAGATGTGTGGGTCCGAAGTCTGTCTGAAAGGGGGGTGGGAGGAGCTGACAGACAGCCCCACCCTTGCTGCTGCTTTAGTGGTTGACATCTTGCTCTATGTTGTGGTTTACATATGTCCAAATAAGCAGATTCACAGATGGGGGTACCTAGTTTTCATCAAACGAATCCTCACTACATACTCTGATGGCTTTAAGATATTTCTGCAAAAAACCCAGCATGCTAATAACGTTGCAAGTAGAAATATAAGAAGATAGCAACAGCAACGCTCACTCTTCTCCTACTTCCAATACCAGCTCTTTTTCTGCCCCACACTAAATCCATTCCTTCAAGGTGAGTTAGATGTTTCATCACCAAGTGGAAAAGCAACTGCTTTACAAAGGGAATCCGTGTATGGTAAGAACATTGTGGAAAATGAACGTTTGGAAATCTTTCCATTGTTATATGATTCTGCTGAAGAAAACACTGTAAGTATATCACTATAAACACTCTCCTGTCTGACAACTGTTTTTAAATCTTCCAAATGGAGAATTTCAGTGGGTTCTGAACGCCTTTGTTCAAAACATTAAATGCATTACCTTCAAATTAATTTAGCAAAAACACCCGATTAAGATCACAGAAGATAGAAATTTGCTAACAACAAATTTCAATTTGTTGAACAAATTGAAAAACAACAAATTTGTTGCTAACAACAAATATTTCAACAAAAGCCATTGCAAGATGAATTTGGGGTTGGAAATTAACTTACATGATTAAGTAAGTGAGGTCCATGATGGATTTCTTCCACTTGGATATTTTTGAGGAATATTTTTCAACTACGACAATAATTGAAAACCAAGTCTCGAAATAAATTGAATTTGAAACATACCTGCTAATTGCTTCATTGCAAAGTTTTAAACTAATAGTCTACAAAGTAATAAAGTACATGCAAGTACATTGGTCTCATTTTAAAAAATTGTGATATTTTAATGAGAGCAAAAATACTCTGTAACTATCAACCAATAAGATGTCATTTTAAGGTGCTTGTATTTATGTCACCCTTTTTAATCCCTTTAAGAATATGTTTTATAATAAACAAATATGGCCATTTGAAGTGCATGTATATAAATGAAAAATAGACATAGATTCTGGGTGAAGGTTCAAAAACATTTTACTGATAGAGATGCAAGATCCGAAGTTTGTGACCACTGGTCTACAGGGCCTTCTGGCCTAATGAGAATCACTTCCAACTATTACGGTGTCTACCATGTACATCAAGTAGCAGAAAATCCTTGGTAGAGAAGTAAGGGAGCAATAAAAACATATTCAGAATAGTGCATCGATAAAGCTTTAACTAAGAAATATAAGATGCACTAAAATGTAGATCACAAAATATAGGCTATAAGTATTCATAATTACCTCAGAATCACAACCCGATGCCCATGGTGTTTCCAGTACTCTGCTTTAAATATATTCAGAATGCGGGCATAATTAAGGCATGCATTTGTTAACCTTAAGAATAAAACTGCCAGTTATTTCATCAGCAAAAGATGGATTTATTCCAGAATAACAGAGAATTGCAGGAAGAACGTGGAAATTTGGGGAAGTTGTTATAACCAAAAAGTGCACTGGAGTAAACTGGAAGTTTGAAGTATAGTGGCTTTTCATTGGCTAAATTGTGACTGTCTCTCATTGGCTGGGCTGTTGCCAGGGGGAGGAGGAAGATTTCCTTCCTCCTGCTTGGATATTAAAGTAGTAGCCATAGTAGGCACATACAAGGTATATCTCTTCCTATTGCATTTGTAATTGACTACAAGTTGTAGGGCATGAGAACTCCCCCTGCCAAACCCTCTGACTCTATTTTAGTGAGGTTTCTCTTAGTTAATTTTCACACTTTCACTTCAAAGGTTGCTAAACCCATTTAACTGCCTTCCACTTTAGAGTGAAATTTCTGATAATCAAAACACAACTTTCATCATGAACAAATTTTCCTTACTTTTATATGTCAAATCATGCCACTCCAACATTCAACAGTCTCCAGTAGGCCTTCCCTCTCAAAGCAAAAGCTCAAATTCTTAGAAGTGACTACCAGCACAGATGTCACCCCTTGCTATTTCTCTGCCCTCAGATCCCACTCCTTCTGCCCTCAGGCCCAGGCTATAGCTACACACTGATCCACTGTTCTTTCTTGAACATTCCAGGCCCACTCCCACCTCAGGCTACACTTGCTGTTCTCTCAGCCTAGGAGACTTTTCTCCCCGTTGGCATCTCTGTCACCAACCTCCAGTCTCTCCTCGATTGTCACCCCACCAGGAAGGCTTTCCCTAAAAGCCTCCCTGCAGCCCCTGTTTCCCTCCCTTGATTTATTTTTCTCCTTAACTCTGATCACCCATCTCAAATAAGATATATATTTACTTGCTCTTTCTTATTTAGTCACAAGGGAATATCTTTGTGTTTTATTTACTGCCCAGCAACTTGGGCACCACCAGACACATAGTATAGTAAACAAACACCTTTGAATAAGCATTCATCTTAAGATGAATTGTTGAAGAATTGTTTCAAAATTCTCAAAAGGACAAAGAGAAACCATTAATTTATTGTGCATTTACTATGTATAAGTCACTGTTTTTGATTTGTTGGAGCAAATACAAAGATAAACAAGACAAAAATCCCTCAATAAGTTTATGATCCAATATGAAGTACAAACACAAGTAATTGTAATACCTGACAGGCTACAGACGTTAGCACCGCTGAACAGTTGCTGACAGGAGGAGTGTGGGAAAGAGAGAACCCACCTCTGACTGTCTGGAAATAGAAAGGGATGTGAACTATCAGGAAGGACTTCAGAGCAGAAAATATTCTCTAACTACCTCTCAAAGGTAAAATTTTGTTTATAACTTTAAACCAGTCGCACATTCTATAATAGGATTCACTTTTCTCTAAGATTATTTTCAGTTTCTCCCTCTTTGCACTACACAGAGAGGTAAACAAAATGAATTTATAAATGTATTTGCCCTTAAGAAGCCTAGAGCTTCTTATAAGTCTAGGAATTGCTAGAATTTTAACAAAGCTTTTTAAATTCAGAAATAGAGAAATTTGACCCACCATAGAAAGGGGACAACATCACATCAGACGAGATTAAGTGTGAGCTAAAATGACTGGGATGTACACTGGTATGAATGGGGGAAGACGATGTGTATGTTTGATTTTTAACACCAATAGCTTCTTCCAGCAAATGCCGTATTCGTGGGAGGTTTATATTTCTTATTATGTCATTTTGCCACTTAAAGAGGATAACAAGGACAAGTCAAAGTCCCATGAATCTCTATAAATCTTTAATTCGATCTCATCTCAAAGATCAAGACATCTGATCAAGATTCCCCTCCCCCCCACCAAGTACTCAAATCCTTTATGCCAAGTGGGAAGAAGAGATATGAGCCCAAGATTACCAGATTTATACTTGCTAGCATTTTTATCACATTCTACTATTATATATCTGTGATCATAGCACCTGCTGGGTCCGAAGCACCAAAAGACCAGGTTCAAGAGCTCTGGCAACTATTTAGCTGCTGAACTAAAATAGGTGTCTGGACAGAAGAGACTTCTGTTTAAAAGAGAAGAGTAAAAATATCTTCCATGCTGTAAAAAATGCATAACCTTCCAGTCACGGGGTAATGGTGGGCCAGTGGAAGAGATGATGGCAACCCATAGTCTCTTTGAGGCTATAATTGGCGTTCCTCATTGTTGATGGTTTATATCACATGCAGCATCAAAAAAGGACTCCCAGGAACCTACTGGGGTCCTTTTCTTTGTAATGGTACAAGTAGCTGTCTGAAGATGAGTAGGTTCCAAGAATAGAGAACTCCAGCTTTATTTCCATATTAACTAGAGATTAGGATGAATACTGGACCCCATACAAATGTTTTATTTATAAATAAAAGTCTGAAATGGCTATGAACACAAAACTGTTCAAGGTAGGAAACTCTTCCCATTATAAATAAACATCCATAGCTTTTAATCAAGTATAAAATCATATCTCCTGCTTGAATCACTTTCTTAAGTAATTAGAATATGCAAATGAATGAAGGAAAATATCTTAGGGATAACGCTTTGATTATATGACAAGGATCTTTATCAGCAGTCATGAATGTCACTTATACATAAATGTCCCTCAGAAGAAGGGGGCTGGATAGAGGCTATACAGACCATTACAGAGCTCAAAAACAATTCATTTGTTTTGCCAACCGCTTTTGTAATTAGGTTCCTGTTTGTATTTTCTTGTTGATTCAGAATCAATGAACAGTTTATTGCTCAGTGCAGGATGTCCTTTGAACAAACTCTGATTTCCAGAGCCAAGGAGTTAATTCTCACAGTTTACATGACACTCGAGGTTAATTATTAAGCAGGTAGTGTGCATTTCATTTCCAAGAGGAGATAGACATCTCCCCAGCAGTCCACGGGGATAATAGAAGGCAGAAGGAAGATCTGATCTTCATTTCACTGTTGATGAAGTGAATATCCTGAATGGATATTCTGTGGCAGTCTAATGAGACAACACATCTCACAGCGGAAATTTGAAATATTCCGAGTTGCTATAGGAGAAGAGATTCAAACCTGCTTTTGTTTATTTTCTCATCTCCAAGAGCTTTTATGCCATCTCTCCAAATATGAGAATGCTCCTTGAGCCTCCCTTGCCACTGCTTTTCAACGATATGTGTTACCTGGGGATCATAAGAGTTCCAGATGGGAACGGTCATTCTAACCCCAGACAAGCATCCACATTTGGCTTCTGTCCACAGACAGTGCCCATGAAAACTTGTTTCCACCCTTACCCTCTGGATCCTCTTGCCACCTCATACAAATAGGCTAGCCACATCCCAGGGCACAGGCCCCCAGAACTGCAGCCCACAGACCCAAGTGAGTTATTCAGTAGTGCTCATGTAATTCATTCCATTCTGAAAAGCAGACCTCAGCCACAGTTTAGAATCAAATGTGGACATAGCTGTAATAAAATTGATGTCTGTAGCCCAAGGAAATACCACCATCAATTTTTATTGAAGTCCTTTATTGACTAAAGTCTAGCTTCTTTTAGGTTTAGATGAATGTCTTTCAAGTCCTATGGCCTATGAACTTGAGCTACCAGTAAGGCTGATCTACTCCACAGGAAAACAAAACTTTCTGACCTTCAAAATCACCTATCCAAAAATTTCCCGCAAAAGCTTTTGGGAACTCTAAAAGGATACCTGAGGAACACTGCAATGCTTATTACCTCGGGTTCCTCTACACTTCCCCCGCAGAAAATTCTCTCTTGTCACCCCCCGCCATAACCCCTGCCCTTTCCATATGTAAAAACCAAAGGCTAGCTCATATTAAATTTTAAGATCTCTAAGGGGGGAAAACTCAATAAATTTCTATTGGCTAAAGTCCAACAGCACAAAAATTTTCATCCATAAATGAAGTTACAGAAAAGAAAAAAAAATTGAACCCCACAAAATAGCCCTCCCCTCCCTCAGTTGAGGTTTTTGTTGAAAGCCCATGATTTATAAGCAGCGCATGGCCATGCTTCTCACCTGCTGCCAGAAAAGCAAAAGGTATTTTCAGCTTCAATCCTATGCATTTTCCTTAAGAAATGATACCTACTGACCAGCGAGAAGAATTAGCTGTAAATAGCCAGTAAATATCATTTTATGAACTTTAGGGCCCCAGGGGACCATTATTTTACCAATGAGCTAGCTTTTTAAACAGGATAGATGGTCATGTGGGCCCATTCGAGATGCCATCCCATGGCCCGTAACCATCTGTGCATCTCCCTGAGACAACGGGTAGCAGAATAAACGGCAGCTCAGCAGAGTGAGGCTGTCCGTGATGGAAATTAGCTTCGGGTGTCAAAGTGAACTATCCCCCCCCGTCCTTTCCCACCTCTGAAGACTGGCAGCCCTTTCCCACCTCTGAAGACTGGCAGCCTCTTCGTGGTTTTCTTTCTATCTATCTATCTTTTTATTATCTATTTCCCTTCTTTCGACGTCACTTTTCTCTGTGCCTCTGCCTCCCACCCTGTCTCCATTCGAGTAGGAAGAGGGCTGGGGCAATGAGGAAGACTCCTAGCTTTCTCCATCCATGTCTCCTCCCCTATTTCCATCCCTCAAGTCTCTTTCCCTCTCTCCCTGTCTCGCTTTGGTGTTTCAATTTGGCTTTCTTGTTTTGCAGGGACCAGGACTGATTTTACACTCCAGGAAACGAGAGAATACAGCTGGGCAAGGGGTTCTCGGGGAGTGAATCACTATTGTTCCCAGTGGTTTTATTTGTCTTCCTTACAAGTCTCCTTGCTGCCCACAAAAGTGCCAAGCTCCTGATAAATGGGACAGCGAGGTGTCACATTTTTCCCCTCCAAAGGCAGAGTATACACTTTCACAGCCTTGCTCCACTGCACTGAAAAATGAAACTATAACTACATGCTGGAAGGCCCTTAAAGAATTCCTTTCTAGGCATAGCCCCGGAGTAGCTTCCACATGGCTAAATAAGCGCTTCAGAGGAAAAGTATTTATCCCCATAAATAAAATGATTTCCCACAAGAAAACTTTGGTCCTACAACTACCTTCCCCAGGAATCCCAATTACATGACCACCATTAGAAGCCACAGCTGGAATAAGAAGCATATCAACGGAAAATGAGAAGCGCCTCCCAGTGAGCCCTGAGTCCGACAGACCTTTCCATCCCCATTGGCTGGCACGGTATAAGCCATAAACGTGTATTGGTAATGATGAGGCCTATGTTTTACATCCTAAAATTCTGCCAAGACTCGAGTCCTGACCCGTCCTCTCTCTTCCCAGAATTTTATTAGTTCTCAAAAATAATGGAAGTTTTAGTACAGGTTTCAATAAGCCACCACTATCAAGAATGAGAGCCTCCCTCCATAACTACATTATGTCACATTTGTAGTCCCTGTTGCTCCAAAGCAGGGGCTGGCAAACCATGACTCGTGGGCCATCTCCAACCCGCCACCTGTTTTTGTAAAAGTATTATTGGGACACAGCCACGCCCGCTTGCTTATGTATTGTCTGGGGCTGCTTTTGCCCTGCAGTGGCAGGGTTGACTAGTTGCCACAGGAAAGGTATGACCCTTTACAGAAACAATGGATATACCCGCTTCAAGCAACAGAACACTTAATGATCACCACGCCCATAACCGCTATCACTCACTGAGTGTTTACCATGAGAAAATGCTACATGTTTAGCATGGATTTTCTCATTTAATTGTCACAACCTATGAATTCAGCATTTTTATTATCACCATTTTATTTTTTTTTCCTAAAGATTTTATTTATTTGACAAAGAGTGAAAGAGAGAGAAAGCACAAGCAGGCAGAGCAGAAGGCAGAGGGAGAGGGAGAAGCAGACTCTGCTGAGCAGGGAGCCCAATGTGGGGCCCGATCCCAGGACCCTGGGATCATGACCCCAGCGAAAGACAGACGCCTAACCAACTGAGCCACCCAGGCACCCCTATTATCACCACTTTAAAAAAGAAACTAAGCACAATGTATATGGATATCAAATCACTACAATGTATACTTCAAATATCTTACAATTTTATATGTGAATTATATCACAGTAAAGCTGATACAGAAGGAAGGAAGGAAGGAAGGAAGGAAGGAAGGAAGGAAGGAAGGAAGGAAGGAAGGAAGGAAGGAAGGAAGAGAAGGATGGAAGGGAGGGAGGGAGGAAGGAGAGGAAGGAGCCAGAAGTCAAACCCAGACAGACTGGCTTGAGAGCCCATGCTAGTCATGTCTTCTACAAACTGTCTCTGGATCTGGGGATACTAATCCTTGGCAGGCAAGAAACTGAACAGTAGGACATTGTGAAAACAAAACAAGGAATGTCTTTTTTTTTTTTTTTTAATCAAAGAAAGTAGCACCAAAGAATGAAAAAGGATTTGCCTTAATCAACACAAAAGCTGGGATAGCAGGCTGTAAAAGTTTACCCAAGCTAAACTTTTAAAGCAGTTTCATAGATTCCTTACATGAAATCCAGGAAAGAGACAGCAACTAGATGGTACTGAATAAACATTTGATGATTGGATGGATGGATGGATGGATGGATGGATGGATGGATGGATAGACGGAAGAAAATGAGAGTACCTCATAGAAACAAAGGGAGAATTGAATGACCACATGCATGGGAAGTATAGGGACCAGAGTAATTAGAGACCTCAGAGGGATAATTTAGAGTTCCTCTCTACAGGCCACTATCATCAACATGACTCAGCCCCAGAAGCATTCAGTTTCTCGACATTTCCATTCCGGATTTCAAATTCCAAGGGGAGAAAAGTCTTATTAGGCCACTTGGGCTCAGGTAGAGACCTCTCCCAGCACAGCAGTCCTCAGCCCTGGCTGCACATTAGAATCACTTGGGGAATTTTTAAAGCACACCAACTCCTGAGCCTTATTTAAGATCAATAGAAACTGAATCTCTGGGGGTGAAGGCTTGGGTGAACTCAGTACTCTATCCAGGTTATGGGAAGCAGTGCTTTCTCCCTCCTTCATTGCCCTCACAGAGGCTGGCAGCCATCTTAAAAAACTAACTGGAAACAGAGCTGAGAGAATCTCAGAGTTAGAGCCCTGCATTGACTCAGGACTTTTCAGGTTCACAAGCTAATAAAAGCCTCATTATTCTTTAAGCTAACTCATGTTGGGTCTTTCCTCACTTACAAAACGCAGCACCCTACCCAGCAGAATCCTGATCTCCAAGAACGAGGCACTCTCCCTAATTTGCATCATCACAATGAAATCACAACCAACTAGTTCATCAACATACTTCAAGGGTCCACTCTATTTCCAGACCTGTCCTGAGTGCTATAGGTGATATCAGTAACTGTTAGATTCCCTGTGTCCTCAAGAAACATATAAAATAATTTTTTAAGTCTGATCTATAGCATCTAGAAGAAACAGAGTTGAGAGATTGGTACTGAGTATGCTAATAATACATTTCCTTTTTTGTCTGGTTTCTTTCTTTGAAAAGGTGGGTTTTCAAACAAATAGATAGAAATTATGTTCTGGGAGAAATTTTGTTATCTTGGGCATTGGCTTAGATATTGGCCTTCTGATATGGGAAAACTAATGATGTTTCTAGAACTATTTGCAGGGCTGACTAAAGGGCAATCAAAGGAACTCTTATAAGATTACAGCTGCAAAGTCATAATTTCTGAAGCAAATCACACTTTCCATGCAAAATCTCATCTCCTCAAGGAAAGCGGTACAACCTTGCGGGGAGGCGGGAAGAGCAAAGCACTGATTTCAAAGGAGAGCTTCTTACCAAACTCATCCAAATCTCCAGTGGCCACTTGCTTCTCAGCAAACCACCTGATCTTTGTGAAGAGAAATAAATCTTCTCCTTGGTGGTTCAACTGTTAGTCCCATGGAGAGTGCTTCCAAGATGTGAAAGGAGAGAAATTTAAATAATTAGGAGAATAAGCAACTGCAGCCTCTTCTCCTTCCGCACCAGGGAATTCGGTTATTAGATTTTCAACCTCTCTGACTCTGAAGCAGCCAAATGGTGCACACCAAAACTGCAACAACTTAGGGCCAGACTCTCACTGCTCAGGGCTTACACAGACTCCCTAATAAGATCCGGCATTGTAGTTCATGGTACCCTTGAACGAGGAGCTATAGCAATGGAACAAGGGTTTATCACTATGAAGATATTTGGAGAAACCTCTCAAAGATATTAAGTGAGGCTGAAAAAAGGCAAGTTCTGATAAAATTTATAAACAGAGAGACAAACAGATTTTGATGGTCATGGTGATCATGAGTTAAAACGTAACCCTGACTCATCTTCCTTCGGAATTCAGAGGTGATCTTCTTTTAAGCTTTTGTATCTCAAACTATTTCAGAGACTCGCAATGGGTATCACTTAGTAGTGGTATACTGCAGAATTTTCGCTTTCGTTGCAAAAGAGTTTCTTTCAGCCTCAAAGAACATAACTGCTCGAGTCAACCCCCCCAAAATTTTAAAAACCCACAGTTTTCTAAATAGGAATGGCATCTTTTTAAAATATGCTTCTCCTAAAATAAGAATATTCACACCATTATTGTGACATGCATATCAGGAAGACAGATATCTGGTCAACTGCTGCCATTCCAAATGGGACGACCCTGTGAGGGATGAGCAGCAGGGACCTGTTCCACAGAATGAAAAGCCATTAAAAAAAAAAAACTTTTTTGTACTTAGAGCTGTATGGGCCACGCCTTAACACAATTCTTGTATAATGAGCAAGAGGATTTCTGAAGCTTGGAAACCAGAGATAAAATTAATATATTGGTTGATACCCACAACAGCCTCTCAGGTGTCATCATTGAGAATTATTATTTTCAGCAGTTCATGGCTCATTTCTTTAAAATTAAAATTAGTGTTCTGGCACCCAAGGATAATTTTCCAGCTGTCTCTACAGAGAATAATATAAGCTTGGTGAGTTTAATGAATGGTAGTTTACTGCCAGTCAGTGTCAATGCAGCAGATGAGTTTGTATTTAAAAGGAATTGGAATCACAGCCTTACCACTGTGTCTTCATTAATGTGAAATCCTTATATAGCCATGTTAGCTGATAAATTATGCTCAGCATCTTAATTACCTTATCAAAGAAAATGATTCCTAATGACCAAGGAGGGGATATGGGAGTACAGAGAGAAATCAGGGCCAAATTAGTTGGGATGAAACTGAACCCTCTGCAGATCGGCAGATCAGATCTGAGCTAGTTAGTAGGAAATATGTGGCCAGAATTAGCAGGAAGGTGTGGAAGTGGCATGGAAAACAGATTAAATAGGAACTAGAACATGAAGGTGATGAGAGGTGACGGGGCGGGGGCAGGGGGCGGTGCTGGGGTGACGGACTCTGAAACTTCTCAAAACAAGCAACAAGGAAGATCTCACACAGACATTTATATTGGGTTCCCAAACACATACAACCAAGCATGCACCTAATCCAGAGGGCTAGAACTGCTTAGGGTCTTTGGAGAGACCCTATGATAAAACCCATGTTGGTATTTACCATAGGGGGTGCCAGCTCTGAGCCCTTTTGCCCCTAAATCCTTCCCAGCCTTTCCCTGCTCTACCCTCATGCACAGGGACCAGCCCCTGAAGGCTGTTTCCCATGTTTTCTCATCAACAGGCTTCAAACTGGATTTGCCCGACAGGAGCACTAATAAGAGACTGGAAGGCAGGAGGAATGGAGAAGCCAGAGTATTTCCCCCACCTTCTGTCTTCTTAGGCAGCATCTCCAGCAGAGGCCATGCTTCCTCCTTGGCCCCAGCTCATGCTGTACATACAGCTACATACAGCTGTGGGTGACCCGAACCCACAGGCTCCAATAACACTACCGTCTGTCCCTCTAGGTAGGAGTAGTACAGCTTCTTTTTGTTTCTCACCTCTACAGTACCTACTATCCTCTACTCGACTACCCATCTCCTCCTTAACCCATAATAATCATTTCCTAATATTAAATTCGCTTTATTTTAAATATTTAGAATGGTTTCTCTTTTCCTGGTTGGACCTTGAGTGATACAGGAAAGAAGAGATGGAGAGGCCACAGTCAAAAGGTCTCAGGAATTTGTAGGACAGGTCCATTCACTCTTCCCAACGAATGGGAGTGGGAAGGGGGATGGTGAGGGACATCATTCATTACAAGAAAATGCCTACAAAGCCAAGCACCCAAGCACATATGAAGTCACAGCAGTATTCTCCATCAAGCAGCCTGGGAGTTGAGGAAAACTAGGAGAAATACCCTTCCAGGGCATGTCCTTGGGAAAGAAAACAGATGTAAAATCAAAGTCTTTACTCTTCTCTTCCCTTCCAGGAGACAAGAAAAAATGACTGAAAGAGAGCTGTCCAACTGACAGAAAGACAAGTAGCAGTAGAATCTCCCTTCTCCATCCAAAGACAGGGGTTAGAAGCACCACAGGGATTTTCATGGCATCTAAAGGAGAGGAACACAGTGTAGCACCCTGAGAAAAGAAAACAGTGATTTCCAGCAACAATGTGGCCCCTTCAGCCAAGAAGCAAAAACCTAATTGAAAGAAAATATTTTCTTAAATAAACAATTAAAGTTAGTTTGCTCTCAAAGGAAGAGAGAGAGAGAAACTAAGAAAAGACTCTTAACTATAGAGAACACACTGATGGTTACCAGAGGGGAGGTGAGTGGGACTACAGGTGAAATGGGTGATGGGAATTAAAGAATACACTTATGAAGAAAAAAATAAAATAAAAATAATAAAAAAGGAAATGACCAATCACAGTACCAAGCTGTTTGACAAGGTAAGAATTCTGAGGTGTAGACATGACCATCAAGTTACATCTTTGAATTCTGAAATATCTACTTTTGCTGTTGGGAGAACATCAAGATATATCACTGATGTACTGGTGATGACTTCACCTCTAGAAAACAGTACTGAGAGTGGATGTAGGCTCTAGGAGTCTGTTAGGATTCTTGGAGAAGGAACAATGACCCAATGATGGAATCTCTTACGCGTGAATGAGGGTATTTGTTACAATCTCCCATCTACTTTCCCAGTATTTGTCAGTAAAGAAACCTCTGGGCCTGGTTGGTATGTTCCTTGGGGGTGGGGGGAGATTGCTCTTTTTCTTCAAACACCCAACAAGCATGAGTTGGGAGTGCCTCAAAACCAATGACCACATCCCACCATCTTGGCAAGGGCTCAGAAAATGTTGACGAAGGAACACTTTCTAGTTTCTTCCCTAGATGAACCTCCGTGAATCACCAGTTCCCCAAGAAATGAAATCTTTCCATCATACTCATGGAAGAACTAGAGGCAATGGATCAAAACTGCACAACCCATCAATGGAAGAACAGAGACAAATAATAAGATTTAAATATAAGCAAAAGTCTCTGACATTAACAATGAGGCTGCTGGTTCCTGCTGCCTCTCAAGAATCATTACCATACTGCTTTCCATATCTTCTAAAAGTGAAATTAAAAGTCACCAATGCTCTTTATCTCCCTGCCTATTTGCTCAATGGAATGAAATCATTCTTCCTTGTACTGCAAATGAACTGCCTACTTCAAAAATCCCTTAGACACTCATGGCATGTTTTTGAAGAAAGTCCTCCTCTAGCTACCCTTAATTAAACCATGGTGACAGGAGAGACACCCTCACTGCAGGGCCTCATTCTTCTTACCTTTACTTTTCATGTTAGGCTCACAGTCACACATGCCAGAAGCTGCAAGCCAGTTTGGCCCATGTGGAAATCGCTCATGCCAACACACTCAGGGACCCTTACCCACGGTGTTTGGAAGAACATAGGCCCAGCAGGCTTTGTTTCTGGGGGTCAAGGTGGCGAAGCTGTGTCCGAGTTCCAGAAGGAGGGAGTAAGGGGAGGGAGACCACCTCCCTGCCCCTGGGAGCCTCCAAGGCTTGAAGCCAAGTCACTGGTTCCTACATCAACCACTGTAAGCATCTGACCCGATGAAATGTGAACCTGACCTCCAGGTCTAACACAAAGAGTCTGTGGCAGAAACTACATTAGTGCCTCCTTAGCCTCAAATGAGTTGGCCTCTCAGAAACTTTGAGAATACTTAAAGGTACAGCAAGACCTCCTGAAATTAAGCCATTTAAAGGGAATATATAGGAAAATTCAAGACTGACTTTGTGCATTGGCAGTCAAGGTTACTGGTGTATATGACTTCAAGGATTCCAAAAGTCCTTGTTGGCCCCCACTCTCCTCCAACAGGGGGTATGGAATAGTGGCCAAGAACCAGACTTTAGGGCCAGAAGACCTAAATTTGATTCAAGTATCACCACATGATAGGTAACAAGAGCAAGTTACTTCTTGGTATTTTTATTTTGTCTGTAAAATGAAAGTAGTCATTATAAAAGTATTCGCCTCAAGGTTATTGTAAAGATTGAATGGTTTCGCCTTTGTAGAGTTATGGTCTGCCCCATAAGTTGCTATGTTAGCACTCTTGTTTCCTAAAGACTCAAACACTGATTTCCTGGTGACTGCAATTCAAGGATACAAATTTTGTTGTTACTGTTGTTTACTTACTTGTTTGTTTATTTGTCTCTTTGTTTTTAAGCCATCAACTCCTTTTCTACAACTACTACCCCTGGTAGGACCTACATGTTGAGCACATTTTCTCCCCTTAGGAAGAAAGTGGTAGGGAGTTTCTCAAAATTTAAAGACTTGCTATCTTGCCCTGTAACAGACCACATCAGCGCTCCATCCAGTCTCTCAGACCCCTTTGTCACAGCACTTCTCAAATTTCATTGGGCTTTTACAAATTGCCTGGGGACCTTGTTATACTATATCCCAAGATTTCATATGTCTAGGGTGGGGCTTGAAGCTCTGCATTTCAAACACGCTCCTGGGTGGTACTGGTGCTGGGGCTGCTAATCCACAATCCACACTTGAAGTATGAGGCTTTCTTGTATACCGTGCCCTAGTGTACTCACTCCCAGTAACCGGCACCTGTGTCTCTCTATCAGCAGACTGCACCTCAGGCTGTGGGACTAGTACTACCATCACACACCCATACCACAAGAGCAGGAGAATGTGGAGATTTATGCCCTGGAGGGGGCTCTCAATCCATGCTGGATGATACAGGGTATAAACACCCCAGTGACCTCACCCCTGATCTGGGCAGCTCTGAGGTACGACCCATGCTATCTGGAGAGCTCTTCTGGGGGATTGAGCCAAAGTCAGCCTCTGTGGGACTTTGCATACTTTCGTAAACTTGGTTTCCTTCTTTTTCTTGTCCAACTTCCCCACCATTCTCTTACCAGATTTTTTTTTCAAGAACACTTCCTAATTGGGGCATCTGGGGGGGTTCAGTCGGTTAAGCATCTGCCTTCAGCTCAGGTCATGATCCCAGGGTCCTGGGATCAAGCCCCACTCAGGGATCGAGCCCCATAGGGTTCCTTGCTCAGCGGGGAGTCTGCTTCTCCCTCCCCGTGCACGAACTCACTTGCTCGTGCTCTCTCTTTCTCTCTCTCACGCTCTCAAGTAAATAAATAAAATCTTCCAAAAAAAAAAAAAAAAAGAACACTTCCGAATATATCCCAATGAATGGTGTTTGCCATTCGCTACTGATTCATTCATTCAGCAAATATTTACTAGTCTCCTGCCCAACTCCTGCATGTGCCTGACAATGACCCAGATGCTATGAATAAAGAAAGGGTCAGTCTCTGAGCCCTCTGTCACCCCTCCACCCCGAAAGCCCTACAATCGCAAAGACCAAAGTTCACTGAGTTAGCACTTGGAGAGAGCAGCTGCTCATGATAATATGGTAGCAACTGCAGCACCATAGCCATCCCCTCTGTGAGCATACGCCCAGCTTTAAACGTGCCCATCCCCTAGTGACCTTTTCCAAATGGTCTCCCAAGCAGAGAAACTACAATACCAAGGTTGGTTAGGACATCAGTCACTCTCTCCCCATCCTTCCCTCTCTGGGGAGCTCTGACAGCAGGACATCGGCGACAGTGGAGAACCCACAACTCTCTGCACCCTGCTGGATCTGGAGCCAGATTGCAGACGCTGCCCTGGCTACCCCTGCCTCACAGAGAGCCTCCCCCGTCAAGGGCTGCAGGTGTAAGCTGGCTTTCCATGGCTCCCACCCCAAGCAGGAAGCAGCAGCTACAGGAGAAGTCATAGCTGGTCACAGAATGGCACATTCTAGACCTTCTTGCTCCAACTTCCCTGCACCTCTGGGGAAATGGCAGCCATCACTGCGGAGGTCCTCTCTCTCTGGAAGCCACCCAGAGGGTCTGCCCAGCCGGAGCTGTCAACAGCCTGGTGACTCCTCTCCCCCAAATCTAAGTGAGGAGCAACACGAGTCAGGAGGGCTAAAACCTGCATTATAATGAAAATAAATCAGGAAACAGCCCCCATGAACAGCCTATAGAAAAGGAGACCTGGCCACTTTATGTGAACATTCCAAGGAATAAGTTGGTAAGAGAGAAACGCATCCTTCAGAGAAGTGATCAAATTAAAGAAACCTCTTCCGTACCTTTGCACTATGAATCAGCAAAATCGTGGATTTAAAATCATGGGCTACAGAGCGGGGCCTTTAAAACCTGGGCCAGAATTCTAGCTCTGAAGTATCCTCACTGTGCGACCTTGAACAGCTTATAACCTCTCCTCATATCCCAGTGTTCCCATGTGTATACTGGGGCAATAACAAGGACCTCAAAGGGATGCTGTGAGATTAAGTGGAGGCTTGATGTGGAATGCCCAGCGCAATGCCCAGAAATAGGGTCCTCCCTGTGCCTCAGAGCCTTGACCTCCAAGCACACTTCTCTTCCCTTCGTTCAAGCAACCACGCACCACACTTGCCCCTAAATCCCTTCCTTTTAACATCTGTTCTCATCCTTGGTTTTCTCCACAGCTTCACCTGAACTTGAGTGCACTCACTTTTGCTTCTTCAAAGAGCCCCCAGAAGGCTTCCTCTCCCACTTAAAGGCAATGCACCTCCTGGTATCACACCCTCAAAACATCTGAACCTCTGGGTCTCCCCCTCCTCCCAGAGCAGCTTCTCAAATACCAGATAAACATGTTACAACTAATCTGAACAGATACATCCCTGAAATTCTTTCACATTGATGGAATGTCTTTTAACTTGAGTAATGCAAACATTTCACTTCACTTTAACTGTGTAGCCGCTGCTTTTGCCCATGCAAGCTCATTTCGAGGACCATTAAGTGTAGTCTCTGCATATGGCTCAAAATGAGAAGTATCATCAGAGATACAGCATCCTTCCTAATTCACAGTTAGACCCAGGTAGGTTAATTTGCCTCAAATCCTTTAAAAATCTCTTTAACACTAAAATGGGAAAATCTTGATGTATATAGACAGCTTCCTGAGATTTAATGGGAAATCACTAAAATAATTACATATAGAGAGAGAGAGAGAAAGAAAGGGAGAGAGAGAGATAAAGTATTTCCTTATTGTCCAGTAACAGCTAAAAAACACAAGAATATTTTTCAGTTAAGGGTTGCTTTAATATAAACATCTTTGGGGGGTTATATATTTTAATCACAATCTCATGATAAATATTTGATTTGCATTTATCAGATAATCAGGAATAAAAGTTATAATCCCAGGAAGGACATTGAGTGCTTCTAAATGCTGAACATTTGAATAATAGTGTTGAGGGACTGAAATAGAAATGAAATGTACCCAAGAGGAAAATTCAGACTTCAAAACAGCCTTTTGGAAAAAATAAATAAATAACAGAATAACAAAAAGCATTGCAGCTTAAAAGATGGGGGAGGGGGCAAAGATTTTAAAAATTAATGAACTGAGATCTTTTCCCCAGAAACATAATTTCTGTATCATTTAACCAGACTTGAGCTTTCTTAAATTGCCTTTGAACCAAGTTAATAAACAATGCATGCCTTCCCTATTATGCATTTCATACAAATAAAATGTACTCAGAGATTTGTCCTTCAGTAAACATAGGAGAAACATCAGTTGTCCCTGCAGGCTTTATTTGAGGTCAACGGTAAAGGATAAAAGTATTCTCAAAGGCCTTGGAAAGCACAGGAAAAGACTACTGACTCAAAAACATCCCTCTGTCTAACTACTCTGAGGCTGAAATATTCACTACCAGAGTCAGAATCACTCCCAGAAATTAAACCCTTATCTCCAAAGAGCTGTTAAAAATAAACATGTGGCAAACAACAGGATTTCCTTTTTCATGGCTGAATAATAGTCTATATATATATTATATATATATATATATAATATATATATATATGTATATATCACATTTTCATTATGCTTTCCTCTGTCAATGGGCATTGAGATTGTTTCCATATCTTGGCTATTGTGAATAATGCTGCAATGAACATGAGAATACAGGTATCTCAATATCTCTTTGGGATACTGATTTCATTTCCTTTGGCTACATACCCATAACTAGGATTGCTGAGTCATGTTAATTTTTTGAGGAACCTCCACACTCTTTCTCATAATGGCTATATCAATATGGAAGAAGCTGAAGGGCATCATGCTAAGTGAAATAAACCAGACATCAGAAGACAAATACTGCATGATCTCACTGATACATGAAAGCTAAAAAAGTTGAACTCAAACCTGAGAGTATAACAGTAGTTGGGGGGTGGGGGGGGGGGCAGGGAATGTGCACTGAAAGAGATGTTAGGCAATAGGTACAAACCTTCAGTTATGAGATCAATAAGTTCTAAGAATCTAATGCACAGTATGGTGACTATGGTCAATAATACTGTATTGCAAACTTGAAATTTGCTAAGACAGGCTATCTTAAGTCTTTTCACTACACAAAAAATGATAACTATGTGAGGTGATGAATGCATTAATTACCTTGATTGCGCATTATTTCATAATGCATAGGTATATTAAATCATTCCATTGTACACCTTTTAAAAATAATTTTTTAGAAATTATCTGTGCAAGATGGCAGAGGAGTAGAAGACCTAATATCATACGGTCCAGGAGTCGGCTAGATAGTTATCAAACTATTCTGAAAACCTACAAACTTAACAGGAGATCGAAGAGAAGAAGAGCAGCAATTGTAGGAACAGAAAAATGACCACTTTCCGGAAGGTAGGATGTGCAGAGAAGTGAATCCAAAGCGATGGGAAGAGAGACCGTGGGGGGAAGGGCCGGCTCCCAGCAAGCGGTAGAGCAGCGGAGCACAAAATGGGAACTTTTAGAAGTCTGCTCCACTGAGGGACGTCACTCCAGAGGCTAAGTGGGGGGTGGAGCCCTCGCTGGGACAATGTGGTCTCAGGACCCTTGGGGTCACAGAAAGACCAGAAGTGTCTGAGTGTGGCAGAGCTCCCAGTATCAGAGCCGGGAGGCCAGCTACAGAGATGGAGCCGAGCAGTGAGCTCTCTGCTCGGGCTTACCTGAAACTGTGATCTGAGGCACAGCTGGGCCACTACTCTTTGAGAAGGCACCCAGCAAGCAGCAGATCCAGGGAGACTCACCTTCCTCCTCTGGGAAGAGCAACGCAGGAGCATGCTGCAGGATTCTGCTGGGTTTGGAGACTCCAAACAGCCGTGCACCAGAGATAGAAACGCTCAGGCACAGGCTAGGTGAGCACGGAGTGCAGCCGGAGACCAGGGGGATGGGAGGGATTGACTGCTTTTCTCTGAAGGCGCACTGAGGAGTGGGGCCCCGAGCTCTCTGCTCCTACAGGCCGGAGACTGGGAGGCCACCCTTTTCATTCTCCTCCTCCAAAGCTGTAGGGAAAGCATTCAGGGAACAAAAGCTACCAAGGGCAAAACTGATCAGATTATTTAGCCTGGCCCCTGGCAAGGGCAGTGCAAATCTGCCTCCGGCAAAGACATTTGAGAATCACTGAAACAGGCCCCTCCCCCAGAAGATCAGCAAGAACATCCAGCCAAGACCAAGTTCACCGATCAATGAGAACTGCAAAACTTCAGAAATACAGGAATACAGCACATGGAATTCATGGCTTTTTTCCCACGATTCTTTAGTCTTTCAAAGTTAAATTTTTTTAATTTTATTTTTTTCTTATTCTATTTTTTTTAATTTTTCCTCTTTTCTATTTTAATGTTTTTTAAACTATTTTATCTTATCAATACCTTTTTTAAAATCTTTTTTAATTTTCATTGTTATAGTCATATTCTATCCCTTCATTGTATTTAGCCTTATTTTTTGTATACATATAGGTATTTCTTTCTTTAAATTTTTGGGATACAGTTTCTTCTAACAGATCAAACTATACCCTAAATCTAGTGCATGGCTTTGTTATAGTCTCCAGCCTGATCATATTCTTTCTTTTATTTTTTTTTTCTTTTTTCAACTAACTTCTTATCAATTCCTTTTTTAGAATCTTTTTTTATTTTCATCTTTACAGTCATAGTCCATCCCTTCATCATGTTTACATATATAT
>CM052896.1:83125272-83145274 GCA_028534135.1 Potos flavus
CAGATGTCGGCGAGGATGTGGAGAAAGGGGAACTATCTTACACTGTTGGTGGGAATGCAAGCTGGTGCAGCCACTCTGGAAAACAGTACGGAAGTTCCTCAAAAAGTTGAAAATAGAGCTACTCTATGACCCAGCAATCGCACTACTGGGTACTTACCCTAAAGATACAAATGTAGTGATCCAAAGGGGCATGTGCACCCGAATGTTTATAGCAGTAATGTCCACAATAGCCAAACTATGGAAAGAACCTAGATGTCCATCAACAGATGAATTGATAAAGAAGAAGTGATATATATATATATATATATATATATACACAATGGAATACTATGCGGCCATCAAAAAATGAAATCTTGCCATTTGCAATGACGTGGATGGAACTAGAGGATATTATACTAAGCGAAATAAGCCAATCAGAGAAAGACAATTATCATATGATCTCTCTGATATGAGGAATTTGAGGGGCAGGGCGGGGGGTCATGGGGGGTAGGAAGGGGAAAAATAAAACAAGATGGGACCGGGCAGGAGACAAACCATAAGAGACTCTTAATCTCAGGAAACAAACTGAAGGTTGCTGGAGTTGTGGGGGGGAGGGATAGGGTGGCTAGATTATGGACATTGGGGAGGGTATGTGCTATGGCGAGTGCTGTGAATTGTGTAAGACTGATGATTCACAGACCTGTACTCCTGAAGCAAATGATACATTATCTGTTAACTTAAAAAAATAAATAAATAAACAATTTTTAATACTTTTTAAAAAGTCAAATAAGCATGTGGGCTGGAACAGGCTATCGATGAACCCATTACTACTATCAATGCATTAACAGTAATCAAAATCCCCAAAAGGTGAGTGTTGAATCTAATACTTTGACAGAGATGAAAGAGGACCACACTGTGTTTAAAAAGAAATACCGAGATGACATTTCAAAGGACAGAGAAGATGAGAAATGTGTCATTTGGAGAACAAAGATGCTACTTTGGCATAGTGGGAACTGTTTAAAAGGGATCATTAAATTGGAGAGGAAGAAAAAGACGAGGGGACAGAGGCACCTTAAAAGTATCTGTACCAGGGCACCTGGGTGGCTCAGTGGGTTAAAGCCTCTGCCTTCGGCTCAGATCATGATCTCAGGGTCCTGGGATCGAGCCCCACATTGGGCTCTCTGCTCAGCAGGGAGCCTGCTTCCCCCTTTCTCTCTGCCTCCCTCTCTGCCTACTTGTGATCACTCTCTCTCTCTCTGTCAAATAAATAAATAAAATCTTTAAAAAAAAAAAAAGTATCTGTACCTATTTTGCCATTTCAACCAAGGTAGTAAGTAATACCTCCACCAGGGACTTATGTATATCTTAACATACCAGAGAGAGATAAGACGCCAACAGGGTAACTTTGTTTTTCAGTCAGGATTTATTTCTCAAAGGCTACTGAGAAACAAGCAAGCCCCTTAGTTTTCACATCTATAGGAATCTACCTTCCAACAGCTTAGAGCTAAGTGGAAATCCTCAACACAATGAGATAAACTTAAAATAAACTGAGATCAAAATGTTTAGTGACGTGCAAGCTGAAGACCATCTCCCCAACTTGCCCCCACTTGGATTCCCCGGTATCAGGTAAAAAATCTCATACTACTGATCCTTGACATACTACCAAAAAGAAGGCTTACATTTTCAGAGAAATAAATAATGATTCTGTAGTCTGGGAAATGGAGTTTGTTTTCATCAATTGTAGGCTCTGACCTTTTCTGTTTCTGGAAGAACTGAAAATACAGAGGGAATTGAGGTATGAAATTGGGAGACTGGAGCACATTGGAGTTTTTTGCATGTCTAAGCCTAGTTAAATGTTAGCTGGAAATGTGCAAAAACACCTAAACAAGGTGAAAGGGAAGGCCAGAGATTTCCCAAAGGGGGAGAGTGGTAAAGAAACTCACTGCCTATCTGTTGGAGAGCTCCCCTCAGATACAGAGCCCCTGATTGAAATTTCATTGCCCAGCAATTTCAGATTCTTCTATATTAAGCAAGCACCAAACCATTCCAAACTAAGTGTTAAGATATGTGAAATGTTCTAGCAATTTTAAATTGCTCTTCTCCACTCATGAAATGACTCCCAATCAACTTCCTATTCCAGATCATATTAAGATGGCAGGAATTTCGTGCATATTAAATCACTGTGAATCATGCGTGGTAATTTAAAACTATTGCAGACTAATGTTTGGTTGAGAACAGTATTCTAATTGGAAAAATGATAGAAAAGTTGGTCTAGTTCAATGCTCCAGGACATATTGAAAGAAACTATGGCTAAAAAGCATTACGCAATTACACATTCTTGTCCCCTATGTCCACTTCCTTGTTGAGAGAGCAGGACCCACCCTGGGTCCTCTTTATGGAGCATTAGCCAATCTGGAGGAGCTGTTACCAGGAGTGGGGGCAGGGATGGACTGCTCAGGTGGCCAAGGAATGGTATGCCAAGGGAAGGCTGAGACAGGTCAAGGAGAGATGTGGAAAGACTAAGCTTGGGAAGCTGTCCTAATTCCAGGAGGGTAGACAGAGACAAGGATCTAACCAGGAAGACAAATAACTAACAAAAGGCAGCAGCAATGAGAGCAAGTCAATGAGGAAGATTTGAGAAGGACCAGAGTAGAGGATTCATAACTAAGCTCAGGAACCACAGAAGTACTGTTTTCACATAGTCCAACTGTAGATAAGAAGGTGAGCTGAGTGGGTCCTAGAAACCATGAAGAATACTCCTCCAGAGGGTTAGACCAAAAGTTGCAGCCTGGGACTGGCCCAGACTTATATCCTCAGATTGTGTTTGTGTGCCTAGTATGCCAAGGAATGTGCAAAACCCCAAGATGAACATGAACAAGTGAGGTATAGATTGTCATAGGTGGGAACTTAAACACTATTTTTTATTTCAAAACATTCCAAGATACATTATGCAGCAGAACTCAAAAGTCCCATTAATTTTTTATTTTCACTGACTTTTAATGCTGATGGAATGTTTATTTTATTAAAGACTTCTGATATCAATTAATTATTTAATTGTGGAAATGGATGTAATGCATTTTAAACATTTCCTGTTCTGAGCATCCTCGTCTTTGACTTGCATCAGATGACAGAGAATTTTTACCACAATTAGGGAACAGGAGCCCATAGACACTTGGTCACTTGCTCATAAGTGAAGACTGAATACATGAGAAACACTCATTTTTTTTTTTATAAAACATATTCAGTGTGAGGTATGATCTGTGTCTCAACAGTCACCAGGAAACATTTATTAATTGTGCCTCTGATTTTGGCTCTAGAAAGGTAGCAAGTACAAACTAATCCTCAAATCCACTACTCTAGGATCTCTCAAGGAAAGCTAACTGTATTTGTGACTACGTTGTGTCGTATTTGGAGCTAGTGCTACGTACAATTTAGGTGAATGAATAGCAAGACAAGTGCAAAGGGAGCAAAAAATGCCACCTAGCTCTGCCTCTCTGCTCAGCCCTCTCCATTTTCTTAATAGAGGTAGAACTGACATATAACATTACACTAGTTTCAGATATACAATGTAATGATTCAATATTTGTATATACTGTGAAATGATCCCCAAATAAGTCTAGTTAACATCCATTACCATGCTATTCCTTATGTTTCACAAATAAGTGAAACCATATGATAATTGACTTTCTCCGCTTGACTTATTTCACTCAGCATAATCTCCTCCAGTCCCACCCATGTTGATGTGAAAGTTGGGTATTCATCCTATCTAATGGCTGAGTAATATTCCATTGTATATATGGACCATATCTTCTTTATACATTTGTCTTTTGAAGGGCATCTCAGCTCTTTCCACAGTTTGGCTATTGTGGACATTGCTGCTATGAACACTGGGGTGCATGTGCCCTTCTTTTCACTACATCTGTGTCTTTGGGGTAAATACCAAGTAGTGCAATTGCTGGGTCATAGGGTAGCTCTATTTTTAATTTTTTGAGGAACCTCCACACTGTTTTCCAAAGTGGCTGCACCAACTTGCATTCCTACCAACAGTGTAATAGTTATGAAAATTTTTTTTCTTTTGATGAGAACTTTTGAGATCTACTCTCTTAGCGACTTTCAAATTTGCAATACAGTATTATCAACTATAGTCACCAGGCTCTACATGACAGCCCCATGACTTTTATTTTAGCTGTAAGATTTTACCCTTTGACCCCCTGCACCCATTTTGTCCACCCCTCACCACTACCACGCCCCCCCAACAACCACCAATCTATTCTATCTATGAGCTCAGACCTTTTCTTTATTCCACATATAAGTGAGATCATACAGTATTTGTCTCTGTCTGATTTATTTCACTAACATAAGGCCCTCAAGGTCATAACATGGACCTCAACGATAAATGTAACACGTGAAGTATCAATTGTCCTAAGTGCATAACTTAAACACTATTTTTATTTTAAAAATAATCCAGGATATATTATGCAGCAGAATGCTAAAATCCCATTAATTTTTAATAAAATACGAGGCTTTAAAAACTGGCACCAACAGAGGGGCCGTCTGCCTGGGGTTCTTCCCAACGCTTCCTGAGGGTACTAATTTTTTCTACCTAACCAATAACGGAACTTAATTGTAAGATTGACCAAGTGTGTGAATACAATTGAACCCACTGGAATCACCTTTTCTCAACCAGAATTCAAATAAACAACCCTTCCTCTCTTATGGTCTGTCTCCTGCCTCATGACAGATGCACATACCTCTTTGATTTGAATATTAATTTAAAATTAAATTTGGATAGCAGGTTCTGGAGCCACAGAGGCCTAAGGCTCCTAAGCCCTAAGGCTCATGAGGCTCGTTGAAACATCGTGTGCATGAGGATTCTCTCTCTGCTTCATAAATAGTCCCAGGCTTTAATGGCCTGTAGAAGTTGAGCAGAAGTATAACCTCAGGGCAAATGCTATTCTTTTGTACACCACATACAACTACCTGTTCATCTGGGATATACAAAGTCTAATTACATAGGGATTACAGCTAACACTGTGTGAAACTGCCAACTTTCACTTTGTGGGGCTTCCAAACATGAAATAGTTATATAGTTAAATAGTTCTTTTTATTTTTTAAGATTTATTTATTCATGGGGAGGCGAGGGAGAGGGAGAGAGAAACCTAAGCAGACTCGTGCTGAACAGGGAGCCCAACACGGCTCAATCTCAGGACCCTGAATCACGACCTGAGCAGAAACCAAGAGTCCCATGCTCAACCGACTGTGCCACCAAGGAGCCCCTATAATTAAATAGTTCTCAACGTGAAATGGTTAAATAGTTACCTACTATCTACTCAGTGGGTTCTAGCCATACTGTGTAAGAAAACAGCGACATGAAAATGAACTTCCTCAGCTAAGCGGAGACAGAAAAGGAAGACCCTCCCTAGGCATGAAGAGGAGGAGGAGGATTGAACAAAGGCACTACAAGTAAATCCCTAAGAAGAAGCCATCAAGCTGGTGGGTGAGGGAAAGAAGAGACAGGAGGAAAAACCAGAGTTGTGCCAGAAGAAAGCTAGTTTCCAGTCTTGTTCCCTAAATGAGTGAGAGCAGCCACCTCAGAAGTCACCCCAGGAATCAGAAAGCGACCGCTCCATCCACCCGCCCCAGCGACTCTGCTGAAGCTTAGTTCTATGGACCCAGTTTGGAGAAATGAGATTTTTCTAGAGCTGTTTCCAAGTTTTATGACCAGCTGAGGAGGCATGTGAAGAGAAACTGTCCCTCAGGCATTGCCGGGAGGAAATCATAGGCACTTCATAGCAGACCACAGGGAGCATATGAGCTCACTTTGAACCGAGGAGTCCATGCTCTGCCTCAGAGGTTCAAAACGAATGGACGGAAACCTCAGAGTGGATCTGTTACCCAGGGTCCCCTCCCTGGTGAGACCATCTTTCTTCATAGATCTGCCCCTGAGGAACTCAACACTGAAGATACTGTGAACTATCCTCCACTGGCGAAATATGCCCTCCACGAAAAATGAAGGCTGCCTGACAAGCCACCAATGCGATGGTGAAAGACATGGGGGATAATGAGGAGCAGCTGTTGTTCTCATCCACAGAGGTTTCCAAAGGAGCCATGATCACGGAGGGCCATCGGCACTGGCCACTGAGCTGCTGGCCCTAGAACAAGTCCAGTGAATCACCGGGCAAGACACTCAGCTGAGACTCCCACACAGTGCTGTCCCTGCATGCAGCAGTTTCAGGCTAAGCAGAAAAGGAAGAGAAATTTTTCCTGAGGGATTTTTGCAGTCCGCCCCGCCACCCCAATGCAATGGCATCCTTGCAATACCCAAGAGGAAATGGGAGATCACTGGTCTTCCGATATGTTTATCAAACACCTTCTGAAAAATTTACTGAAGGAAAAGGATAATTTTACATTAAATAATCTCATGGGGATTAGAGACCCAAAATTTGGGGCAGTTCCCACTATATCTTGATTATATTAACTCAAGCCTCTAGTCTCTATCTAGGTCCCAATATGGGACACTGGAAAAGAATATTTCAATAAAATATGGTCAATAGGACATTACTTTTCTAACTGTTCCAACCTCATCTGTAAACTATGGATAACAATATCTTCCTCATAGTTTATTGTGGAGATTAAATTATTTGAAAAACATGCGAAAAGTCTCTGGTGTATTGATTGGAATGTAGTAGATGCTTGTTAAGTGGGGAGAAAGCATGTGAGAAAACTAGGAGTTAGGAAAATGAATGATTTCCATTATACATACACACACATACATATACATATATATATATATATACACACATACACACACACATATATATGTGTATATATAGCTTTCTTACAGTATATCACATGTCACAATTATAATTATTCATTTGTGTGAAGCCTTCATAAAAGCAAAATCCATGCCTATTTAGATGCCTATGCCCTGCTACTAATGTTGTTTATGTTGCTTACTGAGAGCTTAGTAACTATCTAATTAAGTTTATTCATATTTCCTACTATTAGCCTCGAAGCATGAAGAGTGGATAGTAGCAATGAAATGGGGGTGGTCTGCAGTCTTCCTGCCTAATACCAAGAAACTTTAGTGGATCAAAACAGGAGCTATTCCTTCTTATCCCCAATCTCCTTAAACATCTCTTTGCCATCTCAAATGACAACTTGATGTACCTGGTCCACTACGCCCCACTATTGCTTTTACTCCAGTCTACTCCTCATGCTTCAAGGTAATAGTAGAAAAATACCACATATGTAGATGTGCTCTCGGTATCGCCCATAAGGCAAACAACAGAAAAGGGGATGGGGGTAGAAGAGGGCAAGACAAATGAAAAAGAATGTCTTGCGTTTTCTGCTTTCACACCAATGAGCACAACTGCTGAACACTCCATCTACATTTTTATTTTATTCTTGCACAAAACCTCTGAAACCTCACTGAAGGAACAGTGTCATAGCTTTTCTACAGATTTCCATATGAAGGCTTAGAATTTCTTTAATGTTTACTAATGAATTAGTCCAAGCTATCTATACTCCATTATATAGAGATCAGATGCTATTTCCTAAAATAAATGCATGGCTAACTTTTTCAAAAACTTAAAATCCTGCTAAGCTCTGGAATTGACTCATTATTTCAAGGATGTCCATTTTACAACTTAGCCTATTGCCTCTAAAGTGACGATCTCTAGACACTTCTTTTTAATTCTGTTTCTATGCATAATTCCAAGTTGATAGAGAGACCTGTAAACATGGCACTAAATGGATCATCCAGACCAGACAGAACTCTCTTGCTATCTGCATATTTATGATCAAATACATCTGTAGCTTTTAAGGCCCACATTCAAAATTGTTAATATATAGATGTGCAGCAACAAAGATCATACAATGCAAAAAAAAAGCCAGGTCATTGATATGCATGACTAGAATTCAGATCAAAAGTTGTAGTATTTGATCTTGGAACTGGACACAGCTTCACAATAAAAAGGTGGGTATTTGAGGTCTTTGATGAAGATAATCAAAGGCGGGAGGGGGGAACTATAGTGTTTGATCAGATCTCAGAAAGAAATTAACCATGGCTGTTTCAGTAAACATCTTAGCACAAAGCTCATTTTACAGAAACACATAACCTACACTTCATGCTGATTTCAGATGCTGTTGTAAGTATCTGTACTAAGTTAAGACTAAGCCACTGCAGAAAAGAAAGGTAAAAAGCATGTCCACACCTTGGTGAAAACAGAACAAACATTGAGAAAGAGCTCCATCTACTGGAATCAGTTTCCCTAAATCTAGCTGCGAACAGGAAAAACATTCATAAATCACACTGGAAAACCACAAAGGTGTCCTCAAACTTTCCAAAACTAAAACTTCAAGAAGGTCAAAAAGCAGGTAACATTCTTCGACACCGGTTGACCCTGATGTCAGGTCACTCTGAGAGGCACAGAATTTTTCAGGAAAGTCAATGGGACTTTTTTTAATTAACTGATTTCTTTATACCACTGGTTCACAGACATGTAGCAATCAGAATCTATGTTATATAGAAAAATAAGGATTTTTTAATTGCATTTCTAAGGGGCCAAGTAGAGCTAATAATAGTATTGCCTAGCGTTTGTGTAAATCTTTAGCTCGCAAAGCCCTTTTATATATGTTATCATTTAATAATATCTACCAGCTACTGTTTCCATGGTTAATATTCAGCCAGAACACCCCAGTATGACATTAAAAGCATTCATTCTGATTGGTCAGTGCCTGTGCCGTACCAGCTGTTAGATATTTTTAAAACCACCCTCAACTCTATCACATCCTGATTCAAATAAAACTAAACTGAAAAGAGAAAATCTTTTAGTAAGTTGCAATCAATAGATCAGTGTTTTCTTAAATCTATCCTCCTACTTCTCTCTATCCTCCCACACACAGGCCACAGGTCAACATTTGATCTGTAGGAGGAGGGATTCTGCCCATCAGTTCTAATCATGCTTTTCCTCAGTAGAAGGGAAACATCCTTCACAGGATTTAGACACAGACACACACACACACACACACGTATGCACACATAACTCACAGACTACACATTCATACCTCACAATGTGCACTTTTTCCTGAGAAAAACCCCACTTCTTCATTCAACATTTTACTGAACACTACTGAGTAGCAATTAAGTTCTAGAAAAACAAAGATAATAAGGAGGAAAATAAAACTGGATCCCTGCCCAGTACTATATACAAAGCTCGACATGACGTCTGTCTTGATTATTGTCTTAGTTCAAGCTGCTATAACAGAATGCCACAGACTTGGTGACTTAAGCGACAAACATGTATTTCTCACATTTCTGGAGGCTGGGAAGTCCAAGACCAAGACGGTGGTGGATCCAGTGTTTGGTGAGGCCTTGCCTTCTCGTTTGCAGATGGCCATCTTTTCATTGTATCCTTGAGGGGAAAAGAAGAGAGAGCAAGCTCTCTCAGGTCTCTTCTTATAAAGGCACCCAACCCATTCATCAGGACTCCAGCCTCATGGCCTAATTACCTCCCAAAGGCCCCACCTCCAAACATGATCACATTGGGGGTGAGGATTTCAACTTATAAATGAGGGAGAAGAGAGCACAAATACTCATTCCATAACAGTTACCTAAACACTATAAAGTCTAGTAAAAGAGGCACCTGGATGCCTCAGTAAGCTCAGGTCATGATCTCAGGGTCCTGGGATCGAGCCCCAAGTTGGGTTCCCTGATCAGTGGGGAGCCTTCTTCTCCCTCTCCCTCTCCTCCTTCCCCCGCTTGTGCTCTCTCTCTCTCTTTCTCTTTCAAATAAATAAATAATGTATTAAAAAGACTAGCAGAAGAAAATATAGACTAACTTCATGACCTAAGGATGGGAAAGGACTTCTTCAACAAACTACAAAAGTACAAACCAACAGGCAAAATATTGACTAATTAGGCTTCCTCAAAATCAAGCTTTTCAGTTCAACAACAGATACCCCGAACAAGATTAACAAAGCACTGGCAGAGTGGGAGAAGATATTTACAAAGCCTTACCAGTTCTGGATTGATAACTCCTAAATCCAAAATAAGATGACAACGCTCTCAAGGGAATAACAGGCAAAAGATTACAAAATGCAATTTACGTGAAAGGAAATCTCAGATGACTAGCAACCACGTCACGTGGTTTCCATTCTGTTCTGAGCCGGCCCTGCAGGATCCCCAGTCCTCCGGCAGGGTCTGGTATACCCCACTGGCAGCCGCAGTTTCCCCACTGCCCCTCTCCCTCCAGTTTCCCCAGCAGGCACAGGGGCAGCACACAGGGCAAGGGAGGCAACAAGACAGACACATATGCAGTTTATTGGCTACACTGACCACAGCTAAACCTGGCAGGGTCATTTTACCCATTTTATACATCAAGCCAAACTCCTTACCTCGGGATTTCATTTGTCCATTGCTCCAGCCCTTCCAAAATTCCTTTCCAGGCCTAACTTCTAAATGGAGCTGGCCAAACCATGGGTGGCTCTCCTTCTAGTTAATACTCACTTTACCTACTGGTGGCTTTTCAGACCATGGCTTTATTATTATGGTGGAGAGAGGGAGACCACACAGCCAAACCAAACCAGAGGAGTGCGTGCTCATTTCCATCTCACCAGATGCCCTGGTCCATTCGGTCCATTTGGCCATGGAGTAAGGGAAAAACCAGGAAAGCCTTCCTGGAGGAGGTGATGCTTGAACCCAATCTTGAAGGTCAAGTAATAGTTCATGGGTAGAGAGAGGAGCAGACAAAGGAGCATCCAAAGGAAAGGAGCAGAGGTGAAGAGGGAAGAATGACAAGGTGCATATCTGAGATAAAGAAGGTGTGGACTGGCTGGGCATAACAAAAAAGGCAGGGACTGAAGGGCACTGAGCATTGTACACTTGGCCCTGAGAGTGATGGGATGCTACTGAGGCCGTCGGACTAAAGAAGGACAAGCTCTGATTGTGTTTTCCTTGGCCTAACAAACAACTGCCTGCTGGAAAACTTGATAAAGGGTTTTTCTTTCTTTTTTTTTTTTTTTAATCAAATGACACAAAAATATTTACAAAATAAATATTTACAAAAAAAAATTTTAGTGAGTCGTATTTAATTGTTTCTCAAATCATTAGGGCTATCTCAGGAAATCTGTGATACAGACTCCATGTTAATTTCTGGAAAATGACAGTAGAAAGATAGTTCTTGTTCCCAGAGACATAAATCTAAGTTTAAAAAGGACATGGGAGTGAAAGTTCACACGAAGAAGGTAAGGTTACCTGCAGAACTCCAGGAGGATGAATGGGAAAATAGCATACCAGGTTTCAGCAGGAAGTCCAGCCAGGCAGGCCAGTAAATGGCCTTTCCGGGAGTGGCAAGTGGATCTCCAGTAGTTGTGGTGTCAAAGTCATGGGAACACATGAAGATGCAAGCAGGGATGTCAGCATCAGAAATCCTTTTTTCCCTGTAGTGCAAAACTGACCAATGACTCTGGGTACATGGACTAGATTCCTCAGGACTCTTGTCTGCACCCAAAAGAATCCCCTCAAAGTGATTTCTATCCATGTAGCTCACACGGCATCACCAATTCTGTCCTCTTTCTCCATCCTCCCCTAAACCCTGGTACATAACCTTCCCTCAGTTGCACATGCTTAGGTGGGTATTTGCCTATTTCCAAGTGCACAGAAATCTGCCAGACACATAGACACACACAAACACACACACCACCACCACCAACAACAACAACAACAACAACAACTTACCTGAGCATTTGTCCTGCATATTCTCCCCATTTCCATATTTCCAAGTTCCTATAGTACATTTGGCTCCCAGCCACCCTCATTATCATCAGAATCAATCAGAAGGAGCCAGATCTGGGTGCTGCTAGAGGATGACAGATTGGCAACATTTTCTGGAGGGGTGCATATTCTGATTTCACAATTCCCCGGCCAGGAATCTATCAAATAAATATGCAAATGTGTATATAAGAGTATTCGTCACAGCATTGTTTATTATGGAAAAAATTAACAACTTAAATAACCCTCAGTGCGGAAATTATTCAATAATCCATGGTCTATCTGCACAATGGAATACTATAAAGGTATTAAATATAATCAGGTAATTTCATATTTACTAGCATGTTAAGATTTTTTAAGATACAAAAAAGTTGAAAAAGTGCATTATAAAGTGACACGTCTAATATTCACTTTTAGAAAACGTACAAATTTGTGTGTATGCGTGTACTTAAATACATACATTTTTAAAGTATGAAGGATTTACTTAGGTGATTTTTTTCTGATTCCTTATCTGTATTTTTTAAGTCCCTACAATAACAAATCTATTGTAAGGATAGAGTTGTTTTTAAGAGAAAGACCAATGGGTTTCCGTTGCCGTCACAATATGAAACCATAATATGGTGTGAGTGATGCAAATGTAAATTTGGTGGAAGTAGAACATCTAATAGTCCAGTTACTAGTTAGTAGAAGATAGAGCTTAGGACTTGGAAGGCATAGCCCACTGTCTACAGCGCTTCCTTGCGGTTGGAGTCCAAGAGTTGAGACTGACACTTATAAACCAAAGTTCATTCAGAGAGGGGTTTCCAAGAGAGTGAAGGTCCAAGAAATCTGTCATTGAGGAATGATTGATGAAACTGGAGTCATTACCCCTGGTGCCAGGCTCCCTGAGCTAGCAAGAGAGCTGGTGTCGATCACGAAAAGGGCTAATGTGTGGAAGAAAGATCTGGATCGTTCTATACAGCTTTGGAGGAACAGAGAGTGAAAGTATAAGTCGGATTTTCATTTGCAACAGAAAGAGAAGGAGCAAAAGAAGGAAAAGAAGCTTCTAACAATTCAAACTTTTTGAAAACTGAATAAGCCAAAGTTATGAGTCGATTCATTGTGGAAAATGTGCAAAATGCGACTCGAGTTCACCTGTCAGGAATAGTATCCAGGAGCTTCTTGTATTGGAGATGATCCTTAATGTTCTTTCCAACTCTGGGGTGTTATGACAATTCCCTCACCTCTTACTCAATCCAATATACAGTCTACAAAACAGAAGACAGGAAATAAATCAAATGCTTGGGCTCAATAGCCCACAAAAATAAGATAACTTCATTCCCTTGAGTACAACATGACTCATTCAGAGTATTCACATTTCAGCATTTTTTTCTGTAGACTTTAGAGAAATTATTATGAAAATGTTAAGTGCGTGAGAAGTCAATGACACTTAAAGTTAGAATTCTCTCCTGTTTCCACACTATCATAGTAACAGCTTCTTGTCCATGTTCCAAGACAAAAGGAAAGTTGGCGTGAGGATTTGAGCAGCCATATGGTCTCAACTGAGGAGACTCACGGTTGCGATCCTTACATAAGAAGTTCTTCTCACACAAAAAGTTATCTCACTACTATTTGTTTCATCCTTTGAAGGTGAGTGAAATACTGCCCAATCTCTCACTACTATAAGGATGAATACTATATTATTTATCTAGAATATGTAAACTATAATAAAGTACATTTCTTCAGTGTCGCAAATAACATTACAGAATGGAAATAACATATAAAATAAGCCCTATGTCTATAGGAACCATACATCAACTTTATGATTCCTTCTTGTGTATGTGATTGTTATATAACAGGGCCTCATGAAAAGGAACACCATTTGCACATTTCAGCATCCCCCCATTTCAACATGTGGTCCTTTGTCAAGAAGGTTCCCCATCCATGTCCTTTGAGTTCTCCTGATCTCAAGGTAGATCTCAAGTTGGACAGTGGGTGAAGTAGATCAGGGAGGGAGAGAAGGAAGGAGAAAAAATAATACACCATTATCCTGTCCTCAAGAGTTTTTCAATCTGGTTGGAGATACAGACATAAAATCAACAGAAGTGAAACATTATAAACTTGGGAATGAAAAGTTTGGCTTCAAAGGGATCTCTCTCTATGTATATATCTCTATCGCTCTGTCTCTCTCCTCCCTCCTCACACACACACACACACACACACACACACACACACACACACATTCACACACAAGATTTGAACTTTAATATCTCAGCAATGTGTCAGCAGTTTTCCCTGTCAGCAAGGGAATTTGTATGAAAAAGTCCTAATTTAATGAGTCTTCCTCTGAAATCTGAGTAGAGATGCTAAAAGAACTCTCCATGTCTGCACAATGCAATTTGTACCCATTTGAGAAATGATTCCGTAAAGAAAGTGTCAAGAACATTATTACCTTTGGAGCGCACCTGCTGGGAGTCAATTGTTGGACATTATTAGATGATATGTCAGCTACTGATAAGACTTGAATGTATAATTGTTGTATTTATAGTGTACCAAAGTTCTACATTGTAAAATGTCATCATTTTCCATCTGATTTTGACCTGCTCTTTATGCTCTGGTTCATTTGCTTTTCCAGTGTGATAAGGACTTTAAGTTGGTGATTGTGAAGCCCAGGATCAAGACATCATCTTGAAGATGAATAGAAAACACACCTCTCCCCAGTGCAAACTTCTTAAAAATGCACAAGCCAAAACCACTAGCCATTATGATATATGTATACATGAGCACAGAAATCTGACATGGAAATAGGTTACCCCTCGACCTCACAGTTTGGGCTAAAGCAATGTGTTTCACAACATAGATTTATAATGCCAACACAATCCAAGTGTGAAGAATATATGCCCCAAAACCTGGATGTCGTGGTAAAGAGCTTGACTGTATTCTTCGTAACACTGAGAAGCTTCTGATGGATTGTTGGCAGCACCATGACTTGATTCATGCTTTAACTCTGACTGCTACAGTTAGAAGAGAATAGAGTCTGAGGGGAATATAAAGGACAAAAAGAGTGTGATAGCAATAGTCCAGGAGAGAGATGATGGTGGCTGGCACCAAGGTGGGGTTGGCACAGGAAGAGAGAACTGGAGGGATCGGAGACATTTTTTTGAGGGAGGAGTCAAAACTGACCACCAGGTCTCTTCTCTACTGACTAGGTGGGTAGAGGAACCAGTTGCCAGGATGGAGAAGACTGAATAGGGCCAAGTTTGGAGAGGAAACTCAAGAGCTCAGTTGTGATGCTAAGTTTAAGATGCATGTGAAACACCCAATGGAAGATGTCAAGAAGGCAGTTAGATAGGAGTCCTGAACCCAGAAGAAATGTCCAACTACAGATAAAAACTTAGAATCATCAGCATGGAGATGGTACTTAAAATCATGGGAAGGATCAGATCAACGGAGGGAGAGAGTATAGATGTGAGGAGGGTCCAGGATTCAGGAGTTACTCCAGTAGAGGTTGTCTAGAGCAGAGAGCCTAATTAGAAAAGAAGAGAATCAGGAGAGGATGATAGTGTCACAGAAACCAAGAGAGGAGAATGTTACAAGAAGGAAGGCGCAAGCAACTTAGGTGGAGGGCAAGCAAGAAGATAGAAAAACCTTTTATTGGCTTTGCCAACAGTCGTTATCGACTTGGCAGGCAAAGCCAACAAAAACCCAGAATGGAACACAAAGGGCGATGAGAAAATGGATATTGCTTGTAGATTACTCTTTCAAGAAGTATGAACTTGGGACGCCTGGGTGGCTCAGTGGGTTAAAGCCTCTGCCTTCGGCTCAGGTCATGGTCTCAGGGTCCTGGGATCAAGCCCCGCATCGGGCTCTCTGCTCGGCAGGGAGCCTGCTTCCCCCTCTCTCTCTGCCTGCCTCTCTGCCTACTTGTGATCTCTCTCTCTGTCAAATAAATAAATAAAATCTTTAAAAAAAAAAAAAAAAAAAAAGAAGTATGAACTTACCTTCATTATTTCCATAAATTCTCTCATCTGTTTTATCCTAACACGTGCACACACACACATACACACATATTTTCAGGTGTTACAAAAATTTGCAGACCACCTACAATGAAATAGTTTCAGCCATTAAAAAGAATAGTAAAACGGAAATAAGTTAAGGGTTGAAAAGAAGATGAAACAAAGTAAATAAACATATATGTTGAAAAACAATGTGTTAAAGGGATACGTAATAAGTCGTGAAAGAATATATAGCAGAATAAACAACAGTGATTATCTCTGAGGGTGCGATCGTGAAGCTTTTTCTTTCTTCCATTATGTACTTGTGTCACACAAATTTTATACAGGCATGAATTGTTTTTATAGTTAGAGAAAAATACATTTTGGTTTGCAATGTTGTGGTTTTTAGTGAACACAAGGACCAAACAAAATACTGTGCTACAAAAAGTAGCCACAATTTAGAGGGCTATTTTTGGGGGAGCCCTGAAGCATTATTTTTCTAAGTAGCAATTTTTTTTTTTGCCTTTTTTGTTTTACTTCACATGTCATTGCATTTTCTTTCTTTAAATGAAAAAAAGAATAACTTTTTCAAGGCAGTTTGAAAATACATGGCAGTTGCAACACACTGAGATACTTTCTGAATGGGTCTTCAAATGTTGTCATTTTGTTCATTTCTAATCACACCCAATGACTTAAATTCAGTCTGTCTTCATGTTTCCAACGCAGATGAGTGCTCAGACTTGCCCGTAACCCAATCATAGCAGAAACTCCAATATAACTGTCCATAAAATGTGTTCTGAGAGGGCTTAAACATTCTCACAGCTCTGCAGAGGGAAAGAGCCTCCAATTTGCCAGAGACCAACAGCAGGGTTGTGGTTAGGGCTCGTCATAAAATGTCCTCAAAGGGAGAGCTTCCAAAAGTCAGTCATCAACTTCCAAATTTCCACCGAAGAAATACACTTTAGCGCAGAGTAGTATCTGACTTGAGAAGTGCCACAGATGGGAGACTGCCTTCCAACATAAGTTTAAAATTATCTTCCTTCTGTGTCTACTTTTATAGCGAGAGTCTGATTAGTTTAGTTTCTTCTAATAAATTACCAATAAGTAATTAGAGGAACGCCATGTTTTCCAAGCAAGGTCGGGCAATTTGTGGTCATCCTTCAACAACGAACACATCAAAAGATCTGAAACTCCGGCGTGTCAACGTCAGTATTAGCTGTGTCTATACATCTAAAGTGTGGGTCTAGCCAGTCAGACATGGTGCAGAAGGAGAGTTCTCTGTCTTAACCTCCAAGGTAACAGCTGGTTTCCAAGGAGGAAATTTCATTATTCAGGAGTACGTATTCAACTGCAGATCCTGCTCTCCTTGTAAACTTGTCATTTTCAGTCTGGGTTCTATATTGTCGCTGAAATACAGGGGCAATAAATCTATGTGCTGAGAACACAGAGTGAAAAGAGGTTTCCTTTTATTTGTTCTGACTCACCACCCAATCAGTGCCAGCGACCTGCTAAACGGAAGGCAGGGAACAAACACAACCCGAAAGAAGATGATGATCAATTAGCTCTGTGCATTTCAGGGGCTTAAAGTTGTCAGTCAGGCTGCCCTCCCATTCATATCTATTCCTGGATACATATTTTTTCTGTCCTGTAATTTTTTTATTTTCTTTTTACAATCCAAAATAGAACTGGCTTGTTTTTGTTTTACCAATTTGCAAAGTGGATCTAATTCACTGCTTTTTACTTCCACCTTTCTCCTGCCTACCCAATATCTATGCACATTATGTTTTTTCTCTCATCATATTGTTTTACATTCACATGATTTTTTGACACTCTCCAAAATACAAACCAAAAAAAAAAAACAAAAACCCTCTAGGGAGCCATTCGTTCAATTATTCACATGGCAGGTTATTATTACTCAGTCTGGGGGAGATATAAAATATAATTTTATTAATAATTAGAAGAGATTTAGAGCCCGCATAGTCCAAGCTCCTTATTGTGGTAACTAGATGAGGTCATGGAAAGGTGCCTCAAACCTAGAACTGCTAACTGGTAAAGCACGGGAGATTTTATTTACATACACGGGTCAATAATTACAGCCCTAGAGGAAGCATCACATTGGCTTTATATTATAATTACTGGAGACCCTTTGTCTTCCCAGGCAATCATAACATTCTGGAAAGCAGGGTTGTGGGGTGCTCACAGCAACAAAGCTTGCACATAGCAGTGCTTAATAAATATCTGCCATCCTTAGTGCATTTTTTGCCAGTTTTATAGTTGGGCTTGTGGTCACAACACTTTCAGATACAACAGTGTGCAGCAGAAGGGCTGGTTCTTCCCCTGCATCTCGTCTTCCCTAGAAGCACACCCAGAAGCTCCCTCTCACACCACATTGGCCACAGCCAGGTCACCTGAGCACCTCCAGGCCAATCACTGGCAAGGCACATGGAGTCGCCATTCTTATTTCCTGAAGTCAACATCTACATGACACTATGGAACAATCTGGAAGCTTGTTTCTAGAGACTTGTAAGCAAAAATGCAAACTGCAAGGTTGTGTGTACATTATAATTCAACTTCGTAAAAGTTGGCAAAAAAAAAAAACTTGGAATGTACAGTAATTAAAATAACTTTGTGAGGTGGCTCAGTTGGTTAAGTGTCTGACTTTGGCTCAGGTCATGATCTCGGGGTCCTGGGATCGAGCCTTGCATTGAGCTCCCTGCTCAGTAGGGAGTCTGCCTCTCCCTCTGCCCCAACCCACTCCTCATGTGCTTGCTCTCTGCTCTCTCTCTCAAATAAATAAATAAAACCTTAAAAAAATAAAATAAAATAGCTTTTTTTAGTGGGATAAAAGCTCTTTTTCCTCTATTATCGAATTCTTCCTTAATATTGTAAGATTGTGTTATAATTTTTTTAAAAATCAGATGTACTTTGCTAAGTGAAATAAGCCAGACAGAGAACGACGAATACCATATAATCTTGCTTATATGTGAAATCCTAAAAAAAAAAACAACAACAACAACAACAAAAACCAAGCTCATGGATACAGAGAACAGACTGGTGGTTGCCCAGAGGTGAGGCATGGCCAGTGGGGGGGTTAGCGGCCAAAATGAGTGAAGGGGTCAAGGAGTCAAAAGGTACAAACTTCCAGTCATAAAATAAATAAGTCATGGGGATATAATATACACTGTGGAAATTATAGTTAATAATACTGCCTGGCATATTTGAAAACTGCTAAGAGAGTAGATCTTAAAATTTCTCGTCACAAGATAAAAATTTCGTAACTACATACGGTAACTAGATTTATTGTAGTGATCATTTCACAATACATGCAACTGTCAAACCATTATATTGTATACGTAAAACTAATATAATGTTATTGTCAGTTATACCTCAATTTTTAAAAAAATCAGATGTACTTTCATATTCATATACGTAGCTCAGCTTGACTAGACAAAAACTTTGACCTCTGATCTCAGCCTTCAGGACCTCTGATCTCAGCCTTCCTGCGGAAACAGATGCCCCTCCCCATGGCAGGTCTGTTCAAGGAGAGGCTGGAGGCAGGCTCTTCCGATGGCAAGCACTGACAGCAATTTTCCTTTCCTCCAAAATGTCCAATGAGAGTGAACTAAGGCTCACCGAGATTAGTGGGGGCAGGTCACGTTACGCTATTTGTGGAAAGTTGAGAAGGATGGTGGGGTTAGGGAGAGGTCTCTGTCATCCATCTGACCCTTCTGTAGTCTCCTCAGATGCTGACTTCCAAAGCAGGGCGGTGAGACTCTGGAAGATGGCAGAGCAACCTCACACGCAGCGTGGGGCGGTGTGATGAGAGGAGCAGGAAGCCGCACACCCACCGAGCAGGTCAGATGAAGCAGCCCACGCCTGCTGGGACACATTCACGGAGGGCGAACAGGCAAAGGAAAAGAGATCAAAGCCACGAAACTTTACAATATTAGCTGTTGGATGATTTTCAAGAGTGGGAGGCTGTACTGTTTGTTTGGTCTAGGTTGTAGCCAGAAACTTGTACATGAGAATACGGTGGCAGGCTATGAGCACAGCACAAGGCAGGAAGGTTCCAAAGCTCGTGGCTGAGGCTTAGCACCAAGTGAGCACTGCTGAAACAGCTACGCCCTGAGTTTCCAGACAGCTCCGTCCATTTTTCATTCTTCTTAATGTCCTCCAACAGGCGCAGAGTACTGAGTGTGTAACAACCAAACTGCTTACTTTGTAGTGGACACATTTTTCTTCATTTTGGCTTTCCAAAGGTAAGAAATTTTTTGAT
>CM052896.1:83145774-83166282 GCA_028534135.1 Potos flavus
GGGGGGAAAAGATAACTTTTTTCAGTTCTGCCCAATTTGAGATTTTGTCCAACCTAATAATTTAATAATAGTAATGATATTCCCTTTGGGTTTTATTCAGGCTTCCTTGGATAAAATTGCTTATTCACTCGCAAGTCTGTTTCTCTTTATAAAAGAATGAACAAGGGTATGTGGTGTATTGAGGGGAGAGAATGGGGCCCCTAGCCTTGGCTGGATCTTAACTATTTTCTGGTTGGCATCCTCTGATCTACAGAGGGCCCCATTTGCATTCATAAATGAGGACTACAGCTGCTGTAACATATGGTCTGGTCTCCTGTTCAGGTGTGTTAGGCTCCCTGGGTAACCCGGCCTCATTTTGTAGGTCACTCCTGAAGAATTCTGAGCCTCAGCCAGGTCCCCACCCAGACCACTGGCCCCCATCCATCCCCACCTCTGCCTTGAGTAGGGCTGGAGCAAGCCCACTAGCTCCTCTTGTAGCATCTGTGCTGCACAAGAAATGCTCACCCAAAAAAACTAATCTCAGCTCCCTGCCCTTGGCTGGAACATCTTGAATTACTTTTCTCTCTAGTTATGGTCAACGAGAAATGAGGCAATAATCCCCTTCTTTCTGTTCAGAATTACTCTGAAGAATGTACTACCACTCTGAGTTTAGACTAGAAAAAGGAGTTCAGGAAATTCATATCTGAGTGCTCTGTTCTCACACTCCCTTTCTCTCTCTCTCTATCTCTGTCTCTCCCCCGCCCCACCTCCCCTGCTCTCTCTCTTTAGCCTTTAGCCCCCTTTTCTCCCTTGCTCAGCTCCCCACCCCCCACTATCCCACAATCTCCTGAGCACAGAAAGGTTGGGATTTTCTTTTACTGTCCCTAAGATATGCCTTCTTTCTCTAATTCCCAGTGACATCTTCGGGATGGGCAGGGGAATCTCCGCTACACAACTGGAGAACACTGTGAGTTACATCTTCCAGAATCAGTGGTGAATATGCTGGGGGGAAGGGGAAAGAAAGGGAGGAAGAGAGAGAGGGAGGGGAACTGGAGACTTATGAAATCTCTCAAGTCTGACTTGTAACATTCCTGACCTCATTGCATCATCCTATTTTGAATGTCGAAACAAAATATGACCTTGGTCTTTCAGTTAGCATCCCTTATCCTGGAATACAGAAAACCCAACTCAAATGTGCTCAAAAGAGTAAAGAAGCCCAGAGGTTTCAGAGTTAGTTGATTTAGTGGCTCATCAGTATTATCCTAGGTTCTTTTCATAACTTGATTCTCCCGTCCACAGGCATAAGCCTAGACATGGTGTCTTCTAAGAGCAGGGAAAGCTTCTCCATCCTCACATCTTATCAGCCAGACCAATGATTGACTTTTTTTTTTTTAAGATTTTATTTATTTATTTATTTATTTATTTATTTATTTATTTAGTTGACAGAGAGGAGAGAGATCACAAGTAGGCAGAGATGCAGGCAGAGAGAGAGGGAAGCAGACTCCCTACTGAGCAGAGAGCCCGACGTGGGGCTCAATCCCAGGACCCTGAGACCATGACCCGAGCCGAAGGCAGAGGCCTCAACCCACTGAGCCACCCAGGCGCCCCCCAATGATTGACTCTTAATCCATAGATTGGGCCACTCTCCAGAACCATGAAAATACTGGTATAAAATCAGGATTCTGTTAGCAAAGGAGACCGGTGAAACAGATATAGAGCAAGGAGCCAGCAAGCATCTGGCCTCTGGCTTGGAGCTTGGCATTTATTCTGTAGCAACCTCAGACTTTTGCGTGTCTGGGGAAGTTAAGGACAAAAGTTAGGAACCCATTAAAGCAAAAAAGAAAAAAGTATGCTAAACATTTTTAAATTACAATTTTTGTTGCATGTTTATAATAGAATGTTGAATGACAAGAGCCAGTTGAAAAACATGCATTGACTACAATTAAAACTATGCTTAAAATGCATTTTAATACAGGAAAACACACCAAAACAGTAATAGTGATTGTGGTTGAGATTTTGGGACCGTCAGTGATTCTTTTCCCTTAATTTCCAAGTCTTCTATAATATTTATAAATGTCTTATCTAACTTTTAATTGTAAGAATTCCAAACTCCATTCTGCTTTATAAATTCTTTAAAAATTTCTCATTATCTTTGTGCTCCCACTTTCTTTATTTGAAATCTTATAAAAGGAAGTAATCCATATAGCCCACCTGTATTCATCTTATATATGAGGCACAAATACTCTCCATGAACAGGATAATTAAGCAAAATATCCCTCTGCCACAAATGCATGCTCAGTGTATCAAAACTTGCCTTAAAATGGACTCCCTCATTAAATCTTGGAAAGGTTATTTCTACTATTTTCCCCACAACCACCATAAAACTCTAATGGGCTTTATAATTATTTCCTATTTTTCAAGGCACTTTCTAACTTGAACATTAGTGACACTGAAACATTTAAGCTACTATTTCTGAGCTAATATCCACCCCTAAAGCACTTTTAAAAGAGAACTCCTAATTCTACTCTTGCCTTATCTACTAATTTCTTCAAGCCCAAGTGTTAGCCTGACTTCCAGAGTAGTTAATATTGTGTTTGAAATATTTAGGAGTTTTTACCATCCTGCCAACTCCCATTTATGCAGAAGCTGATCCTGAATATAATGTATTCTCTGCCCCACAGCCACCTCCCCACCATCATCCCGCTGGGCTCCACCACTGCCTGCTGCGTCATTGCCTGCCTTCCCCTGTTGGTCTGGGTCCTGTCAATCCCTTCCAGTCAACCCGTTGTGTGTTCTTCTACCGTATCCCCCTGTGTAACTGACTAGCATAGAAAACACTGAACCCAGTGTAGTGGGTGGCTACTACACTTTTATTCCTGTCTTCCTCTCGGTAATTCTGGAGTAGAAGAGCCTTGGACAAAGTGGTAGAGATGCTTTCTCTCTAGTATGGGCCTATTTCTCCATTAAAATACATCTTCACCATAAACTGAAATCTCTTTTGATTCCATTTTGTGTTCTCTTTGCAGTTAAACTTCTAGCCTGTACTAGGGTTCTCCAGAGAAACAGAACCAAGAAAGGGTGTGTGTGTGTGTGTGTGTGTGTGTGTGTGTGTGTGTGTGAAAGAAATTTATTATAAGGGACTGACTCACTTGATTATGGAGGCTGATAAGTCCCAAGATCAGCAGTCAGCAAACTGGAGACCCAGGAGACCTGCTGGTATATTCCAGTCTCAGTGCTGGCAGGCTTAAGACACAGAAACAGCCAAGGTTTCAGTTAGAGACCAAAGGCAGGAAAGAACTAATGTCCCAGCTCAAACAGGCAGGAGGAGTTGCCTCTTACCCTTGGGAAGGTCAGCTTTTTTGTTCTCTTCAGGCCTTTGATTGGATGAGGCCCACCCACTTAAGGAGGGCACTAAGCTTTACTGCCTTTACTGATTCAAATGTTAATCTCATCCAAAAACACTGTCTCAGACACACCCAAAGTCATACATGACCAATGTCTGTGTACCTCTGGCCCTATCAACTTGACACATAAAATTATCCATCACATTGCCCAACGCCGATTTTTTTCAAGTAACTCTTTTGATTTACTTTCTCCTTACCAGACTATATTTTTTGCATAATTGGTTTTATAGTGCTTTCCATTTCTCTTCAACCACCTTAAGCTGCTGCTTTTTCTTTTTTCCATTTAGATATCACCAATATGAGTTTCTCCTTTGCAGAGTCTTAATGGGGCACTGTCAATATAAAACTTGGAAGACCTCAAGTTCTTTTGCTTTTGTAAGTAGTCAGAGCTATAACTGTTAATACCACAAAGCAGTAGATGTGAAAGCATATTTTAAATTTCTTTGGTATTAAACAAACAAAAACAAAATGTTCATGTTAACTAAATACCCCTAGCAATGTGTTCAAAGAATTAGGTACAATTCCAATGAAGGAAACCAACAACAAAACAAAAAGACAACCCACTAAATGGGAGAAGATATTTGCAAATGATATATCAGAAAAGTGGTTAATATCCAAAATATATAAAGAACTTATACATAAAGAACTTCTACAACTCAATACCAAAAAACAAATAATCCCATTAAAAATGAGAAAACATGACAAGACATTTTTCCAAAGAAGACATACACATAGCCAACAGACAATGAGAAGATATTCAACATCACTAATCATCAGAGAAATGCAAATCAAAACTATAGTGAGATATCACCTCATACCTGTCAAAATGGCCAAAATCAAAAACACAAGAAACGACAAGTGTTGGTGACGACGTAGAGAAAAAAAGAATTCTGTACACAGTTGGTGGGATTGTAAGCTAGTGCAGCTACTGCAGAAAACAGTATGAAGGTTCCTCAAAAAATTAAAAATAGAATTACCATAAGATCCTGTAATTCCACTACTGGGTATTTACCCAAAGAAAATGAAAACACTAATTGAAAAAGATATAGGCACCCCATGATTATTGCAGCATAGTCAAGATATGGAAGTAGCCCAAGTGTCCATTAATAGAGGAATGGATAAAGAAGATGTGAGATAGATGATAGATAGATAGATAGATAGATAGATATGCACAATGGAGTATTACTCAGCCATAAAAGAGAATGAAATCTTGCCATTTGCAACAACATAGATGGAGCTACAGAGTATAACGCTAACTGAAATAAGTCAGTCTGAGAAAGACAAATACCATATGATTTCATTCATGTGGAATTCAAGAAACAAAACAAATGAACAAAGAGAAAAGAGACAAAAAAAAAAACAGATTTAAACACAGAGAACGAACTGGTGGTTACAAAAAAGGAGGTAGGAGGATGGGTGAAAGAAGGGCATTAAGAGTATACTTATCATGATGAGCACTGAGTACTGTTTACAATTGTTGAATTGCTATACTGTACACCTGAAACTAGTAACACTATATGTTAACTATACTTGAATTTTAAAAATAAGTAAATACATTTTTAAATATGTGCAATTCCTCACAAATAAGATCTTTATGAAATTTGGGGAAAGAAATAATTATTTAGTCTCATAGTGTTTATCTCATCAACTGTGCAGATAAGAAATTTCTATTGTTCATGAATACTGTATACATACATTGATTTGGACAGTACTGGAAAACATAAATATAAAACATCATATGCTGTTTCTTGGGAACATCCCTCTGTGGAATGAAACACCCATGAACAAAAATTAAAATCCTGAAAGGGATACTCTTCATACCAAATACAATAGATCGTTTGCAAAAATGGTTGCAATAGTTCTCCTCCCTATCTATGTCCTTGGGTATTCCCATTCCACACTGATATGGCTTGGCCATTTGACTTGCTTTGGTCAATAGGATAATAGCAAACATGATACAAGCCGAGAATCAAAACAAGCTTCCTTTCTTGGCTACTTTTAGGAAACTGCAACCACCACAATATAATAATCTCAGACCAGTCTGTGGATGATGAAAGACACTTAGCCAAATCAGCTCCCTTCACCCCACAGACATCTAGGCAACTGCCAGACATGTAGGTGAGGCCATCCTAGACCTCCCAGCCTAGCCTGGCCAGCCCAAATCAGAAGAACCACCCAACTTACAAATTGCGAGAAATGATTGTTTCTTGTTTTACACCCCTAAGTTTGTGGGTGATTTGTTACAAAACAAAAGCTAACTGAAAGAGAAAATGATTCCAGAATTAGAGTGCTAATATAACAAAACCTAAAATAGGTAGCATTGCCTTTTCAGCCACGTAGAAGGCAGAGACTAGAAAAGCAACCAAAAAAAAAAAAAAAAATGTTTAGGCAACTCTAAAAAATGCAAAACAAACTGTTAGCAGAGGCTAACAAAGCAATGAAGAACCTGCTATATCACAGGCTGGAAAAATGGCATCCTATGTTATTTCATAAAGAAACAATTGGCAAAACTGTCACGAATGGTAACTTAGAAGATAGAAAATAAGCATAATGAACTTGTAGACCTTAGCAAGATGATTTCCAGGCAGAATGTCAAAAGTATCCATTGGAGGGGGTGGGTGGCGCTTGGGTGGCTCAGTCAGTTGAGCCTCTGACTCTTGGTTTTATCTCGGACCATGATCTCAAGGTCATGAGATCAAGCGCCGAGTCAGACTCCATACTCACCACAGAGTCTGACTCCTCTCTCTATGCCCCTCCCAACCTCTCTAAAATAAACAAAAAAATTTTTAAAGTGCCAACTGACTTACTCTATCTGATTATGATAAGATATGGGAAAAAAGAGCGGAACTAAAGGAAGAGCTGTGCCATTTGCAAGCAGAATTCAGAGCTCCAGAAAGAAGCCAAAACGTGCTGGATCGGATGGTAAATTTGCTTCTCATTTCCAGTCCCTCAAAGATTCTCAAAGTAAGACACAACCTCAGGACAAAGATCAAACTAAAGACACCTTGCAAGCTCGCTTGTTAATATCTCGGAAAGACCGTAGGCAGTGACTGGTGGGCTCTCTCAGCTATGCCAAGTGCTTTCATTGAAGTTATTGTCCCACTGCAGCCTGGCAAGACTCCCTTAGAAGAAAGAGGCTTAGCTCAGAATGGTAAGTGAGACGTCTATTGAATGGAGTAGATCTGAATCAGATTCTTCACAAAAAAACCCACAGATAGTTTATATCTGATAAAAGTAATGCCAGCTTGAACTAAAATAGACTGGGACACTTAAAAATGAAGAGAAGTCTCTGGGCCTCCAGTTTCCTAGAAGAAAAAAGCAAGGTGGAAAATTTACTCACCTGCAAATGCCAGCCATTCCTTATAGACTAGACTATATAGTGGACTAGGGAGCCACTCTCTGGGGCAGAGCTCAGCCCTAATCAAGGACCATCCCCTGATCCCAAAGAGAATCACGTATGGCACATGCGTTTGGCTGGATTTGAGAACTGCTGTGCACTCGCAAGTTCTCTGTGATTTCTGTTTTTTGCCTTTTTGAACTGACATTTTTAATGCGGCTATCCTGGCTCTATCTCACAAGGGGCTAGACAAGCTTGTCTTTTCAGTTCATAGGTCCTTAGATCAAGAAGCTCCCCACACAAGAAGCCTCATCTGGCCTCAACATAGATCACAAGACCTCAGACTTCAAGCTTGGTGCCCTAATTAGGATGAGACTTCCAGTTTCCTGAGTAGGGAATATTTTGCATTTGAGAGAAATGTGAAGGGGCGCCTGGGTGCCTGCTTCTCCCTCTCCCACTCCCCCTGCTTGTGTTCCCTCTCTCGCTGCCTCTCTCTGTCAAATAAATAAATAAAATCTTAAAAAAAGAGAGAGAGAGAGAGAAATGTGAATAACTGACAGCCAAAAGGCGGGCTATGGGTTGACTGTAATAGTGGCCACGAGTTCTATCTATCTCAGTACGTTGCTTTGCAGTGTGACTGTACGGGTACTCCCATAAAGAGACCGACTCTTCCTGTCCACTCTGCAAACCTGGGCTTGGCCATGTGACTCGCCATGGCAAATAGGACGTTAGCAAACGTGACACAGCAGAGACAAAAAGCATTGCTCATTGGGGCTTCTCTTCTTGCTTGCTGCACTTTGAATCCTGAGTCTGGCATGTGAATAAACCCACGCAAGCCTTCTAGAGAATTAGGAGCCACGTGGCAGAGAAGTGCCACTAGTTAGACCAGCTGAAAACCTGACAGCCGACAGGGAGCTAACTTAGAACACCAGCCACCAGCTCCTCCAACAGCTGATTGCAAAAGAACTGCCTGGCTGAGCTCAGTCCTTGGGTTGGTCCACTGTATTGTGAGCTAACAAATACGGGTTTCTAGACCAATAATTTTGAAGAGTTATCATGCAACAGAAACTAATTCATACACCAAACAAGAAATGCTTATCGAGCCTTTACGATGTGGAGGTCATGGTTTTAAGGAAATGACAGAGGAAAATATAAGACATAATCTCTATTCTCAAAAAACTAACCATTTACATTTAGAAAAAAATATCTGAAAGAAAATTAATAATACGTGGCAGAAAGAGAAGTGTGTTTCCCGTTGAATAGACATCGGATGCTTTAAAAAAGAGAGAGAGAGAAAGGAATGTGCAGTCACTGCGGGCGGAAGTGAGGTCCAGGGAGATTTTGTAGAGGAGGTAGGACTTAACTGTCTGAGCCGGAACTGTGGAGGTGAAGGGTGAAGGGGTTTACAACGCAGGGGAGTAGCAGAGCTTCGGGGGCTCTTTCAAGGACCTCGCTTCCGCTGCAATAGTCTGCAGAACCCTGCCCCATTCTGGGGAATCATAAACGCAACCAAGCTTTTATCTGCCGGCCCCTCTTCAAGCCACAGCTGAAGACCCCTGGGGTCCACAGTCCTGAGCTCCACAGGCACACCCAGATGGCACCACTGAGTGAAGCCGCCCATCAACTTATCCCAGATCCTGACACCCCTTCTCAGGCTTCGCCACTGAATTCCACTCCTACCCATTTCCTGATACCTACCTTCAGCCCTGACCCTTACTCCCCACTGATCTTCCCTGCTCTCCGTGGACATCCAGAGGCTGTTGTCTCAGCAGATGTCCCAGTAAGGTTTGGGCTTCTGGCCTTTGAACCTGCCCCCAAGTGCCCTGACTGGGCCTTATGTCCAGACACTCAGCTTTTGGCTTCCCTCTACATGTGAATTCAATTCAATCAATGCCTGAAGGCCCGAGTCCCTGTAGAGCCAGATGACTAAGAATTCCTGCTTTCTGGAAACTTAGAGAAACAAAGCCTGTATGCCATAGAAGCTGTGGTAGATTCTTTGCAAACATGGCTGCAATGATTTCTTCCCTCCCTGTAGGCATGCCTCCTTTGGAATGAGACCTTATAGATCCTCTCATCAAGAGGTGGAGTCTATGATTCCACTCCTTGGATGTTGGCTGACCTGTGACTTCCTTTAACCAAGAGAATGCAACAGAAATGACATAGTGTGATATCCGAGCCATTGTGTCAAGAGTTCTTGAAGATTCAGCTCTAGCTCTCTTATATTTTTTTTCCCCAAATACTTTTATTTTATTTTTTCAGTGTTACAAGATTCATTGTTTATGTACCACACCCCATGCTCCATGCAATACGTGCCCTCCTCAATACCCACCACCAGGCTCACCCATCCCCCCACCCCCCTCCCCTCCAAAACCCTCAGTCCATTGCTCTGAGTTCACAGTCTCTCATGGTTCTTTGCTCCTCCTATTTCCTCCAATTCATCCCTCCCTTCCCTCTCACAATGTCCTCCATGTTTTTCCTTATGCTCCACACGTAAGTGAGACCATATGATAATTGACTCTCTCTGCTTGACTTATTTCACTCAACATAATCTCTTCCAGTCCAGTCCATGTTAAAATAAAAGCTCTAGCTCTCTTAGAAGGCAGTGTTACCCTGCAAGGGAGCTCAGGCTAGCCTGCTAGAAGGTACATCTATATACAGCAGAAATGAGCCATTCCAACTGAAACTCCTAGATAACCACAGAGACCCACGTGGCCGCAAGACAGACCAGCAGGAGAACCAACCATCTGGCACCAGCTCAAATTGCTGGCACACAGAATCATGAGCAATTAAAATGACTGGTGCTCTTAAATCACTAAATTCGGGGTGGTTTGTTACACAGTGAGAAGTAACTAACGCAGAACTATAAAGGAGAAAGATTAATTCCACCTGTGAGAACATTACATATGTCTTCCACAGATGTTACATGTTTTTCACAGGTATTTATTTACCCAGATGAGTTCTGACTGGTAGGATTTTAGGTAAAATAATGGGGGTGAAGGATTAACTAACATTAACTAGAAAATTCCTGCCTGGAAACTAGCCTGGGTTGGGTAACAGTTGGTCACTTCCCCTCCACTGCTCCTTCTTCCCTATCTCACCCCCTAGTTCTCCACCCACAGATTTTTTTCAAGCACTAGTGTATTGAAAATGGCTCCCATGTCAGTGATAGTCAGATAAGAAAGAACAGGACTAGAGTGGAGACTTCCTGTATAGAATACCCACTTGATGTCCATAAGCGATATAGGCATTGATTTTGCCAGGTAATAAGACTTGGAATCAAAAACACGCTCCTACCCATTCCTGTACTTCCCAAATAAGGTTTTTTTCTGTCTTCTGCTGAAACTTTGTTTTCTATCTTAAGCTCACAAAAGGGAGAGTACCTGCCATTTCCATCGAACAAATACAAAATGAATATTTAAAAGTTCATGAAGCAAGAAAAAGTCATTATTCTAGTCTCCTCTCCTACCTGGGTTTTGAATAAGCTCGTTCTCTGAAAAAGTAACAGAAGACCCACTAGTGAAGATCATCAACACCAGAAATAGTCCTTGAGGAATGTGCGGGGTAAGATAAAAGCCCAAGATAGGAGTCATACTGTAACATCTAGGAAGGGACACACGCCAGTCTTTATAACCAAAATTAATTATAGCTGTGCCCCCCAAAAGTGCTAGCCATGAATCTGGGATAGCCACCTATAACTTTCCTAAAGCAAGAAAGGATGGGATACCCGCAGAGTAAATTCTAGGCAAAGGAGAAATAAATTACTAGCTCCAGGTAATTCCCTTCTGCCATCCAAGGAGGGAGCTTTCTTTGGATTTTCTGGGAAAAGTGTGCAAGCAAAGAGAGGGAGCCGAAGTAGTTACAGGGAAAGAAAGATTCTGGAAATGGAGTGGGAATCAGAAGAGAGGTGAAACAAGGCAAAACTGAGAACATAGATGTTAATGAGGAATTTCAAAGCCAGGAAAATCCTCTTCCCTGTCTCCCTAATGCCTTCAGTAAACCCACCTTACTGCCTGATGTTCTGACTATTGGATTTGGATTATTTCTGTTGTTGTTGAAATGCCTCAAAAAGGATATGGAGCAAGGCACGGGCTTCCCCAGAGAGGCTCTGTTACATTTGGGTTATTCTAATTAGGATTTTACCCATAAGTCCTTCTCTAGTCTCCTATAACTCTGGATTAGATCAGAAATAGGTCCTAGTCATCTGAATACTATCTCCTTTGCTTCACTTCCACTCCTAAGGTAGGAAAGCGGAGTGAGGCTCCTTCTCCAGAGCAGGGGCTCCCCCTTCTTACTTTATCAGAGGGCAGAATGAAAGAGCAAAGGAGAGTAATTCAAACAGAAAGTGGACAGGAGGGGCGCCTGGGTGGCTCAGTGGGTTAAAGCCTCTCCCTTCAGCTCAAGTCATGGTCTCAGGGTCCTGGGATCGAGCCCGCATCAGGCTCTCTCTTCAGCAGGGAGCCTGCTTCAACATCTCTCTCTGCTTGCCTCTCTGCCTACTTGTGATCTCTCTCTCTGTCAAATAAATAAATAAAATCTTTAAAAAAAAATCTTAAAAAAAAAAGTGGACAGAAGAAGAAAGGAAGGAAGAACTTTAAACCTCTTCACATCTTCCTTCTGCCACTTTGATGAAGATGGTGGCATCTTCATAAAAAACCTAGCCTCCATATACACCTGGATCTTCTTGAAATTCTCTGTCCTGTTCCATTAGGTCTACTTCTCTGTTCATGCACCAGAATCTTGCTGTTTTTATTATTCTGGCTTTGCAATATGCTTTCATTTCTAATTCGGTGAATCCTCCTCTTTTCAAAGTAGACTTCACTTTTCTTGGACTTTTATTCATTCTTCCATATAAATTTATTCTAAAATTGAAGTTACATTATGCTCTATTCCTTTGTCTATGAAGCATGTGATCTCCTAAGTAAACCTTTTTTCCAGAAGGGAATACCCTGGGAAGAGAATTCAGGTAGGTAAATCAGAACCATGAAAGCCTGGCTACCTCCCAACAAAGAAGCAATAGAATTACTTTTCTGAACCTGAAAATCCAATTGTAGAGCTTGGTGAGTCCACCAACATGCAGCTGCTCCAAGAGATCATTCATAAACAGCTTCCCCCTTGCCTAATTTTACTGCAGTTCCTAGAATTTTGAACTCCTCAGGGACCATGAGGTCTGAAAGAGAGCTTAATACCAAGTCCCCATCAGGCCAGCTCCGTGTTGGCAACACACATTTTGGACTCAATTACCCACCATCACAGAAGGCAGTGTTAATGGGCTTAATCCCAAACATTTGGGTATGTTAGATGCAACATGTGTGAGATGAATTTTAACTGCTTTTAGAGCAATTTTTTCCTCCTAATTCTGCATTTCTCAAGGTACTTTAAAGTATGTTTCCTTTTCCAAACACATACCAGAAAGTCCATGGGGAAAACTAACCTGGGTTCAAATTTAAGAGTAAATTGCCCTTCAGGGCTAGTGTCCAAAATCTATAAAGAACTTATCAAACTCAACACCCAAAGAACAAATAACCCAATGAGGAAATGGGCAGAAGACATGAACAGACATTTCTCCAAGGAAGACATACAAATGGCCAACAGACACATGAAAAAATGCTCAACACTACTCAGCATCAGGGAATTACAAATCAAAACCACAATGACTTGGTTAGAATAGCTAAACTTAACAAGTCAGGAAACAACAGATATTGGCAAGGATGCAGAGAAAAGGGAACCCTACTACGCTGTTGGTGGGAATGCAGGCTGGTACGGCCACTCTGGAAAACAGTATGGAGGTTCCTCAAAAAGTTCAAAATAGACCTACCCTATGACCTAGCAACTTCGGATCACTACAAATGTAGTGATCCTAAGGGGCACGTGCACCCAAATGTTTATAGCAGCAATGTCCACAATAGCCAAACTATGGAAAGATCTCAGATGTCCATCAACAGATGAATGGATAAAGAAGATGTGGTATATATATACAATGGAATAGTACTCAGCCATCAAGAAAAATGAAATCTTGTCATTTGCAACAATGTGGATGGAACTAGAGAATATTATGCTTAAGTGAAATAAGTCATCAGAGACAGACAATTATCATATGATCTCACTGATATGTATTTGTTTAAGAAACAAAACAGGATCATAGGGGAAGAGAGGAAAAAATAAAACAAGATGAAACCAGAGAGGGAGACAAACCAACCATAAGAGACTCTTAATCATAGGAAACAAACTGATGGTTGCTGGGGGGGAGGAAGTTGGGGGAATGGGGTCACTGGGTGATGGAGATTAAGGAGGGCATGTGATATAATGAGCACCGGGTATTATATAAGACTGATAAATCACTAACCTCTACCTCTGAAACCAATAATACATTATATGTTAATTAATTGAATTTAAAATTTTTAAATGGAAAAAAAAACTGCCCTTCAGACTGTCAAATTCAAGAGAGTGACTTGAGCTCACAGATGGACCTCTCATTCCCTAAATTCCATTGAAGGGGCCAAGGAAACCTGAAAACTAAAACTAAAACTAAAACCTCTGTAGCAGAGCTGGAACACAGGGAAGTGTGCCAACAAAGAGTTAAAATGGAATTTCTGAAATATGCAGCAGAATAGGATCAGACCGAAATGTAAATCCATCAGTACAGAAGAGCCAACCCCTTCCACAGGCAAAGGAGCACCCTGAGGAGAAAAGAGTCAATTTCTTCAACAAACCCTGGTAGGGACTTAGGAATCAAGTAGAACTCACAACCAGAGTTGTGAGTCCTCTACCGGAACACTTTCTTCCTCTCTCTTTGTCCCACCCCACTTCTCTCCTCCAGCTGTTACTGTCACTTAATTATTTATTCAACAAACATTTGTTAAGCACCCCTTCTGCGGGAGGCCCTGTCCTAAGCACTGAGAATACAGTGATGAACAAGGCAGATGAGGTTCAGGCTCTCATGGAGCAAATATTCTAATAGGGAGACAAACAATAAAAATACCAGAAAACATCATATAATGATAAAAGCTCTGAATGAAATAAAAGAATGATTGAGTAGAAATTATCTGTGAGACTTCTTTAAATTGGCTGGTCAAGGAAGACCTCACTGAAAAAGTGATCTTTTAACTGAATATCAAGGAGTCAACTACACAGAGGCCAGGGGATAGCATTCTAGGCAGAGGAAACAAGTGGCACAAAGGCCCTGTGGCACAAACCAACATGGCACCTATGCTGTCTCACCCTAGACATCCCATCTTCCAGTACATACTCCCAACACGTTCTATGTGTTTTCAGAGCTTCCTGTCCTTCCTCACTGCAGCATCATCACACTCTATTCCAATGGTTTGCTGACTTGCCCAGTGCCCCTTCTGGCATTATTCCCTATGGTAGTGACCATGTTATACTTTTGGCATGCAGTAATGTCTAGATGTAGAAGATAACCAATCAATGTGATGTAGTGAATGAACTAATCACTACTCAAATGCAGTTCTGATTCCTTCCACTGTAACATGTCGCCTCTCTAATAAGTGAGGACTGTTATCAGAAAGCATTTTTTTTCCGTTTCCTTCTTTCATCTTAGAATTTCCATCAGTTCATCTCTGGCTAATTAAATTTTTGTCCTCCTTAGTAAGCTTTTGTATTTTGTTGCAAACAATGGTGAGAGAGATGTCGCCCATTCTACTTTCACTTTTAAATTATCAACAAATAATCTCCCTCGTTTTCTTAATTTTCCCCTATCCCGAGCTCTGTAAACAGCCACCAAAAATACCTCCATATATTTGTTTCTACCAGCTCAATGATATCCTTCCCTAATGCCTCTTTCTGGTTTTTTCCCATCTTTTGATAAAGTCCAATTTCTGACTTTATTATCATGATTAGTCTGATTTTTAAATCCCCAGTTACTTTCCTCAGATAATCACACCTTTATCATTCCACTCTGCCAGCGACTGCCTGTATGTTGACTTTACCCTTGGTAGACTAAATTCAAATTCATTCACTCTGTAGTCCCCAGACCAAGTAATGCCACATTCAAACATAGCAACCAGAGTGTTCCCAGGTGTCTCTGCAGTAAACACTGCAATCAAGTCATTTGATTTTACTTTCCCAGGTTCCTAAGCTCATAACTCTCTTCTGCATATACAAGAGTCTAATAAAAGAGGGAAATTTGCAATGCCTATGGCACAGACACTCAGGAATGAGCAAGGGCAGATATCACTCAACAGTCCCACAGTGTGCGCTGTCCAATGCCTTCTGTTTCCACGGACCTCCACACACATTATCTCATTTGACTTTCATGGCAGCGTGTGGTGCATCTAAATGGTACTATTCATGATTTCTATTTAAAAGGAAAAAGGAAAAAAAAGACCCTAGGAAGCTCAGAAAGGTTAAGAGAATGGCCAAACGCAGCTCGTATTTGGATGCATTTACTCAACAAACATTCATTAGCGCCTACCGTACGCCAGGACCTAGTCTAAGTACTCACTATAACAGCATTGAACGAGCTAAAAAACATCCCCACTCTCATGACACTTACATTCTAGTGGAGACAGACAGATCATTTAAGAGTAGTCAATTCATTGACAAGATATTTTCACATTCTAAGTGCTATTGTTAAATATATATGCCATGATAGAGCGCCTGGGCAGGAGTCGCAGGGATGGTGCTACTTGAAATTGGGTGGTCAGAGAAGACCTCACAGAGGTGGTGAGCTGAGACCCGGATGAAGACGAGCCAGCCATGTGAAGATATGGGAGAAAAGAATTGCACACATGGGCAGAACAAGTGCATAGTCCTGGCCGGAAGGTGGGAAAGAGCTTAGTGTTTGAGTGATAGCAAGAAGAGACTGGTTCAGGAACCAATAAATACAAAATCAACACGTTCTGTGATTCTGGGGGTCTCTTCCTCATGATCACAAGATGGCTCTGGTGGCTCCAGACATTATGTTTACATTCATGGCAGAAAGAATGGGGAAGGGCGAGTACCCTTCAACAACTTTCAACAAGAAATGGGGAAGAAAAAAGAAAAAAGAAAAGTTCTCAGAAACCCTTTAACAAAATTCAATTTACTATTATTGGCCTGAAGTAGTTCATAAACACCCCCTACTCGCCCATCCCACAGTGAAGTAGGTTGGGAAAGGAGGGACTTGTCATAATTGGCTTAGATTAGCCTTATTCCATCACCTGGGACTATTGACACCTCCCCAAAAATCAAAAAATTCTGTTGGTAAGAAGGGGAGGAAAGGTCAATTAGGTAGGCCATAATAATGACTGTCATTGGAGGGGGCGAAATAACACTGGGCCTTATAAACCATGGCAAAGAGGCTAGATTGTTTCTAAATGCAATGTTAAGTCCTGAAATATATAAGTAAAAATGTGATGTGATCTTATTTACATCTTCAAGAAATGACTGTGGTTGCCATGTGGAAAATGAATTATAGAAGACAAGAATATCAACAAGGACAGTTTATTTGCAGTAGAACAGGGAAGAGATGATAGTGGCTTGACTAAGATAGCAGCAGTAAAGATGCAGAGAGGTGAACGGACTCAAAACATATTTTCGTAATTATTGCTGGGACGACTTGCTGGCATACAGATGGGGGGCAAGGCAGGAAAGAAATAAACCAAAAGCTATGGTCTGAACCTCAAAGATCCATTATAAAAACATTTATAAAGAAGAGACTCTGAGAAACAGGTTCAGAGAGTAAAAAACGCAAGGGCTGTGCTTTAGCTAAGCTATCTATTAGACATCCAAGTAGCGATCTGAAGTGGACGCCGTGGTGTTCTGCCTTGTTCCTTTGTCAAGATCAACGTACAAATTCCCTCAGCTGCCAGGAGTGATGGCTGCTGGTAGCTCATACTTCTGAGTTCCTCCCTGGACATTGCCATGGCCCAGGGAAATGACCCCTTCCAAGCTTACACCTTCTCCCTGAGTTGCCCACATCCAACGATTGGTTGACACAGGGGTGCGATGACTTGGCTCCCTTGCCTCCATTTGGAAGGGCCTCTCTGAAAGGCCATTCTGTACCAGATATCCCCTATGAGATTGGCCAAGACCTTTGCTATGACGACGTTGTAGCTTCTCTTCTCTCTCCATCCAAACTTGCTTCCTTCTCTTCCTCATGGGTAGTGCCCTTAAGACCACTTCACAGTGAACTTTCTGCATATAAATCTCTTACTCAGAATCTGTTTCCTGGGAAACCTGACCAAAGACACTTGGTGCCAGGAGCAACTGAGAAAGCAGAATCTAAAATGGGATTTTGAAGCTTGTCCACCTGTGGACTGACTGCCAATAAAGATTCCATCTCTGCCTCTGGCATTTGGTAGGAGTGCAGTTGTTAAAATCTTCTCTGGTAGTGAATGAGGATGGGTACTGGGGAAGGAAATGCACTGATAGGTGTATAATTTCATTTGAGAAGTAGTAATTTTAAGGGCAATGGAATCAGATGGTTATTGCTGGGTGCTACCAATGTACCGGAGAAAGGCAATGAAAAGCTGAGGATGCTTAATCACCAATTCAAAGTGAATTATGAAAATCAAAGGTCCTGGGTGATAGCATATAAAAATATTTTCATCTCCTGCAGCCGAAAAATATAAAAAGCTAAGAATTAGTCTCAGGACCTAATTACAAGGAGAGAAGAGGTCAAGATAGGGTTGAAGTCTCAACCATGTCCAGTCTAGTTGTCAAGATCAGAATTCTGGCTGGGAAGATTCCTAAAAATTGGGATGTAGACAGCTAGGCTAATGTACTTTAAAACCTTAAAACCCTAACCACTCCCTACAGAAGTGTCCCATTCCCCTGTGGTGGAGACTAGAACGTCTCCCTTGCTTGTAATTAATGCAGAGACCTCTACCTTGCAGGATAGCATGAGCCCCATGCTCCATAATCTACATGTAGCACTTCCCTTCCTCATCAGTAACTAAGACCAGTAACTAAGAACATGTCAAAATATAACCTAGCCAGAAAATACTGGGCCTATTAGAAGAAAGAACACCATACCCTGAAGAAGCTACAGGAACTAGTCGACACTTACCAGCAAGAGCCAGGAGCAAATGTATGGGGCCAGATCCAGAGTGAGCTTGACTGGGAGAGACTGGGGGATGAAACATAAATTTGTAAATTGGATATAGGATTTAACACCCTTGCAAGCGCCCCAAGAGATGGGACAAGCCTGCTGCTGATCTAGCTCTTGGACCTGGAAAAACTGATGGCCCAGACTAAGTGGCACAGAAATGCCAGAATTGCTATAGTAGATGATAGGAAAGGAATCAAAAGACTCAGAGGAGTGGATATACTATTAAGATGAACAGAGAACAATGGCTGATAGAACAGTGTCCACAGGCACAAGGAAGATAACAGACAATGAGGGTATTTCTCATCTATGAATTTTTTTCTAAATCAAGAACAAATCATCTAGAGGATGAGGGAAACTTCCCAATTCAAAAGTTATGATCACTTGTCCAATTTCTGGACATGAGCCTGTTTTTCAAACCCAGAACCCATTGACTAAAAGAGAGACCTTAAGTCCCCAGGAGGAAAGACCCTGAAACACTAATGTGAACGTATATGGCAATAATTACTCCAGTTTGTTGCCAAATGGACCAAAGATCATTTACTTGGGTAACCATACATTGGGTAAAAGGAAATACCAAGACATTTTGAGGACTGCTGGACACAGGCTCCAAGTTGACATTAACACTTAAGAGACCCGAAATGTCATAATGACCCTACCATTAGAATAGCAATGGAAGGGGGTCAGATAATAGTTTTATTCCAGGTCCACCCCACAACAAATTCACTGGATCCAGAAACCTACCCAGTGGTCATTTCTCTGGTTCCCCCAAAACATAAACATAATGGTTGACAGAATCCCCAGATACATTGTTTTTTCTTTGGGGGGGAGTGGCCTCTGGGGTAAGAGCTGTCATAATGTGGGAGGCCAAGCTGCATTCCCCAAATTGGTTAAGATAGTAAGATGAAAATAAGTAGCATAGTGTGGAAGGAACGATAAAGATCTAGTGCACCTTAAAGCCCTAAAGGAAGCGGGGGTCATCACTTTCATCATGTGCCCAGGCATTCATTAGTCGGCCTGAACAAGAACTGAAGTAATCATGGAGGATGACAGTGGACTACCGTAAACTCAACCAAACTCAACTGTGACCCTAGTCGCAGCTCATTGCATCAGACATGGTATCATTATTAGAGCAGAGAAACAAGACCTCAACTACCTTGTATACAGGGATCAAGCCAATGCAAATTTTATCCATCCCTACTGAGAAAGATCAGAAACATTTTGTATTTACGTGGGATAGACAATAGTATACCTTTACCATCTTGCCCCAGAGCTAAGCTAATTCCTACTCTCAGTCATGACAGACTCAAGGAGCCTTTCCCATCTAGGCATGATGTTCAAAACATCCCATTAGTCCACTATGTCAGTGGTAGCATGTTGATTTTATCAGATGAGCAAAAAGTGAGTAGTCTATGACATTGGACCCATCCATGCTAGAGGCGGCAGGGAACCATCATGACTGGAATTAATACTTATTCTAAGTATGGGCTTCCCACTGCCACCTTCAGGACCTTAACCAGCACCCCTGTCTGAGCATATGTAGCATATGTAAGAGACGCACAGAGTGAGCCCCTGACATGACAGGATCCCACACTCTATCTCATTGGGCCAAAGAGCCTGCTTTACAGTATATCACATACTGCCGTGTTTTAGAAGCTGCTGGCATTACACAACAATGAAATGGCCGTTGAAAACACAACTGAAGTACCAGTTTTGAGATAACATGGGGTGCCATCCTCAAGGAAGCACTATTTCCCCAAATCAACCACAATTATATGATGCTATTTCCCCAACAGGTAGAAAATAAGAGTATGGGTCTCAAAAGGAAGAAGTAGGAGTGACCCCTCTTCACCATAACTTCCAGGAACCTTTGTGAAATTTGTGCCTCCCAGGCCTGGAACTCTGGCTCCCACAGGTTTGAGGGAGAATATTTCCACCAGAGGACACAGCAACAGTTACATGAACTTGTAAGCTATAGCTGCCACTTGGTTTCTTTAGGTTCCTCCTGCCAAAAGACAAGCGGGCAAGGAAAGGAATCAGTCATCCCAACAGGGCTGATTGACCCCTGATCTACCAGATGAGCAGGGTGAGGTCTGGGTGCTGGAGGACTACAGGGACAGGAAAGAATTTTTTCAGCACCTAGGCGGTCCACTGGGGTGTTTGGGTCCCCTCTTATTCATTTTTAACAGGAAATGAACAAGTACAGCCACCATGACCTGAGAAGGACCTGGTGACCAGGGGCTCAGATCCCCTAGGGAGGAAGGTCTGGGTCACCCCGCGAGGTCAGCCACCTACACCAGCAAAAGCACTGAGCATGAGAGGAACCTACACGGAGATGATGGTACCAGTGGCCGCCCTGAGACCCAGGGCAGCAAGAGAGGTTGGAGTTTATGTCACTGATCTTTCACTTGTACATTTCCCCAGGAAAAAAGGAACCACAGAGAATCTTAAAAGATCTCAGCTCAGAAGGAGAAAATGTATTATATGAAGCAAGTGGATGGAAGTGGCATGGGATGTGGAATTCGGTGGGTACTCTGGTGCACAACCCAGATCTCTCCTCCTGAACCAAAAAGCTCATTTTGTTCCGGGTGGCAGGCATTCTGTCTGCTCATGGCTGAGGCTTCCGAACCACCCACTGCTAAAGGGAGCTGCCTGGATCCCAGGTTACTTCCCCTTAGGCTTTCATTGCAATGGCTACTTCAACTTCTCCTTCTGCCCAAGCCTTTTTTCTTTTTTTTTTT
>CM052896.1:83166782-83280772 GCA_028534135.1 Potos flavus
AAAACCTTCAGTTTGTTTCTCAGAGTCCACAGTCTCTCGTGATTCACCTCCCCCTCCGAATTCCCCCAATTCACCCTTCCTTTCCTTCTCACAATGTCCTCCATGTTTTTCCTTATGCTCCACAAGTAAGTGAGACCATATGATAATTGACTCTCTCTGCTTGACTTATTTCAATCAGCATAATCTCTTCCAATTCCATCCATGTTGATACAAAAGTTGGGTATTCATCTTTTCTGATGGAGGCATAATATTCCATTGTATATATGGACCATATCTTCTTTATCCATTCATCTATTGAAGAGCATCTTGGCTCTTTCCACAGTTTGGCGATTGTGGCCATTGCTGCTATGAACACTGGGGTACATGTGGCTCTTCTTTGTACTGCATCTGCATCTTGGGGTAAATACCCAGTAGTGCAATGGCAGGGTCATAGGGTAGCTCTATTTTTATTTCTTGAGGAATCTCCACACTGTTTTCCAAAGTGGCTGCACCAAGCCTTTTTTCTTTACTCTCTCACTGGGGCTAGCCCCAGGCTCACTCCTCAATAAACAGATCTGCTTGCAAAGCTCCATTTCAAGGTTAATTTCCTAGGGAACCCTCCACTCCCTTCCTTCCCCACTCTCCTCTTCTCCCTCCTCTCCCCTCCCCTCAAGAAACACCAACTTACTTCTTCAGGTTCAAAGTTGCAAAATGTAACTCTCACACATGGGTAGCAATGAATAAACTAGAGGAAGAAATGGCAATCATCTTCAATTACTTTAAATAAGATTAAAACTGGACACTGGCGTGGCTCAGCCAGTTAAGCAGCCAATTCTTGATTTAGGCTCAGGTCATAATCTCAGGGTCCTGGGCTCAAGACCCACGTGGTCAACTCTGCACTCAGTGGGGAGTCTGCCTTGTCCCTTTCCCGCTGCTCCTCCACCCCGCCGCACTCTCTCTCTAACAAATAAATAAAATCATTTAAAAAAAAAAATAAGATGAAAACATGGAGAAAGAGACAGTGTTACTGCATTTGTTTTTAGTGAATAAGTTAGCAGCCAGCCTCGTTAAAAGCAGAGAGGGCCCTGGTTAGCACCATGGATATAACATTCAAAAGCAAGAGTACATCACTCATCTTTTCCAGGTGTGGAAAGAACTTTAAAGCTCAAGAGAAAAGAGTGAGAAAGCAAAGAAATTTCTAATTGTATAAACAAAGTAAATAAAAGCAAAAATTAAGTAAAGACTTAATAATAGTTTTTTGGGGGGGGGCAGTTGTCACACAAAGGAAACCTCATTTGCAGCAAACAAGGAGGTCACAGGGCATAACTGCCAAAGCAGACCAGAGTCCTGGACTTATTCAAAGTTTAACGAGAAATTAGCTCAGAAGTCCCGAAAGAATATATGCAAAATGTTGAAAGTAACTTACATGCTGAGACTAAAGCTGATTTTTTTTAAGTATTTTTATCCCTGTTTTTTTCCATACTGGCTAAATTTAATTAACAATGAAGCTGTTTTAAATCGGTGATTGCCGGAGGCAGGGGGTGGGAGTGGATAAAAAGGGTGAAGGAGGTCGAAAGGTACAAATTTTCAGTTACAAAATAAATAAGACCCAGGGATGTAATGTACAGGGTGGCAACTAGAGTTATTAACACTGTATCACATGTTTGAGAGTTGCTAAGAGAGTAGATCTTAGAAGTTCTCATTAGCAGAGAAAACATTCTGCAGCCATGTATTATGGCGACAGGGGTTTATTGTAGTGATTATTTCCCAATATAGGCATTGTATCATTACATTGTACACCTGAAACTAATATAATGTTGTATGTCAATTACCCCTCAATTTTAAAAATGAGGCTATTTTAGCTTTGAAAAAATTCTAAGACCCTCTTAACCCTAAATATGTTTATTTCAAATTGGTTAACTATATAAAATGTATTTGGATATAAAATGTCTAGAAAGTTATACATTGACATAAATTCATATCCTGCCAATAACCGAGCTTCCTGAGCTCATCCTCAGGGTTCTCTCCCCACAGGTCCTTCTCCATCTCTACCACCACAGCTCAAGACCTCAACCACTCAGTCACGTCTTCCACCTGAGCCACTCTGGCAAGTCCTAAGTCCTTCCTCTCTTCTTCCAGCTCATCCCCCCCCCCCCCATCTCTTCTCCACAAGACCATAGGTCACTCCCCTTTCGAGGCTTCTCAGATGACCTTCCAACTTCCTCTCCAACTTCACCCTCAGCGCTCTCCAGACACTACTCTGCTTCTAGCTCCACAATGCAAAACGGGCTGTTTCGCTCCAATTCCTGCAGGGAGTCCATTTATTTGTCAGTTTGTTTCCATTCATTCTAAAAAGAAATGAAGTGGCTACTTTTTTCTTCCCACATCAGCAGAAAAACAGTCAGGGGTGAACAGGGCAACACTGAGGGGAGGGAGGAGTTGGGAAAGAAACGACAGAGGATGCTGAAACTTATGAGAGTGGATAAGAATAGTCCCTGCTCTGCAAAATTTAGAGGCTTTTCTAAAAGACAATTCTTTGGATAGAAATTCCTAATATAAGAGAGTTAAGCATGAAACGTAGTTGACAGCTAAACAGAACTGCGATGGAAACACGGCTTGTGCTACCAAGTCCTCCACCTTTTAGCCCTTCCCCGCAACGGCCAACTCAACTTGAATTTCTCAGGCTCTCTTCCACAGAATATTACTTTGTCATGAGCTATTAGTAGGTACATGTTAAAAGGGTCTGTGCTAAAGTGTGGGAAACACTGCCCAGAGCCACACCCCTAGAAACACATATTAATCGCTTAGAGCTCTGCAGAGAATACTTCATTGCCAAGTAAGTGAAAGGCTAGTTGAGCATATTTAGCTATGAGTCTCAAAAGTGTTTAAAATACTTATATTTTTTGACTCAGCAATTCCAAGTGTAGGATTTTATCCTAAAGAAACACTCATGAACATGTGCACAGATTTTGCTAACAGGGTGTTTATTCTATTCAATAGAATAAACCAGGAATTACATAAAAGCCCAGTAGACTAGGGGATTGGTTATATAAAGTATGGCATATCACCCCATATCATATCAGGGGTACCTGAGTGGCTTAATCGGTTAACGTCTGCCTTTGGCTCAGTTCATCATCCCAGGGTCCTGGGATGGAGCCCCACCTGCGGCTCCCTGCTCAACAGGGAGTCTGCTTCTCCCTTTGCCTCTGCCCCCTCCCTGCGCCTCCGCCCCTCCCTCTGCTTGTGCCCTCTCTCTCTCTTCTTTCATGGTCTCTCAAATAAATAAAATCTTTAAAAAAAAAAAAAGTATGGCCTATCCATGTAATTGAATATCATGTAGACAAAAGCAATGATAAAGAACATTTAATGGCATGGGAAAATGTTAATAAAATTTTAAGAGGAAAAAGCTTATACTTGAGTACAAAAGGATAACTCCCTTTCTAAAATTAAACATTATCCAAGAGGGAAAAGATGAGAAGGCCTTATAACTAGGGTATCAAACCCAAATATCTCAGCTACAGGTGGATAAACCAAGCAGGGTTTTCTTTCCCAAAGAGAATAGCACCTACTCAGCCTTGAGCCCTGATGTGCCAGAACGCAGGTCACATGATACCAATGTTCCAGATTGCAGAAGAAGCTAGAAATATGTATGTTTGTGAGAAATCACCCAATTTTTTTATGTAGAAACTGTAACTCAAAAAAATGGAAATAAAACCATCATTAGTGGCTCTGACTTACGCAGAATGTCAACAGTGGTTTTATCAAGCAAGTTTTATTCCTTTTATTTTGTTTTTTATGCTTTTTCCATATTTTCAAAATGAAAAATAAATCATTTTTAATGAAAAAATACATCTTGGTTGAACTTTTAACAGTGTTGTTGTTATCATTGCCACTGAGAATAAGAGGAAAGTTAGAATTTAAGAACTTAGGCTGGAAATGATAAAGTATAAAGCAACCTATATAGTGGCAATATGAAGCATAACATTTATACAAAGTGTTAGAAAAGTAGTCTACTTCCTTCCTGTCCTTAGAGCTATCTGGAAAAAAAAAATCTATAACATTTTTACAGATTCTTTCCTTCTGTTCAAAACATTAGAAATGTTACAAATACAAGCAACTTAAGGTTATGGGAAGTTCTATTATAGTAATTTTTCCGTAAAAACCGTAAGAAAAATAGATCCATCTATCCAAAATACAATCTTCCAAACTGGGTTCCTCGGCGGTTCCATGGTCAAATCAAATTGGAAAGTACTGCATCTCTATCTCCCTCAAGAGTCCAACACATATTGACAAGACAAGGCTCTGACCTGTCTTGTGGTTTAAGCTCCCATGGTTTGAGCTCCTGTGGTTTAAGCATGTGCGCTCGCGCGCGCGCACACACACACACACAACCATGTGGCTTTGTTTAGCCAGACAGTCTCAAACTGATTTGTCTATAGAACTCTCTTGTATGGAGCCTCGATTACTATCCCATCCATGCTCGTACTCCTTAAGACACAAATTAGAAAATGTAGAATGAGTCAAGAACAGGAAAAAAAAAGTCTCTAGAAATCCATTCTGTATAATTGATCATTTGCAGTGAACTTCCAAATTACATAGTCAGCCTTTCTTAAAGAGGTATACAGATTTCTGGTATTTAGAAACTCAAGGAACAAAGAACTGGCTCTTAGGAGATTGACCCAACCACTTGAAGTAAGGTGTATCTAGAAAATCCACACATTAAAGGGTCCCTAGAGGTCAGATTTTGGAGTCTAATAACAAAATGATACTGAACTCAAAATCAATGGGGGTCAGCTGTGGGGCAAAATGAGGAACCGCCTGGGAATGGCTTTCCTTTTTTCTTTTCTTTTTTTCTTTTTTTTTTTTTTATGGCTTTTCTTTTTTGAACAATTTTACTAAGACCTCAGTTAGGACTTCTACTCAGCGTGATGGTAAAAATAAACTGCATCATTTTCTTTTAGAAGAAAACAACTATTGAAGCTCCAAGTCATGCTCAGAGACTGTAGCTCAACATCAAAGCCATCCCCCTTGAGTCAGTTGTTTTAAAATAGACTCTACCTTCCAAAAAGGCCTGATATTTGACTATTAGTTTCTTTGCCTACCACAGCTGCCTGGAGAGCTCCTGGTGGGATCAAACAGCAACACCATCTCTTGGTTGCCTCTCTCCCCTCCCCTGTCCCCCACTCCTCAACCCCTCTCCCTCCCCTTCTGTATTCTGCTAGTTCCCATCATCACCTGAGGCAGGTAGCATGGCCAGCTGAACTATTTGTTAGGTTTGTGCTTACATGTGTCAACTTAAAATATAGAATTTTCACACTGATTATTATTTATTTAAAATGTATTGTTTTGTCTGCAAAGGATAATACACCATGTTGGTATTTGATGGCTTCCTTCCAACAGACCCCCCCAGCAGAGATCCAGCTCAGCATGCTTTCCCCCTCAGCTAAACCCAGCTATTATTCCTCTCCTACTGAAACTGGGCAGCATCTTCCACAGGGCAAAGATTTTTCTTTCCTGGGGATTTTATTTTTGGTTTTTTCCTGTTCTGGACTTTTCCAGGAGATAACACTATTTCTGGCTGATCCACCATTGGCTTGCGAAGTTCAGAAAATGGCCCCTAAAGAACTCTGCCTATTTGCTTTTGGTTGTTTGTTCACTGATTCTAAAGAAAACAAACTTCTGGTCAATAACCACTTGTTTCAGAAAGTGCACAGCAACTAAAATATACTGAAAATCCAAAAGACATTAAGTATTTTTCAGAGCCAGGAAAAAAAAACACCTTTTTCAAGGACCCCAGTACATATACGGGGAAGATAAGAACCCTACAGTCTTTGTCCCATAATAAGCTTAAGTGAAAGCAATTTTCCAACCTAGAGCTCTCTCCATGGTTTACCTCAGAAAAAGCCTACAGTGGGATTTTTTTTCCCTTTGAATCATGTTCCCCTTCTCATTCAGTTGATAAAAAGCCTTCTTTTGTGAGAACCATTTGATGTTGAAAGGGGTCTTCAAAATGCATGTGAGCAGCCTTTGGAGAATTCTTGGGACACCAATCTAAACGTGAGTTTTAATAACAGGAAAGTTTCATTAGCCATAAACAAACTCCAATGCCAAATAGTAAGAATTCATGTCCTCGTCGTCATGGGCCCCTGAGGTCCATCAAGGGCAGGTTAGAGTTTGACCATGCACACACTTCATCCCTCACCATTTAAATGTCAGAAACAGCTACTACTGGACCAAGGAGATGGGTGGGCTGTCACAGCCAGAATCAGCTCTCTACTACTCTTGTCCAATCATCACCTGAGAAGTGCGAAAATATCTATGGTCTCCATCTTTCAAAGAAATTCTTGCTGTGAAGTCACAGCTCCAGATTCTCCCATGCTTGTGGAGTTCGGTGAACACACAGGGGAGGATGTCATCAAGGCTTGCATCCTTTTCCCCATTTGCATCATTAAATATTTTCCCGTCAAGGAAACAGACCCCGGGGTGCCTGGCTGACTCAGTCAGTAGAGCATGTGACTCTTGATCTCTTGGTCATGAGTTCAAGCCCCACACTGGGCGTGGAGCCTACTTAAACACACACACACACACACACACACACACACACACACACACACAAAGAAACAGACCTTAAAGCCCTAGGAGATATAGGTAGGAATTGGGTCAAAAGGAACAGAATGATTGATGTGATTTTCCATTTTTCACTATTAAGTCCAAAAACAAACCGCTTTGGGTTGGGGTTTTACTTGAAGATTTTCTTTTCTCTTGTGCTTTCAGGGAGATTCTGAATCCTCTATTGACTGCAACAGTGTGTTACAAAAATCCAGAAAGTGAACTCTGGAGAACTCTAAGTCTTTGTTTTTGTTTGTTTGCTAATTGAATTTCTGGTAAATAACCTCTTGTCCTTAAGAGGTCACAGCCACTAGAATACAATAACAATTAAAGTTTTATAGTAATTCTTACCAGTTGACCATTTGATTCTCCTATTCCGACTCACATTAGCTTCCTGCTAACACCATAACTGAAGTAACCAAGCGTACTGGACACTTACTAGGTGCATCTTACTGTCTCACAAAAATTTCATTTAATCCACATAGATTCTCCCTCAACTGAGGGGTAAGGAAGTACAGTGCGAGTTTTGACCTAAGACAAAAGCTGGCACTGGTCCTGTATGTCCACCACTCTCAAACCTACCTCCCAATCCACACCTTTCCTGGGTCAAAGACCCAAACATCTGATTTAACTTGGATATCCCACAAGCGCCACAAACTCAGTTTCTCCAAAGCTTAATTTATCTTTTTTACCAACTTCTATTCTTCCTCTGTTCTCTGTGATAGTAAATGTCATCAACATCCACCCAGGACCAAAACCGGAAACCAAAGAATCATCCTAAACTCTACCTTTCAGGGACGCCTGGGTGGCTCAGTTGGTTAAGCACCTGCCTTCAGGCTCAGGTCATGGTCCCAGGATCCTGGGATCGAGTCCCGCGTCGGGCTCCTTGCTGGGTGGGGAGCCTGCTTCTCCCTCTGCCTGCTGCTCCCCTGCTTGTGCTCTTTCTCTGACAAATAAATAAATAAAATATTTAAAAAATAAAAAAAATAAACTCTACCTTTCCCCTCTACTGCCAGGACCACCTTAACACTCCTCTCTGTTGGACTAACTCTTAGGCAGGTTTCTTCCCTTTTTTTTAATTTTATTTTTTTTATTATGTTCAGTTAGCCACTATATAGTACATCATTAGTTTTTGATGTAGTGTTCAATGATTCATTAGTTGCATAAAATATCCAGTGCTCATCACAACACCTGCCCTCCTTAATACTCATCACCCTGTTATCTCCTCCCCCCCCCCTCTGAAACCCTCAGTTTGTTTCCCAGAATCAATAGTCTCTCATGGTTCATCTCCCTCTCTGATTTCTTCCCATTCAGTTTTCCCTCCCTTCCCCTATAGTCCTCCACGCTATTCCTTCTGCACACATATAGGTGAAACCATGTGATAATTGTCTTTCTCTGCTTGACTTATTTCACTTAGCATAATCCCCTCCAGTTCCATCCATGTTGATGCAAATGGTGGGTATTCATCCTTTCTGATGGCTGAGTAATATCCTATTGTTTATATATACCACATCTTCTTTATCCATTCATCTGTTGAAGGGCATCTCAGCTCCTTCCACAATTTGGCTATTGTGGACATTGCTCCTATGAACATTGGGGTGCATGTGCCCCTTTGATTCACTACATCTGTATCTTTGGGGTAAATACCCAGTAGTTCAATTGCTGGCTCATAGGGTAGCTCTATTTTTAACATTTGAGGAATCTTCACACTGTTTTCCAGAGTGGCTGTACCAGCTTGCATTCCCACCAACAGTGTAAGAGGGTTCCCCTTTCTCCACATCCTCGCCAACATATGTTGTCTCCTGTTTTGTTAATTTTTGCCATTCTAAATGGTATAAGGTGCTATCTCATTGTGGTTTTGATTTGTATTTCCCTGATGCCAAGTGATGTTGAACATTTTTTCATGTGTCTGTTAGCCACTTGTATGTTTTCTTTGGAGAAGTGTCTGTCCATGTCTTCTGCCCTTTTATTGACTTGATTACTTGTTTTTTGGATGTTGAATTTGAGAAGCTCTTTATACATCTTGGATACCAGCTCTTTATTTGTAATATCATTTGCAAATACCTTCTCTCATTGCGTGGGTTACATTTTAGTTTTGTTGACTGTTTCCTCTGCTGTGCAGAAGCTTTTTATCTTGATGAAGTCCCAAAAGTTCATTTTTGCTTTTATTTCCCTTTCCTTTGGAGACGGGTCTTAAAAGAAGTTACTGTGGGCAGTCTCAAAGAGGTTACTGCTTGTATTCTTCTCTAGGATTTTGATGGATTCTTGTCTCACATTGAGGTCTTTCATCCATTTTGAGTTTATCTTTGTGCATGGTGTAAGAGAATGGTCCAGTTTCATTCTTCTGTATGTAACTGTCCAATTTTCCCAGCACCACTTATTAAAGAGACTATCTTTTTTCCACTGGATATTTTTTCCTCATTTGTCAAAGATTAGTTGACCATAGAGTTGAGGGTCTATTTCTGGAGTTTCTATTTAAACATCCTTACGTCCACATTTCCCTGAGATAGTCCTGGTATATGCTTATTATCCCAGATTAATTATTACTAACCATTTCCTTTATTCTCACAAGAGTCTCAGTTTAGAAAACAATGACACCTTAGTATGAAATCTAAGAGCCAACCTCTAACTTAATCTACCTCCACTCTTCTACCCACACTACACTCCCACCACAACAAACTGCTTTCGCCAGTGGTTAACAATGCTGGCTATACGTTAAAATCACCATATATGATGAGGCTTAATAACAGACTAAATAAATCTGATTCTCTGGGGGTGGCCCTTAAGCATTCATAGAATTTTAAAAGCCTAAGTAACTAATGTGGAAGCCAATTGAGAACCCCTGACATGTGCTTGCCAGATCAACCATATCATGTTATTCTGTTTCTTCTGCTTGTAAGGTCTTAATGCCTGATGAAACCCTAGTTTTCTTTTTTTTTTTAAGATTTTCTTTATTTCTTAATTTATTGAGAGAGAGAATATAAGCAGGGGGAGGGGCAAAGAGAGAGGGAGAGAGAGAATCTCAAGCCAACTCCATGCTGAGCGTGGAGCCTGATGCAGGGCTCAATCCCACGGCCCTGAGATCATGGCCCAAGCCAAAATCAAGTCAGACACCCAACCGAATGAGCCACCCAGGAACTCTGAACCTCTACTTTTCTTAAAAGTCCTCATATCTGTGAAGCTTTCTCTGACCTTTTACAGTACCCTGTATGTGCCTTTATTATAAGACTAATAGCATCGAACTACAATTACTTCTTTACATGTCCATCAATAGCTAAATCCTATTGACCCGTATTCAATCTGTCTCTCGTGTCTGTCTCCTCCTCATTTCCCCACACTAGCTCATTATCAGCTCACTCAAAAAACTGCAGAAGCTCCTTGGTATTTTTTTCTGCTTCCAATTCCACTACCCTCCAAATTTCTCCCAGATACTATTTTTTAAATAGTATCATTCCACCATTCAAGTTCCTGATGGCTTATCACCTTCTACAAAGTACTATTCAAACTCCGCTGGGTGGAATTCAAAAGTATTCCCAAGTGGCTCCAAGACACACAGGATTCCCCTTCACCTCACTCCTAACATCACCCACCTCTGACCCCACAGATTGACTCATCCATCTCAGCCACCATGTTTGTGCTTGAGCAAACTCTACCTAAAACTTCTACCTAAAATGACTTACTCTCATTTTCCATCAGGCAAACTCTTTATTTTTAAAAGTTCCTCTTAAGTATTACTTCTCTAAAGCTGTCCCCTCACTGAGAATTAATCACTCCCTTCTCTTTCCCACATGTCCCATTTTAAATAGCTATAGATCACTCACCATAATTTGATTTGCATTACATAAATGCCTGCTTCCCTCATGGCAGTGAACATCTCTGGGGCAAAGCCCAGGGGATACTAGTAAGTATCACCCCCTATAAGTGATGGTTGAATTCATTTGACAAAGCATTTTTATAACTCCCTAACTGGTAAATATAAGACAAGCATCTTTAACCATTTTGTCCCCTCATCCATTGGAGGAATTGGCAGTGGAAACAGCTTCATTTCCAAGTCTTAACATTATAAGAATTATAGACCTCAAAGAAATCTTTGGAGACTGGTTCCAACATATATTTTGCTGGTAAAAAAAAAAAAAAAAAAAAAAAGAGAGAGACTCTTTCCAGACAAAAATACTTCCAAACATGAAATCTACTAAGCCAATGCCTTCTAGCTTTCAGATTTTGATTCTGTATTTTAAACATGCTCACTGAAAATTTATTTATTGATTTTTTATAAGATCTTAAGAGAGTTCAGGAAGGGTTTCTCATTTCTAACCTTTAGAGTTTCAAAACTCCTGTTTTTATACTAAGAGCTACTATGAGCTACAAACTGGAGAGGTTCGAAGCCTTTTTGTGCCCTCAGAAGACTGATAGCACCCTAGGAAATCTGCTAGGTTCTTAACTGTAGGTTACCAATGGTTAATTCGTACAAAAATTAATACCCAATGACAGATGCTCCCAGATACTTCCAGGAATTACTTCCACTGCCTTATCAAATATCAGTGTGATATCTGACTCTGCATTTAAGATAAATAAGGTTTAGAAGAAATATATTAGGGAAAGGGTCCAGCATTTTTTTTCTGAAATATTCTAAAACACATACCATTCTCTGAAATTTCTCACGCAAAAAAAATGGAAGTAAAGACATTGGTGCAAATGAAATTTTTTAACAGTTCCTTAACTCTCTTCTACAAACAGATCGCTACCTGAGTCAAATGTATGTGGATCTCTTCCCTCATGGACCATACGAAGAGGGGGGCACCTGTTGCATTATGAGTTACACCTGAAAACATTTTTTTGTAATTGTGTATTTATGTTAATGCAACTTAGGAGGAAAAATGTAACTAGCATAACACACTCAAGGATCTTGTGGCTTAGGAAGAGACAATAGTTATGACTGCAATCACCTGTTTTATGTAAAATGAACAAGGCACTATGCCCTGGCATTGGCATGAGTGTTTCAAATCTTTAGTAACTGACTTTCATAACTGCTCAGAAGCATTACTGATGATGATGGTCTAGATCTCTAACATAGATCCTCACAGAACCGTATTTCCATACATTTTCATATATGAGCTCTTATGCATATTAGCATACATAATTTTATCAGAAAATGCAACTAATTATCGTTGGCTCTTTCTAACCATATATACCTGTGAGTGAAAATCTCAGTGATAAGGGACACCAAAATCCAAAATAATAAACTAAACTTTGACTTTGTTTTAAATGAGATGACATTAAGCCTACTATTCCCTTACTATTGAGTGCTCAAAAAATTCCATTCTCCTCAACGAACTTACTTTTAAATATAAGTTTTGTAAATCAATTCCATTTTTTAACTTGATGTTATTGTTTGTCCTTGTTTTTTATTTAATGACAGTGCAGGGTGAAGAGTATTTTTTTTACATTTTATTTATTATTATAATTTTCTCCTATTCGTGACACTTGAAACCAGCTTTTACTTGTAGTAATAATATAATGTTTCTTTTTTAAATGAATTTAAAGTTTTGTTTTGTTTTTATTTGTCAGAGAGAGAGAGAGCACAAGCAGGCAGAGGCAGAAGGAGAAGCAGGCTCCCTGCCGAGCAAGGAGCCCGATGTGGGACTCAATCTCAGGACCCTGGGATCATGACCTGAGCCGAAGGCAGCCACTTAACCAACTGAGCCACCCAGGCATCCCGAATTTAAAGTTTTTAAAAAGGGAGTGTATTTAAAGAAAATGGTTAGTGAATAATAGTACAGGTGACAGGAAAATCATGAAGATGGCAGGAAAGGCATGTTTTAGAAGCCCCATCCTAAGGAAAAGCTCTTTATACAGGGGAGCCCTCTTCCGCAGACAGTATATAACTTACACGGTTACCACTGTCAATTCCCAAAGCTAATGATATATAAGTAGGCAACCACAAAGAATATCACTCTAGAAGACATAGGTAAGACTAAAACTTGAAAAAAAGCATTTTTTTTTTTATAGTACAGAAAAACTCTAACAGGGATGAGTAATTTTTAATCCACACCAAGATAACCAAAGACTAGTTTAGTCCCTTTTTAAACCCTTGGGTCATAACTCCTTAACAAATTGAAAGCTCAAGTTTCCACATGAGAATGACTAGTAGGAAAAAAAGAATACTACCTCCCAAGTATCCTTACCAACCAAGGAAATATTTTGCTATGCTTTATTTCTCATTCATATTTTTAAAATAGGGTACCCACACAGATAACTGGAAAACTCTATTCTGGTAAATATACCTTTTTTTTTTTTTTTTTTTTTTTTTTAGATTTACTTATTTGAGAGAGAGAGAGCACAGAATGAAGGGCAGAGGGAGAGAGGGAGAGAAATTTAAGCAGACTCCATGCTGAGTGCTGAGCCCAATGTAGGGCTCCATCTCACCACCCTGAGATCATAACCCTGGGATCACAACCTGAGCTGAAACCAAGAGTCAGGGCTTAATCTACTGCACCATCCGAGTGCCCCATAAATACGCTTTTACAAATTCCACTCCTCATTTTAGAATCCCAAGGCCACAGCCCTTTGGGAGTCATGTACCATGAGTTGGGAATTACTGGCTATCTTAGATTACCATTATAAAAAGTGAAAGGGGCTCTCAGGAATCAAGACATCATTCATTACTCCTTAAAAGGCACACTGTAATTACTTCAGACTGTTTAAATTTTTCCAATGATAGTGAAGTGTACCATTAGAAGCCATAGTTAACTTGCTATAATAAAGCAATTTGTAGAGAAATACAATTTAAGTTATTTCCATTCTTATTTTAATAGAACAAGAAGAGTGAGTTTGAGGTAACATAGTAACTGTAGGTTGCTATAGAAAGGGAAGTAGTAATATGATTTTTATAATAAAAACAAAACAATTGTTGAGGAGGAACTGTAAGTCTCCCCTGCTTAGCATTCCTAACCTTGCAAATATGCAGAAAAACAATCTCTTATAGAATGTTAAATGCCAAGGCTAAAAATGTTTCAACTATACTTTGATGGATATTACATCTACAGTGTGTATTGTCAAACACAGTGTAAAACAAGCTGTAAAATAAAATCACAAAAGTAAAATAAAATCACAGGGCTTGTAGGAAAGCAACGCCACAAGGTACATATGGAAATTTCAGGGTTCTTACAGAATTCACTTTGTATGTAGCACAGTAGCCGTAAAGAATTTCCAATGTACCCAAAACTTGTTGACTAAAAAGCAAAAGACACTTCTAAAAAGATAACTGTAGGCATCCATAGGGCACATACAACTAGTTGTCCTTCAAAAACCACTCTACACTTCTTTTATAGTAATAATGACCCTCATTTTTAATTTCATACCTGGCAGCCCAGAATAAGGACCTCATTTCCCAGCCAACAGGGAAGAAAAGGGTATCAATACCACTTAAATTTTGAATGACAAAATGTAAGGGAAAATGTTAGGTGCAACTTCCAGGAAGTATCCTTAAAGGAATGAAGCCTGACCTTCCACTCTCCCTTCCTCCTTCCTGCTGGCAGAGGACAAATGTGATGACTGGAACAGGAGCTCTGTCTTGGAGCATGAGATGGCCTTCGGAAGAGAGGCCAGATACACAGCAAAGAAACAAGACATAAGAAGCTTGGATGTCTGAAACCATGCAGCAAAGGCCCTGAAGCCCTGACCTTTAGATTTGCACGGGAAAATTAAATAAATTTCCATCTTGTTCAAGGTGTTGTTATTTGGGGTTTACTGTCACTCTCAGTCAGACCTAATCCTAGTGCGTACATGTATACATTTTCAACCACACATGGAATTTGTTCCTTCTACCAACTCTTCAAATTTGCTTGAGTTTCACTGTCTCAGATCTTTTTAGGACACATTTATTGTGGATTGTTTGAAGCATTAGCTGTCATGAATGAACTGTCTCAAATATATATACAGGTAATGCAGAAAGAGTTCAGCAGTTCATCATTTAAAACAAATGTTTCCAATGCTTTTAAATTCTTGCATTTCACTGATGAGTAAAAGAAGGACAAAAAAAAATAAGCCATTTGTTCAAGTTCTCATTCCACAGATATTCAGTAAATGAAAAATGTGAAGTGAAGCTTAGATTCTACTGGGGGACATGGACAAAAAGTAAGAAATAAAAAGTATGAATGGAGATGCAATGAAGGTGATAAGTTGCTGAGAGAGCCTAGCAAGCAGGAGGAAGGGAAATGGCGGGCCAATGTTTGCTTCGTGTCATGGAAGGCTGAGGCCTAAAGGACCAGAGGGAGCCAGCCTAAGAAGGCAGCAGAAAAAGGCATCCTGGGCAGAAGCCGGCTCAAATACCTTCATGTGGACAATGCTTTACATTTGAATAACTGGGGTGCCTCTTCCACATTCCTGGAGTCTACTATAGTGTGCAGCACTTCTGCACTTCCCCAGGTACCATAAAAGCTTCCGTAAACACACAATCACGTTGTCTCCCAACAGAGCACATCGATGGAAGCATGTGCACTGAGACATACATCTGCTAACATCCACGCTACTGTGTGGGGCCCGGATTGGGAAGGAGACACAAGGGGCCACCATGGATCCTAACTGCCATGATGGGACATTTGCATGAATAGCCAATCTGAAATCAAGGGTCAAGCCCAGTAAGTCCAGCATGAGCATCAGAAAAGCCCAACAGGCTTCTGACCTGGACCATTCTCCAAAACTATCTCATCTCCTGCTGCTCTCTCCCTCAGTCCGTGTTAAACTTTCTTCTTGCCTCATGCCTACAGTAAAAAGAAAAGAGGGGGGACTGAAACCAAAATAGGACAGAAAGCTACTTTACAAAATGAAAAGTAGCAGCTCCTGGCCCTTTCCTGACCTACCAATCCCTCTTCTCAGAAAAACTTACTTTTATCAGTTTCTGCTTTTAGTTCCTTTGGTGGTTATCACCCATATCTAAATGCTAAATTATGCCTAGTTCTTCATTGATCAGTTTTAAACACTTTCCATTTATTCCTTGCTTACTTATAAGCAGTTACTTAACTGTCTTGTGGATTTTCCCTTATCAGAATAGTCTCTCTATTGCTTTTCACAGCACAATTATTCTCTCCTAGATATCCACATGGCTTCCTCCATCACTTCCTTCGAATCTTTATTCAACCTAACATATGGTCCAGTGGGCACAGCAACAATGCATAATAAAAGGAATAGGTCCATTTAAGATCAGGCTCAAGCTGACCCATAGGTCACAAGGAAGCTGTACTAACAAGTGTCCCAGAGCCCCATGTCACCTACCATTGGTTGCTCTGATGTCTTGCCCTCACCTCCTGGGGGGTTTCCCAATGACCAGCTGATGGAGGATGAAAATTCCCACACTTGAGCCACAGGTCAGTCCGCTCGTAGGTGAGTGCAAGCAAACAGGGACTGTGCCACACTGCAGCCACTCAGGTAGACCTGAAAGATGGGGAAGGAGAAATTCTCCCAGTGGGTACAAGACCCAGCTGCCTACTTTGTGTGGAGAGACAGAAGGGGCCTGAGGTAAGACTATACATAGACACACAGATGGCTGGTCAGGGGTCTGGACTTAGCAAGAGTGAAAGAGTAGACACGGAGGTCTGGGGAAGAGGTGCGTCAATGGGCCCATGGGAATGGGTACAAATGTGAGGATCTCTGAATCACACATTAATGCTCACCAGAGAACACACTTTAGAAAATGTACCAACCAACCAAGTAGACAGGATGACTCAGCCAATGGATGCCAGCCAGATTCTGTCTTCAGCCACCCGAGCATGTACACAAGGTTCTCATGCAACCAGTAATCACTTTGGAGGCTACTCTTAGACCCACAGGTTGGGATCCCTCTCACCAAAGCTGATCTACCTGCCACTGCTGAGAAATATCTGGCCCACCAGCCACAGAAACCAACACTGAGCCCCTAAGATGGTATCATCCTTCTCACTTAGTCACTTGGTGGCAAACTGATTACATCAGACCCCTTGCATCCTGGAAGTGGCCATGTTTCATGCTCGGTGGAAATGATACAAACTCCAGGGATAAGTTTGCCTTTACTGCTCACAGTGCCTCAGGCAGCACGGATCTTCAATGACCCATAAAGTGTCTTGGGATACCAATAAGCTTGCACACCAGCTACGCCTTCGAAAGGCTGTTTCATCACTCCATCGGGTTGGTAACTCCTGAATGGTATGAGATACGACAGCACCTTATAGATGCCCGGTCATCTGCCTTTATCACCTCAGCAACTTTGTAGCAAAGCTCAACCTTTAGGCTGATGTGCCGGCTTGGAGATAACACCCTGGAGAGATGGAGTATTATTCCTCAAGACACAGCATACCTTAAACCACTGGTGGTCAGAAGCTAGGACATGTAGGTTCAGTAACCTAGCAATAGAATAGAGGAGAGACTGCTCATGAACACTCCTAGTGACCCACTGAGGGAATGTTTGCTTCTCTACCCCCATGACTTTAGGCTTTGGGAGTCGAGAGGTCCTGGTGTTTAGAGGTTTATAACCCTTCCATCAGGGAAAAAGAGAGAGTCCCACTAAACTGAAAGCTACAACTGCTGCCTGATCACTTCGTGTTGCTTAGACAGTAGACCAGCAGCAAGGAAAAGAGTTACACTTGCAGAGAAATTCTAATAGCCCTCATCAGGAGGCAGGGCTGTGGCGACAACATAATAAGGGCTTGAAAAAAGTGTGTTAGGCATTAAAGTAGTCCAGTGGACATATCCGGCTGTTCCCATGCCCAGTCAGAACTGTAAATGGAGGGGCGCCTGGGTGGCTCAGTCAGTTAAGCATCTGCCTTTGGTTCAGGTCATGATCCTGGGCTCCCTGCTCAGTGGGGAGTCTGCTTGTCCCTCTCCCTCCCCCTGTTCACGCACTCTCTTGCTCTCTCTCTCAAATAAATAAATAAAATCTTAAAAAAAAAAAAAAAAGAACTGTAAATGGACAGATCACAGCAACTGTGGACTGATAAGGACATGGAGTCAAGGGTTTAGACTGTCGAGGAATGGGGTCTGGATTAATTCACCAACCAAGCCACTTAGACCAGCAGAAGTGTTCACCAAAGAGAAGGGGAGTCTGGTAAGAGTGAAAGGGGAGGAAAATTGTATCGGTTATTATGACATTGGGACAAACTACCCTTTAGACAAAAACACCCTTTACAAGCAGCGGAGGGCTATTCATCCCACTAACCTTGCTCTTGTAAATTATCCCAGAAATTGTGAACACCCAAAATCTTGAATTGTGACTTAATGCAGCAAACTTAATATGAGAAGCAAAATTATTTGAGCCATGCAAGGAGGATAGTTGAGTGGATGCTATTGGTACTCCTCCCCAAAGCCCTTTATAAACCAGCACACCTGACCCAAGCTTGGAGTATTGAGTGATAACAATTCTGCTCCCTTCTGGGAGAATAGCCCTCTTTCAAATGGGAATGCCTCACCCAGGAGGCCTCACCCACCACTACCAAGAGGCAGATCTTGGCCAATGACTGGATAGAATGTGCCTCAAGATGGGATCAACACTACAGTACAACTGACATTCCAGGGTTCCCTGTGGATTCAGAGTGAGATGGTATATACCTGAGATTACATTCTTGCTTATCTTTTTTCTCCAGCCTTACCCTATTTTTCTTCCTCCCTTTCTATAGAGAACACCTTTGACCCAATAAATCATTTGATTCACTAAGACCCCATCTCACATTCTGCTTCTAGGGAACCCAAACTAGAAACTACCATACTGAATTGATTCTGCAAAAAATAAAATTCACTCACTACTGTTTCACAGTTTGCACTGTATTTTTTCCTAACTAATAAAAATAGAACACATTAAATATTTAAATAAGAATCAGCAGGCTTTCTAAACTGAGTTGAGGAGGGTATATCCACTTAAATTATTTTTCTAAGTGGTTTATTCAAAACATGACCCTCTGAACAAAACATTAGGGAGATCTTCCCTTCCTACAATCATATTATATGGCCAGCATAACATGAGCACTTAAACTTATAGCTAAGATAGCCTCACTAGGAAACTAAGTGCTCACACACAACAGGCAGGCCCTGTCACCAGCTCTGACATGGCAAGAGTACAGGCCAAAACTCTTCTCACTCTACCTGTAAAATAAGCGGTCAGCCAAATAGCTTCACCTACCCACCTTAGAACCTCACAGAGGAATTTTCATCTGTCTAAAACAAAATGAAAACCTTTGGTTGTGGAGGACACTAATTTTATTCTACTGTCAAAGCAAGTGAACCTTATCTAATCTACTCTTAAATATTAATCAAGTGTTTTAAGGCTCTCAGAAATTTCTTCCTATGACTACCCTAAATTTCTCTTATGAAAATTTTGTTATAGGGGCGCCTGGGTGGCTCAGTTGGCTAAGCGACTGCCTTCGGCTCAGGTCATGATCCCGGAGTCCTGGGATCAAGTCCCACATCGGGGTCCCAGCTCCATGGGGAGTCTGCTTCTCCCTCTGACCTTCTCCCCTCTCATGCTCTCTCGCTGTCTCTCTCTCAAATAAATAAATGGAATCTTTAAAAAAAAAAGAGAGAGAAAAAGAAAATTTTGTTATAGATTTAGAAAAGAGGTAACAGACTAGTTTTCATCTTAAATCATTTAAATGTCTACACATTTCTTTATAGGTCCTCACTTCCTAAGCAACCAATGTATCAGTCTCTTTGCTAACTTTTAGAGCATCTCGTCAACATGTCTATCTATTGTCTCCTCAAAATTAAAGGTCCAAATACATGCAAGATGACTCATCAATGGTCATACTCATAGTACAGATGGGTCTTAAAAAATAAAATCGCTATCATAAGTCACTTAGCATCACTGTTGCTCTTTTGCTCTTATGGCTTTTCTTTTATTCACATTGCATTTTGGTCCTCTACTTTTTTTCCCTCTCCACTTGAAATTCATCATTTTTGTCTAATTGTTTATCAAACAATTTACCTTAATTGTCATTAAAGTCAGATCTATTACTCCAAAAGCATTAACAGTGATTCTCAGTTATATATTCAAGTTTAAATCTAAATAAGTACAGTAATTCTTCCTCCTTCAACAGGGCCTTTGAGAACAATTGCCAAATGACCCCATTTACTGTTCACTTGGACCAGTGCCTCATAGTCACATATCATAATCATCTGTGGATCTCTATAAAAAACAAATGCATGCCTGGGACACTGCCTTGTGGGTTCTGAATCTAGACAAGGTGCAATCCGGACATTTTAGTTCAGAAGCTCCACAGGTAATAATAATTAGAATCACTGTGTATTTATCAAGTGCCATGCACAGCGTGAAACATGTAATCATGATTCTAATGATTACCTCTACTTAACAACTACTTCCTTAACAAACCAAAGGCTTTAAATTACCTTTGCAGTAAAGATTATCAGCCTTGGAGTCCATGGTCAAGCTTAGGAGTCCATCACTCTCTTCCTGTTGTAGGCAACAGTGTATGTGTACGTGTGTATGTGAGAGAGAGTGAGAGAGAGAGAGAGAGAGAGAGAGAGAGAACTTTCTTGGGAAGAGAATCCATCATAACTTTTATCATTTCTTTAAAAAGCTTTTTGACAGTGTGCCTGAGTGGCTCAGTCAGTTAACCCCGTGACTCCTGATTTCTGATCAGGTCATCATCTCCTGTGTTATGGGATGAAGGCCTGCCTCCAGCCCAAGCTCAGCGGGCAGTCTGCTTGAGATTCCCACTCTCCCTCTCTCTGCCCCTCCCCATCACTTGCATGCTTGTTCCCACTTTCATGCTCTCTCTCTCTCAAATAAATAAATAAATCTTTTTTAAGAAAAAAGATTTCTGACCCAGGGGTGCCTGGGTGGCTCAGTCTGTTAAGCCTCTGACTCTTGGTTTCAGCTCAGGTTGTGATGTCAGGGTCATGAGATTAAGCCCCATGTAGAGCTCCCTGCTCAGCAGGGAGTCTGCTCCAGATTCTCTCTCTCCCTTTCTTGCTTCCCCTCCCTAATGCTTACAGTCTCCTTCTCTTTCTCTCCCTCTCTCTCTAAAAACAGATAAATAAATCTTCAAAAAAAAAAAAAGATTTCTGACACAAAAGTAGTTTAAATACTTCTTAGAATAAAATTCTCCTGTCATTATATATTCACCCACATTTATTCATTCACTCACCAAATATTTGAGCCCCTACTACATGCCAAATACACTTTCGAAGCTTGAGAATACCAATGAACAAAACCAAGCCCCTGCTTGCCCTCAAGGAAACCTCTATTTTAGAGGAATAAATATATAATTATATAATATGTCAAACAAGTCTTTGGCTCAGAACATAACTTCTTAAACTACTGACAAAAATTGTACAATCAACAGTGGCATTTGAGATTCCCATTCCAAAGCTAATTCTAAAACCCATGCTATTTCCATTTCTTGCATATAACATATTTCATGATGATGAAATTCTTATCTGTTATCTGTTACTGTTTACAGCAAATCATTTCATAAGTAAATGGTATTTTTCAGTTTCATAAAATGTCGTATAGTGTTGTTATTCAAAAGTATTTCCAAAAGGTCGAAATAGTCATGCTGTATTTCTCTAAATTCCAAGGGCAAATGCAGAAACCAGCAGATGAGGAAAATTTTTTGTTACTCATATCACACATTTACATTATAATTCCCAGAATACAATTCTCCTTTTAAAAGAATTAAATATTTATAAATGTCTTTTATTTCTAATCACGTAGTTAACAATTTCTGGTGTTCTTAATATCTTTATGTAGATCCTAGTTTCCATCTGGAATCATTTTCCTTCTGTCTGAAGAACTTCTTTTAACATCTCTTGTAGGGCAGGTCCACTGGCAAATCATTCCTTCTTTCACTTTTGTATGTCTGAAAAATCTTTATTTCATCTTCATTTTTAAAAGATATTTTGCTATTATGGATTTCTAATTTGAATGGGTCTTATTTTACTTTGCTTTTTTTCTTGTTCTTATTGCTTGTCTTTCTACAGTTTGAAGATGTTGCTCCTCTGTCCTCTGGCTTGTGCTGTTTCCTACAGGGAATCAGCTGCCACTCTTTGTTTATTTTTATGAAATGCAGGTTTTCCCTTCTGGCTGCTTTTATGACTTTTCTCTTTATCACTGGTTTGTAGGCATCTGGCTGCTTTTATGACTTTTCTCTTTATCACTGGTTTGTAGGCATCTGTTTTGATATGCTGTGATATAGTTTTCTTTGTATTTGGAGTTTATTGAACTTCTTAGACCTGTGGGTTTATGGCCTTCATAAATTTGACATCTTTTCATTAGTTCTTCAAATAGTTTTCTGTCTATTTGCTTTGCAAGAACTTCAGTTACACATATATTTGGCCCACTGAAGTTGTCCCACTAGTTCACTAATACTCTATTTTTTCTAGACTTTCTTAGATTTCATTTTGGATAGTTTACATTACTTTGTCTTCAAGTTCACTAATCTTGTCTTCTACAGTGTTTATTCTGCTCTAAGTCTTATCAATTTTTTATCTCTTTAAGTCCAATTTAGGTATTTTTTTAATATCTTCCATGTCTCTATTTAACATGCTCAATCTTACCTTTAACTTCTTGAACATATGACAGTTATAATAACTTATAATGTCCTTTTCTTCTACTTAATCTGTTTGGAGTTTGATTTTAGTTGTCCTGGTTAGTAAGTACATCTAATTCCTATAACTCTATTTTGGTCAGAAGCAGAATTTAACTTTAACTATAATCCAATTTTTTTTTATTAAATTGTGTGATAAAAATTATTCAGTAGAGAAATTTTGAAGAACACAGGTTCAGTATACAAGGAATACCTTTAGGATTTAAAACATGAAGAATTTAAGTAAATGGATTTAAATAAAGGAATAAAACTTAAATAAAGGAATTTAAATAAAAATTTAAAGGTTTGAGTAAATACACTGATTCGAATTATTTGTATAAAGCCACTTGATTATATTATCAACTGCATTCATCTATTTCTTGACCTGTGTGGGAGTTACATAGGTGTTCACTTTACAACAATTTGTTAAGCCACATATTTATATTGTATACACCTTTTTGTAGTATCTTATCTTTTTTTACTTTTTTTTTAAAGACATGAAGTCACATCTTCAAGAAACTTATAATAACAGAGTAGGGCTATGTACACAAATAGCAATGCCTCTAAAATCCTAAATGCATGATCCTAACCAAGTGCTCAGTGTTTTAAAGCAGGGAGAAAGTATTCCAGCTGAGTATAATAAAAGATGGCTTAATAAAGAAAATTGTCTATGAACTGAGTTACCTGCAATAATAGTTAAGATTTGTAGAACCCTTTCCTGCTTACAAAAGTATTCAGCATATGACACATCATTTGAAGGACAGGTAGGATTTTAGTGAGGATGAGAAGAAAAAAGCATTCTAAGCTGAGGAAAGGGTATAAATGAAGACACTGAAGTATGCTGAAAGCATGTTCTGCAAATAGAAAAAAAAAAAGATTTGTTTGCCTGGGACTATGCATTCAGCCTCAAAAACAGGTTGAGAATATATCATGGAATTGAATGTCTAGATACAACACTGATCAGACAGGAATAGGGAAACTCCTCCCCTAATCTGCCCTATCTCTGTTGCCCAAGTCAAAAACCAAAAGCCATCCTTGATTTCTCTTTCCCTCAATCTTCACATCTAATCTACTGACAAGCTCTACTTATTCTGCCTCCAAATTATATCCCCAAACTATTTTTCTCTCCTTCCCTGCTGCTACCACCCCAGGCCAACTAACCATTATCTCTCACTTTGGGACTTTAGAGTCCCAGGAAAGCTGCCCAGAATAGATGGCATCTGCTCTACTCAGTGTGCCCATGAAGCTTCCATGAATTTTATGAACCCTTGGCTAAATAAATCAGAAATTTCAGTAGGCATCTGGGTGTGTGGTCTGTTCCACCAAGCATCCCATCTAATATAATATAGACCTAAAATGCTTTTTTTTTTTATGGTGTTCTGTATTCCTTTTTCAGAAAGCAGACAGACTAAATATCAAAGCTCAGTGTGAAAAAGAAAAGATAATCAGCTAAAATTTATGTTGCCGCTAAAATTCTACAGAACTTCTGGTAGCAAATAGCCTGTTGAACTATAAAGTTCAAGTTTCCTTTTAAAAGTTTATTTTCTTAGGAAACAGGATTTCTTGCAAATTCAGATTTCCTCTAATAAGATTTTTATAGCATCTGATTTGATAGTCAAATCCCTTGCTAAGTTTCTATATAAAAGCTTCCACTCTTTTGGATGTAGCCATTCCTGCCGTATATCTATGATCTTTCCAAAATAGCCATGCAAGACTGCTTCTTTCAGCTAGTGTCTGCTCTCTGCTGCCAAATGAGGTTACACTGCTTCTGAGGTCAGGCTCTGATTAGCTGCAGAAGCAGGTAAAATTCCATCCTGGTCCTGTGAACATCACCAACCATACTCTGCAGAAAGCAATGTTCATTCAATCTGCATTATCTGTAATGTGTTTTCTCAGGGGAAAGAGTCAGATGGTAATAAAATAATCCCTCTTTTTGTCTAAAGTTGTCTCAGGTTTGTCATATGTATGAATCAAAATGAACTCAAGATAGATTACAAGATCCTATCCCTGAAGGGTGGCTGGGTTATGGACATTGAGGAGGGTATGTGCTATGGTAAGTGCTGTGAAATGTGTAAGCCTGAGGATCCACTGACATGTACCGGGGCAAATAATACATTATGTGTTAATTAAAAAATAAAAAAATAAAAAAAATGTCTATACTCAAAAAAAAACAAAAAAACAAAAACAAGATCCTATCCCTGACAAACATGGATGCAAAAATTCTCAACAAGATATTAACAAATCAAGTCCAACAGTACATTAAAAGAATTATTCACTATAATCAAGTGGGATTTATTCCTGGGCTGCAGAGGTGGTTCAATATTCACAGATCAATCAATGTGATATACCACATTATAAAAGAAAGGATAAGAACCATATGGCCCTCTCAATAGATGCAGAAAAAGCTTTTGACAAAATCGGCATCTATTCTTGATAAAAACTCTCAACAAAGTAAGAATAGAGGGAACATAGCTCAACATTGTAAAGGTCATATTCTAAAGACCCACAGCTAATATCATCCTCAATGGGGAAAAACTGAGAGCTTTTCTTCTGCAGTCAGGAACAAGACAGGGCTGTTCATTCTCATCATTGTTATTTAACAGTACTGGAAGTCCCAGCCTCAGCAATCAGACAACAGAAAGAAATAAAAGGCATCCAAATTGTCAAGGAAGAAGTCAAACTTTCACTATTCACAGATGACATGATACTCTACGTAGAAAACCCAAAGACTCTGCAGAAATATTACTAGAACTGACACACAAACTCAGCAAAGTCACAGAGTGTAAAATCAAGTGCAGATATCCATTGGATTTCTATATACCAATAATGAAGAAGCAGAAAGAGAAATCAGGGAATGGATCCCATTTACAATTGCACCAAAAACAATAAGATATCTAGGAGTAAATCTAGCCAGAGAGGTTAAAGATCTGTACTCTGAAAACTATAGAACACTTATGAAAGAAATGGAAGAAGACACAAAGAAATGGAAAAGCATTCCATGCTCATGGATTGGAAGAAAAATATTTTTAAAATGTCTATACTACCCAAAGAAATATACACATTTAATGCAATTCCTATAAAAATATCACCAGCATTTTTCACAGAACTAGAACAGACAATCATAAAGTTTGTATGGAACCACAAAAGACCCCAAATAGCCAAAGCAATGTTGAAAAAGAAAAGCAAAGCTGGAGGCATCACAATTCTGACTTCAAGCCATATTACAAAGCTATAATCATCAAGACAGTATGGTACTGGCACAAAAACAGACACATAGATCAATGGTACAGAATAGAAAACCCAGAAATGTACCCACAACCATATGGTCAACTAATCTTCAACAAAGTAGGAAAGAATATCCAATGGAAAAAAGACATTCTCTTCAACAAGTGGTGTTGGGAAAACTGGACAGCAACATGCAAAAGAATGAAATTGGACCACTTTCTTATACCATACACAAAAGCAAACTCAAAATGGTTGAAAGACCTAAATATGAGACAAGAAACCATCAAAATCCTAGAGGAGAACACAGGCAGCAACCTCTTTAACCTCGGCTGGAAAAACTTCTCACTAGACATGTCTCCAGTGACAAGGGAAACAAAAGCAAAAATGAATTATTGGGACTTCATCAAGATAAAAGGCTTCTGCACAGTGAAGGAAACAATCAACAAAACTAAAAGACAACCTACGAATGGGAGAAGATGTTTGTGAATGGCATATCTGATAAAGGGTTAGTATGCAAAATCTATAAAGAACTTTTCAAATTCAATACCCAAAAAATGAATAATCCAGCTAAGAAATAGGCAGAAGATATGAACAGACATTTTCCCCAAGAAATCATATAGATGACTAACAGACACATGAAAGGATGCTCAATATCACTCATCATCAGCAAAATACGAATTAAAGCCACAATGAGATATCACCTCACACCTGTCAGAATGGCTAAAATTAACACCACAGGAAACAACAGATGTTGGTGAGGATGTGGAGAAAAGGGAAGCCTCTTACACTATTGGTGGGAATGCAAACTGGTGCAGCCACTCTGGAAAACAGTATGGAGATTCCTCAAAAAGTTAAAAATAGAACTACTCTATGACCCAGCAATTGCACTACTAGGTATTTACCCAAAGGATACAAAAATGATGATTCAAAGGGGTACATGCACCCCAGTGTTTATAGCAGCGTTATAAACAATACTCAAACTATGGATAGAGCCTAAATGTCCATCAACTGATGAATGGGTAAAGAAAGTATTACTCAGTCATCAAAAAGAATGAAATCTTGCCATTTGCTACAACACAGATGGAGCTAGAGTGCACTATGCTAATTGAAATAAGTCAGTCAAAGAAAGACAAATACAGTATGATTTTACTCATATGTGGAATTTAAGAAACAAAAGAGATGAACATATGGGAAGGGAGAAAAAAGAGAGAGAAGGAAACAAACCATAAGAGACTTTTAACCACAGAGTACAAACTGAGGGTTGATGGAGGGAGGTGGGTGAGGGATGGGCTAAATGGGTGATGGGTATCAAGGAGGGCTCTTGTGTGATGAGCACTGGGTGTTATACGTAAGTGATGAATCACCAAATTCTACACCTAAAACTAATTTTATCATATATGTTAACTAGAATTTAAGCAAAACTTGAAATTAAAAAAAAAAAGATAGATTACAAGATTCACCTAGCAGCCTGTGTTCTGGCTGAAATCCCATCTCATTTCAATCGTCATCCTTTACACAGAAACAACACAGTAAATGTTCTTGAAGGAGGACAAAGAGGAAGAGAAAGTGATGGCATGGGCAATAGTGCCAGTATCCATAAGGAGGTAAATGAGATTAAGAACTGAGAAAATGCCACTGACACTAATAATTAGGAATTCACTGCCGTTCTTTGAAACAATTTCAGAAGAGATAAAGAGCTCTGCTCAGAAAATATATCTTCTCTTCCATCAGTAACCTAAACACAAAAGACCAACCTGCCTAAATCAGTTTCAAAATGGCTATACCAGGATACCAAGGTGAATCCAAGCTGCCTGCTCCCCTAATTAAAATACAACTAAGCTACTTAACCATTCAATATGATTCCTTGGGTGGGCAGATATCCACAGCATGTTCCTTAAACCAAATTATGGTGGGATGAATATTAATGCCTAGCCCCAGATCCCCTTGTCCTCCTTAAGTTAATGAAGTTATGGCTCATAACAAGCCGACCTCATGTACCTGTATGTCTCCACCTCTCCACCTAGGGGCTTTCTCCAGAGGGGAACTTGCTTGACATCAAGTAGGCTCATCCTGGAAATATATGGAACAGACTCTCAAATCCCCAACCAAGAGGGAACAGGAATTGGTAAAAAACCATCTCAGCCTCCCTGTCCCCCTCTGGGACAGTTCTGAGGTAGGCCTGTGGAATTTCTCAGAATGCCCTCAATGGGAATAAACCCCACTTGCCCACAGTAGTAACTAAGTATTGGCTTCTCTCTCTTCCTTTTTCCATTTTTTCCACTTCCTTGCTGTCCTGGGTGCAGACAATAAAAGGATGTGTTGTACACAGAGAATTTTAAAATGATAACAAAACCAACTTCAAGTCAGTCTGCTTTCTATTAATACCATTGAAAATTCTAAATAATGTCGGTGCAGAAATGCTCCTCCTTGTTGGGGCAAACCACTCCCATAGGCACCCCCCCTTGGTATGCCACTACTAAAAGGTTAGACATACCCAGGATGGCCTTGACATCAGATGGACTTTGGTTCAACCCACACTCTGTCACTTACTAGCAAGTGGCATGTAAGCTTGAGTAAATGACTTAACCTCTGTAAGCCCCATTTTGTTATGTGTCAAATAGAAGAACTGGTAGGACATAGTATTAATAGTATTAGTATAATAGTATTAAATAGTATTAAATAAGAAATACACAGCAACTACTCACCAAAATATCTGTTGTGTATGGGTTAATAAATAGTAGGTTCTTTAATATCATCTGACCTGAATATTTATCACACATTTAATCTATTGAATTTAATACAATCATTAATGTATACATTAGTCCTTATTATCATCCAGAAGGCATATGTGGTTACATTAAGATTAGCACAGACTATTCACATCCCTCAAAGTATTTAGTTTAATTACACTCTGTTCCCTGAAATAAAATGTCAGCAGATATCTCCAACTCATCATCTTTTCAACATTTATTCAACTCAATTCTAGTTTTCCATCTCCTTCCTTCTCCTTTATCTTCGATTTTATTTTTTTCCAGTTCCTATTGAATTCCTGATGAGGCCTACTGAGTCCTATTTACAATCCATAATGAGAGCTTCATAGTAAAAGAGAAGTGAATTTTAAGTTCACTCAGGCTGCTACATTACCTGTTTGAATTTTGAATTTCTTTAGCTCTTAAGATTTTAAAAACCCTTTCATCTCACTTTAATATCTTTGAATATGATAGAATCCTGCATTTTTTCATCTTCTTCATATCTGATAGGACCTTCTAACTCATAAATATATTAAAATGATATTCAATTAAATTCTGATTATTTCCCATGACCTTATCTGGCTTTGCCATCCCAGCTTTTAAGGTCATTTTACTGACAAGCACTTTATCAGTATCTGCCTTAAAGCAGCCTAGTGGAGGATAGGGTGTTTCACTCTGGAGTCAGAACTTGGCCATGCCAATCACTGCTTGCATTACCTTGGGCAAGTCACTTACACTTTCCTTACCGTAATGTGAAGATAATACTAGTAGCTCCCTTATGGAGTTGTTGGGGGGTTAAATAAGGAAAGTGCCTACGATGTTGCCTGGCACATAAGATATGTGCAATCATTTAAGTCACTATTATTATTATTATTACTACTACTACTACTACTATTACTATTTACAACTTATAATATGTAGTTTTTTATGTACATTTGTCCTCCTTGACAGTAAATTCCTATATGCCCTAATCCAAGATGGATTCATCTCTTTGAGGTGCTTTCCACAAACGTCCCATAAATGCAAGTTGAATTGAGCGCATAGCTTGAGTCATTGGCCCCTGGTATATACTTAGGCACATGGGAATTTAAATAGTTTCAGTGTTCTCCTTTTGCATTTGCTCCACTAGTGAATTTTACTAACAAAACACATAATGGTTAAGAGGTTGTTTTTCTCAGGCTGACAGGATCTCCCCCAACTGTAGCTCTCCACCCCTTCTTTCCAGCTGGGTGTTGTCACCCTCCTTCTCTCAGTTACAGTCCCTCAGCTCTGACACTCCCTCTCTGAGGTGGCTGATGGAGCCTCATTCCTTGATACCAAGCACCCTGATCACTGACATCTCATGCCGACTCTCTCAGCTGCCTGAATTAGGTGAGTGATCTGTGTCCATCTGAACTTGAACCCCATGCTTATATGGCTCTGTCTAGATCATTGCCTGTTCCTACAATTATAATCACCTGCATCATTACAACAGTTATGTGGCTTTATATTTTCTAAAGTTCTTTCAAGAACATTTTCTTCTTTGATAAGGTTCTCCTTTCCTAGGGATATTATTATTATTATTATATATTAATAATATATATTATTATATTTTATTATAATATATAATTATATACTATTATATTTTAATATATAACTATATATAATAATATATTATTATTATATTATTATTATTACCCCTATCTTAGGGATATTATTATCCCTAATGTGGACTAGGAGAAATTAGAAAAGGTCAGAGAGGTGGTGTCTACGAGGATGGAGACTAGAACAAAGATTTACCGGTGAGCGTGTTGTATTGACACTAAGGAGGAAGGCCTGAACCTAAGAGAAGCAAACTGAAGGCAAGCAGCCAACCTCACCTGGTTCGTGTGCTGGCTGAGTCTCTTAACAGATTAGAAATCACCCTGAGTACAAACTTTGGAAGCTTTATCTCAAACGCAGGCCTTTAAGTACTTCACAAAGAGTTAATACCATAAAACTCTGATTCTAAAGTAGACACTAGATGCCTTATAGTCTTGCTCAGTCAGTGGTCTACTGAAGAACTGAATCCTACAGAAAATGATTAGTGTGACTTCTTTCTCAATTCTTCCAAGAATGGTACAAAGCTAGTACTATTCTAGATGCATAAGCAAGAAGTTAATTCACTATATTCACTGGATGCCTTGAAGACTTAAAACCCTTTATAGGCTCTTGGTTAAAAGGAAATAAATGAGTATGAGAGTTTTCATTAGACCTGCTATGTACAACAGACTCCATCTGAAATAAGTGTTTCATCTTATGTGTTAAACCACAATAGCAGACCTGATTAAAGATTCTTCTTAGGGGTCATTCTTAATGGGGAAATGCCTTAAGTTTAAGTCCTATATCTATCAGTGTGGCAAAAGAAAAATCTACTACTAACCCCAGACTATGTATCTATGGAAGCCTTATGTTTTATTATATGAGAACCAGGGAACAGAATATGAACATATTACTATCTTTCAGCCCTCCCAGGCGAGAGAACATCTCTGGAGAATGTTCTCCAGGCAGTGGGTCAGCCAGAACAGCTCAGTCTACGAACAAGAGTAACTTCAGGTGTCAACACAGATGATAAACTTTGGAAACAGGCTGATTGAAGCAGGCTAGAGAGTTTTTTTCCTGCAAAGCACTTTCAGAGATTTGTGGAGGATGTTTCTAGAGGCTGGGAAATTGATCCCCATTGACTCCAGCCGGGAAACAATGACTTACAAGCCCTATTCTGACTGTACGTTGGTGAGCCAGGGCCATCTGGCAGTAAAGTCAAACCAACTGGGCCTGTTCTGACCTGACAAACCATCTCCAACCAAGGAAACAAGTCTGCCGTTGTCATCAATACATCTCTTAGTTAAAATAACAAGCAAAAAGAAATACAACCAGCTGAATTTAAGGGAACAAAGTCAGGGGAATTTTGCCTCCCATTTATTTCCATCCATAAGCTCTCTTTTATACTTTAAACATGTTTACTTTGAAGATGAAGTAAGGAAGGAAATGCCCTCTAAGACAGAGGGAAAAAACATGAATTTAGAACAGAAGACTAAAGGCCTAAGGAAACAGACCGCCAAGGAGTCAGAATAGAATATTATTTGAATAAATTGGCTTAATCAAGATTAATTCTGTTTATTGAAGGGCAGAACTGTTATTAAAGCTAAGTAGGCAGTGGTCTGTGTCCAATTAAGGGGAAAACTCTCAGGGGAAAGACAACCAGGAACCAGCGTGAGAACTGCCTCGGAAGCACAGAGGGAGAGAAGGTCCTCTGGTAGAACTCTTCAACACGAAGGCCTGAAAGAGAGATTAGAGACAGCTTGAGACAACCTCTCCATTTGCTCTCCCTTTTACAAAATTAAGATGTATTGGAAAGAGATGAAGAAGTATGAAACTTAACCCTTAAACACTACCTGATCCACTTAGGAAGTAACCACAGTTAACACGAAGTGTGTTATAAATTCTCTCGCTCAGTCCAGTTTCCCTGTAAACCCCACTACAGCCCTAGAGGAAAGTTCTGGTATTATCTCTTTTGACTGAATTAATTGGCTCCTTTTCTGCTTCTTGGGATTTTTTTTTAATACTTCTTGTGTACCTTCTGTACACCAGGCACCGTGCTGGGCTCTAGGAAGGGCTGCTGCCTTCAGGACCCTTACAGACAGTACAAATTATGGAGGGAAAAGAAGCAAAGGGCTATGGTAGAAATGAGGGAGGGGAAAATCTATTTTAGTGGCCAGGTCAGCTGAGGCCTGAAAGATGAGAAGGAACCAGCCATGTGAAAAGCCAGAAGGAGGAGCACACCAAGCAGAAGACACAGCCAGCGCAAGGGCCCAAGGCTGGAAGGAACTTGGTATATTTGCAGTTTGAAACCTTTTTAGTTGGTGAGAGACAGTGAGCAATAGGGAGGGGAACATGAGATAAGTTTGCAGAGATAAGAGCCAGACCCCAGAGGAAGTTTCAGAACTTGTTACAGGGTTTGAGTATATACTAAGTATGATGGAACCTCCTGAAGGGTTTTAAGCAGGAGTGGTAAGATCTGATTTGCATTTTCTAAAAAAAATCACTTGAATTGATCTTAGGAGAGAAGATTGTAGGGATTCAAGAGGGGAAGTAGGGAAACAAATGAGGAAACTACTGTCCAGGTAACAGAGACAGTGGTGGCTTGAGCTACATATGGGATGGCCATGAAGAAGAAAGAGAATCAAGTATGCTTTGGAGGAGGAATTAATAGAAGTCAACCTTCTACACAATTCCACGGTAGCACTTAACACATTTTCTTATAATTCTCCCTTTGTCCATTTCTGCCAATGACTATGACTTTTGGACTATTTCACTAATCTGTGCTTCCTCACAGCCAACCATATTTTCTGACAAATTCTCAATCAGGATTTGATAAACACATGTAAATAAGGTCAAAAAGATGCAACCACCTCTGGAGGGATATACTGTCTGTTCTGGGTGGTCTTAACCAGGTAAGGATTGTGAAAGAACAAAGCCAGCAATATCATTCTGAGAGAGACAGAGTCATCCTACTTACTCCTCTAGATCAGGGGCCTCGGGACCACTATGGGGAGCATGGTAGATTCTAGTTAAGGAGTATGTTGATACTCTTAAGCATGGATGCTCCAATCCCCTGCTGCTAACATTTCAGAAGAGGTAGTACAGTATGGTGTTCAAAATAATGGACTTTAGTGGCAGTATCCTACCCCTGATCCCTCCTAGCTGTGTGACTTTGTGCAAATTACTTAACATCTCCGTGTTTTATCACCTGTAAATAGGTAATAATAATACTGACTGTAAGTAGGCAGAATAATGGACCTCTAAATATCTTCACATCCTAATCCCTGGAACCTGTAAATATGCTGTTTTACATGGCAAGGGGGAATTAAGGTTGCAAATGAAATTAAGGTGGCTAATCAGCTAACTTTAAAATAGAAAGATTATCCTGGGTTATCTGTGTGGGCCCTTGCTAATCACAAGAGTCCTTAAACTTGTAAAAGAAAGGTAGAAGAGTCATTCTCCAAGCACTACAACTTGAAAAAAAGACTCCATGAACTTTAAAAACAGAAAAGGGGGGCGCCTGGGTGGCTCAGTTAGTTAAGCCTCGACTCTTGGTTTGGGCTCAGGTCATGATCTCAGGGTCATGAGATCAAGCCCTGCATCAAGATCCACACTTAGTGGGGAATCTGCTTGAGATTCTCGTCTTCAACCCCCCTCCCCCTTCCTCCCCTTCTGCTCCTCTCCACACACACCCATGCACTGTGCTCTCTCTCTCTTTCTCTCTCTCTCTCTCTCAAGTAAATAAAGAAAATCTTTTTAAATAAATAGAATCAGAAAAGGACCATGAGCCAAGGAATGCAAGTAGGCTCTAGAAGTTGGAAAAAGCAAAAAGCTAGATTCTCCTCTAGAGCCTCCAAAAGACCACAGCCCTACCAACACCTTGATTTTTAACCCCTGCAGATCCATTTTGGACTTATAACTTCCAGAACTATAAGATAATAAAAGATATAAAATAATAAATGTTATTTTAAGTCACTAAATTTGTTATAGCAGAAATATGAAGGTAATGCACTAATATCTTGTACAGGTATTATAAGGATTAAATGAGTCAGTGTGTCTATGAATGTTCTTGACACAGACTTGCTCATGTATGTATCATCTATCATCCTGTCGGAGAAGGATGGCTGTTCAATGTCCTTGGCTACAGAGTCTACTCAGGATAGCACTACTTCATTATATGATTACATAAATTACAAAGAATATATTCGAATATAATCATGTAAATAGAAGCTGTCAATATAGTTTTAGGATATAACTTAGGATAGCTTAGGATATAGACAACATTCTTAAACATTTTCTAAGTCCCAGTATCATTTCTCTTTCACCAAGGTACTTTATCTGGATAGGAAACAATTGAATTGACTCTGAAAATCAGAATCCAGTAATTCCAGATGCCAGTTCTGAAACTCAATTGTCATGGGATTCCTTACCTCCTCCTTCCCATCCCCTAGAAAGGAAGGATTTTATATTCATTGTTAAGCATTTCTGTCATTAATGAATAACCTGAGCGAATGCAAAGAGATTCATTAATATTTTCACCAATTAAGGAAGGACATATTTTCAACTACCATCATTAGTTGGCTTAAACCGAAATCCTCTTAGTTTAATAAACTGATCACTGCTATTCATTAAAATCTAATACACTTTGCCAGAAACAGCATTCTACCCTACATTACCTGGCTGAGTTTCACTAGAGATTCAAACTGTAATATCAAGTGAGAATTTAATGCCCGATCCCGCCCCATTCACGATTATAACGTTCCTGGAATGTTCATGACCTATAAGGCTAAAGATGCCATGGTCTTCATGAGGACCATTTCCCCAGCAATTTATTGAAAGGAAAGCTATGTTTATTCCAGTCAGGTTTCAGCCATCCATTTAAAGCTTTCTAATCTCACTTCTTGGTAATTGTTCCCCCAGCATTTCCTGTAACTATGCCTTATCTGATTCTTTGACTCCAGAGTGTTTTTTTTATTGCCATGTAAAACAGAAAACATTTTTGAATTATAATTGGAAGTACTGACTGGTTTCCCATGTGATGCTGAATAATTTAATCCTAGCTAATTAGGCATGGGGAACCTCCGACTCACCCTGCAGAAAGGCTTACCCTGACTTCTGGTGATCCTTCTGGAATATGGCTAATTTTCAGAAGCCATGTGTAGTGATAATGAGCACATCTTTGCCTCTCTTGCCCTCATGAGGGAAACTGGAAATTTCTAAAGTGGTATTTAGATGAGCAATGATGCTTTTCAGTGTTCTAAATTATCGACTGGAACATACCGATAATGACCGAACCATCAATCTTCTCCAACTCTCAGTTCAAAGGGAATGTGCCTGCTTCAAGACTCTTACTGAGGGTTTTCCCAGGAAACAGAATGTTAACCTTAAGTGACTTTTCTTTTTTTTTTTAATTTAAGAAAAATGGGCAATTACCTTTGCTCTGCAGACTTCACAAATTCGAGTTTATTCTTCAGAAGATTTTAGTAGAGTTTCAAGGTGAAGATTTGTGTCTGAGCTAATGAGCAGTTCCTACTTCCATTTGAGGGACTGTGCTATAAAAAGACGAAGGAGGCCAACAGGACCACAGTACTTCTGGAATCCTTATAGAAGGACTTCTCTGCCAACTGTAAATTTGCAGGCTGAAAAATCACATCTATTCTTAAATGTATTTTCATCAGGCTCTGACGATCCTGCAAGTGTCCGCTGCCTATATTCATTTTATTAAATGTTGCCTTCATATAACCAACCATTTTCACCTTTTAGAAAAGTTGTATCTGTTCCACAAAGGAAAAAGAAAGCTGTCAACGCAATTTTAATTCTTTCTCTGACACGTCTTTTTATGTTTTTATATTTGCATTTTTCTTTTTGGAATCATTTGGTCTATTATATGAAAGGGTCTTCTTTAAAGTACTGATAACAGAAAATTCAAGAGGACATAGAATTCAATTGGCTTTTTTTTTTTTTAAGGGATGAAATATATCCAAGGAATAAGATTTATAGAGCTGAAAAGGAACTTTGATATTCTTCTACACCTTAGAGTTCATATTGGAAGTCCTGCTCAGTGTGGCTCTCCCACAGGAACTATTGTTTGATCACTCTGCAAAGACATTTGGACTTCCATAATTTGGCTATCGTAAATAATGCTGCAATAAACAGAGAGGTGCATATATCTTTTCAAATTAGTGTTTTCGTTTTTTTTGGATAAATACCCAATAGTGGAATTATAGGACTACACAGTAATTCTGGGTTTGTTTGTTTGTTTAAGATTTTATTTATTTATTTATTTGACAGAGAGGCAGAGGGAGAAGCAGACTCCCTGCTGAGCCTGGTGTGGGGCTTGATCCCAGGACCCTGGGATCACAACCTAAGACAAAGGAAGACGCTTAACAACTGAGCCACCCAGGCACCCCTATTTTTAATTTTTTGAGGAAACACCATACTGTTTTCCACAGTGGCTGCACCAGTTTGCATTCCTGCCAGCAGTATCTTCATCGACACTTGCTGTTTCTTGTGTTTTTGATTTTAGCCATTCTGACAGGTGTGAGCTGATATCTCATTGTGGTTTTGATTTGCATCTCCCTGATCATCAGTGATATTGAGGATCTTTTCGTGTGTCTGTCAGCCATCTGGATGTCATCTTTGGAGAAATGTCTGGGTCTTCTGTCCATTTTTAAATTGGATTATTTGGCTTTTTTGTGTTGTGTTTTCTAAGTTCTTTATATATTTTGGATATTAACCCTTTATCAATAACCTCATTTCTTAACAAATAGTGTCAAAGGCCAATAATCTACCCATGACTTAGCTGTTTAGCGGCAGTACCAAGGACAAGATCCAGAGACTCTCAACCACCAATCCACTATTCTCTCCACTATACTACATCATTCGCCACATTTAATGTACTGAAAGAGTCACTGGATTATTATATCGGGGACCCTGACATCTACCCCAACACACAAAGTTGTCAGATAATTGACAGCTGAATAAAAAGTGGAAAATTTAGAGGTTGGCAAAGACTGTCAAAAGTCAGACTTCTTCATATAAGCTCTAATGAGTGAATCTCTTTCACTAAGCCCTCCAGTTTTTGGTTCATAGTTATTATTTATTAAGCTATTAGTATGTGCCAGCAGGCATACAAAACAGTTTACATTTAATTCTTTCATATTATCTCATTTAATCCTCATTTTCCTATGAATCAGGTCTTGCTTTACAGATAAACTGATGCTCGGAGGCCATTAATAATCTCCTGGGGTTACACAGTCAGTAAGTGACCAAAGCAGAATTTTATCTACAAATAGAGTTCACTATACTTCTGCAATCAATTAGCGACTTCTCTCTCAAATAGTCAAATCAAGTAAAATGTATTGAAAATAATTTTCACTCTATTTGTGGTTTTTTTTTTCTTGCCCTTCCCTAATCAGGCAGAGAAAATACATTACTAGCATTCTCCCAAAGTTTGAAAATGTTATCATTAAACCAAGTTACAGCTTTCTTAAAAAATAACTGATGGTACCTTCCAATGACAGAACCCTTTTGGATGCTGGTCTAAATTCATTATATTGATTCTTACTATGTATTCAATGAAATACACAGTAACGGCTCAGCACCCCACCACCCAGTCTATATCCTTTTATATTTCTTTCCTTTCTCTTGCTTTTCTCACAGGTTAAATAACTCCAAATGCTCGAGGTTTTATTCAAAGGGCCCATTTCCAATAGCATAAGCATATCTACACATCAATCCTAAATGTGTGGTTCTTCTAAGTGGATGTGTGTATACAAAAACATTCTCTTAGGCTCTCAGTCCAAGAGGAGTCAATTTCAAGATCCTCAAATACCATAGGTTCTCTTTCCTAAAAGTGATCTTCCTGAGAACAAATACACTCAGGGCACCATGCCGATTCTCTGTTCCCTCCTCCCCTTTCACAGAAGCCCCCTTCCTTTTTCCAGTTCAGTGAAGGCAGACCTCGCCCAAGCTAGATCTCCCATCAAGTCATGACCCTGCAACGGAGAAACCACAGGCTACAAAGAGATAATTCGAAGTGCTGCTGAGAAAGTGAGTGACTCTCTACTGGGCTACATATCCTTCTATAAATAAATCCTTCCAATTCACTGCTTTCAATCTAGTTAAATAAAGACTAAGTGAAACAATTCACTGATAAAAAAAAAAAAAAAAAAAAAAAACTTTTTTCCCTGTTCTAATGGAAGAGCATTAGTTGATTTTTTGGCATTTAACTTGACAGTAGTCCAAAGAACTGACTGACACTGCAATAACCAACTTTCCATTTATTCATTTATGAACAAGTTTTCAAATACCAAAAAAAGGGGGAAATAGATTTAATATTGATGCTAAGCTAACTGCTTCATTCTAGCAAAATTAATCCACAAATATAAGAACTTTTAAAACTTCTGTCTTATTTTGTGATGCATTTCTAATAAGTTTTACTTTTTATATTTAATAAGCACCCCCAACTTGTCATAATAACTCTACACAGGAAAAAAATATTAACGCTTTGAGACCTATGGTGAGAGAAATACATTAAGATAAATCCAACTTCAATGTAAATTGCTGTGGTCTTGAGACTCTTTAATGTATTGAATACATTTAACAGAAATGCAATAAAATAAGAGGAATGCAATAGTTTTATTTTGAAATGTCCATACTTACATGTGGTAAATTACATCTTTTATATTTACTTAAATTTACATTAAAAACCTTAGAAGTTAACTTAAAAATGTAGGAAGGAATATTTCATCTTTCAAAATCCTTTACAGGTACACATGGGAAAAATTAGAAGGTAATGTCTATGAACCAACTCCAAAACCCTTTTTATCCTTCTTAGTATTTATTGTTACAGCCTAGATTGAATTGTCTTAGTAGAAATAGTCTAAAAATTCATGCAATGTCTTGATTAAATCATAGCCCAGAGCCACATCTAGGAGAATTACTTTGTAATTCCTGTGTCTTTTTTTACTTTCTGTTTAAACATCTCAGACTGATACTTTTTAAGAGCTAGTTCTAATTTCTCCTTGGCCCACAAGTTCTTTTCTATCACAGATATGCTTAACCAGTGTGGAAGTATGATGTTTTGTGTCATATTAAGATAAAATTAGCAGTGAACCCAGAGGGAGCACAAAACATTCACTCATTGGTCCTCTCCCCCTGCACTGCTAGGGAACAACTCAAGGCAGGGTGGCTTGGAGTGATCACACATCTTTCAATGGCTTTCCTTTCTTTCTTTTCTTCCCTGGGTCAAACAAATATGCATATAAACTTTGAGCCCAATTAAATTCCCTCTGTAAACAGGCATAAGAGGGAAAGGAAAAGAATGTCAGTTTCCCCCATCTGATATATAAAATCAATTATTTCATACTTTGTAGATTTCACATGGGGAGCCAAGGAGTCTGGTTATGGTTTCAAACTCTTTAAAAACAAGATTAGACCTCAAAGGACCAGAGGTCAAGGCTGCCATGTATACAATCAGAGTCGTGGGCAGTGATTTCATGAGAAGGATGCACCTGTTGGCTTGTGGCGAGGACTTGGGGAATTATTGCAAGTCTAGTACTTAGATCTTTCTCAAAGCCTCTCTCTAAACTACCTCCAGTGTCTGAGAGTTGGTTGAGCTTGTGTGGTCAACAAAATCTCAAGTACTGGCAGACAAATGGTGTTTCTCTTTCCTCACCCAAGACAGTGTGGGCCACAGAGAGGATAGATCTGGTTACCCTAATAGCCAATCCTTTTACCAGTCCTCCCATTCAGTTTGGGTTAGAGGCACTGAAAGCAGTTTTCCTTAAAAATACTAATAGAAGATACTAAAGAAGTATTTGGGGGCCTCTAGTTTCAAGAGCTGCAGTGGAAAAAAGCAGCAGCAGGAAACGGGGAGGAGGAAGAAAGAGAAAGAGGAAGAAAGAGGAGGAGGAGAAATTCCCCACCCCTAAAGAGCATATCATCTAGGCAGGATAACAGTAGAGATCATGTTGAAGTAAAAGATACCATTCAGATGCTTAATCATGACTTAAAACCAAATGCAGTCTATAGACACAGCAGGGAATAACAATTAGCAAATCTCTTAATTAGGATATTTCTTAACCTTCTAGAGTCGATTTTAATTTTTTTCATACAACCAAGAATTCTTGCTACTTGATAAATACAGAAACACCCATGAAGTAATGTGAATGAATTTCCACCAACATGTTTGCATTTCACCATCTCACATTTCACCATACGGACTCAGGTTCAGTCCATGTCATGCTGTGATTCCCACAAGTAAGGTATAGGGTAGAAGTAAAGCTAGCATTTTCCTTTCAGATAAATGTATAATTAAAATCCTGATTCATGAATTTGCTAATTGAACTTCCTGCTGTGGACATAGGACATTCTTGGCAGGAAGAATAAGGAACTGTTCCAGAGGGCTCAAATTGCCTTATTTTTTTTTAACTACTTCAATTTGCCTGTCTTTGAACAGTGATTGGAAATGAAAGAATGTGAGTGGGAGTTAATTCAAGAAGGAGATAAAGGAGATAAATGGTTGTAGAAATGTGATAGGTGCTTCTCAAATGAAAAGAAATTGGAAGCACATCTACTACAATGGGGCTCTCTGTTCTTGAAACCCAAGAAGTCATTAAGCAGGAAGGAGTTTGCTCTTTGTTTCCATCATGGCCTGGACAACAATCTCAGCCCCTAGCCAACCCAGCTCTTTATGTTCTTACTAAGTCACCAGGCTGTTATGTCAATAGCCCACATCCTGCTCTAAGCAATGGAGTTTGGAAATTAAGAGAAAATTCCTGGCCCCAGACTGCTCCTGAGCAGTAACACTCTGGAAGGCCACCCCCTATCCAGGCTTTTCAGCATCTGCATAAATGTCTTGAGTATCTGGTTATCTCCTTTCCTCTTCCTCTCCACCCCAAACTCTGAACTTGAGCTAGCTAGCTCCGTCCTACTTGGTGACCTCATTAAACTTTTTTAGTTCATAAATTCAGGTGTTCAAAAATTTAACAGGTTTTATTTCTGTAACAACTCTGCCTCCAAGCCTCTGTTTTGCTGGATAACTAAAAAAAGAAACAACTTCAACCTTTCTTAGAATCCCCTCCCCCAAAATAACTTCCTATGATTTGGCTACAATTATTATGAGGGCCCAACATTCCAGGGTCATGGTTTTTTTTCAGATGGCGACCATCCCTATGGACATGACCTCTTCAGGTTGGGTGGCTCTCTGTGGCCATGCTCGGGGCTTAGGAGTCTTCAGCAGGGCTGCCCATGATCTAGACGCAATCCATGACCAATAAGTACATCTGTTGAATTTATGAATAATTATGCTGGTTCTATCTCTTTCCAATTTTGGTTTTCTGACAATTTTAGCACAGCACTTTCAAAGCCATTTCTCTATTCCACAAGCCCTTGGATCTGTCGAACTATCCACTAGACTCTCGATGCCTACCTGGAACCGCATCAGATTTAGTGCCCATTTGGTCTTGATCTCCAGTGGCTGGTACCTTTGTGGAAAGCTCCCTCACTGACTTCCCCCTAAAGTTTTTATTCTCCACCACTGAAATCAGTTACCCACCTTTGTTCTCAGCATGTGTACAGCCAGCTAGTCATATAGACTATCTAGTCATGTAGTCTAATTTAACATTCTCAACGTCTATCCTAGTCTATGTAATGCTAATTCTGTGAGATGTCAATAAATGTTATAAGAAAAAAATTCTGTGAGCAAGGTGTTAGAAAGTCACATCACTGAGAAGTTCTGGTAAGGGGCTCAAGGGTGCAAAATTTCATCTAAACAGGATTTTCAAATTTATTTCAACATAGGCCCCTTTTGTCATGTGATGTCTATTAACATCCCATAGAGCTTGGTTCCCTGCAATATATTTTTGAATACATTGATATAACCCATTGTGGAAGCAAATTTTGAAATGAAGTATGGAGGGCACAACCAGCAAGGAAGTGACCAGTAGACTGATCAGTATAAGTTAAAGAAGACTTTGGGAACAAGGGGGGTCTGCAGCTTAATCTCAAGAAAGCAATGGGTACAGAGGTGCCTGGATGGCTCAGTTGGTTAAGCAGCTAGCTCTTAATTTCAGCTCAGGTCATGATCTCAGGGTCATGACACTGAGCCCAACATTGGGCTCTGTGCTCAGCGGGGAGTCTACTTAAGAATCTCTCCCTCTCCTTCTCCCTCTGCCCTTCTCCCTGCCCTCTTGCTCTCTCAAATAAACAAATAAATCTTTAAAAAAAAAAAAAAAGTAAGTAACGGGTACAACTGAGAAAGAGAAAGCAAGGGGCACTTTCAGGTTAGTGAGTTCTAGGAAAGGTAAGTTTGAAACCTCTTAGAGCTGGCAGTGAAAGTCAGAAAGGAAGAAACTGTGTGAGACATGTTGTGTGGATGAGAACATTTATGAGGTAAGTACTCTCAGGAGTGGGAAACTACTACCGTGGAAATGACCGGGAAGGAAAGGGACAAGTAAGTCACCACATGAGCAACATACCATATCTGCTATGAGGTTCTTTTAATGTTTTAGGTTAGAAAATAGACTATTCTAAGATCAGCAATTACACCTTATTGTCTAAAATATAAGCTTTTTTTCCATTCTTGGTTCCCTCAGAGCTTAATATTTCACATTCTGATTAAACACTCCTCTATCTGCTTTCATCCTTAAAAAAACCATCATACAACTAAAATTCTACTTGAAAGAAAATGGTGTCCAGACTTGTTATTTACCTTTCTGATTGTACCTGTAATATAAGCACATTTATCTCTCCAGGGATTTGTAGTATAAACTAAATAAATCTCTCACTTTAATAATACAGCCCCATGGTAATTTAAATCTCAGCTATTTCTGAAATATCATATTGGTAAAGTAATCCTACCACACAAGGTTTTCCTTTTCACACATACGCCAAAATGAGATGTACCCACTAAATTGTACCCCAGGCACTGAACAGCCGTCTCTTATTATTATGAAAGGTTGCGAAGATACCTGCTCTACCAAGTGTTTGCATATATCAATTTCTAAAAGCCCAAGATGACAGACTGTCTGTTGTGTGTCTGAAGATAAAAGCACCTGGTTCGTTATAACAGGCGATAAACAGCATGGAACACGAGTGACACTAATCCCTGGCTGGTCTTTTTGCCTTCATAATTGGGTCACTGTTGTGTCCCGGAAAGCAGGTAAGATTAATTTCCTATAAAACATAAATAACAATTCTTCCATAATGCCTTCCTCAACCCTAACATACACACATACAAGACTCACCTCTCCTACTCAAAAAATATGTAATCTCTTCTCTCGCCCAATATGGAATCCTCACCCTTCCAAGGAAACTGCGTGTCAAAAGCCCTCACCATTCAAAGAAAAAGCTGCTTTTATTGTAGAAAGGTCTTCTGAGGCACTGGAACCACTACGACATGTGCAGCTTTATTAGCATATGGGATTTCAATTCATTTTTTTATCCTTCACTCTCTCGAATCCCTCACGCAGCCAACTCTGGGCTGTGGCATTGGCAAAATTCAACAACTGACTCAGGCCCTCCCAGGAATTATATTCTTTGGCATGTAAATTATTTATTTTGTTGTTCCGTTTTCATAAATGTTCTTCCCCAACCAACTCTTTGTTAATTACCACACTGGTTGAGTGACTGAATTCAGAATGTCATTAAAATTCCTCAGTAACAATAATTAGTTTGAGCATTCACCCATATAGATTGCATACCTGCAAAAAGGCAGAAAAGAAATATTTTTAAGACAAACTCATTTGTTTCCCTTCAATTCCCTATTTAAGAGGAACTGCAGCCCCCCAGCCAAGATATAAATAAAATTTATTACTTTAATTCCTTCTATCTGAAAATATCTATTAAGTGCCTCCTTATGGATTAAATACTCGGCTAAGTTTTGGGGAAACCAATGATATACAGAACTCAATCCATGCACCAAATCACTGGTTTTCAACTGGGTATCCTCCCTCTGGATATTCGGCAATGTCTGGAGACATTTTGGGTTGTCATCACTGGGGAGTTGTGGGGGGGTGGGTAAGGATAGGGGTTATTACCAGCATCTATTGGGTAGAAGCCAGGGATGCTGCTAAATGCACAGAAGACTCCTCACAATAAAAATTTATTCCGTTCCAAATATCAATAGTGCTGAAATTGAGAAACCCTACCCTAAATCGGAAAACTGGTTAGATAATGATTTGAAAATCCTAATTTACTTTTGTTCCCTGATTTATTCCTTTCTCTTCCACCAAAATTAAATAGGTACAGGGGTGCCTGGTTTGCTCAGTCAGTTAAGCATCCAACTCTTAATTTCTGCTCAGGTCATGATCTCAGGGTCATGGGATCAAGCCCCATCTTGGGCTCCACGCTGAGTGTGGAGCCTGCTTAGGATTCTCTCTCTCCTTTTCCCTTTTCTCCTCCTCCCTGCTCCTGCTCACACGCAATATCTCTCTCTCTCTCTCTCTAAATAATAATAATAATAATGTTTTAAAAGTTTAAATAGATATAGTCAGCTCTCTGCACCTTGCCTCAGGGCAAATAGGTACAGGGCAGAAAAACAGAAGTTTACAAGGCTTCCCAATTTTTATTGGAAGAGGATTAAGAGGAAAGATGGGATTCTTGGTAGAAAGTTGAAAGAGGAAGGATTTCTCCAAGTGCTTCTGGACTAGGAAAAGAGAGAAGAGAGGAAGAGGGTCTGTGTGTCTCAAGTACAGAGGCCTTGCTTACTGGCAACACTCTCAGGGAGTCAGAAAGTGAGGAGTGGTCATGGATTGCATCTGGATCATGGGCAGCCCTGCTGAAGACTCCTATGCCCCGAGCACGCCCATAGAGAGCCAGCCCCCAGACCTGAAGAGGTCATGTCCACAGAGATGGTAGCCATCTGAAAAAAACCCATGGCCCCGGGGTGTTGGGCCCTCATAATAACTGTAGCTGAATCCTAGGGAGTTATTGGCTGGGGGGGAGGGGGGAGGATTCCAAGAAAGGCTGAAGTTACTTCTTTTTTTAGTTATCCAGCAGAATAGAGGCTTGGAGGCAGAGTTGTTACAGAAATAAAACCTGTTAAATTTTTTGAACACCTGAACTTGAACTATGAACTAAAAAAGTTTAACTCTACTTTGGGAAACAGATGAACAGAGAGAAAACAGGAGTTGATCAGTGAATCTTCAGGGGTAACAATCCCCAAAATCTCAGAGACTTACAACAACAAACATTTATTTCATGCTCGTGTTTTGGCTCAACTACTGCAGCACCACATGTTTGCTCATTCTAGGACTCATGCTGAAGGAGCAGCTCCTGTGCTCAACAAATCATTTTTGTAGCAGAAGGGATGAGAGAGCGAGCTGACAGAAACAATTTGTCTAAGAAGCACACAGTCTGTGTCACATTTGTTCATATTCCATTGGCTGGAGTGAGTCACATGATCAAGCCCAACATCAGTGGGACAGAGATAGAACCCCTCTTACAGGGAAGAGGGAACAAATGGCAGACCATACCAATAATTACCACAGAGAGCAAACATCAGAAAACATACTATATATATGACCCAAACTGAGACACTTGAGAATCCTGAGAAAGTGAGTAATAGGATGGTCAAGAAAAGCACCATGGACTGTGTGGACGTTGAAGTGGGAACAAAGAAAGGAAACAGACCTCGTTTGATGTCTACCATGTACCAGGAACTGAACTCTGCCTCTCATATTGCCTCAGTTAACCCAACCAACCTTTGAGGAAATAAATTCATTAACTTGCCTATCATTATTCAAGCTGCAGTTGATTAAATACCTGATTCTAAAATCTACATTCTTTCCAATACATGGCACAAATGAGTAAAACTTAAGACAGTTGGAAGGAAGAGGGGATAGTATTACAGGCAAGAGAAAAGCCAAGAACATAGTCACAGAGGCAGAATTTTCATTTTCACATGACAGTGAATATCTGCCTAATCAGACCGGCAGGCTGAGTTAGAGAGTTGTAAGAACTCAAGATTAGCAGGAGAGATCAGGCCATGAAGGGCCTTTACATCCCGGAAGAGTTGTAAGAGGAGAAATGACATATTGGGGTCAAGACATCTTGCCATTAATAGCTAGGTGAACTTGGGCAATTGTCTACAGGCTCCGGAGTTGAGTTCACTCATTTATGAAATAGAAAGATGTGGGTGGAGAATGCAGTAACCGATGATTTCTAGTTCTCTCATGGAGGCAATGCATAGAGATCTAATAGATTTTAGGGAAAGGTCATCGACTCAACCTCTTGCTTTTTTTTGCCCCAGGCCACAAGGGATGTTGGATAGGAAGCAAGACCCACCACACTCACAAAGACCTGATTCTGAGGGTGGGGAAAGCAGCCAAATTTGTCCATATTCGCAGGCCAAAAACTCTGACTTTCTGTAAGAAAGAACTGTCACTGACATGATGAATGAGGTGTTTAAGAGCAATGAATGTGGCCAGGAGATGTTACACAAAATGGAGGGTGGGGAACTAGTGTCAGAAAAGGCAACCAGAGGGATTTTGCAGCCATTTTGGTGAGGAGGCTTGGAAGGGGGAAAGCAGTGAGAACAGAGAGAAAGGGGCATTTAAAAACATTTCCAAGGTGACAATGGAAACGTACAGGTCTCAGAGTGTTAATTTAGGGTATGAGATCAAAACTTGCCTCCCTTCTGAAATGGATTCTTGAAACAATTTGTGAGTGATTCAAATCCTGCCCCCTTCACCTCCTCAGGGTGAAAACTGTTCTGTGCTTTTTAACAAGTCAAACAAATCAGAACTTTGGCCACTTAAAAGTGCTCTAATATCACACAGATGGGAGTTGTCACTCCAGTAAATTAGCAAAGTATATTTTAGGTACAATTGTAAAGGGCCCATTATTTACAGCAGCGCTGGCAGTGTCAGGCACCCTGTGGTTGTGCATTGAATATGGAATGATAGCGATTGCCTATTAGAAGTTTTACACTTGAGTCCCACAGATCTGTCTCCCGGCTCAACAGAGGGAAAAACAACTTTTCTACAGGAAAATATATAAAATACATACTCTAAACCATGCCACCTGAAACATGACACATTTCCAAAATCTTAGGTGACTTTTAATTCCAGAAAATCAAACGTCAGAATGAGGAGTATGGGATACTAGTCTTATTACTACCTTGAATATTTATCCAAACTAGAAGGCAGACAGCAGATGAAATTCAACCTCTTTTGGGGGAGGAGAAAGGAGAGTGCCAGTCCCCTCAACAGAAATGCATAAATCAGACAAGACTCAAAAATCACTAAGTTCTACTCCTGAAACCAATATTACACCATATGTTAACTAACTAGAATTTAAATAAAAATTTGGGGAAAAAATCAGTTTTAACTGAAAATTTGAGATTAAAATATACCAGAAATGGGAACTGGAAGGAAAAAATCCTATGCCAGCACTCAACTACGATCAGCAGTCAGTATAGGTTTGCTCCCTCCAAAGATTGTGCTCTCACTGAGAGATAACACATAAGTACAGATGCCTCCAGAATTTTTTCCATTAATTTAGTTCACAACAGTTGGTCTGTTATGACTTAGGGCTTGAGGGGATACGAATGAAAAGGAAAAGGTGAGCCTTATCTTTGAAGAGTGGAAATGGAGAGGAAGGGACATTGAAGAGACATTTCAAGATCACTGAAGGATTAAACAAGAATTATTAAGTAACCAGACAAGGGAGAGATTCCCCTAGTCTTGTAAACAAGAGCTATACTGAGAACAACAACATGAACTGGATAACTCCTGAAGACTTGGTCTAGGTCTGCTGCCAATGATCTGGGCCTCTTTTTCATTTCATCATTGTGCCAAGCACTGTGGGCTAGCCACCATGCTAAGAAGAGAAATCGTGATACTGGCCCCATGAGACTGGAGGAGACCATAATAGGGACATGAACCACGTGACTATAGAGAGAGCCAAAGGATACAGTAACCACTCAGTTCCAACATCCAACATTCTACATCCTCTGAGCTCAGAGAAGGGCCCAGTCAGTATGGACAAGTGATGGTCTTCATCAGGGGATGAGATCTGAATTGTGCCTTGAAGAATAGGTAGGATTTGAATAACAGCATGGAGGATGAAGCAGAAAGGTGGGCACTGGGGAGGCAATGTAAGCAGAAGTGAAAGAAGTAAAAAGAGTAGTAAAAAGACACAAATTGGACTCAGATTAAAGGAAATCTTAAAAACTGGGTCAAGAAGGTTGGGAGTTTTCCTCTGAGGAAACCCAGAGAGAGTTTTGGGTTTTGTTTTCTTTTTTTAGCTGGGTTCATAGAATCTGATGAAAACAACATGTTGGGAGGACTGAGCCTATTAATAATGCCAAGCACAGGATGGATTGAAGCAATGGGGACCAAAGTAAGGAGATGAGCAGAAGATTATTGCAATAATCTATTGGGCCTTGAACCAGGGGTGTGGAGCTAAGATGGAAAGGAAAGCACAGGTCCTCTGCCAAGATTAGATAGATCTTAAATGGAACGATGGATAAGACCTGACAAGTGACCAGAATTATAGGACAAACAATACAGGATCCAAAGTGACTTAGAAATCTTAAGTCTAGGTAAGTTGGATGTTAGTGGGGTTATTTACTGATTGTTTTAAATGAAAAAGGAACCTGTGAATATGTATAGGTGACAAGCTTGTCCAGAGTAATGCCAAGTGTCAAATGACATACAGAGAAGGGTTGGGTTTTGTTTTGGTTTTTTTCCCCAAATATTTTTATTTTATTTTTTCAGAGTTACAAGATTCATTGTTCATGTACCACACCCAGTGCTCCATGCAAGGGCTGGTTTTGCAGTTGCTATCTACCTACTGTGCATCTTTATTTTTACAACCATCTATGAATCATAAAATGCCTTAGCTTGGCTAAAAGACAAACTGTTCTATTTTCAATTGCTTTGTATTAATTAACCTTCAGCCTGGTGATTTACAAACACACTTGTATCCTTGCTATAGTTAATTGTAGGTACTATACAAGGTCACTTTTACCAAAAGAGGTTCAATTACAATATATTCCATTGTTTTAATCACAGTTCTCTACACAAAGATATACACAGACAAAGAGATTGAAAGAGTAAGTGCAATGCCTACCCCCCAAACGAAGAAATATCCGTTTACCCAAACCAGGCAACACAATTATCATCATAGCGAAACCCGCGGAAGGAGAGACTGGATGACAGGATACAGAAGCAAATTCCCTAAGCACCCACAGGCTCAGGGAATAAGCAAAAGAAATGGCAAGGAAGGAGTCTTTCTAGAAAGATACAAAAGATAGCATTCCCAATAAGCAAACAAAGGGGAGAATGATGGTAAGACAAAATGGCAAAGAAGGAAAACCCGGTGGCTAGTACCGTTCTTTGAATGGTAACTTATGAAAACCAGAACTTTTCTTAGTACTTTTGGGAAAATTAAGAAATAAAACAAAAAAAAATAATAATAATAATAAAACAAGTATGAGTCAACACCCTTTGGGATGTGAATATTTAAAACAGAACAAGAACACTCAAAACTCAGACTCCACTAGGAATTATCAAACAGACCCTTTTGTTTAGCCTATTCGATATAATTTGAGAAGCTAAAGAATATGATTTACAGTTTAGCTCTCACTGGAAATACTTAATGTCTCTTAACGGGCTAGTACATTAAAGTATTAAAACTATTGGCTTAATTTCTTAGTTCTTTTCTTACAGGAATTTTTGAGACCCCCTCTTTTAGATTTGCATAAATGTTTAAGAACTTCTTGAAACCAAACAAAACAGGCATGCCACTGAATTTGAGAGCAGTTACAACCTTTATTTTTAATTTCTTCTGGAGATGAACTATTTAATTTAAAGGCATCTTCCAACTTGATCCTTGATCTATCTATGTCCATCCTTTAGGCACAGACTGCTTCTACCACTAAAGTGTTCAGCATCAGAAAGACTGGAGTATCTACTGGGGTTCGAGCATCCTCTTGGATTCACTACTCCCGTTTCTTAATTTACACAGGATTTCACCCACAAAAAAATTCTCACACTCAAACAATAAAAATGTTATTATAGTCTTGGGGCACCTGGGTGGCCCAGTTAGTTGGGCATTCAGCTCTTGACTTCAGCTCAGGTCATGATCTCAGAGTCCTGGGATCAAGTCCCACATCAGCTCTGTGCTCATCAGGGAGCCTGCTTGAGGACTCAAATAAATGAATAAATCTTTAAATAATATATATATTATTAAATTCTTGGATAACCTGGAGATTATCCAGCAGTCATTTTCTTCAAGGGAAAAGAAAGGGGGGAAACACAATTACTTAGAAGAGAAAAACACATTCACGCAGCTACTTGGAGTCACCCCTGAACCAGAGCATCACCTGGCTGTTAATCATAGTCCAGAAGATGGCGGTTCCCTGTTAATGAAGAACAGCAACCAGGGCGCCTGGGTGGCTTAGTCAGTGAAGCATGAGACTCTTGATTTTGGCTCAGGTCATGATCTCAAGGTTGTGAGATAGAGCTCTACGTTGGGCTCTGCACTGGGCATGGAGCCTGCTTAAGAGTCTGTCTCGCTCTCTATCTGCCCCTCTCCTCTTCTAAAAACAAAACAAACAAACAAACAAACAAACAAACAAAAAAACAGCACTCTTCTCAGGTCAAGGAGTTTGACGGTTGGGGCCCTTCTAACCTACCAACAGTCTTGCAGCATGGGAAATTCTCTCTGATGGGTTCTGATGCTCTCCAAAAAAGGACAACTCGGGTCCTCGAATCTGAGTAACTGTCAAACCTAAAAATACTCATTCCAGTAGGACAAAACTATATCACTTCCCTTATTCCAACTGCCAGCAGACTCACACATGCCTATGCATGGATCTATGCTCAGCAGTTTAGTAAAAATCACGAGAAAATAATCAACAGCAAAAACATACAAATAATAATGGTTTTCTTATTTTTTGATGGCTTTGTGTATTTTCAGCAAAGAAATACTTCTTAGGAACATAGATCTAAGCTGACTCAAGCTGAATGACTTGTCTACAAGATCCAAATGCTGATCGCCCTTACCTGTCTTTTGCCAGTTTTTATTTGAGTTCAGCATCGCATCATTTTTCTGTGGGACAGCCAATTGTCCCACAGTATCCATTCTCCCCTCCATTCTTATCATAACAGAGCATCAAAGTTTTAGTTGGGTATTGTCCTGGCTACCTACTGTTAAGACTGGTTCTCTATCCCCTCCCAGAATTCTGTGAGCTGTCTAATATTCTTTTTGTAATCTCTTTTCCTACTTAAATTAGCTAGAGTTGGTTTCCATCGCTTGCAGCCAAGAACTCTGAGATTCAGAAACCATTCTAAGCTTATATGTGAATAACATGTGTGGTCCCCAACCTGGAGGAGTCCTCAAGGTCTAAGGACGACAGTTTTGTCTTTAGCATCTTCCCGCCAATGTGGAATCCCTCTAACAAATGAGACTAAAGGAATGAAACATTTCCTTAACAAATATGTCAGTGTATTTATATTTAAGCAATCTATGCATCTTGGGCCCCCTCCAAGGGGCAAATCTCTGCTCACAGCACAATTATAATTTATCTGTTTCAACAGTGGTAGTGCCACCGTTGAAAACTTTTAGGAATTGCAGAATTGCAATTCTGATTGAGAATCACCTTCAGCCTGACACTTATTTTTTTTCTTTTATGAAAATGTGTATTTAAAAATTCAAATATTGCCAGATGAAAAATTATCTCCTTCTGAACCTTTTGCTTGGTTTCCTAGTTCCCTTCCCTAGAATCAGTGTGCTACCTTGTTTCTTCAAATCCCTCTAGAGATGAGATAACACAAGTATGTAGAAAGATATAAACACTTATAAGCTTATATATTAATACATATGTATATCCTTTTTTAACAAAGGTTGCAATATACTCTTCTGTACCTAGTTTTTCCACCTAATATCTTAGAGATTGTTCTTTATACATCTCTCCCTCATTCTCACTAATGTTGGAATGTGTTCCGGTTTATGAATGCTCCATTATTATTTAACCTGTCTCCTATTGTTGGATATTTATGTTTCCGCTAATCATTTCCTGTTTCAGTAAATATTCTGTACAGGATTCTTTCTGTGCTTTTAGGAGTGTATCTGTTGGATAAATTCCAAGAAGTGTAATTGTGGGTCAAAGGTCAAGTTCATTTATAACTGCTAAGTATTTCCAAATTGCCCTCCAAAGTGATGTGTATATCTATACCTTCTCTAACAATGCATGAGATTATCTGGACTCTTTTCTCCCCCGGCCCCTCTTAACTATCTTTGGTGATGGCAAGTTTCTATCTTTTAATAGGCTTAACTTCTGAAAACTGCTCCTGAGTCATTTGAGGCCAACCCTGGTAAATAAAAGCATACTCTTGTCAGGTAACACCATTCTGAGTACAAGATGAGCAGTGACTCTAACATAATTAAATGACTTTCCTTATTTGGTTTGTAAAGTGATTCTGAAGTTAGCTCCAAAAGAAGATCAAAACATATTCTGGGAACAGTAGCATCATTCAGATAAGTGCACTGCATGCCACGGGGCTACCAGTGAAGGAGACAGTGTTCAGTCAATGGTAGGAAATCTGGTCTACAGATTCCACAATTCTTACTGCATCATAGTCACACTACAGGTGAGGTGTAGAGATCAAGTCATGAGGCTTCTTGGTGCCTGGTTTATAAAAATGAGCATCACTCCTTTATAGCCAATTTTTAATCTTTTATATTTATAAATCCTCACAACTTCCTTGCCCTAAGACAGTAAGTGGTGTTTTCTCTCCATTGAACATCAGAATTCTAGAAAATCTCAAGGACTTACTTATTAACAATGGCACTCTCCTACAATGCCACAGAACACAGTGTGTCACCTGGGAAATTCTGGGAACTAATCAGTTTGCTTTTCTGTTGACCTAAGAAACCCTTGTATCCAAGGGTCCTTGGCAGAAAGGTAAAAAGTCCTGAGAATTATGCATATGTTAATGCCATTATAATTAACTAAAATTTGGGGTGCCTGGGTGGCTCAGTCGGCTAAATGTCTGCCTTGAGCTCAGGTCATGATCCCAGGGTCCTGGGACTGAGCCCCGCAGCTCTCTGCTCAGTGGGGAGCCTGCTTCTCCCTCTCCCTCTGGCCCGCCGTTCCCCCTTCCCCACTTGTGCTCCTTCCCCACTTGTGCTCTCTCTTTGTCAAATAAAAAATATTTAAATTACTTAATTAATTAACTAAAATTCTTCCACGTGGACAGTGAAGACTAGTAAAACTGAAGCATACATACAACTAGTAGTGTTCTAGTAATGTTTAACAACCAACTCTCAGGGAGGGGAAAAATCGCTCTTTGTAGCCTTTGCCCAGATGTGTGGTATAAACGCTCCTACCGTGACTGATTTCAGGCTATCTACAATGACATCAACTGTCTCACAAAATTCCCGAAAATTCAGTCATAGGCTCTTAGGAGCCTGGATTCGTGGGCTCCAGCACTCCACTGCATGGCAACCACAGGACTTTCTGAATGTGTCACAGCATGAAATTTTTGCCTGCAGAAAAAACTCAAACTCTCCTGGGCTTCAACGTACTACACCTCTGACTTTCATACTACTGTGGACTATTGTGTTCTTATTTCATATATTCTGAACTCAAACTTTGCTTTAAGCTTCATTATCCCCAATGTACTATGCCTCAAAGCATGTAACTTCAATTTTCATAAAAATATATTTTTTACATAGGTTGATATGTGAGTCTATTAATGTTCACTCATTCAGCACTTCCTTTCTAACTTTTTCTCTTTCTCATAAATATGAAATGGACAGAGAGCAGCAAGCATGTACAAGATCATTTTTCTATATTTACATAATGAAAAAGTTACAAGTAATGTGAACAAAGGAGTCAAAAGGGAATTCAATACAGAGTGATTCGGGACATCTTGATAGATGGGACATTTTGCAAGGAATCTGCTTAAATAGCTGTTGAGACAACACATTGTTCTTGAAAAGATGATTTTTTTAAACCACAGAAATATTTAAAGATGATTTAACATGCTCATCAACTCAGTCTGTACATGTATAAATGTGTGTATGTGAGGTGTGAGTATCAAGAAATAAGACTCTGTGGACTTCCTGATGACATCCTTTAAAGTAGTCACCTCGAAGGATGTATATACATTCAGTCATGCTTCCGTTACCCAAAATGTTTCTAGAACTGCCTTCAGAGCAGTGTATAAAGTATACAAGGGAATTAAGTATATACAAAGCTCTAGAATCACATTTAGATGAAAAATTAGAACCAACTTCATGCCCTCTCTTATCCATCAGACTTAATTCTAAGTGACTTGTAGATATTTCCAAAGATGAAGTTCACATTTAAAGAATAAAGATTTGTCAATTTTCAAAAGGACTCCCTCAAAGAAGTTTCAGAAATGTTTCAAGCAGTGGCTGCTTTATTGAACGAAGTAACTGTGTGCCCTTCCAAGGTGAGGATTAGAAGGACACAATCCTGGATGTATATAATCTGGCACATTTGTTTAAAATCTCATCATGTGACGGGAGGTCACATCACATAGTAGTCAAAAATGCATATCTGGGAGTCATTCTGTGTTCAGATCTTATCTCTAACGTTTCCTAGCTGTGTGACCTGGAGTGAGCGACTGACTCTCTCCATGCCTGTTTTCTCACCATAATCTCCAAAATAAAAGTAATAATATTCTCCTTGTGGTATTATCTTGAGATCAAAACAAACATAATACATGTAAAATGCTTAACTCTATGCCTACAATGTGATAACTACTCAGTAAATGGTAACTAGGTTTTTTTTTCTCTTTATTATCAGTAACATCTCATATAGTCCTGCAAGTCCTTTTTGCAGATGACTTTCTCTACTCTTCTATATCACCTATTAGAAATCTAGAAGCACTCCCACACTTTCACCTGACCAAGAGAGCTAAACTGGGCCCAGTCGAGTCAAGTACTTTGAGCTGGAGAGTAGAGACACCACATTATTCATTCCTATTCACATATGATAGAGAAGTAGAGAGAAGAAACACCCAGACAGCAAAACCATATTCCTGGGAAGAAATTAGGATTCAGATGGAGGACTAATGGACAAATATAATCAATTCTATTCTTAGTTGAAAATACAGTAGTGGTTTTCATTAAACAGAAATTTCACATGGAAAAATAAGCAATCTCATTATTCTTAACCTCTGCATACCTACAAGGTATCATGAATCCTAATCCCCTGTATCTGTTCGTGTATATCAGGGGCCCTATTGGCCACTTCATGGCCCTGCATCCCATGCTCCCCAGTGGAGAAAGCCCTGAAGGAGTTATCACACAGCAAAGAGGAGTGGAGCTGAGCCAGGCGTGCCCCAAGAACGAGCTCCTGGCCCAAAACACCAAGAGGAGTTGAATGCATCTTCAAGGGACTGTATTATTCTCCAGGACACCCTCAGATTTGGGGCTGGAGGAAGAGAACTCAAAAAGCAAGGAGAGGCTGTCAGCTCTCCTCACTTTACTTTAAAGCCTACTTAGCTTCCTTTCTTTAATACAGACTTCCTGGGTGCCCTTTATTATTGGCCAACAACTCAGGAACTGCTAGGCATGGCCCAGAACCTACAGGGAACGTTCTCTTCCCACTAGGAAATATTTCTTGACATTAACTTCTGGGAAATGATGAAGTGCATACATTGCAAATATAAAGGGTTATATAAATACTTAACAACTGAAGCATTTCTACTACTCTGCCCACAAAAAAATCATTACCTCTATCTTTATGACAGAAGGTTTAATGTCGCTGAATCTTGCTCAAGTGTAATATTCACTTGAACACTAAGGTCCAATTTTATAGTGGCAATTTTTTATTCCAAATCACAGTCACAATCCAATCCAATTCAAGTATTCTGATATCCCATCTTCTATGAAATAGCTTTTCTTCAGCCATACCTATCTTCCAGTTCACCGCCTTCCTATATCCCCAGAGCTTGGCCTGGTGCTCAACTCATAGTATATGTACAATAAATTACTAGTTGATAGATGAACACTTCAAAATCTTAATTTGTGTCTCCTTATGAAAGGTGTCCCAAACAACGGAAATAATAGCGATGACTACAATATGTACATGTGCTTTAAGTATATTAGCTCTCATCTTCACCACCACCTTGCAAGGCTGGTAAAAGGATGATCTACTCTACATACAGGAAGCCGAGATTTAGATCAGTAATCGTCTTGCCCAAGAACTCAGAATTATTCAATGGCAAAGCTGGGATAGAAAGCCAGTCTGTTGGTCACTAGAATCAGACCTCTTAACTACTTTGGTAAAATTCCTCTAACCTCAGAAGTCCCCTCAAAGATATCCTGTTCTACAATGGGATAGCCACCAAATTCTTCATGTTCTATCATGGATCCCCATGATGCTGCCGAAGCTTCCAATACCACCCAGTCATGACACCTTCATCTGCTTCCTGTCCATTCTCAGAGGTGAAATGCTATTTCCCAAAGCTTGGTCTTCTCCTCCATTCTGGATTCCCACAGATTCCAAGAGGAAAAGGACCCTTCATTTCCCCTCATTTTGTTCCCTTAAGTGTTTCAGGGCTAAGCCCAGCAACAATGAGCTGTGTGAAGACCATTGTGCTATATTCAGCATCACTCGTTCTTCATATACACCAGACTCTCTGTCCCCAGAACACTCGCCCACCGATCATGCAAATAGTCTCCCAGAGCCTGGGAGGACCTATAAAGAAGTCGCAATTTGTGGAGATTTAGGTTCTAAAATCAGTGAGTATAGCAAAATAAAATAAATAAAAAATATAATAAATAAAATTATCTTTCAAAAAACATATTTGGGGCACCTGGGTGACTCAGTCAGTTAAGCAAGTTTTGGACTCTTGATTTCAGCTCAGGTCATGTTCTTAGGGTCAGGAGATGGATCCCTGCCTCATCGCCACAGTGGGCATGGAGCCTGCTTAGGATTCTCCCTCTCCCTCTTCCTCCTGCTCTTGCTCTCTCTCTAAAAAATATACATATATATGTAAATAATTTTATGTTATATATAAATTACATATAAATAACTAATATATAAACAAATGATATATAAATTATATATAAATAAAATTACCAGGATGCCTGGGTGGCTCAGTTGGTCAAGCGTCTGCCTTCCACTCAGGTTATGATCTCGGGGTCCTGGGATCGAGCCCAATTTGGGGCTCCCTGCTCAGCGGGGAATCTGCTTCTCCCTCTGCCTCTGCCTTTCCCCCTTTTCGTGCTTTCTCCAGCTCTCTCTCAAATAAATAAATACACATGCCAATCATTCTGCCTACCAGAAGGGGAAAATGTTCCTGCTTGCTCGCAGTATTTATTTCATTCTTTTTTAATGTGTGATAACCTCATATCCCATTTAAAGGTGTGCTTGCTGTCGTGACATCTTACGCCGGGTAGGTTCTGAAGGAAGTCAGAGTAGGCTGAGTCCTTGAGTAGTAGCAGAGGCAGCCCTTCACCTGCCCAGATGGAACAAAAATATCCAGGGATAAACACTGCTGGAGGTCTCAAGCAGAGAGCCTGTCATATTAGGACCGATGAGAAAACAACTCACAAGAGCATCAACCCCCAACGCCTTGCCTCCATCTTGCATGTCCCTGTTTCCTTTCTCGTTTTCCTCCCTCCTTTCAACGTGTGTATTTTTTCATTCCTTTCTACACGTTTAGTTTCTTTTTATAACTATTTCTCAGACCCCTTTATAAAGTGCCTAGGGTTGGGCTCAGTCGTTATGTAAATGTCCGAATTTGCCCAGATGTTTTCTTCTCCCTGACAGTTTCTTGTTTGTTTCTTTCTGTTCACTCAAGGCCAGTCTGAGCTTTCAAGGAGACACAAGACATTTTGATCCTCTGACACTCTGTGCCACCTTCAAATTCACATCTCCCAGCTCTTTTTCTTAACTGAAGTTGTGAATGTTGCAGACACCATCTGGCTGGATTCTGGATTGTTTAAAGAAAGGAGAAAGTCTGAGGATGAAGCTGGGGAAAACCTGCTCTGTCGTCTGCGGTTCAAAGCTCACAGATGCCCCAACAAGATCACGAGAAGGGACTGTCCCTGCACTTTTCTCCATGAGATAATCTCCAATCTGTTGCTTTTATTTTCTGAGAACTGTTCGCCATGGTCATTTTTCGAAGAAAACATAGTTTGGGGAGGAGTACAAAAGGAGACCAACTTAAACTAGTAAAGGGCCAACGTGAAAATAGAGCGAGGGTCCTCCCAAGCCAAAGACGGAAGCCCGAAACTGACTTGGGCTGGAAGTTAACTTGGTCAGGAAGTCAGTCTTGAGAAAGAAAAAGCTATAAAGCTTTGATTAAAATTCCCACTGCTGGTTATATTTATATGCCCATTCAGGTGCTCATAAAGGAAGGGCATTTTTATTAAGAACATTGTAGATCATTTTGAATACATTTCCCTGTACTTTTCTTTTCTCCTTCCTCCATCTTTCTATAATGATATAAATTAAAGGGCAGAGGTATCAGGTGATAATGATGGATTTTCTCAGCTCTTTGGCTTGTGCCGCAACAAACCTTAATATTATTTTAGCGATGTGAGTTATTTGACCTGGAAGGATCAGCCTATTCAATACATGCAGTGGTAGTGCTGAGGAATTAGCTTGCTTAGCCTGGGGCAGTCAATAGATTGACAAACTAGCCTTTTTTTAAGTCCAAGATCTATTTTATAGGAATATGAAGCTTGCGGTGTTCAGACAACAAAGGAACTGAAGCCTGCACAAAAGCTTTCACAGCTGAAAACATTCACAGGACACTTTTGTATCTTTAAAGAGGTTCTCATATACACAGACCCAGCCAAAGGCAGGCAGGAGGGGGGCTAAAGAGACAGAGCCATTCATCTGAAATAACTACGGACAGGTTTAAAAATACACAAACACAGGCTTAAACATCTGGGAAGGAAAAAAGGTACTTTGTGTGAATTATCCTGTGGCTGTTGCAACTTCAAACAATGCTCCTAGAGCTATTTTGAAAACATTATGTGAGAAGCAAAATCAGTGAGTAAAAGATGAAAAGCCGTGATCACGGGAAGAAACAGTATCTGTGCCCTGTCCCCAGATCACACACGGAACTTTCGTGACCCAGCCCATACTCCCCTGTGTCCGAAGGTGGAAAAGCATTTTAAGTTCCCAGGAAGTTTGCCCTGTGACTGCACAGAGCCCCCTGACAAGTCATCCTGTTATGTGATTCTGGCTGGCCACAGATGGGCTGGAAGGGAAATGTCAGGGGAAGAGAAGTCTGGGAGGCAGATTTGCAGGGGTTTCAGCCTCCTCGGGAAGATGCTGCCACTAGCCTCAGGATCCCTCACTGGGAACTGCTGAAATGCATTCCCCCCTTTGGAAGTGAAGAGAGAACGTCAGTGCCTTCAGTCTTTAAAGTCTATGGGGGGAGAGGGGAAGCGTGCATTGGAAAAATGGGCTGCTTTCTCAAAGAAAGCAAATATTCCTCCAGTGGACTCCTTCACTATTATCATGGACTTTCCCATTGTGGTAATATTTATTGCTTTCCCCCTCTCCCAGGTTGTTTAAATGTCCCCTATTGAAAAGACAGAACCTCATGCAGTGAATTTTGATTAGAAGCCCATATCATTGCTCTCCTAATACCAAGCTGGTGTTCAAAGGGTACTGTTTCAGAGGCCCTTAATTCCGAGCTGGAGCACCATACTATTTCAAACAAAGGGTATGATAAGTGACAAAACAGGCAAGAAATTATTCGATTAAAAAAGACAGTGTGAGCTATTTCCCTGGAGAACACATTAACAGCCCTCCAACCGGTCCCTCTGGTAGCGACGCGGGGTGAAATCGAGCTTTGCCAAGCAGCGCGCTGGAGGGCCAATGCCAGAGAAGGGAGCTGTAGGAGGAAGCTCAGAGCCCAGGAGGAGCAGGCACAGCAGTACCGAGAAACATTGATTACACTCCAAATCAATGCAAGATGCTGACAGGGCTCCGCGGTAGGAAAAGCTGGCAACCAAATTGCGTCTCCTGAGCCCTGCCCGTCAGTAGGTGTTACTATTCATACATGCAAATCAACAAGCACTGAGCAGAGATTAAGAGAGAGGGAGGCAGAAGATGGCAAGAAGAAAAAGGCTTCAGCTCAGGCTGCAGATCAGAGCGGCAAGCATTATCATAAACATAAAAACTGAAATTCTCCCTCCATTCTGGTTCACAGGCGCTTTGCTTTAAAAAAAAAAAAAAAAAAAAAGTAAACCACAGATTCCTTTACGTCAAAAAACTGAAATTTTTGCTTTATTATGGAACAGCTGTTCTTTCAAGTTCTAGCTAAGCCCCCTAAATCTCTGTCTGGATTCGTCTAATGATGCAGCGGGGGCATCTACTAAAATCTAATGCCAACCTTGAATTTAGTTCATCAGTATCCACAGCAATCTCATCATTCCTTCTAGTCCATAGATCGTTCCTGGAAGTGCCTGGGGAACATGTCTGAGGGTAAATAAATCTAAGGGCATGTGTGATGTGTAGAAGAATTACCAGATGCCCCGGTAACATCCAGCAGAAAAGACCCCATGAGTCGATTCCTATCAGCATAGGATTTTTCCATGATGATACTTGTGCTTGAGCCCCAGACACACTTCCCTGAGATGTTAAAACTCTGACTTGTCACTCTGACCATGCACATACAGCTGATGGGGACCCATGAACCTCCACAGCCAACATCTAAAGAGCATCCTCTCCATCCTGGGGAAGTCAGTGATAGGCCAGGAATAGGAACTGGGCATGAACACTCCACAGATTCTTAGAAACACCAGTATGAAAGAAAATATTACTACCAGCTGGGATTAACTGAATAACTATTACCAGTTCCCAGGCCTAAAGCGCAAATAAAAGTGAGTCACATCGCTAGATAGGCATTGGAGGCCTTACCCTGGTCCAGCCAAGTTCTGGTACCCCCTCCATGAAAACAGGCCTGACACGAGATTCAGGTTAGATGAAGAATCAGCATCGTCCTCTCCCATTTGGAGAAAACTATCTTTTCAAACAAGTTATGTCAATGAAAGCTATTTCGTTGGAAAATCTTTTCCAGAGTTGAGGTATTTTTGAGTGGAGGTATTTGCGGTATTATGGAGCATTTTACAAGACTCTTTCACACACATGCATTCATTTATTCTCACCCTACCATCCAGAAATTCTCTCATCCAGAAGCCATGACTAATTCACCACCCATAAAATACTCTCTATAATAATTACTATCTTGCGCTTAGTTTTAAAATGTGCTAACTGTTTTTTACCAAGGATGTTGGAATATCCTAAGTGCTATCAGATCTCTCTTTGGAGCTGAGAAAATGGAGTCCTAAGTCGGTGAAGCAAAGCTCTCGTGTCCCCAAAGTTCACAATTAGTCTTTGATCAGCATCAGATTTGACATTTTGGTGGAAGAAAAAAAAAATCAGTTTTAAAGTCAAAGGAGATTCCCATCGCAGAGGAAACAAAGTAGGGTCTTTCTTTCACCCAACCTGATGTCCTATTTCTAATCACATTTCTATCCCCACATCAGCTCTGGGGAACAGTAGGCCTCCCAACAGTAAAAGCAGAGGCATTAAAGGAAAAAAAAAAAAGGTTTGAGATAAGTCAAGGGGAAAAGAGGATTTAAATTAAGGATCCTGATCTTAAAGCAGGGAGTAAAGAGGTCTAAACCCCATGGAACACCTCCAACCTGTCTGTTCTACTCAACTCCAAATGAAATTCATCACCATTGAAAATCTGAAGAGTGACTCCTTCCCACACTTAACATCAGAATGTCAGTTTCCCGTCTCATCTGTTTCCATGAAAAGATAATTTACTGTCCATTATCATTCTTATCAACTTGTTCTATGACAGTGACAGCCTTTCTGGACTGATGTCAGAGACATTTTCATCCTCAGATGAAAGTAGTTGCTCTTGTGAGGCATTTATTTTAAGGATCCTGTTTTGCACAAATCTTAAAGGTCACCGGGGTTGTTTACAAACATGCCTGCAAATTCTTTTATATTCCTCCCTTTGGTGAAGCTAATTCTCCTCTCCTTTCTTAACAAATAAAATGTGGCAGAAATGATGGAGCATGACCTCCTAGAGTCAGTCATGAAATACCTGGTGATTTCCACCTCGCTCTCTGGTGCAACACTCACTATGGGGGAGCCAGATGCCATGTCGTGAGGACACCCATCCAGCCTTGTGGAGAGGTCCCTGTGGCAAGGAACTAAAGCCTCCTTCCAACAACCTGCACAAATTTGCCAGGCACGTGAGTGAGCCACCTTAGAAATAGCTCCTCCAGCTCCGTTCATGCCTTCAGAGGACTGCGGCCGTGTCCGCCATCTTGGTTATCACATCAGGAGAGACACTGAGCTAGATCCCCTAGCAAAGCCCCTCCTGGATTCCTGAACCACAGAAACTGTGTGAGATCACCAATTTTCATTGTTCAAAGCCACAAGGTTCTAGGGCTAATTTGTTACAAAATAGATAACAAATATAGTCACCATTACCAATAAAACTTTATTGGATGCCTACCTTGGACAAGACATACACATGCAGCCCGTCTAGGGGTGTGTACAGCACCCTTTTTGAAGAGGTCATGCTTTTTTTCAATGGCATTCCCAGATCTTGGGGGAAAGGTTTCAAACAGGAGTCTACATCGCGATCACGACTGAACTCATTTAGAGAAACGGGTTTTCTCCACCCACTGTTTTCTTCAGTCTGGAAAGTATTTTGCTTGTCACTTAAAAACAAGTCATGCTGTTATCATGGGTGTCTTCAGAAGCTGACACCATGCCATATTTATGTTTTGTCCTATTTGTTGCCTTCCAAGTGCAGCTGAGACACCACAACATTTTCAAATAACAGGCAAAGAAAACAAATTCTTGGAAGAAAGCTGTCACCCGATTTTATTGGCAGCACAAAACTGAGTTTTAGCTAACAGGACACACATAAATATTCCTGATGCCTGCTCATTCTGAATGTTATGTCTCCCTGGCTTGTCATTAACAATACAGATCAAGACTCGAGTCTCACAAATGGGGAAGGAACACCAATGCCAACAAAATGACAGTGTCTGTGGATGATACGGATGATCAGGCAACTATTTAGAAGAGCTCATCTCAGGAACTAACTCTCAGGCAGTGAATAGAACAGGCTCTTTCATCTGATTTACCCTTCGTGACTGTTTTCACTTTTAAGAGGGCCTGAGAAATGGCTGCCTGTCTCTCAACAAATGCTTTTTCTCCTTCCGCATTCATTCTCTGAAAGACTACGGACCAGCGTTCTTCCTCTCCGGGAAACTGGGCCGGTGCAGGCCCAGCCAGTGCCTCTCTCCGGATCGCCAGTCAGTGTGGCCACAGAGGAAGGACCCTAGCCCTTGGGCTCCAGCCTAGATACCAGCTCCTGAGGGGAGGCAGCCCCCTTGCTGTTGTTGTGCTGGGAAACTGCATTTCAGACTTTGAAAAGAAAAAGAAGAAAAGAAGGGAGGAAGGGGGGAAGTGAGGGAGAGGAAGGAAGGAAATAGCTAACAGAGATCCAAAAAACCTTCTGCTTGTGTGTGGCTTTTATTTAACACCAAGCAAATGTCATGCAGAAAGTGAGACACAGCAACGCTCTTGCTTTTGGCAAGAAGCGGAAGCAGTATAGTTCAGCCACTAGACATCCTGGCTTTGAATTCTGGTTTAGTCATTTCTCAAGTTTGTGGCACTCAGCAAGTTACTCATGCCCTGTAAGCCTCAGGTCCTCAGCTATAAAATGGCGTGATGGACTAGCCCCCATCTCTCAGGGTTATGAGGGGATTTAAATGAGGCTATATGGGTAAAGCACGTAGCAATACCTGACTTACAGCCTATGCTCAAGAGATGTTAGTTATTTATTATTTTTATCATAAGTGCATGATTGCATGGCCAGTGGAAGCTATGTTTCTCCACTGGCCTTCTGGTAAAGAACAAGCACTTATCCGAGAACTAGGGGACACACCCTGCTTTCCTGCTTTGCCTTCCCCTATAATCATCTTCAATCATCGACAGAGCAATCGCACCACTTTGCTGAACAACACTCCGTAGTCAAACGGGGTCTGGCTTGAGGCAGACTGCAGTTAGAGGAAAGCTTTGGACATGGAAAACCCATAGCTGGAACCACACCAGGGGAGTATAGACACCTAGATGGAAATGAGAAAAGTCCTTCTGTCCTGGTTCTAATGCATACGGGGGTTTAGTACAGAGATTAACGCTCTCTCTCTCCCACAAATAAGTTGCAAGGAGGCAGTTTTTAAAAGCAGCCCTTGGAGAGGCATCCCCTCTAGGGTCAACCTTACTTAAAGGTGACTGTAGACAGCTACCTATGGGATTGAGTTTCCCAGGCACCGAAAAGGCTTTTGAGAGTCTGAAGTTTCTTCAGGGACAAAGACTTGTACTCTACAAATAGAGATATTTCAACAAGCAACCATGACTAGAAGAAGTAACCCAAAATAGAATAGCAGATATCAGATCCCCTTTCCTGAGAGGGAGTTTTCAGGAAGTGGATGGAAAGGGGAGTGGAGAAAAGGCAGAAGGTGGAAGATGACTGGCTGGGGGGTTAGGACATCATGAGATGTGTCCTCTAGGAAACAGAAGCCAAAACACGATGAACATACACTAAATTTCTCAGGGGAAATGCCTCTGAGAGAAAATGGGGAGGGAGCCAGAAGAGACTTGGAGACTCATCAGAGAACCATGGCAGTCTGAGTCCAAATGAGGGAAGGAAAGATGGGATGGAAACATCTTAGGCTGCAGTGCAGTTCTGAGATCAGTAAGGCCATCGGGGAGCCCCTTAACCAGAGTTGCCCAGAAACAGTCCCTGGTTGGGAGCAGCTGAGGGGAAAGCATGACATTGGCAGGATATAGTTGACAATACTGCATCATTCCAGATGGCCAAGAGACACACAAAAAGATGCTCAATATCACTCATCATCAAGGAAATAACAAATCAAACCACAATGAGGTATCACTTCACACCTGTCAGAATGGCTAAAATTAACAACACAGGAAACAACGGATGTTGGCAAGGATGCAGAGACAGGGAACCCTCTTACACTGTTGGTGGGAATGCAAACTGATGGGGTCACTCTGGAGAACAATATGGAAGTTTCCCAAAAAGTTAAAAAATAGAGCTACCCTACTACCCTGCAATTGCACTGCTAGGTATTTATCCAAAGGATAAAAAAATGATGATTCAAAGGGGCACATGCACCTCGATGTTTATAGCAACATTAACGACAATAGCCAAACTATGGAAAGAGCCCAAATGCCCATCGACTGATAAAGTATGGTAGATATATGCAAAATGGAATATTACTCAGCCATCAAAAAGAATGAATCTTGCCATTTGCAATGATGTGGATAGAGCTTGAGTGTATTATGCTAAGTGAAATAAGTCAGAGAAAGACAAATATACTATATGCTCTCACTCATATGTGGAATTTAAGAAAGAAAACAGATGAACATATGGAAAGGAGAGAAAGGAAAAAGGAGAGAGGGAAACAAACCATAAGAGACTCTTAACTATAAAGAACAAACTGAGGGTTGCTGGAGGGAGGTGGGTGGGGGATGAACTAAATGGGTAATGAGTATTAAGGAGGACGCTTGTTATGATGAGCACTGGGCATCGTATGTAAGTGATGGATCTCTAAACTCTACTCCTGAAACCATATTGCACTGTATATTCACTAAAATTTGAATTAAAAAAAATATATACGGTACTTAAAAGTTGCTCAGAGCTCAGACAGTAAATCTTAAATGTTCTCACCAGAAAAAAAAAAGGCAATTACATGATAGAAGTGTTAACTAACCTTATTTCAGTAATCATTTTACAATATGTACTTATGTCAAACCATCACGCTATACATTTTAAACTTACGCAATGTTATATATCAATTATATCTCCATAAATCTAAAAAAGTAATACAAATAAATTTAAAAATAAAAAAAAGTGGGCTGGGTTTCAGAGCACAGCAGCTGGGCCCCCCCGCCCTCCCTTGCCCTACCCTCACCCCCTAGCCCCCCACCCCCGTCAACTGTGTTTCCTGCAGACCTGAGAGGCGGGTGCCCTGGCTGCCAGGTGAGGGGAGGCTAGAGTTGATAAAGACCAGCCTTGACTCCTACGGTGCTAGAACCAGCCTGCTGGCCTCAACATGAGACAGATAAGGTTTTTAACACCCCTCCCCAGTCCACCAAGAGCCATGACTTGCTTTTGATTCCACACAAAATCCATGAGTACCCACGGCACCAAGCAATCTTCCTCAATCCTTAGTTGTTTTTTGTCTGGCTTATGTTTTGGGATTCCCACCCAGAGCCCCTAGAGAATGTGATCTGGAGTAGCAAAGGTTCTGGGAGGGTAGCCCCTCTTCTGTCCTTTCTCCCCTCTCCCGTTGGAGCCACAGCAAGCCCTGGGTGGAGAAAGAGGGGCTGGTCTCTGAGGCTATTGCACCAGGGAGATCAAGGCTAGGCTGGGCCATGTGGGATGATCAAGGAAGAGGGTGGGTATAGGAAGCCAAAACCAGTATTTTTCTATTTCATAACTTTGCCAGGCATCTAGCTAGACATGGGAGAGGAGGGAATTACATCATCTATGATGACATTCACCAAGATTTCACTTTCCAAAGAGAAGGGGTTCTCGAGTTTCTCCCGGCTCTCAGCCCCTCAGGGAGCAAGGGTTAGAGAGAGTCTCTCTCTCTTTGACATTGAACTGAGCCTCATTTGCTATGAAAAGGGGCCCAGGCTCCCTTTGACAAAGTTGACTAAAAAAAAGCTATTTATTGGCAAATAGCTGTTTTCAAATCCCTAATAGCCATCATGAGACTCCACGGGTACCTTGCAGGAGATGTGCTTGACTCAAGAGGTGCATTAACAGAATGGAAAGAAAGGGGAAGTAGGCGGCCCTCAGGACCCACTTTGACAAAGAGCATCTCTGCAGGTCTTAGTTCATTTTAAAATGTCCTTGAAGAAGTTTGCTATCTGCTCTATAAGGTTCCTAACTTATAACAGGAAGTACATTCATAAATTGTATCCAGATCATATGGAACATTCATGTGGAAGATTCATGTGGAAGATTCACGTGGCCAGACAGGCAAAAATCAAATAAAGAACTCTACCGCGAGAGTAAAGTAATTAAAACATTAGCACCCAAAACAGAAAAGGAAAGTGGGAGGTACTTAATTGGGCTGTTTTTGCATTCATTTTTTTACTGTAGAGATAAGATTTTATGCGTAGATAAATAAAGAGACATTATATGTAAATAAAATAATTTCTTCTTCAAACATACATAGGAATTTGTCTGGGTTGTTTTTTTTCCATACTCTGTAGAACAGTGCTTATTTTGCATTTATTCCTGGGACCCAAGAGATATGTTATACTTATTGCAGAAATTACTTATCCCATGTATTTGTTAGGTTTGAATATTCATCTGTTCTTGAATAGCAGACTGATTGTGACATTGAAATCTTGCATAATTTTTTTAAAGAGTCCGCTTAATAACTAAGCTTAATGTGCATTCAAAACAGGGTGTGAGCTGCACTAGCTCCTTGGCTCTGACTTTGCTTCTTCCCAGTGGAAGTCAAGCGGCTGGCTCTCTGCCTCCTAGATCCTTTGTGGTAACTCAGACTAAAACTCCTCCCCAGGAGGGGGAACACACCAACCGGCCCCTTTCCTCTTCTCACACTAAAGGACATGGGGAGAAGGAAGGAGGACTTGTGAAAAGCCTACTGTGAGCCTAGCATTGCACTGGATCAATGTTTCTCAGCCTCTCTTCATCATTCTCCCCAAGGAGCCTTTTTAGACATTTTTTTCTAATCACTCCCCTCCCTCATTAATTTTTACCACCACAACTATATTCTCTATCTGTTTATGTACTGTATGAATATCTTTATAAAATATCTATACAAAAAAATATTAAACTTTTTCACCCCTCCCAGAACCAATTTCTACTCCCTTTTATCCTGTTGTGTGGGAAGGGTATCACCCCCATTGAGAATGCATGTACTAGATGCTCCATGTTAATTAACCACTTGATTTGATTTGATTTGATTTGAGGCAGCAAAGTGTCATAAATAAAGTACGTACCTGAACCAGACTGCCTGGATTCAAATCCATGTACTACAACTGCCTGGAGGCATGACCCTGAACAATGAAATTCCACACGCCTCAGTTTCCTCATCTGTAAAATGCGAATAATAATATGTACCTAATAAAGTCATTGTGCTGTGCTGATTAAATTAGTTAATATAAGTAAAGTGCTTAAAATAGCACCTAGCACATAGCAAGCACTGTACAAGTGGTTGCTGTTTTATTAGCAAATCCAAGAACACTACTATGCATCGTAAGTATTACAAGCCTATTTTAACAAAGAAGAAACATACATTCAGAGAAACATGAAAGCCATTCTCCAGGTGGCAGACTGCCCACTTCTCACTTTGTCCTCACATGGTGGAAGGGAGAGGGATCTCTGTGGGGTCTCTTTTTAGGTACATGAATCCCACTCTTGGGGGCTCCGCACTCATGAACTAATCCCCTCCCAAAGTCCCCCACCTCCCCCCCCCCCAGGACCATCGCATTGGGCACAGAGCCTTCTGAGCCCAAGCAGCCTCCCTAGACAGACGGAAGTGCTTTCACAGGAAAGGCACCAAGTGCCTTCCTCTCATCTTAGGATGGGCGAAGCCATTTGGTGTCACACAAAGTATCCACACAAAGTCTAGGAGGCAAGAAGCTGAGCCGGGCCCCGGGTCGCAGGCTAGGAGCTTGGGCCCATCACCCGATTCTCTGATCCTCAGTTTCTTCACATGTTTGTGAGAAGAGCCAGCTCTCCGGCTTCCACAGTGCCACAATTCTGGGACCCCAAAGCTCAAGGGAGAGGGGGGACTCATGCAGGCATAAGCCCAGGACCCTGGCAGTCTGCCTTTTACCCACATCTACTCAGCAAGCCCGCACAAACCGAGGTAGGCAAGCACAAGCCCTCCCCGAAACATCAGGAAGGCAGTGCATCGTCCCTGTGCCTCTAGCCCCTCCCCTCCAGGTCATCGAGACCAAAGGAACACTCTGTCCCCATCCCAGGCCCACCAGCAAAGGAGCAGGGGTGAGTCAAAGAAACCCAAAATAAATTCATTAGCAGACCAGCCCCTCCAAAGATGCCATGTTTCCTTAACCTGAAAAGACTGAGCAGCAATTAATGAAATGTCATTAGATCATAACAAAAATGATGGTTTTATGTATATTTGATCTGATTTTAAAAACCGCTTATGGCCTACAAAGGTCTTAGAGTAACCTCCAGGCATTTGTTTTATATTAACATTTTATTATATTGGAGGAGTTTTGCGCATGTGGTTTTGAGTCTTTTTTTTCAACCTAGCTTGAAATGTTCTACTGTGAACATTTTCCTGTGCCTTTAAGTGATTTTGAAAAGCGCGATTTTTAATGGCTGCTGATGTTCCCTCACGGGGGTAAGCCATCAGTAATTTGGTTAATGTTTCTCTTGTTGGATCATTAGGTTGTTTCCATTTTTTCTTATTAAATATAAAGCTACCAGAACGTTCCTGTACAAAGATTTTTGTGTGAATCTCTAATTATTTCCAAAGGATAAATTCCTAGAAGTGGAATTACAGGGGTCAAGTGGGTGCATGTTTCAAGGCTCTTGGACATAGTGTCAAATTACCCAATAAAAAGTTATTATCACTTTTTACTCTCATCAGCAGTAGAGAGAGCCTCCTTGTCATCTATATGCCTACGTTTCCTCATCTGTAAAATGGGGATGATAATAGTGTACCTACAAAGGTTATTGTGTTGCTTAAATTAGTTAGTATAAGCAAAATGTTTAAAATAGCGCCTACACTCTAGTCACCTACACTCTTGTCATTTTTCAATATTTGCGAATTTGTTAGGTTAAAAAAGTAATATATTATTGCTTTAAGTTATATTTCTTTGATTATTATTGGAGTTAAAGACACTTCCTTATATATTTCTTTTGTGAAGTATCTGTTCATGTCCTTTGCTCATAAAAGGAAAACTTTCAACACCCTCCCCCAATAATGCTCTTTATGACACAACCTAGTTAATGATTCTTAAAACTACTGGAAATTTCCTCAACATACTTTTGCGGCTTAAAAATTCAAACAGTTCCTATTTTCTTTCATTACTTTTGTCTTATAGCAATTATCACTTTTTTGCAAGGCCAACAGAAAAGAAAAAAAAAAGCAGGAGTTTGATTTTTTTTTAATGACTTTCAGAATGAGCCACCCCTGAATCAGCATATAAGTCGTCTTAAGAAGGCTCATCATCTGTTCTTTAACTGAAATAATTGTATGGAAATAGTAAAAAGCATCGTTCAAAACTTTCAAACATCCAGACTCTGTTTCTTCACTGTGATCCCCCAGACACCCCCATACTCGAGAGAATCCCTGGGAGAATCCATTCGAAAGGCAGATCCCAAGGGCCCTCCTCATACCCCCTAAATAGAATCTCAAATGACTGAACCCTAGAATCTTCCTATTTCACAAGCTTCTTGAGCGATGGAGGAATTACAATGCTAAATTATATCTTATTTGCCAGAGTTCATCGTTTGTAATCTGTTTCACAAAGAATAATTAAACCAAAGGTAGAAATTCTTTGTCAGAACTATAGTAAATACCTACCAAACTTAAAGTGCTATTATTTCTGTTAAACACGAATCTCCGGGTAATTTGTTAACTGATTGACACAGATCAGTTGCCCTGGTCCCCGCCCCCAATTCCAGCTGCGTGGCCTTAATAAGTGACTTAATTTGCTAAGCCTTGATTTCCTCATTTGTATAGGGGGACATTGAGGTGCCCGTCTCATAGAATCATTTCAAGAATTGACTTAGACTATATATGTTCAGTGTCTAACACAATTTCTGCCACCAAAAAAAAAAAAAAAAAAAATGGCAGTTGTAATGTCAGTGGGATGAGAATTTGTGCAGCTGAGGAGAAGGAGGAGAAATCCGTCTCTATCAACAGCTAAATATTATGGAACACTACAGTTTATAAACCACTTTAACAGAAATATCTTATTTGACTCTCTGAACATTTCAGTGAGATAGGAAGAAAACATTGTTATTATATCCCTTTTACAGATTAAGGCAACTGAAGGCTGATGGAAGCTATAAAGCTATGTGGTCAGTAAGTGGTAGAGCTTGAACTTCTGCTTCTAGAACCCAATATCTCAACACTTGTTAAAAACATAAAAGTACCGAGTCTCCTAGAGACTATAATCCCTATAGTAATTTTATGGTTGGAAATGTTCTCTAATGTACTCAATCTAAAGAACACTTTTTAGGCCATAGAAAGTACAATAAACAACAGCTAAATGAAAATCAGAGCAATTAGCATTTTTCCAGAATCTTAGCTTGTTCTAAATTATGTTTGGTTTACCTACAGTTCAAGAGAGACCATCATGGCCATGTTCAAAACTTCCATATTACAGAAACATTCCAGACAGGTTTAAAAGACTGCTCAAAATGGCCTCTCTTCCTCTGAGACCCCACAGCCCCTCACACTCGGAGCCGTGGGTTCTTTTCCTGGCTCTCCTCACAGCTCCCAGCTGTTAGCATCCTCCTCCTTTGCTTTAAAGAGTGTTTGCATAATATTCATGGTAAGATTTAGGTCCAAATTAACAAAATGAAAATCCTCTGTCCTGAGGTCTCCGCTAATGAAAACAGATCTTATTTTTATTCAATTGCCTAAACTCCTGATGCGGAAGACGCCCTCGTCCGCACCATTTTTCTTTAGGTTTCTCCACTACCGAAAATATTATCTGAAGAATCATAAAACTATGAAGGAAACAACTCATTGAGATTGTAAACAACATATCACTCTTCGCAGATCGATGCAGCATTTGACTATAGCCTCATTCTGTGTTTCCAACTTCAAGTCAGGGCCATTCATAGTTCATCACTTCATAATTACATCCAATTAACAGCTCAGAGGCTGAGCAGCAGAGTGACTGGTAAGCACGGAATGCTACAAATCTGTTTTGCAGTAGTGTATATTTTTTTTCCTCCCTTGATTTTCTTTATTGTTGTTTTGCTTGTTGCCTATTAGCATACCTCTGGGGAATGTTTCAAAGATGTAATGTTAACAACCAAACACTTGTGAGATTGCCAGCCATTTCAAATGACTTTCTTTCTTTCCAGGGCACAGAAAGGGGGAAAAAAATGAACGGACACATTGTTATGTGGCAAAATAGAATTATGCAGAAAATGCAAAATTATGCACAATATTATTTATGCAGAGCACATCCCTGAAGAATTCAGGGCATCATTGATTAGCAGTAAGAAAGTAGGAATAGATCTGAATATTACTGTCGACTAAAGAATCTCATTAATACAAGAACACCAAAGGAGTGCCTGGGTGGCTCAGTCATCAAGCATCTGCCTTCGGCTCCTGTCATGATCCCAGGGTCCTGGGATCGAGTCCTGCATTGGGCTCCCTGCTCTGCAGGGAGCCTGCTTCTCCCTCTGCCTACCACTCCCCCTGCTTGTGTTCCCTCTCTCATTGTCTCTCTCTATCAAATAAATAAAGAAAATCTTTCAAAAAAAGGCAAGCTGACATCTGTCTAAAAAAAAATAATACAAGAACATCATGGATATTTCACAGTAAGAGTCAGGAGATACTGTCCCTAAGCGTAGAGACCAAATGATAAGGTACCTCTAGGGGTAAAAGAAGTAGAGATTGGTGAAGGGAGAAACTGTACAAAGGCCAGACAGGGACTCAAGGCTCACTAGATAAAAATAATAAAACAATAAAAACAATGGCACTATCATGAACACATCTGTTCATGTAGATGTTAACATCTACTGAATGCTTGCTAAGTCACGGGCATTACTCATTTAATCCTCACAACTATTCTTTGAAGTAGGTAAAGTTATCAACCCATTTCACAGTTGAAGGAACTGAGGCTCAGAAAAAATAGGTGACTTGCCCAAAATCACACAGCGAGTGAATAAGCAAAGACAGAACTGAAACTCTAAAACCCGCTCCAGAGCCCCTTCACCTCATGGCTGCTAAAGAATGGGGCTCCACCGCTGGGATGTTCTAGACCTAGGCTTTTGTCTTGTCAGGTTTATAGGCTCTTGTAAAACTGATGAGAACAGTGGACATTTCCTCAGGAAAATGCATATAGGCTCATACCAAATCCTGCAAATAATCGTGAGGATATAAAGTTTTCTTAAGGTACATCCTTGGCCCCATGTGAAGACCCCTATTCTAGATGAAACCGGTAATGAAATTGACACATGGGGTTGATTCTGAACAGTCATAGATGCAATAAATTTCTCTAAATCACAAGCCATCATGCTTGAGGCACAGTGAGAAGGAGGACACGTGTACCATGACCCTTCTTTTCAAGAGAACTTAAGACCATGGCCCTTCCTTTTGCCCTCTGATTCCACGCTAAGGTTTTGTGCTTACAATTCTGTATTATCCTTGTAGTTCTAATTTGTGCAACTAGCGCTCATTTAAGGCTTCCTCTTGGTGCCCTCACTACTCAAGAGCTGTTATTACTGATTATGGCAAATGGAAGGAAGGGAGGGAGGCATGGAGGGAGGAAAGTGGTTCTGTAAATGTCACCCAGCTGCGGGACTCCTCCGTTCCCTGAGTCCTCTAAACGACTCATCGTGTCCTCCTTTTTCTCAGAAACTTTATGCTTTCAGAACTTCCAGGTAGAATGGGCACCAAACTAATAGAACGATTCTGTTCTCTTTGAAAAAAAGTAGTCGTCATATCAGCGATTTACTAACATATCCAGTAGACTCATGCCAGTAGAGCCAATAGTCCCCACTATGAGGGGGCTTGAGGGTAATGTCCACTATGCCAAAATCCAGGCACTTCCCAGAGGTGCCCACAGCCTGAGAGCACCGTGGAGGAGGCAGGATGGAATGAGAAACTCTTCCTGCCAGACTCAGGGAAGACGTCACAAGGACACTGACGTTTGAGCAGGGTCCTGCAGGATCAGTTAAGAACTGGTCCGGTAGAGAAAAGAGAAAGAGTGTGGCAGGTGGAAGGAAGATCGGGATGAAGACCTTACAGCAGTGGGAGGGGACCATGAGAAGTTCTGAGTCCTGGAGAGAAGGCCAGAAAGATGGGCCAAGGCCAGACCATGAAAGGGCACATACCTTGGGCCAAGAAATTAATTGTATCCTTGAAGCTCCTGGTTCTCAAACTTTAGTGTCCATAAAAGTTACCTGAGTATTTGTTACAAGTCCCTGGGCCTGCTCCCAGAGCTTCTGATAATAGGTGCATATTTGACAAACAGGTGATTCTAATGCAAGTGATCTTCAGAGCATACTTTAAAACAAACAAAAAACAACAACAACCCTGCTGAAAGCAAAGGAAAGGCTGCTAGGAAACGAAACAGTTTGCCAACAGAGAAGCTGTTTTGTACCCATCGCTCAGAAGATAACGTGCACACAGGAATCCACGGCCCCATTCAGCCACATGCATAGTGATTCCTGAGTGTTAGAGTCCCATCCAAAGATACTCTGCCCTTACACCAGCAGAGATGGGCGGGAAACAGTCCCCCACACACACATGGCCCATTGCCGGAAAGACTCACCCGTGGACAGTGCCAGTCATGATGCCTGGCCTTACTAGGTACTCAGTGAGGGCTGTGGACAGAGTCTCCTCTCTGAAAGAGGAAATCTAAGCCCCTCATTTCAGCCATTCAGAAATCTTACAGTAACAAATACCCAGCTGGTACTTCTACCAGAAAAGACACCGTTTCCCCAAGAAAATGCAGGTAAAATAGTGGTCCCCTATAATGCGTTTATCCACCCCTGATTTATAAAAGGGTTTTGGGAGTTCTTCTTTGAAGAGAAGTTGTATGATGACAATATCTCTCTAGGCAGTTTCTACCTACTACTGGTTTGGGGGGGAAGGCATTGCCCAGATCTTTGTACTTAGCTGTGGGAGTCTACTCTGAGCCCCTGGGGAGGTTTGGATTTACTCTCTTGGTTATCAGCAGATCAGAAACATGCATTTAGTCCTCCAGAGAGTTGTTGAGAAGCTTGATGCCACATACACCAGTGAGCATGGGATCCCTCTCAAAGGCACCCAACAGCTTCTGATTGAGCGATACGTGAGCCACTCCTGAGCTCGCTGAGTCTTGCCCCCTCTTGTATGGCTTTCACTGAGAGCCAAACTTTTCATCTTCATCGAGGAGGGATTCAGCCTTCGATGCCAGGGACCTCCTCTGTGCTAGACTCACCGGCTTAGGGAGTCATCACATCTGAAGGCTTGACACTCTCGGCCTCACCGCTTAGAAGGAATGTACAATGTCCATTGTTCAGCTGTTGGGACCTAACAGCATAAATATTTGCCTGGGGTCACTTTAATAGTCAACTGGTTTCCCCTGAAATGGATCAGGCTTCTTACAAGACATGCGGGGGGAAAAGGTAAATACCTTCCCTCTAAGACCGTTCAGTGTTTACTTCACTAAAACACTCTGTTATTGCACACTGAGTGAGAGAAGGGACATGGGGAGGACCCGATTTCATGGTGATTAAATCCTGAGTAATTGTCGAAATTATTTGCATTTGTCTGAATAACACTCCCTTTTAAGACTATATCATTTAAAGCAAATTGTTGGATATTATTTTTTCTGGCAGCAATAATCAGGCATTTTTCATAAAATGGCTTCCTTGCAAGAAAATCGCCAAATAATGGCAGAAACACACCCAGCTCTAAGTACAATGAAGCGTGAGGAGGCAAAGTCAAGATTAAAACGGCTCTCATGCTGTGGATACACTGAAATGATGTCTTGCTGTTCCCCGGCACACTGGGAGCCGCTGCTGAGGCGCTAATGGGCCCCACACAGTCCTTTAGAGTGGCTTCCTTGCAGGGCGTCTATAATAACCAGGCTTCGGGGTGTACTAGACGGAGTAAACGCAGGGCCCGGTGCTCTTAGGAGAACAAGAGCTTCTCTGCAGCAGGGTTGACGTGCAGGCTTCCGCTTAGGTCTTGGGCTGCTTCCCACAGTCTGTCTGTTTGCCCCCTTGTTCCGGAAGGCCACACAGGTGGTTTCTTGTTCATAAAAGCCACACCAGAGGCCTCCATAACAGGCCCACGGTAGGGCCGAGGAATACTGGGACTACAAATTATTTTCCTATCGCCACCTTGCCTCCCTTACCCCCACCAAAACACTTTTGGGAGAGTGTCACCTTTTTAGAATGAGTTCTTATGTTATACATCTCCTCGCAACCCTGATCCCATACAAAGCTACCTCTGATGCTTGATAATAATATCTGGGTTATATTTCCAAATAAGAACTACAGATTTAAAACCGCTTCTGATTCGTTTCACATACTGCTTTTGCATTTGCCTTCGGTTCAGTCCACAAGGGTGTGCTGAGTGTCTTAGTGTACCCGTACCTTCCCCAGACCACTCAGATCCAGAGCCGGCCTCTCCTCGGGTGGTCCAGGCCATCGGCGAGTCTGCCCTCTTCCCCCGTCCAACCACATCCCCTCCCAGTCCTCGTCAGCCACCCTCCCCAGAAGCTCCAAATCGTCAGCTCGCCACCAACTTCCAAGTATCACACAGGTCCTCCAGTGTTCCTTCTGTTCCCCCTGTTATGTGGCATATTGGTGCCCAGGCCTACATCTTCCCAGAAACTCTGCCCAGACAGTCCCCTTCCTACCCGTTCTACCTTGTTCCTCTATCTCCTTCCAAGTGCCCCTCTTGACTCACCCCACGTTCCGCTGAGGGCTGCTACTCTGTAAGGCTCTGTCCCTTCTGATGTTTGTCCCATTGATCCCACTGTCAGGGATCATGATTATTATCACTAACTGTTATCACTGAAATCCAAAATTGGTCTTTTCCTCTCTTATCCCAAATGGCCACATGTCAAGAATCCATTCTCTTTTCCCTTCCTGCTTGCCCACTTTCCTCCTTCCATTTTCTCTTTCATTTCCTCTTTCCCTCATTTTTTCAGAACAAGCCCTGAAATTACATTTGAAACAAAAGGCAGTGATGGCTCATCTGGGTCAGGCCTGACTCCCGGACCTGTACACTACTCCACGGCTCCACTGACTGTTCTTTCCTCACAGGGACAACCTCACTACATCTCCTTTCCATCACCATCTTCCCTGCGCTAGACGCCATTTAACTTCTCAGAAAACAGGGCGCTGTTTTCAAGATTTTCCCTGTGTACCAGTTAGGAAACTGCAACCAAAAATTTTCTCATCCAGCTTTTTGGAAGATAATGAAGTATCTTCCATAGTATCCTCCATGTTGACCAAGATTCACCCAGAAAGTAAATTATTTTAGAGAAAGAGGAAGTCTATGTATGTATGCTGAAAAGATGGAAACTTGTCCTTGTTCATGTGAAATGCTCTGTATTTTGTGAAGCTGTCTGGGTTTTATTTTCTCTCTTAAGAAGTAAAATACAGTACAGAACATTTGTCTGGATTTTCCTGGAATTTGGTATACCTGTGGCTCTTGTTTTATTCTCCATTTACTGAATCTTTTGTTATTAATATTTTAGTCCTTCACTATGTTTCTGTTGTACTAATGGAAAAGCATTTTGCCCTCTAGGAGCCAAAAACTACATCTAATAGCCTGTTAACATGCTCTTCAGTAAATTAGCAAAGAATATAGGTTTATCTTTTATTTATTAAATAATGAGACTTCTTTCATAAATAGACTTTTCCTTATTTAGCATGTACTTGAAAAGACTCTACAGGTTGAATAATGTCTCCATACCCTACTGTGATAGGCAGAATAATGGCCCCAAAGATGTCCAGATCCTATTCCCCAGAACCTGTGCTATGCTTCTTCAGAAGGCAAGAGCTGTCACTGAAGTTAAGGACTTTGAAATGAGACTATCCTGAATTATTTGGTTGGGCTCAATCTAATTATATGAGTTCTGAAAAGTGGAGACATTTTCCTAACTGTGGTGAGAGAGACACAGATATAACTACAGAAGAAAGGTCAGAGAGATACAACATGAAGACTCTACCCACCATTGCTGGCTTTCAAGATGGCAGAAGGAACACCAGCCAAGGAATGCGGGCAGCCTCTAGAAGCTAGTAAAGTCAAAGAAACATATTCTCCTCTAGAAGCTCCAGAAAGGAAGATGGCCCTGCCAATTCCTTGATCTTGGCCCAGTGACACCTTGATCTTGGCCCATGTTAGACTTTTGAACTATGGAACTGTAAAATAATGACTTGGTACTGTTAAGTCCATTAAATTAGCGATAATCTGTTACAACAGTAATAGAAAATAAATACATCCACTCAGAACTAACCCTTTCACTTTAAAGCCAATAAGAATGTGAGGTTCTAGGATGCATGGGTGGCTCAGTCAGTTAAGTATCTACCTTCAGCTCAGGTCATGATCCTAGGGTCCTGGGATGGAGTCCCACGTCAGGCTCTTTGCTCAGTAGGGAGCCTGCTCCTCCCTCTGCCTGCCACTCCCCCTGCTTGTGCGTGCTCTCTCTCTCTTTTTCTCTCTCTCTCTAACAAATAAATAAGATCTTTTTTTTTTTTTTTGGATTTCATAAAAATTTAATTATTTTTATGCATCAAAGGACATTATTAAGAAAGTGAATGACACTGGAAACCAAGCTTGAATGCAGAGCCAATCAAGAGGCACACAGACATAGGTGTGCTGTATACTCACCACTGTGATTACTTTGAGTCAGGTTAATGTGCTTTAAAGGCTTCTGGGGCTACCCTAGAAGTTGGTGAGTTCTTTTTCTGGTTGTTCCTGTTTGATGTTGCCCTACAAAGCTGAAAAGTTAGAGGATATAAAGAATTGCACTTATGTTCCACAAGTAAGTGAAACCACAGTCTCTCATGGTTCATCTCCCCCTCTGATTTCCCCCAATTCACTTTTCCTTTCCTTCTCCTAATGTCCTCCATGTTATTCCTTATGCTCCACAAGTAAGTGAAACCATATGATAATTGACTTTCTCAGCTTGACTTATGTCACTCAGCATAATCTCCTCCAGTCCTGTCCATGTTGATACAAAAGTTGAGTATTAATCCTTTCTGATGGCTATGTAATACTCCATTGTATATATGGACCATATCTTCTTTATTCATTCATCTGTTGAAGGGCATCTTGGCTCTTTCCACAGTTTGGCAATTGTGGCCATTGCTGCTATGAACATTGGGGTACATATGGCCCTTCTTTTCACTGCATCTGTATCTTTGGGGTAAATACCCAGTAGTGCAATTGCAGGGTTGTAGGATAGCTCTATTTTTAATTTCTTAAAGAATCTCCACACTTTTCCAAAGTGGCTTCACCAACTTGCATTCCCAACAGTGTAAGAGGGTTCCCCTTTCTCCACATCCTCTTCAACACTTGTTGTTTCTTGTCATGATAATTTTGGCCATTCTAACTGGTGTAAGGTGGTATCTCAATGTGGTATTGATTTGAATCTCCCTGATGGCTAATGATGATGAACATTTTTTCACGTGTCTGTTAGCCAAATAAATAAGATCTTTAAAAAAGAAACGAATGTGAGTTTCTTCTAGCATTCTAGAGAGTTTCTATTAGAAATAGACTGGTTTCATTTGCAGCTCTTTGCATACGGTATTCAGTTGCTGGTATGGAGTCGCATGAATGAATGAATGAAGGAATGAAGGCAGGAAGGAAGAATGAATGTGTAGTGACTGGATATTCCAAATAGATACACAAAAAGTCGGAGGAAAAAACAATGTACTAGTTTATAAATTATAAAAGTTATGAACTGTATGATCATTAAGGAATATTAAGCCAGTACCAAGCCAATCTGCCAAAAGAAAGTCTTGATCCCTTCATATGGAATGATTACAACCATAATTAGGAAGTCAATATGTGGGCTGGTATTATTTTGCTAAAGACATCAAACAATTACGTAATTTGATGGTCTACCGTGGTAAAATAGTACTGCTTCTGTTAGTGAACAGAGTAAATTCCTAAGCACAATTCTTTGTCAGAAACTTGGTTAAAATAAGAGACAGAGGATTCCCCTAAGCAGAAAAGGAAAGGTTTAACACATAAACACCCTGTTGAGATAGCACTAGAATGAAAATATAATGAACAAACAAGTGATTGCTCTCAGATCTTCCCCAGCTTCAGGTGGGGGAAAGGAGGGTGCTGAGGTGGATGGGAAAGACTGACAGGCTAAGTTGAGAACACTGAAGTTCAACCTCACAGAGGCAGTAACCATCGATTCAATTAGACAGAAGCACGTGGAGGCTAGGGCTATTTATTTCTTCAAAAGGATACAAACTCAAGCCCAGAAATGCACAATTAATATAAGCTTGAGGTTTATTTTTTTTTTCAACACTGCTGTTGCAATAGATCTTCCTTTCCAGAAAATTCCATAATCAAAGTATCAGCATATATTGCAAATTCTAAAAACTAGGTATTTGCAATGGTAAAAGAGTAAACAGAAGCAGCCCCAGTTAGATTTTAGATTCAGTGAGGTTTCTGCATAATTGGCTATGTAATATGAAAATTCCTAGTTGCATTCACTCTCCTCAAAAACCAACTGAACTCACAGAATTGCATGTAGCAGCTCCCCCTGAGGTTCATGATACAGATTAAAATGTTACGAATTTGAGAATCCCACTTTTTCCATTAGGGGCTGTGCACCAATCACATTTTATTTTTTCATATTTGATGAATTGACAGAGGACAGAGCCCATGATGATAGTAGTGATAGGTCTCCCTAATTGCCATTCGAAGTAAATTAATATATTCCTATCCTTAGCCTTCCTGCAGCAAGTACAGCCAAGTATTCTCATTAAACTTCGGCAAAACAGAAAGGCACCTTCTGGGGAGTTTTGACTAAATATAATCAGAACATGCACCAGAGAAATCAGAACATATGTACATCTGGAGACTTTAGAGTCAGTGCTATTTGATTGCACACTTACTCCCTTCATTTAGGATAAAATAGTAGTTTGGCGGTAATTGTATTGTCTCAGTAAACTGAGTTTTTATTAAGTTACCAACATCAGAGGAAACTTCTCCTCAGCCTGACTTCTCTCAAACCAGATTGAAAGTTCTCTGGTTATAGCTACTGTAAGTCTCAGACACTCAGAGAGATGATTCCAAGTTCCGAACTTTCTATTTTACTATCCCCAAAGCCAATAAAACATCCCCTAACCTATAATATTTCTATATCTAAAAACACCTTCTAGCTTCACACTCCCAAAGCAATACAAAAGTCTTACTAGAGGAGCTGAAGACATGGCATCACCACATTCCTCATCCACTTGTCTCCTTCGATATGGAGGAGCCTTCAACATAAGCCTCTTCAAAACAGAGTTTCAAATCAAAGATGATCCACACAATATCCAGATTCACTAAAAATTAAAATAATAGATACAAATGGAACAAATTCTTTACTTCTGTGCTAGGAAGACTGCTCTCAGATTACACACAATCCATTCTTGAAGATTTTTCAAAAGATACTAAAGAAAGCCATTCTTCCTAGATTGTCTCTTAAACTTGAACATGTGAGTTTTCCCATGACACTCAAAGGTAGCCCAAGTGAAAATGCATATTAAGGTCTTTATACTTCTGCTGGTTCCTTTTCCATCCACCAGCCTCCTCATTTGAAGGACCAAATACCCAACCGACAGTGGAATCAGAGAAGTCAAAAGAACAGTAACAGACCTAGTATAGTTCAGTACCAAAGATGTTTGTAAAAGGTGGGAACACAAAAGCAGGCAGCAAATTATTTAAGCGATTATAAAGATATGAAAATTTAAGTTCGAGAATAATCCTGGCTCCCTGGCTGCTCCTGGCTCAGCTTTGGTACTAACAGTCACTGAAGCTGCTTAACTTCCACAGCAAGAGTCTAAAACCAGTTCAAGGTGGATGAGACTGGTATAGTGTAGAACAGGCAGGCAGCCTCAGGTCTAAATGCCACATCCGCCACTTAATGGCAATGATTTAATCTCTTAAACCTCAGTTTCCTCATCTGTAAAATAGAATAAATAGGTCTATCTCACAGGACTGTTATGAAGATAAAAGCATCATACAAGTCCTCCACATACACTGGAAAGTTGAAGTGGAGTCCGTATAAAACACGGTTTATGTGAGAAAAGGGATTAAAGAAAAGAGCTGGGTAAAGAAATTTCAACAAGATCAGGGATCCCCAGCAGGATGAGGGGAAGGCCAGACAGGGTGGGAAACTCTGAGGCGGATCACAGGAAGTCGAATGTAAGCAGAAGCAGTAATGTGTGATTGTTATAAGACCGGGAGGCATGACCACCATTTGACCCCAATCCGAATGTCAACTAGGCGGATATAGAAACAGAGAACTAAAAAGGGTGCTGCAAGCATGGGGCTCACTCACCCTCCCTGTTTAAGAAGTTAGCGAGAGAAGGAAAAAGCTGATCAACTGAAGCAATAAAGCTCCACTGTCTATTCCTACTGTGTCCGGGGGATCGCTGAGCTGTGACTAACATGCGGAGGGGCTGATGTCTGGGGCAGAATCCCAGGGTCAGTCCGTGGGAGGAGTACCACCAGGACCGTGGGGCTCTCAGGGGTACCAGCACCTGGAGCATTTTAAGAAATAAAATAAAATAAAATAAACTGGGGTATTTTAAGAAACGGATAACTGACAATATTCAAGCCACACCTACCACAGAACCTCGCCTACAGGACCTAGTGGGAGACAAGCTCCTACTTGGGAAGCACCAGCTTATACCTCCTCCACAAATGCTCTCCCAGGAACAGTGTAGGATGGAAGTTGAAGACCTCACCCCCTTGATGTTCCACATGCCCATAATCTCTCCCAACATTAAACTGTTCTTACAAAATAGCCCAAAAGTTGTGTAGCATTCAAAGATGGCACCACAATGCCATCCAGGTACCCAAGTACCTGGATGAATAAACTCAGGTGTTCCAACGTAGAGCAGAAGGATGTCAGTCAGTCATACTGAGTGCATAAAGCCCATTGAGGACCAAACAATGTAGGTGCTCTTCACCACATGATGAGCCAAGTAGATAAACACAACCACAGGACCTGTGCCTCCAAAACTGCAGGAAGCTGAGGGTGAAGAAGACACTGATTCTTGCTCCACTCTAACATATCCTGTGACCTAGGGAGGGCCCTTCTCTGGGCCTCAGTTTTCTCATTTATACAATGAGAAAGTTCTTTCTAGCACCTTCCACTATAGATCAGGGGTTTGGGGTTTGAAGCTTCAGCCACTATTTCCTGCTATAACAAGATTCAGCACTATATCTGGGACCACAGTGAAAGTCAGGGGAAATTGAATTTGTGCCCAGAAATGGTCTGGAGTTGATCATGGGGTTCCTCAATGCTGGAGTAGGGAGTTAGTAGTGAGGAGGAAGACATTTTCCTCTAGCTTAGGGAAGCAGAATGAAGAATGTGGTTCTGTTTCGTCCTTGTACTTCCTCCCCCTCTCTAGTCCAAAGCTGCCTGAAGTAGTGATTGACTTAGGAAGAAAGTACTAGAAGCCGTTATTTCAATTAAAACTATCAACAAGTCTAAATGTGAGGAATGTTTATTAAAAGAAAAAAATTAATTCTGCAATGTGCCTGAAGTACAGATTGTCTGCAAAGTGGCTATGTGGCATAACTATATAAGCTTTATTACCTAGTAAATTTTGTGCCTTAAAACTCTTGGCAGGAGCCTTCATTTGACTAACCCAGACTTTTTTTTTCCCTTGGCTGGCCTAGATACAGAAGAATTAGTGCCACTGAATAACATATTAGGCACTTGCTTTTTGTAGTAGATACATTGTTCTTTGTACTGTTCTGATGCTTTGTCATATAACTTAACTGCCACCTGAACAAGGAAGCAACTGTTCACATTTTTTTTTTTATACATCTTAGCTGAAGATTCAGAGTAAATTCAGGATCATTTGATTCTTGAAAGGGCCTTCTCTCCTTTGGATCTTTGATTCTCTACCCTCTTTGATATATGTGTTTATACAATCAGCACAGGAATGATTATTTAAGGTTTGATTTTTTCTGAGATGTATTGTCTATTGAGTTCAAACGAAATGCAGAGCAATATTTCAACATCTCACTGGTTTTGAAATTTGGATTCTGGCTGGCAAATCTTACAATTCTTTTCATTTTCTTTGAAATGCTAAGAAACCGTGTGTGTGTGTGTGTGTGTGTGTGTGTGTGTTCTTTTAAATGTATAGTCAGCTCTGAAATTACAATGTAATAGCTTTAAAACGGTCCAAAGTGCCTCTAATGGGAATGAATTATAATGGAAAGTATCAAGAAAGGCACTGAGCATTATTTGAAATGCAGCTTTGTTTCTATCTCGGTTTATCCTGTGCCAAAGGCTCCATTAGGGTATCACTCAATCAGTCTCTCCACTGGATAGCAAGTTTACATTCATCCATGCACTAACCACGCAAAGAAGTGTAGAAAGCTCTATTTGGGTAGAGCCACGGCCCCCCTGAGAAAGGAGAAGCTTTCTGTTAAATAGTTTCCAATTGCACCAATGGTAGGGAGGCCAAATGGGAAAATTCCATTGTTCTTTTAACAAAATGTATTTCGTGCCTTTTCACAAAATGTATTTCCCTTGCCCCTTCTCTAAGAGCTCCATGGAACATCAAGACGAATGCCCTCTTCTAAACGAATGAGAAGATATTTCACACCATAGGGTGTGATGAAGTGAGCGGCTACTTAATTCTTTAGCCTTTCAGAAACGCATGTACCATTTTAATGGTACATTAAAAAATGTAACAATGAAACTAATATAACAGTAATCACAGTTATAAAGTATTTATTACAAACTGGACACTGAGCTACTGTATCTGATACATTGAATGAGCTCCTTTAATCTTCAAGCAGATCCACACACAAACTCTAGGGAGCGGTACTGTCCCAATTGATAGATGAGGAAATCGAGTTTTCCAGAATTTAACTAATTCTGAGAATCACATCAAGAAATCAGGTAGAGCCAAGTTCTAAGGCCAGTCTGATTCTGAATTGGCACTCTTAGCCAGTCCTACATGCTTGACAAGGGAGGACATTTTAGAAAATCAACAGGAGACTTGGAATTAGTGTAATGAAGAAAAAGCAGTGTTGCTTAAATAGCTTTCTGAAGAAGTCCTCTCAAAAAGAAAGCCGTCTTGATTATGCATACATCTTAATTTAAAAAAAAAAAAAAAGTTAAGATTTAGTAGGTGCTTAGTACGTGCCAGGCATTTTTCCAACTATTTTACATGTATTAACTCACTGGATCCATATAACAATTAACATTTTACGTCATTCCAATGACTGTCTTCCAGATGAGGAACCTGAGGCAAGTAGAGGTTAAGTGACACGGGGAAGACCACACAGCCAGTGTGGAACCAGGTGGTTTGGCCCTAGAGCTCACCCTCTTAACATGACTCTAAGCTATGGACATGTTTGCTTATGAAAGCAAAATCCTAGGGACACCACCTGGAGAAACAAAAGCCAGACAATGAAACAGCGAAGCTGGGTCTGCATAAGAAACTAACAGGAATTTAGGAATAGGGCAGACAACAAAGAAGGACCCAGAATCATCACAACCTTCCACCCAAGTCCAAAAAAAAAAGATGAACAAGAAAAATCTGAGGCAGGAAGAGACATAGGACCACTCAAATGGAGATGTGTTACATTTTATTTTAAGCTGCTTGCTAAGTAACCACCCCATGACACACAGAGCCTTGAGAGGGGGCACTTTCAGTACTATTGGAATCGGGATGGTGTCTGCAGCATGGAAAAGGGCCAGCAGGCACTCGTGGTACATTGCAAAACGTCAGCGGAGATGGCTGGGATAAATGGAACCACCCTCCAGTGATCTACAGAGATGAGATGACCCACCACAAGTAGAATGGAGACTGAAGCCAATTTCATTCAGTCTTAAGGACAATCTCATTGCAACCAATGGAGGAGTTGGGGACACAAGACAGCTGAAATCTGGGTCGGGTTAGACCGAAAAGCTTCTAATTTCTAAAATTAAATTACACTCATTCAGTCAGTATTTATTGAGGGCCCACTGCATGCAGGCTTTGTTTAAAATAATAGGAACACGACAGTGAGCAAAACAGACTCGGTCCCTGACCCCTTGGAGCTTATAATCTAGTGGAGAAAACTGACGATTAAGCAATAACACGCAGTGCCATGCGACAGAGGATATGGTAAGAGTGCTCCGGGTGCCAGGGAGCAGATAACAAAGGGCCCTGCGCTAACCCACAAGACGTGAAGCTTCCAAGGAGGTATGTTTATGCAGACAGATCGAGAAAGCACTGAGGAGAGTCTGGAAGGAGGCCTGCGTGTTTGGGAATGGAAAGGAGGTCCCGTCTGGAACTTCACTCAGCAAAAGGAAAAGTAAGGGGAGCTGCGGCAAGAAATGAGGCTGTGGAAAGAAGGTGGAGTCAGATCACATGGGGCTTGGAAGCCATGTTGAGCAACTGGGGGCAATAGGAAGACAATCCAAGGGTTAAACAGTGTGGTGATATAATCAGATGAGAGCTGCACATTTTAAAGTTTAAAAAAAATCGGTGAAGGGGCACCTGGGTGGCTAAGTCAGTTAAGTGGCCGGCTCTTGATTTAGGCTCAGGTCATGATCTCAGATCTAGCCCCGTGACAGGCTCTGCATTCAGCACAAAGTCTGCTTGAAATTCTCTCTCTCTCCCGCTGCCCCTTCTCTCCCTCCCCAAGCTCCCGCCACTCCACTGGAATTCTCTCTCTCTCTCTCTAAAATAAATAAATAAATCTTTTTAAAAAATAGGTGAAGAGGGCATTAAAATTATGTTTCATTTTCCTGAGCTAAAGATATGTGGTATTTTTTTCAGTTGATAAAGATTTCACTCCTACAGTGAGATTTATTCTGGAGCCATCTCTAACCATCTTCATATAGGATGTAAATTTGCATGGTGTCCATCAGCAAAGGCCATTCCCCATATAATCTGGGGACTGGACCCACGGTTATCACCCTTCTGTCTATTGTGTGGACTCAGATTCCACAAAATTATTTTATTTATTAAAAATGCACCTTCGGGGGCGCCTGGTTGGTTCAGTCAGTTAAACATCCAACTCTTGGTTTCGTCTCAGGTCATGAGATTGGGCCCTGTGTCAGACTCCACGCTCAGTGGGGAGTCTGTTTCAGATTCTCTCCCTCTGCCTCTCCTCCCACTCTCTCTCTCTCAAATAAATAAATAAATCTTTCTTAAAAATGCACCTTCTGTGCAGATCAAACACTGTTCTAAGGACTTGACAAATATTAACTCATTTAATTCTCATAACAACTCTATGAAGTACGTACTCTTATGATCCCCATTTTACAGATGAGGAAACTGAGGCTGAGAACAGTCTCACAGCTAGTAAGTAGTAATGCAGCATTCCAACCAGTACATTGGCTTCATAGCCTATGCACTCAAACCACTACCCATGCAGCCTATCTGATTGATTCTGGGGAGGCTAAAGACAAAGCGATCTAAGTAGGTACGACATTCACTAGTCGTTTGCACAAACATTTATTGAGCCTGGGCCAGAATGGGGATACAACCATGAACATGGCCTAGTCTCTCCCTGCTAGCCCACCATGGCCAGTCCAGCAGCAGAACAGACAATACCCCAAAATCACAATCCATGTAATAGGCATGAAGAGAGGAGGTTAGCCCATGGCGGAGAGACATCCCACTCCCCCGTGGCAGAGATGCCACCAGCAAAGAATTCCTTTGGAGGTAGATGCTAGAGCTCACATTGAAGGGTAGATGGGATTTGACCAGCTGGGCAAAGAACAAAGGAACACAAGAGCACATCAAAATGCTTTCGTTTGGGGACTAGCAAATTATTCAATGTGGCTAGTGAGCAGGGATCCCTGGGGGAAATGGCAGGCTATGGGTTGGAGAGGTAGGATATTTCAGGCTTGTCTGAACAGGATTGTCCCCTGATGAATACTAAACAGCCAGGTTCTCAGAAAGCACATGTTCTGCTCAGAGGAGAGATCATAAAATAAGAATGCCCTGAAAGCAACAGCCCAGTTATCTCCGTGGATCGTTAAACTGTTTCCTTGGCTGGAAAATCCTTGCCAAAATCTTTCTCTGCAGGTCCAGGGTCTTCACTGTGAGGCCCAATTTTTAAACTACACATCCCCTAAGTTCCTTCCCCGTGGACCTGGCATCCAAACCTTGTGAGTAAATGACAGATTATCCCATGCCAGATGGAATAATACCTTATAAAAGGAGTGACTACTCCACCTCAGGACTTCTGTCCCTGTGAAAAATAACTGAACTCTATGCCAAGGATAAAAATAAATCCCTAAATCCCAACACAATCATTTTAAAATACTCTATCATCTCCTGTCCCATAAAAGACCCAGAGCAGTATTTTAGACGTGAGTGCATGCTTCTTCAAAACACCTCCAGCCACTGTGGGTTTTCTCTTCTAAAAGTAATAGTCAGGGGCGCCCGGGTGGCTCAGTGGGTTTAAAGCCTCTGCCTTCGGGTCAGGTCATGATCTCAGGGTCCTGGGATCAAGCTCCACATCCGGCTCTCTGCTCAGCAGGGAGCTTGCTTCTCCCTCTGCCCGCCTCTCTGCCTACTTGTGATCTCTCTCTCTCTGTCAAATAAATAAATAAAATCTTTTAAATAAATAAATAAATGATAAAATAAAAGTCGTAGTCCAAATAATCCTGCTTTTTAATTAATTGTTTTGATTTCTGTAAGCATCATGCCTGGAACAGACTTTAAGCCAAAAACATAATCTGATAAACCTAATTGCACACATGTTCGTACGCACTTCTACACAAATACATATGTATGTTCGAATGAAAAGGCCAGGATGGAACTGGAACCAAACAGGCATAAAATTAATTAACATGACTTTATTTTATTCTCTACTTCATGCAAAGAGTTTCCCAATAACTTTTATTCTTGATGGCTTCCAACAACCCCACAGGGAAGACGAATATCTTTTAGGCATGAATATTACAAATAATAAAAGGAGGTCCATAGAGATGGCAGTGTGGCTATGACTCTGTGTGAAATGAAGCAGAATGTTGAGACAAAATGTGGGTAATTCAGGAAAGAAAAATGCTAATGAGGAAACAAAGACAGCCTCTATTCCAACCTGCCCATTTCACAGATGAGGAAACAAAGGTCCAGAGAGAGATCCCCAGATGCACGGCCCAGAAGTGGAGAACCAGGACCACGGCCACATTCTCTGACATCTAGTTCAATTTTTGTTCAGATTCTTTACTTCTCAAACTATTTACATATAACTTCTAGAGGTTCACAGAAGAGAGTCACAAAGGGCTCAGCGGCACAGGATAAAGCTCAACTATCAAATGTGCTTGAAGATTGGAGAGGAAGTAATGTTTTATTAATTTAATATTTAAATATTAGAATAATACAAAAATAGTATGGGTTTTTAAATTTTTAATTGCATGAATTTTTCAGCATGTTGCAGGAGACTTCAAAGAAAGGCTGTGCTTATGGAAGCCTCTTTGGACCACCCCCACACACTGTCCAGGGGATCAGGTTGTCCCACAAACGTAGAGCGAGCTTTTCCCACACACCGTGCCCTAGACTGGGTCTGACCCTGAAGAGCCTAAGAAGTGAGCTGGAAAAGGAAAACCTTTGAGCAGGACTAAGGTCCCGGGCCTGGGTCATCCTTCTCCAAAGGAAGGAAGAGGAATGAGGTTCACTTGTAGGAGAAGTAGAAAGGAAGGGAATGCTTTAGGAGAGCTCCAGAACAACTGTTTCATCTCCAGAAAGCAGAGCCAGCCTCACTCAGAAGAGCAGACATATTTCTGACACTAGTTGTAAAGGCCTTGTGTTTGCTCCTAATGGCAAAGCAGGAAGGCTGGCTCTCCCACTGGACATGAAGAAGACCTGAATGAGCCACACAGCCAGGTTCGAGGGACCACAGAACTCTCTTATGACAGGCCCCCACAAGACATAGTTAGAATAGGAGAGACACAGTCCCAGGACAGGGTTTTCTCACTGTTCCCTTAGCAAGGAGGAAGTGGGTCATGGTCATGGATCAAAGCCATTGTAGTCACTTGGCACTGATCTGTCTTTGATTCTAAGGCTCCTACTTCTACATTAACCCTATCATGCTCTAGGCTCTAGCTCTCTACTCTCTCACAATTTCTCCCTGCTCTTGGTTCTAGGAAAGAACTTCTGCTTCCTCTGGGCCCACCCTTCCCCCGGCCTCCAGGTTTCAGAGCTGCGTCTGTGAGTTTTTGTGTGCTTCATCTTCTGTGCTTGTTTCAAATCCCTAATTGTTTCTTTTTTTTTTAAAGATTTTATTTATTTATTTATTTGACAGAGAGAGAGAGAGATCACAAGTAGGCAGAGAGACAGGCAGAGAGAGGGGAAGCAGACTCCCTGCTGAGCAGAGAGCCGGATGCGGGGCTCGATCCCAGGACCCCGAGATCATGACCTGAGCCGAAGGCAGAGGCTTTAACCTACTGAGCCACCCAAGCGCCCCTCAAATCCCTAATTCTGTCTTTGTTGTGGCCACTCATATGTGAGTTGCCCTCTACCTTAGAGCATTCCTAGATCACATATAACAGCAGATTAGTGATTTGCCTTTCCTATTTCCATCAGTCGTATTTATCAAATCAAAAAGTAAATCTCCCAAAAACATTTTTGTCTAGGGGCACCTGGGTGGCTCAGTCATTAGGCGTCTGCCTTCAGCTCAGGTCATGATCCCCGAGTCATGGAATGAGTCCTGCATTGGGCTCCCTGCTCAGGGGGAAGCCTGCTTCTCCCTCTCCCTCTCTCCCTGCTTGTGTTCCCTCTCTGTGTCTCTCTCTGTCAAATAAATAAATAAAATCTTTAAAAAAAAAAAAAAAAAAAATTTTTGTCTAGAGAAAACTCTTCCTCCTTTCTCTGTGATTAATTTTTCTTTCCAGGCATAAAAAATGTTGCATACAACATTTTTAAAAACATTTGCTGTCTTTCCAGAATGTTAAATATGTTTAGGGTTTTTTTAATTCTATTAACTTAGTCATAGAATTTCAAATATCAACAGGAAGGCAAATTATAATAGAACTGAGAAATATCAACTCAAAACCTTTTTGGAAAGGCAGATGAATCAGCATTATAATCACCAGGCTCAGAGAGAATAGAGGGCAGGAGTGAGATGCCAAACTAAAAACAGGCATTACAAGAAAGCCTGATCATCAAAGGCCATCCTATGTCCAGGATGCTAACAGTCAGGTACACATCTCCTGTGAGGAGACTCAGGAATTCTGGGGAGAAACTGAATGACCCAGAGAAAAATAAGATCTAATAATCCTAATCTCATAAGGCTTCCTTGAAAATAAGGTTCACTTACAACTTGATCACCTTACAGAGAAGTCCACCTTATACGTACAGAGTTTTCTCTCAGCCCTTTTGTGCCTCAAATTTACATGGGAACAGACGAGCAAGGATCACTAGAAATCAGAGGAAAGACTTCAGAATGAAAGAGGGAGATCACAGAAACAAATAGAAAAGCAGCGCTTGGAGGAAATGGGTAAACTGCAAAGAAAGGAAGAGAGAAACTTTGTAAAATCTGTATGAAATGCTCTCAGTGAAAAGAAGGTAGGGCTTTCAAGAAACCTGTGGAGCTGGTAGGATGAATGGTGTGCTTGAGCATCTGGAAGAAGTTAGTGATTGGCATCAGACAGCTCTATTGAAGCAGTTAGGAAATATAGCAATAGGCACAGAGACAAAGTCAATAAAAAATGAGATATTAACAATTCTAGGAATAATAAAAAGAAACTTGGAAGGGGCTCATTACTTAATTATTGACTTTAAATTTCATTGATTACCCTGGAATGTTATCGTCAACCTGAAAAAAAAAATTACTACAAGAAAGGAAGCCTATCATATTATGTCTGGCAAATACAGGCTCAGCAATGTGAAATATTTATAATAGTCATAATAATGTAAGCGCTGGCTACTTAACCAAAATTTGTGATCTAGAAATGTGTGGGGTAGCAAATACTTTGTTTATGTGCACAAATTACTTTGGTAAAAGTAAAAGTTAATTTAAAGTGAATAAGAAAAAGCTATGGAAAATTGTATGGCAGTTACTTAAGAAATGGAATTACCATGTGATCCGTAAATCTCACTTTTGGGTGTGTACCCAGAAGAACTGGAAGCAGGGTCTCAAAGATATTTATACACTCATATTCATAGCAGCCTTTCTTGCAATAGCAACCCAAGTGTCAACCAATGGATGAATGGATTAAAAAAATGTGGTATATTCATACAATGGACTATTATTCAGACTTAGAAATGAAGAAAATTCTGACACAAGCCACATATACGAAACTTGAAGACATTATGCTCCATGAAATAAGCCAATCACAAAAAGATAAAGACTATATGATTTCATTTTTATGAGGTACCTAGAGTACCGTGAATTCAGAGAGACAGAAAGGAGAATGCTTTCTGTCTCTGTAGAATGGTAGACCAGCTGCCGGGGACTGGAAGTAGGGCGGAATGGGCATTCTTTAATAAGTACAGAGTTTCAGTTTTGCAAGATGAAAAGAGTTTTGTAGACTAGTTGCACAACAATGTGTTAACACAACTGAACTGTACACCTAAAAATGATTAAGATGGTAAATTTTATATGTATTTTACCACAATTTGTTGAGTGTTTAAAAGTGAATAGGGGAAAAAAATTTTTAAATAATAAATAAATATGAATAAGGGAAAAAATCATGCTGATCCAAAAATATTTGTAAGGTTTAACTTCAGTATTGAAAAATTATTGTACACATAAAAGGGACTTTGTTATCTAGTGATTGACTTTCTTAAGATCCATCCATTTATTTTAGAGAGAGAGAGAGAGCATGGGGGGAGGGGCAGAGGGAGAGGGAGAGAGAATCCAAGCAGACTCTGTGCTAAGTGTGGAACCCTGTGCAGGGCTCAATTCCAGGAGCCCGAGAGATCACGACCTGAGTGGAAACCAAGAGTCGGTTGCTTAACTGACCGTGCCCCCCGGTGCCCCGCTAGCGACTGACTTTAAATTTCACTGACTATCCTGAAATGTTATTCCCAATGTGAAAAAAGAATTTTTAAACAAATCTGTGTTTCTGTTCACACATAGATGAAACAGTTAAGAATGAAATGTTTTTGCTATGTTGGTGGTGGTGGTAGTGGTGGTTTAGTAATGTAAGGTTTAGTGTAGTCATATTTTAGTTTCAATCACTGAAGTAAAATAGTACAAATCCAGATGGTCATCATACAAACAAATGCACCAAAAAAAAAAAAAAACCCTCCAACTATGCCAAATGCAGGTCACACATAGGAAATTACCTCAATTTCACTATAAAAAGGGTTAAAACATAAATCAGAATATTTCTGCTAAATAATAAAGGGCCTTTCAAATTGCACAGCTGCATATCCTTGACTATGAGGTTTACCTAAGAGCTATCCTGTCCATAATTCCAAAACACATGATTTAAACATGAGCTTTTATTCTATTTCATCTGGTGAAACCACCAAAAACTGCTAGTATGACCCACATACGTCACAAATATTCATTAAAAACCCATAACATACAAGGTACGTGTGAGGGAGTGAGACCCAAACAGTTCCTCCACTCAAGAACTCAATCCTAACCTTCTTCCAAGCAATGAAGTATCCTTCCCAGGTCCCTAAATTGAGTATGATCTTCTGTTTTAATTAAGCAACTCAGCAACATTTGGTCTGGAGTATAATTTATCTAAGGAAATGAGTGAGGGAAAAGGACAGCCAAAAAATGGATGGAGACTTACTTACTGTGGATCACCTCTATACATTCTTAGACACAATGTAATTGAAGATTACAGTTTTATTCCATTCTTGTCCAAAACTGGATAGCTGCCACCTGCCTGAAAGAGATATTCCTGGTTTTCTACCCCTACTGTCTTGGGAATTCTTTGTTGTTCTGTGTTTCAATTCTTTTTGAATGACAGATATATTCATTTTTTCCATGCTTTTGGTTTAAAAAAATAATAATGTAACAATTACCCCAACCCCCAGTGGTTTTCAACTTTCAAACCCCTGGCGTAAAATTAATCTACTTACAGAAATGGTTGAGCAATGAGAAAAAAAAAAGAAAGAAAGAAAGAAAGAAAAGAAAACATTGAGCAGACTCCTCCACCTTTCCTCCCACCGCCCCCTGTGGAAGGAGTGAAGGACACCTCACACCGTATCCCATTCTCTTTACTAGCCAGGTGGCCTTGAGCATATATTTTAATCATTCTAAGCCTTGCTTTTTTTATCTTAAAAAAAAATGAGAGAAATAAATATATTTCACGGGATTGCTGTGATGATTTTTTAAGAAGATCGTGTACATAAATCCAACACAGTGTCTCTCAAAGTTGGCTCTTTCATAAATGTCGGTTCCCTTCCTTGGGTATGCAAAAGTCCTCACAGCCTGTCCTGCACTATAACCCAGCTTCCAAAATACCCAGTCCCAGGGCCCTGGCAACAAAATCATCCCAGAATTCACTTTTTAAGAATTTCAGGACAGGGGCACCTGGCTAGCTCCGTCAGTACAGCATGTGACTCTTGATCTCAGGGTCGTGAGTTCAAACCCCATGTTGGGTGTAGAGATACTTAAAAATAAAAAATCTTGAAAAAAAAAAGGAAAAGAGTTTTGGGTTGGCATAAGAAATGTTCATAGTCTCCTTATATTCTTAGCTTTATGCAGGCCATCCTCAGGGACAAAACAGTCAAACAAAAGTGGCCATGGACTTAGGAAAGAACTCTGATGTCACAATGCTCATTGTTCTAGTAGCACCTGCTTCGTCGGACGTCCAGCAAAAGAAAGAAGCCGCCTGCCCATGCTCTGAAAGTCTGCATATTTTGCCCTCACCAGATAGAAGTAAAAAAGCCCCCAAACCAAAACTCAGTCTCTTCAACTGCAGTGGCCTTGACCACCTGCCCGCCCTCTCCATGATGCCACAGAACCCATACGACTCCCCTGAAAACCATTTCTCCGGTCTAAGGCAAACATCACAGGCCTTTGTAGTCACACTGAACCTCATCGTCAACCAAAGAAACCGCAGCACAACTATGTGCCCTCATGACAAAGAGCCACAGATGTTATTTATGTAAAGCGATCATATAACTCTCTGTTCTATGTACCATTCTAAGCATTTTACAAATAATAACTCATTCAATTCTTGTAAGTGATTAGGTAGATGAGATACTCTTATTCTCCCCATTTTATGGAGGAGGAAACTGAGTCTGGGAGCGGTTAACTGCCAGACAGGCTGGTTTCAAAATCTCTGCTCTTGACTACCAAATCATGCCTCCTCCCCCCATGCAGCTCGAGGGCTGCAGTCAGGCTGGCGACATTGTAGAAGGTCTTTCTGTGCATATAATATTAATAGCAAATACAGAAGCCCAGAGAGATGATAAAAGTTGTTTTGCTACTGAGTTATTATGGCTACATGGAAGCTGCAAATTACAGTGGACGGGGGCTGGGATGTGCCATCAAATTGACTTGGATCAAATCCCAGCTCCATAAATTATGTGTCTCTGAGCTAGCTGATTAGCTATTATGAGTCTCCATTTCCACATCTCTAAATAGGGACCAAGGTACCTATTGCCCAGATATTCTGGGGAGATCAAAAAAGATAAATTAGGTGAAGTACCTATAACGTGCTTCCCACATAGTACAAGTTCAATAAGCTGGAGCCTTTAGATTTGAGGTGCCAATTGTCTTGCTGTGTACAGGTGTGTTTTTATTTTTCTGTGAGAGACTCACAAGTCATTGAAGACAACAACAAAAATATTCTAAAAGAAACCCTATAGGCAAAGAGTCATTCAAACTCTAGTAGTTAGAAAACTAACAATTCATCTCAGTACCTAAGTAAGTTTCCTGTGCATTTCATAAATAAATAAATGGGTACGAGCTCAAGTGTAGAAGCAGTAAAGGAGGGTGTTTGAAAATAACCGACCTGGCCTTTTAAATAAAAATCAATCATTTGTCATGGGAAATATTCTCCTGTTTCATTTATCAAAAATACGAAGAGGACGGATGCCTAGGTGGTTCAGTTGGTTAATCGGCTGCCTTCGGCTCAGGTCATGATCCCAGGGTCCTGGGATCGAGTCCCGCATCGGGCTCCTTGCTCGGCGGGCAGCCTGCTTCTCCCTCTCCCTCTGCCTCTGCCTGCCACTCCCCCTGCTTGTGCTCTCTCTCTCTCTCTCTCATAAATAAAATCTTTTTAAAAATTAAAAAATAAAATAAAAAGACAAATACAGTTGATTGTATCACTGTAATCTCACGCTTCAGTAAGTAGCTGCCTCCCATCTATTTATTCTAATTTCAAGGGATTTCTGCTTCTTTGACAGTAAATACTATTAACGCCTGTTTTTTAAACTCGCTTGGCTTTTATAGGCTTGAGAAATTCCTGGACATATTTAATAAACCTAAAGTATAAATACTTAATGTTATTTAGGCATTAAGATTATCCATTCCTATTAACATGGGCCTAAGTCATCTAGAACGACTAAGAACCTTTATCTTTTTCACTCTCCAGGAAGAAATAGTTATGGTGGCTTCCCACTGCTTATCTACTTATCGCAACATCATCAAGAGTAAAATTCTAAAACATAGAGAAGCCTACCAAAGAGGTAAATATATATCAGGACTTGAAAAGCTGTTATGATCACAGATTCAAAGCAACCTTTCATAAGAAAGGCTCACCAGAGTGCTATAAAGGCAGGCTAAGTCAAATCTCTCACCCCACCAACCAGCAGTGTCTCCTATGTCCTACTCAAGTCCCATGTTTGCAGGCTGAGTCACACACTCGGCTAGAACTCTACAGCATAAACCAAAACTGACCTGTGGCAAATTGCTGTGAAGTTCAGCATGAAAACTCAAAAAGTCTCATTGAGCCTTTTAACATGGCTAGAGCAAATTATAGAATCCGGGTCTATGAACAGGCTTCACTTGAAGCAATAGGTTCCTGGAAATGTTACACATAAATCTTGATAGATACACAAAAAGACAGACAGATTGCTATCCATATATAAATAGAGAGATTTGTAGGTGCATATTTCTAAAGACTCATATGTATCTAATTTTTACTAGCAAACCAAAGGAGTACTTACAGTAAAATACTTTACGCCATGATTAATCATTCTCCAATATCTTGGTATTAATCTTAGAATGCATCTCATTTGCCCTATTTTATAATTTTGCATAAATGTCTAGGGATCAACTGCTTTAACAAAACCCCTGCCTGCCTAAGTGTTCTGAACAAGCAGTCACAGCCAAGGAAAACCCACAGGATCTTGAGACTGCTGTTTTTCCTCATTTGTTTTGATTTCTGCCTCTGGTGAGAGTAAAAGGATGAAGGGAACAGACCTTCGGCCCCGAGGCAGGAGGGCTGGCTTCCCACCATGGTGCCTCTGGGCTGGACAGTGGACTGGGCATGCGCCCAGGCAAGAGCTTCACACGTCTGAAGCGTTGCCTTATCAGTAGGCGGGGTTTGGGGTAGGGTGGGGAACAATAATCCAAATAATCTCTAAAACTGCTTCTAGATGTAAAACCTCCTAAGGAATAAATGAGTGATTTAACATCTACTTTCATTACAAGGCAGCAAGAGAATGAATGGGCAGGACAGGATGAGGCTGACTGCACAAACTGGAGAATTTCTGGGGCGGGGCTGGGGGGAAGGGGGACAGAGAATGTAATTTTATTGTTGTTTTGTTTTAAGTATTCCTTTTGAAGCGGAAGTTTTCACTGGACTCAAGTCTACAATTTCTCCTTTACCTAATGTCCCTAACCCCTCCTCAAGTCTTTACAGACAGCCTCTGTGTGCCTGTAGCCCCCAAAGGAGACACAGTTTCCCGCCTTGGTCATGGAGGAGGCTGATTCCAGTAAAATAAGAATAAAGGGATAAAGATAAAAGACCAGAAAGAAAACACACTCACCAATAAAATGTGTAAATGTGTCTCGTTTTCATGTTATCTACTACCAGTTGGAAGCTGCTGTGACAGGGCCTTTGTTTCTGGGATATTTTTACGCACTCACAGCAAATAAACAATAGAAGCGAGCACTAAACTAGACTCCGTTAAGAGCGGAGGTTGTTAAGATCGGTGATGAATCCTCAGTGGCTGGTAGTGCGCCCTGATTCATCCTTGATTCATTTCTAATACACTTGTTGATAGAAGATAGGAAAACCCAACTAGCTCAAACAAGATAAAACAAACCAGGCCAGGGGACAGAACAGGATGGAAGTCTCGTAGCTTATGAGGGCCTACCTATATCATCTGCTCTCGTCTTCTATGGCTTCTGAGCATCCTTCTTTTAAGGCGCTCTGAATTTACCATTCTCATTTCTCGTCCTTTGTACATTCTGTTCTCTCAGCCTGAAACACTATCTTCCTAGGCCTTCACTTTTGCCTAAATAATGCCTCCTTATCACACTGGTCTTCTTCCTCCAGGAAGTCTCCCTGACACTCTCAGGCTGAGTTAGATATTCCTCCAATGGGCCCCACGGCCCTGTATTAAGATTTCCTGTCTGCTCCTCTGTATCATCCGCAGGACTGCAGGCCTCTAGAGGACTGTTACTGTGCCTGAGTGTCCTTATATCCTCAGTGTCTACAATGTAGCTGATACATAGTAGATGCTCAACAAATATTCATCAATGAATGGTATAACCCATTCTCCTGGCCTCATCATCAAAATCTTACAATAGAGTCGGCCACACCATTCTTGTTTCTTTCTCCAAGATAAAACCAAACAAGCTGAAAAACAAAGCAATACTTCTCGCCAGATGTTCTATTCTCCTCCTTGACTAATAGCACAGGGAAGCCTGTGCCTGCTTCTCCAAGCCAGGCACACATCACACATTCAGTCCTGTGCTTCTTTCCCTTTTTTCCTCCGCCACTCCAATCTAACCCCCCTCCCTTCCTCATATAGTTTTTTTGTCAAGTATAAATTTTAGGGATCACTCACAGACCAGAGATTGTTCAAGATACTGTCCTAAAAATCTTACAAAGAAACCTGGGTGGCTCAGTCAGTTAAGCGTCTGCCTTCAGCTCAGGTCATGATCCCAGGGTCCTGGGATCAAGCCCAAATCAGGCTTCTTGATCAGCGGGGAGCCTGCTTCTCCCTCTGCCTGCCGCTCCCCCTGCTTGTGTGCTTGCTTGCTCTCTCTCTCTCTCTCTCTCTCTGACAAATAAATAAAATCTTTAAGAAAAAAAAAATCATGTCCAGAATCTGATCACTTCTCACCAACTTTAATCTGATCACTTCTCACCAACTTTACTCGCTCCCCTGCATGCCCTGCAGCCCCCTCACACCTGCCTGCTGTTGTCCTTGCTCTACGTCTCAAGGGAAGGTCTAATTTCAAGACAGCCACCACTTCACCATTCCAAAATGTTGTCAGATCACTTCCTCCTCCTGCTCAAAACTGCCCGATGGACTTCCCAATTCACTCAGAGGAAAGACCACGTACTTACATGGACTAGAGGTCTGAGGACCGGCCCCTGCACACCTAAGACTCCATACTTCCTTCTGGTCATCACTCAAATGGCGTCTTCTTGGTGATTCCATCCCTGGCCATCCTATCTAAAATGCCAACAAATATAAAAAAATTTTTTCATATCCTCCTTCCCTGCCTTCTTTTCCTCTTTATCACCTCTCATTAATATGCTCTATGCCTTCTAATTTATCCTGTTTACTTTCTGTCCCCTAAAGTCTCATTAAAAGGTAAGCTCCACAGAAGTTCTCTTTTCTGTTTGGATCACTAATGTATTCTCCACCCTTAGAACAGTAGCTGGTACAGAAAAGGTATGCAATAAATATTTACTGAATGAAAGAATGAATGCAAACATCGTTGCCATTATACTTGGAAAGAGAATGACTTGAATTTAACTAAAAACCTACCCACGAGTCATTATTTATATTAATCAGTAAATAATGCTGTAAGAGTCAACTCTGGTCTTTGCCAGCATTCTCTAAGTGTGTCATGTGGAACACTATTATAGTGATAGTGATGCAAATGAATTTTGGTTGTTAATTGTAGTTGGCAGAAGAGAAAAAACAGCTCAAATGTAATAATTGGTTTCCAACGTACGATGCTTTCCAATCTCAGTGGACCCTTCCATCTTTCTCAGGAAGCCATCATTTTGCCAATCATGTTCCTGTTCTATTCTTTATAGCCTGTTATTCCCAGCGCTTATCACTTTCCTCAAGATCCTCATTTGCAGAGGAAGAGAAGCCATCAGCATCTCTCTTTTCCAAGTGTATTGTAGTAAACAGCAAAACAGGTCACAGCTGTTCACACCTCCCTGTATCCACACCCTTTGCAATTTGAATTTCAAGCTCCTCCCATCAAGAGGTAAATTGGGATACCCCTAAATAATTGCCCCATCAATCTGGCCCAACCTTGGGGTTTGCTTTGTTTAATAAAATGCGGCAGAGATGATGCCGTGCAAGTTCTGGTCTTAGGCCTCAGCAGATTGAGCCCACTCTGCCCACTCTCTTGGCTAGTCCATGGGAGGACAGGTCATGGGGCAGAGATGAGTCATCTCAGCCAAGGCCCTCCTAGATCAGACATCTCCCAGCCACCCAGGGAACAACAGCAGATACACTAGTGAGGCCAGCAGAAACCAGAAGAACCACCCAGCTGAGCCCAGCTCAAATTGGTGGCCCATGGAATCATGAGATAAAGAAATGGTTGTTTTAAGTCACTAAGTTTGGGCAGAGGGGGTATTAAGTAGCAAAAGCTAAATGATAAATTCATCTAAATCTTTTTTGTTTGTTTATTTAGAGATTTTTCTTTATTCATTTGACAGAAAGAGAGCACAAGCAAGGGGAACAGCAGGTGGGAGGGAGGGAGAAAAGGAAGGGGAGAGGGAAGGGAGAAGGAGGGAAAGGGGACAGGGGAGGGAGGGGGAGAAGCAGGCTCCCCACTGAGCAGGGAGCCTGATGCCCGGCTCTATCCCAGGACCCCAGGATCACGACCTGAGCCAAAGGTAGACGCTTAACCTATTGAGCCACGTAGGCGCCCCTAAACTCATATAAATCTTTTCATATGCTTACTTATTACCTTCTTTTTTGTCTCAAGTAGTGATGACTCAGCCTTTCCAGAGCTTCCTTTGCCTAAGTACATTCTGTTCTTTTTCCTGGGACGCCTTCTCCCCTGGTCCACCTTGGGAAATCATTTTAAGACAGCTCAATATCATCTCCATAATCTCCCCTCCGGAGCATCAACCTCCACTCACCCTCCCTTTTGAGCTCACCTACATACAAACCTCCATCATAGCACTGATTTCTGTGTCCAGCTCCCCCAGAAGACTACATAAAGGAGATGCTCACTAAGTAGCAAGTAAATAAACATTGAATACTTTGATGTCTCTCATTTCCATCCCCTCTTCTTTGTACCTACAAGCTCTGCCTTCATGATAGCCCTTAATGCAACTGATCTGGATAATTTAAACAGAGGCCGTTTTTTGTTCCTCAGCCTCCAGTCTTGTCCAGTACTCTCCTAGCATCCTGTAAACACCTTCAACACAGGATCACGATTATTTCTACCGTGTTCTTCCCATAGGACTTTTAACTCTTTCAAGGCAGCAGCCACATACCCTTCATTTTTGTATTTCTAACACCCAGCCTAGTAACTTACTAATAATAGATGGTTAATTAATGATGAAACTAATTTTGACAGTAAAAATATTACAGTTTCTGAAAAAAACTAGGTGTTAATAACAGCCAAAACACTCAGGAGTGCTGTATTGTCCCACTCCCAGCCCTACGGAAAGTCTCCTCTACCCACCCATCTACTGTGACGCTTTCGATATTCAAGAATGTGGAGACATCTGGTATGACAGAAATTACTCCATTAACTGTCCCCAAGTTATCAATTCGCAGATTAACATTAATCTGCTCAAAGACTCTGCCCTTGATGTTCAATATCATATCAGCAACAGTGGAAAACACAGAGAGTAGGTTTATCATAATCATAGATGACTTAACACTAGGCTGAAGACCTGCGACTTCAAATCCAATCATTCCTTCTGGAACTATCTATTGTGTACTCAACCTACCATCACTGATCTGGGGATCAGAATTAGCATGGAACAAAAAACACAAAACCTTTCTTTCTGAGAGCTTTCATCTTAAAGGCAGAAAATAGACTTTGAACAGACCAACTAATACATATAATAAATAAGCAACCCTAACACCTTGCCGACCACCACTGAGACCAACACACCACATAATACGGGGGCGGGGGTGGGGTGGGAGAAAGCACTTCACATCCTGAGATAAACTTCAAAAACAGGAATATCCTGCCTAAACTTAGTCCTCAAAATAAATGAGACCTTGAGCCCCTTTCCCCAAAATTGCTAATTTAAGAGTAGGCCTGTTTACCCCCCACCTTTGCAGTACCAACACCTACAGATATTTGAAGATCCTACTGAGGTAGCAATTAGGTGAGAAAACTGCCATTGCTTCCCATCACAAACAGCTAACTAATGCTAACCTTGAAGGGCTTTTCTCCTTACATCCTTGTTGTGTCCTTTACATGGAGAACCAATTCCGAAGGCTGGTCTTCCTTCCAAACATTACAAGTCAAGATCTCTTTGTTTCCTTAGTGCCTTCATCTCTGAGTTTTTCTTTCGCACACTGAGGCTGACTCAGCTGTGCTACCTGAGAAATACGCAAGTCAGACCCCTTTCGCCTAGTTTTGTCTTTCTCAGCTCCTGGAGTATAAAGCTGTGGAGATGTACTCTTTTACTCTTGATGATTCAACGTCTGTTTCTAACCATGCGTCTTTCATTATCTGGATTAAGTCTGGTTCTCGGCCAGGTCTGATTCTGTTTTACACATGCCTACTGTTTTATTCCCTCTTGGAAGTGGCAGTGATGCCAGGAGACAGGTTTCTACTCTGTGCTCTGGCCATTTGGTTTCCACTGGGTGGCAGACAACAGGGAACCTGGCATTCTCCGTTTACAGTTCCTTCTCATTATCAGTTGTCTTGAGAAATGCTGATGTGCCCTGACATCTGAAGACCTGTCTCTTTGTCACCAAGTCAGGAAACTACAGTTCAGTGAGGTCTTTCGGTGCTCTCACCCACAATGTCGAGAATTCATTCATGTAACATCCTGAACCGCTGATTATACATTTTTATTTGCAACTGTCTGTAAAATCTTCATGCTGTTTGGCCTGTTAGTTATGAGCTCAAATTACTCAAAATAAAAAAAAAGAGAGAAATGTCTGTGCCCCTCCACCCCCCCCAGCAAAATAGTCATGGCTGGATCAAGGGACACCCTGATTAGGGCACCTTTGACATGCATCAAGTCCCTCCCCTTCTTGACCGGAAGCCACTGTGACTGACTGGGGAGTGCTTGCTGAGACCCAACAAATTGGGCTTCATATTTACATTTGACTCAAGACTAAGGCTGCCAAACAGACACATGAAAAAGTGTTCAATATCACTCAGCATCAGAGAAATACAAATCAAAACCACAATGAGATACCACCTCACACCAGTCAGAATGGCTAAAATTAACCAATCAGGAAACAACAGATGTTGGCAAGGATGCGGAGAAAGGGGAACCCTCTCGCACTGTTGGTGGGAATGCAAGCTGGTACAGCCACCCTGGAAAACAGTATGGAGGAATTCCTCAAAAAGTTGAAAAGAGAGCTACCCTACGACCCAGCAATTGCACTACTGGGTATTTACCCTGAAGATACAAATGTAGTGATCTGAAGGGGCATGTGCACCCAAATGTTTATAGCAGCAATGTCCACAATAGCCAAACTATGGAAAGAGCCTAGCTGTCCATCAACAGATGAATGGATAAAGATGTGGTATATATATACAATGGAATACTATGCAGCCATCAAGATTAACGAAATCTTGCCATTTGCAACAACATGGATGGAACTAGAGGGTATTATGCTAAGTGAAATAAGTCAATCAGAGAAAGACAATTATCATATGATCTCTCTGATATGAAGAATTTGAGAGGCAGGGTGGGGGTCGTGGGGGGTGGGGGAAAATGAAACAAGATGGGATCAGGAGGAAGACAAACCATAAGAGACTCTTAAACTCACAAAACAAACTGAGGGTAGCTGGGGGGTAGGGGGGTTATGGACATTGGGGAGGGTATGTGCTATGGTGAGTGCTGTGAAATGTGTAAGCCTGATGATTCACAGACATGTATGTACCACTGGGGCAAAAAATATGTTATATGTTAATAAAAAATTTTAAAAAATAAGAATAAAATATTCTTTAAGTCAAAAAAAAAAAAAAAAAAAGACTAAGGCTGCCATTCTCTGTCTGTCTACACCCTATCCCTTCCCCTCAGAAGGAAGATAGTTAACTTTTACAGTAGAGCAGGACAGACTATAGTGGTACATTGTAGGAGGAAGCAGAGAACCCTGGTACCAACCATGCATTAGAGCAGGCAAGACATGACAGTGGCTTAGACTAGAGGGATAATGGCAAATGCATGAGTGATAACTGCATCTGACCTATTTTAAAGGCTGAAGTGATGAACTTTGCCTATGGGACGAGATGAGGTAGGAGAGGTGAGGGGCCAAGAACGACCCTGAGATTTCTCATAAATGACAGAACAGGAATTCAAAATTACCTTGACTGTTCAGAAAAATGAAATGTAATAAGGATATGTAAACGCAGCTCTAAAAATTCAGCTGCAAAAATGCAGGATAAAGGAAAACCGGCTTTACAGTAGTCTGTGAGAAAATGAGCTAGGGGTGGAACTTAAATTCACCTGACAATCAAAAGAGCCTGCAATTTAATGGGGTGCCTGGGTTAAGCAACCAACTCTTGGTTTTGGCTCAGGTCATGATCTCAGGGTCATGAGATTGAGCTCCACGTCCAACTCTGTTCTCAGTGGGGAGTCTGCTGGAGATTCTCCCTCTCCTTCGGCCCTTGCCCATCCTCTCTCTCTCTCAAAATAAATAAATAAATCTTTAAAAAAAAAAAGAGAGAGAGAGCTGCAATTTAAAATACAGTAACTGAAGTGCCTGAGTTGAGGGAGATGATGCTTTCTGTATATTACACGTTATTCAGGCCATATCTGAAATCCCTTCCAATGCTAACACTCATAAATCTTTAAATCTATCACCTAGAAAAAGCAACACATGCTTGTAGTAATCTCATTGTGTGACGTATATACAGTGCACTCCTCTCTTCAGAAGGAATCACAGAGAACGTCAGTGTTTAAAAATAGCAAATTACAAACCACAATAGCGTTCGCTGCTTGCTAAGTGCATCACCAGCATGCTTTGCAAACCTGATTGCTGGCTTTGCTCTGTGAGTCCTTCCTCTCACAGGAGTGAGCCGTCCATGCATCCACACTGAATACCTGATTTGTCTTTGGATCTTCTTTTTATGGGTAGGCAGGGGGGGTCAGTAGAAGAGGGCATTACCAACACTGGGGTGTGGGGTGTGTGTGTGTGTGTTGCAGAACCAACATTGGGGTGGTGTGGTGTGTGTGTGTGTGCGTGTTGCAGAACCAACACTGGGGTGTGTGGGATGTGTGGGTGTGTGTGTGTGTGTGTGTGTGTGTGTGTGTGTGTGTTGCAGAAGCAATAGAAACACAAGAGTGGTCAACCAAGTCAAAAGACTTGAGTTCTTGGTGGGTCCCAGGCTTCAACTTCACACATGACTTCAGGCAAGCGTCCTTTCCCAACTTTCCATTGTCCTAAGCTGTAATGGAGCGAATAATGGCAGCCTCCGTGCCTACTGAAATGAGAGGCTCTCAAGACAAATGGGGTGTCCTACAATCAACAGCCACCTACGGAGCAGTCGGCGAGTACAAGGCAGTATAATTAAGCCCTCAGGAGAAAAATGTGCTCTGAACTCTCCAGAGAGAAAAAGGAAAGAGGAAAAGTAAATGAGAAAGTGAAAAAGGACACTGGGCAGGAACCAAAGTCCCTCCCTGGGAGCTAGTTTCAGAAGCGTCTCTCTCCAGAAACATCCGTCCAGGTACCAGAGCTTTTAAACACACCAGCCGGTAATGGAGTGCAAGAGAGGTCACTGCTGGGGATGAATGCGGTATTTTGGAGCAGCAGAAATGGATGGTTTGTGTACCAAGAACAGATGGTTCCACCAGGGCAGCGGCTCCCCTGTCCTTGCCACCCACGTTTATCATGCCCTGTGTGATGTCACGGGACCGAGACCAGAGAAGGAAATGACAACCACGTGGGCAGCCCAGCAAGACTCAGGAAAAAGGTGCATTGGGCAGCTTCCCGTAAATTGTGTTGACGCTCAGTCACCCCCACATCCATTACAGACCCTTCCAGGCTACACATCACCAACCGAAAAACCACTTTCTTTTGTCTCTTGTTCTCCGGACTGTGGATATTTCATTCCCACATAAAAAGAAAAAGCCTTAAGATGTAAGAACCCAGAAAACTGAAACCACTCTTCCCTTTTAAGCAATTCCACACCAGATCTCCTAAAACCTATTTGCTCCACTGGTTTGATCGTGAGAAGTCCGGCTGGCTGAAAACTATACTATTTTATGACTAAAAGGAACACAAGAACCTGGCAGAACATAAGGCCTTGCATTTCAAAGCATTTCCATTTTAAAGCAACATTACTTTTCTTCAAGACGAATGTTTTATTTCTAAATGGCTGGACATGACCTTTACAAGTGTGTGGTTTCCGTCTGCCACTTAAAAAAATGTCATTCCTGCTTCTTATTCTCTTGTTTCTATTAATCACTTTTTCTCTTTACATACTACATAATCAATAGGGACGTGTCCATTGCCATTCTAGCTGATTTCTATTATTCTTCATTACGGCCTTTGTTCCAATTCCCTGCTTCCCACTGGGTATTAAATATTTAGACACCGAGTCTAAACTGTCCTAGCCTTGCCGCTGTCAGGATGACTATGCTATAGTTGCGTAATCAATTAGCCTGGCATCTGATCTCTGTTTCAAATGTCTTCTTAAAGGAAATTTAATTATGATTAATATCTTTTCATGACTTTGAAATTATATAGGCATGATTCCTTACTCACTCATGCTTGTTAAAAATCATAAATCAATTTATTTTATTCCCTCTAGATATGAGGAGACCTTTCCAATTCGGACTGAATTTTAACAATGTAAAAAGTCCAGTAGACATTACATGAATATACTTTCATTTTTCCTTTCTCTGGGAAACCCTTTTGGTAAGATCTTTCTGGTGGAGGGATTTGCGGAGGATGAAAAGCAAGCCACACAAATGCAATTTAAAGAAAGCATTCTATAATTAAACAGAAAGATATCTTCAGACAAGAATAAAATTTAGATCGCAAGCATACCTTGCTTCGTGCAAGAGATCTATTTCTGGAAAGCTGGAGTAAATCAATTTTTTTTTATAAATCAAATATCTTAAAAATAAATTCAGAAAAGTGGTTATTAATAGAAATAATCCTGGTGGCAAATCCTTCTGTGAAGTGCAGGATCCGTTTCTTTTTTTTTTTTTTTTTTTTTTTTTTTTTTTTTTTTTGCAGGATCCGTTTCTAATGAAAATATATGCCTCTCAATTTAACGGTTTTAAATTTGGATTTTGGTGCTAAATTTTCCAAAAGTGGAGCACACTTACATGTGGATTTTGAAAGTACTTGGAATATCTATCCTGCCTAATCAAAAGCTTTTTATGACCCAAAAGTAACCATAAAATCCCAGTAGCAAACTTTAATCTTTACCATACTACCTGCACACATATTCCTGTAGCAGACACACATTCCCTTTCCTGCCCTAGAAAGACTTCTCCAAACCTCAGAAATAAGGCAAAAAGGTGACTGTGTGTCCTTTCAATGTCATATTGGAGCATGGTCTAACAGGTCCCCACCAAGCTAATTCTCCAGAATATATATATATATATATATATATTTTTTTTTTTTTTTTTTTTTTTTTTTTTTTTTTTACAGAGAGAAAGAGATCACAAGTAGGCAAAGAAACAGGCAGAGGGAGAGGGAGAAGCAGGCTCCCCGCTGAGCAGAGAGCCAGATGCGGGGCTCGATCCCAGGACCCTGAGACCATTACCTGAGCTGAAGGCAGAGCCTTAACCCACTGAGCCACCCAGGCGCCCCTCCAGAATATATTTTTAATTTACTATACTATTAACGAGGGCCCACATTTCTGTGAAGTTATATTAACTTATGTATTTTTGCAAAGATATAGAGGAGATGCCAATGATTTTGACTATTCAAGAAGATAACACCAAAGGTTGTGGTTTATTGATTATTAGCCAGTTTTGTCTCTAACACAGCAAACTTACCTCAGCAAATCATTCCTCAAATTCTCTTTGGAATCACCTTTACCTCTCCCTGCCAGTAACCTCCTTAATAGATTAAATATTTGACACATACTCATTCTTATTCTGGATGAGAGTCATGTTTTAATTTCTTTGAAAATTATACTTTGACACCTACCCTTACTTTACTTCCAAGCCTCTTTTGTAGTTAGAGGTCGCCACACAATGGAGTCCCAGTCAATCAGACCAAGTGGAGAAGTCTGACTGGAGTTTCTAGAAAAGTTTTGCACCCTAGTAACTAAGACTGTTCCAGCTGGCACTAGCCCTTTCCTTGCCTTTGTGCCTTGCTTGCCAGCATGCCTTCTGGAGTTGGGGCAGCCAGTCTTGCTCCTGAGAGGCAATGAGAATGAAAGAAAGGCTAAGAAATGGAAACATGGTGGCCTGACATCGCTGAGCCCATGAAACCAGAGCAGCAGTCATCAGCCTCCAAACTTATGTGAGAAAAATGAATTAAGTCTCATTTGTCCAAACCCCTGTAAGTCGGGTTTTATTCTTGCCTTCAACCAAACACATCTTTAACTGATCCAATTCCTTAGCCTCGTCTCTTTTCCTCATTTTGTAAGGTACCAGCTTTTCAACCAGAAAAGCAAGTTCTGCTCAATCTAAAGGCTGCACTGCGAAAGGGCACACTTTTCAAAGAGATCATGGGCAGGCTTAGCAATGCTTGATGACAGTTTCTAAAAACAAATTCATATTGTCTCCATGTGTGATAAAACAAAGAATAAGCTGCCCCAAGCATCCATTCCTCCATCCCCCCACCATCCCAAACACCAAAGCTGATGAATCATAAACAAAAGAGACCTCCACCTTCCAAGGTCATTTCTTCCAAAGAGTTTAAAGATCGGAGGAGTTCCCTGGTACAGGGATAGCAAATGGGAATGGTCCATAGTGACCCTTCGATGTCTGGGACTCACCCTCCCTGTCCCCTCCCACTCACCAGGACTGGCCTGGACTGAGACCTGGCCTCACCTCTTCCCTAGTTTACATTCCCAGTGAGTGGAGCCCCATGGGAACGTGAATTGACCCTGAACATAACTAGACCCTGAGGAGTACTAAATGCGTAACTAGGGGCACCTCTGGGCGGCTCAGTCGGTTAACCATCTACCTTCAGCTCAGGTCATGATCCCAGGGTCCTAGGATCGAGCCCCGAGTCAGGCTCCCTGCTCAGCAGAGTGTCTGCTTCTCCCTCTGCCTGCCACTCCCCCAGCTTTTGCACTCTCTCTCTCTCTCCGACAAATTAATTAATTAATTAATTAATTAATTAAATAAAAATTCATGACTAAACTCAACTCAAACCTGTTGACTGAAACTGCTTTCTTCTCACACTTGGGTGATCAGAGATTTTTCTTCCACAGCTGCAGATTGTGTGCTCAAGGCTTATTCCTGATTTCTCATCAAAAGGAGAATGTCAGGGCGCCTGGGTGGCTCAGTCACCAATCCGACTCTTGGTTTCAGCTCAGGTCATGATCTCATGGGTGGTGGGATGGAGTCCCTGCTCAGTGGGGAGTCTGCTTGAGAGTCTCTCCCTCTGCCCCTCCCCCATTCGCGCACGCTCATATATAAATAATTTTTTTTTTTTAAAGGAGAAAGCCAATTCCTTTGTTGGCTTTTCTTCTCAATAAGGAACTTTTGCGTAATTTATCCAATAAGAAGTTGTACTTGGCCTACAGGTATGAGATCTAAGCCAGTCTGCTCTCTGCCACATGCTGAAAGCAAGAAAAGTAAGCAAGCAAGCAAAAAGGGGGGGAGGGGAATGACCCTAGGTGGAAACAAGAAGGGAGGGAAACATGCACACATACACACACACACACACACACACACACACACACACACACTTCCTTATTCTTTTAGTACTCTCTTAAAAAAAAAAAGCCAACTCTTTTCCATATAAAAATTCATTATTCAGGAAACAAATGACCTGTAAAAATTGCCTATTTCTTAAAGATTTCTCTGGAGATTCTGCAGGCCCTCAATAATCTCCCCTGAAGTAGTTCCTGTAGAACTTTCTCAGGATAGGACATAAACCTATTATATGGATTTCTAATATTCTTTTTGCCTGTTACTATGATGGTGGGTACATCTTCTTTTCTTTCTTGCTTTTTGACTCAAAGTTCTGAATGGTCACTACCTTTCTCTTACCCTTCCTATCCCCCGTTCCCTCTACCCTTCTTGCCTCGAGTCTTCCTTCTGGACTCTTTGCAGAAACAATAATATAATAACATGAACATTGCTGAGAAGCCCTCAGACTCTTTAGGCATAGTCAGATTATCTGTAAATGGAAAGTAGGTTCACCTGAGGTCCTCTCAACCTCGCATTTGAACCTGGACAGCCCCAGCTGGCTACCACTGTAGACCCGGTGGGAGACGCTGCCATACAATGATCCCAATCTTCTGGTAGAGTTTTCTGTCCCCAGGACTGACTCCCCTAAGTCACCTGGCCACTTTTTAATTGTCTTCTGAGTAACTAAACCCATGGATGGACCTAACAGGATCTTGCCTTAATTGACAGAGCTGAAAAGCTGAAAAATGACCTTTGCAGCCAAAGCAACCATTCCTTTGCTGCAGAAAATGCAAGAAGGTAAAGGGAGGCACATTTCTGCCGAGGTTACTTCTGTGACAGGCATTGCTCAGAATGGAAGGCAGCCAAGAAGCGTCTGGTGCCTTTGGGAGACTTTGGGTAAAGTGGCCAGATTTCCTTCTCCTCCTGAAATAGATCTTTGAAAGGGCTCTAATTTAAGGGAGCACAAGAACATCAGACACACTTTCTCAAAAATGAAAACAGAGATTTAGGGGGGGGGGTTTTTAAGTTTCTTCATTGTACTTATCTATGTTGATGAATTTTTTATGGTGACTTAGCATTTTTGCCCAAATAAATAAAAACTTTGTTCTAAAAGTGACCACAAAACACACACCTGAGCTAAATGGAACTGCTGCCTGGGTTCTCTGCCACTTGGGATTGTTCATGCTACTGATCCCTCCAGTAAGTGGATAAGTGAAGTCAAGGCTACTTGTGACGGTGACCCCAACCCTAACCCTCTCAAGACTCCTTGTTGTTTTAGGAAACTGGGCTTTTGGGAAAATGGATCCTGTTTAAGCAAAAGGCAAAACCCTTCTCCAAGGATAATTATTTTGTCCAACTTTCATTTTGTACAGATCTTTCTCAGAATTGACATTTCCCTGAGAGTGGCAAAGTCTTCAGCTCAATGTCAAGTGCAGCGAAGCCTTCTATTTCCCTTAAAGCAAAAAGGTTTCAAATATATTTTACCATCCTGACAGCTGTGACAAATGGGACTTTAACTCAAATGGATTACAGATGGGCTTTCTGAACCACATAAAACTTCATGCAAATAAAGAACCACCAACATTTTTTTTTAAATGTCAGCAATACTCATAGGGGTTTTTGACATTTGTTTAAAAAAAACAATTACCAGGCCCCCCCCCCCTTTATTCATTACCTTTTTCATTTATTAATGGCAGTTGAGTAGTGCAGGGTGCATCGCAAGGAGGGGCCAAGGGGGAAGCCAAAGTCAGGAAAATCATAGGGCTGTTGACAGGTGACAGTGCCAGGTCTACAGAATAGTCCGCAAGCAAATGCCACAGACCTGCTGCTGGCCTAGGAGATGGCTAAACAGAGGCCAGCACATTTGTCTTCTGCAGAAACAATAAATATTTTAGGCTTTCTGGGCAATGAACGGAGTCTACTTCAACTACTCCGTCTGCGGGGGCAGTATGGAGGCAGCCCTGCAGTATGTAAATGAGTGGGCGTGGCTGTGGCAAGTAACACCTGACAAATCCAGAGAGGTGACCCGATTTTCAAGCCCCTGGATTATGATGTGACTGGTATTTTTAAAGTAGCATTTAGCAGGGCACCTGGGTGGCTCAGTTGTTGGGCGTCAGCCTTTGGCTCAGGTCATGATCCCTGGGTCATGGAATGAGTCCCGCATTGGGCTCCCTGCTCAGGGGGAAGCCTGCTTCTCCCTCTCCCACTCCCCCTGCTTGTATTCCCTCTCTCACTGTCTCTCTCTCTCTCTCTGCCAAATAAATAAATAAGATCTTAAAAAAAAATAAAATAAAATAGCATTTAGCAAGGAAAGGGTGCGTGGTGGGGGGAGAGGGAGTGTCACAAAACAGGATTCCCCCCAGAAGCTTCTGCTGGCCCCAGAGCTGGTGCGGGTTGGGAAGCCTCCTCTGGGACCAGGCATTAACCCCCTTTTATTACTGGGTTGTAGAAAGAGGGGGCTTCCAGAGGAGGAACTGGAGGGACTATCGGAGCTCCATTGTAGCAGCTAACTCCAACCAGTATAACAAGTTCATCAATATTTTAACAATTGATATTAACCAGTTAATAACAGCCTGTATACAGCCTAGATTCCTGCATGAAGACACCCCTCCAAGGAAAAGACTCAGAAAAAAATTAGTCTTTCACAAATGTTAGATTATTTTTTCTAACCACCCCCCCGCCAAAAAAAAAAAAAAAAAGCTCCAAATGAAAATAACTGACTCTTTTGCAAGCAAAAAAGATTAAAAGCCACAAGGTGACAATATAATTAGTAAGTTCCACGGTCATTTTAAAGTAGGAAGAGAGAGGAGGTACGGTGAAATGTTTCCAATTGGCTCTCTCTAATTGCTTGGCTACACTGCTCAAGAATTGGGTTAGCATTAAGAACAGCAAGACCACAGTGGCTTGTGACCTGCTAGCAGGTCAGAATGCTGCAGAAATAATGCCCTGAGGAAAACTACAACAGAGGAAGAAATTGTCTTTGGAGCATTCCACCCCCTCAACCCAGGTGCTCAGAACCCTCTTCATCTACTTCCACTCTCCCAACACACACACGTACACGTATATGCCAACGGACCTACAAGTTTTCCCTCTCCAGATAAGCCCTCTCCCAGCTACCACTAGCAAGTTATTAGCCTAACTAATTCAGACTAAAGTGTTCATGAATAACAATAGCTGCATGTCCTTTACCTCTCAGATGTTGAAGAATTTTTAAAAAGACAATCTTAAGGGTGTCTGGGTGGCTCAGTCGGTTAAGCATCTGCCTTCCACTCAGGTCATGATCCCGAGGTCCTGGGATGGAGTCCCGCATCAGGCTCCCTGCTCGGCAGGGAGTCTGCCTCTCTCACTCCCTCTGCCTCTCCCACTTCTCATGCTCTCTCTCTACCTTACCCTCTCTCTCTCTCTCTCTCTCTCGATCGCTCTCTCAAATAAATAAATAAATAAAGTCTTTAAAAAAAAAAAAAGACTATCTTAAGTGAGCAATTCCTTCCCCACATGAAAGTTCCCATAATGGGGAGGATATGCAGATATTTTTAGACATTTTTATTTAGGGAGTCCTCTCAGTCTGAAAACATGCTACATTGATGACTGCCAACCCTTTCTTTGAAAAAGCAAACCCTAACTGCAGCACAGGACAAAAAGTTTTGATTTTTTTCTCAATCAAAGTTCTTGTCCAGCTGACCAAATGCCCAGAATATCGGGAACATCCATGTTCCCAACCACTTCCAGCTTTTTTGAAAGGGCTGAATGTGAAAGTAACACATGACCGTGGGGGGTTACACTATGACCATGGAAGCTGAGGACAGAGCTGGGATTGTGCAGCTCGGGAAGATCACAGGGAAAGACAGAGATCTTGTCCCCGTGGCCTCCTCCCCGAGGGAGCTACCTGCCCTGGAGGGCCCTTTCCTCCCTCTGGTGCAGAGAGAATGTGTCTCAGGAAGTTACGCTACCCTTTCTGAGTTCAGCTTCGGCCAATGGGCAGCCAGGAAGTTTCCTTTGCAACAATAGTGCCCATGATCTAAAAAAAAAAAAAAAAAAAATTGGAAAAGATCCATGCCAAAGCACATGACTTGTAAGTCATCAAAGCAAAATTGAGGCAGGATATGCAGCTTCCGTCTCCGAGGCCCACACCCCCTGCGCTTTATCCTGCTCAGCCCAGCCCTACTCTTTAAACATACAAGCTGCATTTCTGAAAAATGTGGAGCCTTTAGCTGACCACATTTAATCAGAAGAAAGAATTCTAAGCCCCTGGCTCCTGCACTTCAACAGCATTGACCCTGGAGGCACCCAGGGAAAATGTGCTGCTAGGGCCCTATTTCCTGA
>CM052896.1:83280872-83341977 GCA_028534135.1 Potos flavus
CAAAGCCTCCACCAGCGATGAGAATTAGAGGACTGGCTTCTCTGGCCAAGCACTAAAAATGGGGAGCAGATTGGGGTCGAAACTGGGCCCCTTGATAAAGTATGATAATCGCCACTAGAGGCAAGAGGATCTTTTTCTAATTAAACTCTCGTTACCTCCCTGGAGAAGTGCTGCCCAACCAAGAGCCCCGGGACCAAATGAGTCACAGGGCTGTTAGAGAGAGAATTGCAAATGAAAACAATGGCAGGAATGGCGGCTTTGGCCGCTTGGAGAAAATCCTCCTGCGGGAAAGGAGGCTCCAGGGCGTATCCTGTGAGAGAGGCACGCGTACCCACCGCGTCTCTGGGGCCCCAGCGCCTGCCTCTAGCAGCTCCGGATTAGTGACAGTGTCCAAATCATGAGGCGACGTACGAACGCATCTGAAAGTCCTGAAGAGCAGTGTTATTGCTGGAATTAATGGGAGGGACCACTAATGTACGAGGTTTATGGAGAACGCAGAGCAGGAAGGGAATTTGGAGGCCCGCGCTGCCCGCGGAGTACTTGCCAGGCCAAGCCTCCCGGGACCGAACCAGCCTGCCGAGCAGATGGGATTCCTCTTTGACCCCAGTCTGTCTCCCTGCCAGCACTTACTTTACTCTCTCCATGCCCCAAGTCCTCGGTGTCTCTGTGCGGCTTCCTTCTGACCCTGTTCTTCTTCCTAAGCAAGACCCCAAGCCCAGAAGGTTCTTCCTCCTCTGTGGTGGTCTTCTTCGCAGGGCCTTGTTCTCGGTCAGCAGGTTTTTCTGATCAGCTAACCTCTCTTAACAGGTGATAACGAGGATAACTTCCTCATGTTGAAGATTTGCATAATTACAGGGTCTTCCAGAATCAATGCCTGCACCAAAAATTGTGGTTTCCATGCTCAGAATTGCAAGCACCTACTGAGATGAGTAGGAGGGAAGTGAAGTTGCCTCCTGTCACCGAAACCCATGGCTTAGGCACAAAACTGGATCACATCTTTATGTCACCTGAACACTACTGAGCCCCATCTCCTCGTAGTAGCTAAAGAACAGCAAATTTCATGGAATCTTGCAATGAGAGCTCCAAAAGCAAGGAGTGAGTGGGAGTAGGGGTCTTTCAGAAACAATGACTAGGGGGCGCCTGGGTGGCTCAGTTGTTAAGCGGCTGCCTTCAGCTCAGGTCATGATCCCAGGGTCCTGGGACTGAGCCCCTCATCGGGCTCCCTGCTCAGCGGGGAGCCTGCTTCTCCCTCTCCCACTCCCCCTGCTTGTGCTCCTGCTCTCGCTGTATCTCTCTGTCAAATAAATAGATAAAATCTTAAAAAAAGAAAGAAAGAAAAGAAAAGAAACAACGACCAGAAGCAATGAAGCTCCTTGCTCATTTGCTCAACACAAGTCCTATCTTCCAAGACACGCTTTTACTTGGAAAGCATGGAAACTCCCCACAGACTCAAATCGGGCACAGAATTATAGGAGGGGGAGACTGGGCAAGGTACTCACAACCACTTCAATCCTCCCCAGCTTGAGGAGAACAGAAAGTCAGCCAAGGTGCTCCAGTGCTAATTTTATAAATTCTGAAATAATGCTCTTTTTCTGAAAATATTCTTTATGATACATACACATCTATATCGTTTCCTTTTTTTTTTTCTTTTGGTTCTGGAAAGGTCAGTGTTCTCAGTCTCTTGGTGGGTAACTTAGTGAGGAAGGGACATTTCCATATAACACTTAGAAACTGGAAGTGTAGAGCTAAAATGAAAAAGTCAGAAAGCCCGTCTGATTCAAAAAGATCTCAGCTGGGGCAGCGGTTGTATAAGGTACACTGAGGCATATCTACCAACTGAGACAAAGAAGCCAGAGTGAGGGAAGTGGATGGGTGGACAGATGGATGGATAGAAAACAAACAATGAGCATAAAAATAGACCCAGCATCCTCAGAGCACTATATTGGATGTGGAGAGAGAGTAAGGAGACAGGATAGAATACCACCACGATAAATTCTTTTTTTCCAGTTTATGCTTCCACATTCAAAATTCTCAAGGATCCTTCTAAGTCTCTCCCATACTAAAGGAGATCCTCTCATAGCAACACTGATAAAAGACTGAGACCTAGTTTGATGACTTCACTCTGATTTCCCTCTTCTCCTCTCACATCTTTAGAATATGTAACAATTTTCCACAGCCACTAATAAAAATCAATCAAACAAAAAATCCATTCCTTTTTGCTGCAGAAGACAAGAGTCTGAAGCCCATTTGAGAGGCAGGAGAGAGGGAGAAGAGTATCATGGGTGAAGGATCAGCAGGAGAGAAAAGGAAGTGGAAATGAGCACCTGATTCCTTAGACACCCCACAACTCCGTGGAAGAGTGGGAGCACGAACCCAGGCCTCCTGAACCTACATATACTCTTCAAAATCCAGCACCAAATTCTTCTGGAAAGAGAAACTGTTGCTAAATTGCATGTAGTTGAAGCTTCCCCAGATGCATCCCTGTGTCCTCTCTCTGCCACCATTTCTTCACCTGTTCCCTCCAAACAGCATCTTTTGAATGTGGAAGCACAAACTGGAAATAAGAAAAACTGCTTTAAGGACACAGCTATCTATAAGAGTTGAGCTTACAGTGTTCAAAATAATATTGAGCACTACCCACTTTCACCACAGTACTTGATGATTTCTTGCATTCTGGGCCACTTTACAAAATATGGTCCCCCATTAAGTCCTGCATTCACAGGGTTTTTTAAGATTGCTCCCTGTAGTGTCTTTCTCAGATACCTGAATAAATCATTTCGTCTCCATTCGTCATGCTTAGCTCCAGAATCTTACTGCTAAACAAGAGAATCAACTTAGAGTGACTACACGTCACCAGCAAAACCCAAACGTATTTTTCAGTAGGGAAGCCTGAGTTTGCCTTACAAGAGCGCCGCCTACTGTCTATCTGTGGAACGGTACCAAATTTTTCTTGAATACCTCCCAGAACACACATAATTTGTGTTGCAGTAGAGCTACAGTGCTAAAGCTTAGACGTAGACATATTTTTGCAAATCTAATTCTGTTCTTATTGATTTATGAGTACTTCAATTATATACTCACACTGAAATGGTCCCTGAGGCATCATTAAGATCATACCTTAAAACATAGCAGAACTTTTAAAAGTACACATTTAGTAGAAAATTGGTTTCTGGGGCGCCTGGGTGGCTCAGTCAGTTAACCAGCCACCTTAGGCTCAGGTCATGATCCCAGGGTCCTGGGATGGAGCCCCGCATCCGGCTCCCTGCTCAGCCGAGAGCCTGCTTCTCCCTCTCCCTCTGTCTGCTGCTCTGCCTACTTGTGCTATCTCTCTGTCAAATAAATAAATAAAATCTTTAAAAAAAAATTAGTTTCCAACAAAATACCCAACAGATTAATTTTCAATCATTAACATACTGTGCTTTAACTCTCAGAGACAGTGGTGGTTGCCAAATAACAGTCTCAATTCCCCAGCAAAATATTTGTGGATTTTTCTAGAAAAAATTTCTTATAGAGCACATATGAATAATAATAATGACAGATACCTGTTGTACACTTACTATGTGTTTGGCATTGTGCCGAACACATTACCTACATTATTCCCATTTAACCCTCACCGAATATTTACAAAGTGCTTAGAGCATCACCCGGCATATAGTAAATGATATGTAAGTGATGTTAAATAAGTAAACACCCAAATTATTCTGGACAGGTGTTTTCATCCCTATTTTGCATACAAGAAATGCGAGTTTAGAGATGTTAAGAATAGCCCAGGGTTATGCACTTGTAAGTGGTGTTTCTAGGATTTAGCCCAAGTATAGCAGACCCCAGAGGCTGTGTTTCATGCCGTATTGCCTCTCTATCTCCAATCCCTATAGTAGTCTGCTAAGCCTGCTCTCGCAAAGTACCACAGGTTAGGTGGATCAACCAACAGAAATTTAATTTCTCACAGTTCCAGAGGCTAGAAGTCTGAGATCGAGGTTTTGGCAGGATTGATTTCTTCTGAGGCCTATTCCCCCTGCTGCCTCACTCCTGGCCCAGCCAACCTTTAGGCCTCCTCAGGAAAAAGTCAGGCATAGCTTCCAGGCCTCCAAAACTCCAGTGACACAGAGTCAGACTCCCCCAAGTACCTTCTCCCACACTCTGCTCCAGTCCCTCGGGCCCTGAGTCCACAGTTCAGCAGCTCAATGAGCACCCAGCCATTTACAAGATGTTGATCTCCAACCCTGGCCTTTCCAAGGGCTCCTCTTGGAGACCCCCCCTCCCTTGCCTTGGAGCATATAGGAGATGAAAACTCATGGAATTATCTACTTCCTATAAAATGCCTGACAAATCTCCTAATAAATCCTAGCTTTCTCTTATAGAAGCCATTGGGTATGCTACTGGGTCACTCGGTTTGGCATCTTTTTCATAACCATTGTCCCGGCCTTAAGTTTCATTCAAGTCCTTTAACCAATTTTACCAAATTCAAACAGGAGCCCTGCACATGGATGCCAATTTGTACCTATGGTGGCAAACCACCATAGCTATACCTAGATATTCTTAATCCAAAAGGTAACTGTGCTTTTCTGCCCCATCTTCTGCTTCTGTGTCCCCCTTCCCAGAACTATAGTTCATTACAGCCAAAAACAGTCATCTCACCCATTGTACTTGCTTCCTGGCCTTCATATCTTGTGTCTGAATTATCTGCCAAGTACTCACGCCTCCTTACTCAGATATGCTTTGGTCTATTCTAACTAGTGAGGGGGTATTTTTCCCTTTAAAGAAAGAATTTGATGACTAAGAACAGCTAAGTGAACTTACAACCAAAGTCAGTAAATAATGTGGAGAATATAGCTTGTGAAAACTACTTTTTCATCCAAAATGACTATAAAGCAATGAGACTGAATTTCGAAAACATGTGTAGCCCATAATACTGGTTCTGAAGGCAGTCCAAGAATTCCTATCACATTTTAGACAACAGCAGCAATAGGCGTAGCTTCAATCCCATGGGGATCTCTTGAGACAATTGCTCAGATACATAATTTCTAGAGAATGCATAACATCAGCGGTACAGCACGTAAAAAGAGGGAACCAGGGGTGCCAGGGTGACTCAGTCTGTTGAGCATCTACCTTCAGCTCGGGTCATGATCCCAGCATCCTGGGATCGTCGGGCTCCCTGCTCAGCGGAGAGCCTGCTTCTCCCTCTCCCTCTGCTGCTCCCCCTACTTGTGCATGCTTTCTCCCTCTCTCTGTGTCAAATAAATAAAATCTTTAAAAAAAAAAAAAGGGAACCAGGGCTCTCAACTTGCACCCCCAAGCCCACCCTCAAAATAGCACCTGCAGCCCAGAAGGAAGCAAAACTTTTGGAACTATAAGACACAGAATTGTCAGAACTACATGGAAATAACACCATAGATCATGAAATAATTTAAGCACTACACATTTTTGTTCAACACAGAAAATTAAAGCCAGGGCCATGAGCACCATGAGCGCATCTTAAAGACTAAACTCCCATTCACAACCACTCCAAAATAATTTTTCCATCTATTCCTGAGTATTTGTTAAATAAAAATATCAGGTGTTTTACTTTGCAGATATAAGTGATTTTTAAGATATACGTAAAGTGCCTGTGGGGCACCTGAGTGGCTCAGTCAGTTAAGCGTCTGCTTTCGGCTCAAGTCATGATCCCAGGTTCCTGGGATGGAGCCCCACAGCGGCAGCGGTGGGCTCCCTGCTCAGTGAGGAGCCTGCTTCACCCTCTCCTCCCCACTCATGCTTTCTCTCGCTATCTCCGTCGCTATCTCTGTCTCTCTCTTTCTCTCAAATAAATAAATAAAATCTTGAAAAAAATAAATATAGTGCCTGGGATAAGGAAGCTGTTTGATACATGGTAGTTGTTATTAGTAAGCTTCCTACCACCCATGTGGGGCTGGGTTGAATTACTATCTCTGTTCTTAAGTAAAGAGAAACTATATCTAAGATTGCCAAATTACTAAATCCTAACAGCTGAGTTTCATAAACTTTATATATTTATATATAATTTATTTATATTATATATTTATAGAGCATTTGCATTTTAAATAATATAATTTGTTTATGTAATATATTTAGAATATAACACATGTTTCTATAACTATAATATTTTATAATATGCATTTTATAATTAATATTAAATGTAATAATTTTTTATTTATCGAAGTATAATTAACATAGTATTGTATTAGTGTTATATGCACCATATAACGATTCAACAATTCTATACATTGCCCAGTGCTCATCACAATAAGTGTACTCTTAATCCCCTTTATCTATCTCACCCATCGCCCCATCCCCCTCCCCTCTGGCAACCACCAGTTTGTTCATTCGTTCTTAAACTCCAAATATGAGTGAAATCATACAGTATTTGTCTTTCTCTCTCTGACTTATGTCACTTAGCATTATACCTTCTAGGTCCATCCATGTTATTGTAAATGGCAAGATCTCATTCTTTTTTATGGCTGAGTCATATTCCATTATATATACATACCACATCATCTTTATCCATTCATCCTTTCATGGACACTTGGACTGCTTCCACATCTCGGCTATTACAAATGTATAATACATATCTTATATAATATATACTTATATATAATATTTAATATTTATAATAAATATAATATTTATTCACAGAATAGTTTATCTTAGATATTTATATTTTATATGTATGTTTAATATACATGCTATATTTATGTTATTTCTTCTAATATTTTATAATATGTATTTATGTTATATAATATTTTAAATATGATATAAATACATATTTATTTATAATTTATATGTATAGATTACTTATCGCTTTCTACAAATGGAATTCACTTGAAGCCAATCATTGTTCCTAGGAATTGTCAAAATGCCAAAAGGAAAGAACTGGAAGTCCTGGTGCTTTGTAAAACACACAAAGGCGTAAGACAAACATGATAAAGGGTCCTCGGTTCCTGCCATGTTTTCTACATTTGTCCCCTTTTCTTTCTATTTTGTTGGTAACCACCTCCTTGCCCCCCTGACTCCAGCGAGCCAACCAACCTCACGGCTTATGACAACTGTCCTCAGAAGATCCTGTTGTTACGGTTATCTAGATTCCCGAAGAACGACATCCAACTCCAGGTCTCAATGAATGTCCGCAACCGCGGCCTCAGCCCAAAGCACGCGGAGGCACCAGCTCTCCTCCCCAGGCAAAGCCCTGCGCCTGCTCAACGGGGGCCTCCCCCGGCCCCCAGGTGCTCCCTGACGCACGTCCCCTGAGTAAAGGCTGTCGGCTCTAGCTGAGTCACCTAAAGCCTTTTCTTTTAACGGCATGAAACCCATTTAGTCTATCGCACAGCTTGGAAACATTTGATTAACAGGAAAAAAACCGATCATGTAATATTATAGCAGGTGTTCGCGATTTAGCAAGGTTCCCGCTCCGAGCTCCTGAGCGCACAGAAAAAATAACTCCGCTGAAGCCGTAACAGCGGTCTTGAAATCTCCCCACTAAGTCGCCTGCTCCCTGGTCAGTCATTCGCTGTGTGCTCAAGTTTGCCTGCAGTAGTGGATGCCACTAGGTTAAGAACCATCTGGGGGAGGGCGCCCCGGTGGCTCAGTTGGTTAAGCGACTGCCTTCGGCTCTGGTCATGATTCCGGAGTCTTGGGATCAAGTCCCACATCCGGCTCCTGGCTCCGCGGGGAGTCTGCTTCTCCCTCTGACCTTCTTTCCTCTCATGCTCTCTCTCACTTTCTCTCTCTCAAATAAATAAATAAAATCTTTAAAAAAAAAAAAAAAAAGGAACCATCTGGGGGAGACCTTAAAACAGATCACCGCTCCTTTCACTGAGGTATTTCAGCCGTTTTTGTCAGAGGTGAAGCGCCAGTGTTGCTTAGCAGCAAGCCTGAGAACCGCGGATTTTCTTATACCCTTCCCCACAACTTCACCGGTTACCTTTCCCAGATGGATGCGTCATCCAAGAGGCAGCGAAGCAATGACCATAATGAACCCAAAAGGGATACGCCTGGGTAGATGGAACCGTCCTCAGAAGACAATACGTCTCTCCTCTGCATCAGGAATCAAGAGGTATTAGCTACACCAGAAATACAGCCGAGCGCAAGGGATTAAGTGACTTCCCTGAGATGGAAAAGAGATGGAGAACCTGTTGGCTCAGAAAAATATACATGGGGAGTAACTAACACAAGACAAGTATTTTATGACAAACTATTTTTTATTCATATACTGATAACCTTCCATGCCTTCCGTTCCTGTTTGAAAAAGGTAAATGAAGGGAAATTTCTGCATACAAAGAGCCGAGCTGATGGATTTAAATTGAAATGCTAATTGGGTACAGGAAAGTTACCTCCTAGGTCCTTAGTGACTCCAAGTCTGGATCTAGCTATAGCTCTAACCCTTGTTCTGAATGTCAAACCCCCGCCTTGCTTGGTGTCGGCAGCCTAATTAAGGAAGCACCAGGAGAATAAAACCAATAACCTTTGTTAAATTACACCATTTTCCCAAAACCTTATCAATAGCAAACAGCATGGCCAAATCCCAGGTATCAATTTAGGGGAAAACACATTCCCTGGGGCTTTCAACAAGATATAACAAGCCTCAAGGAAGACTTCAAAGTCAAGCCAAACTTTCCTGATGCGCTACACAGACCGGCACTGAAGAGTTACTCTGGAGAAAGAATCCTGAGCCCCATCTGAGGCTCCCTCCTACCCCTTGTGGCCTCTAGCTATCTAGGCTCCAGGGGGACCAGGAACCTGAGAAAGGAATGCTTCACTCTATTGTCCAGAGGTAGGAACTTCATAGCTAGGATGAGGTTTCTGTGAGCCTCTTAGCAAAAGGTCTGTGCTCTGCTGTCCCTGAGTCCAGAGCAAAAGCCAAGTTCCAAAGTCAAGGAGAGAATACATCACTCTTTAATAGGAACACAGTGTGTGAACACACACACACACACACACACACACACACACACACCCTCAATGCACCTCTCTGGGCCAAGGCAATTAAACAAGGACCTCTGGTCTGCCATTTATTGCTAAAGGTATGTATAGAGATCTTGGGCAACGCGAAAACCAACCTCTACAGTTTTCACTGCTAACACACCAGTGGGGCTAGGAAGGGTGCTGGGACCTTCATAATAACAAAGAGAGGATCCCCCAGCTGAGACAAAGGCCCATCCAAAAGGCAGCCAGCCCAGGGTGGAGAAGTCCCCAGCACCTGAATATAGGTATTTCTCTGCCACACATAGCAGCTGTGGTGGGCTCAATAATGGTACCCAAAGGTATCAGGCCCTTATCCCTGGAACCTGTAAATGTTACCTTACATGACAAACATTTTGCAGATACAATTCAGCTCAGGATCCTGAGATGGGAACACCATCCTGGATTATCCCAGTGGGCGCTAAATGTAATCACAAGTACCCTTGGAAGAGAGAGGCAGAGGAAGACTTGACACAGACAGAGAAGAGAAGATAATGTGACCACAGAGGCAGAAATTGGAGTGATGTAGCCACAAGCCAAGGACCACCAGCCGCCATCAGAAGCTGGAAGAGTGAGCCACTGAAGGGACTGCGGCCCTGCCAACACCTAGATTTTAGCCAAGTGACACTGATTTCAGACTTCTGGCCTCCAGAACTGACAACAAATTTCTCATGCTTTAAGCTACCTAATTTATGGTAATTTGCATTGCCACAACATATAACAAATACCCAATTATCCAACAGGAGCTCTCTCACATAAAGCTCAACTAAAGGTTATTTCAGGTTCGAAAATACATATCTGAATGAGTAACTACTATGTGTCTGCTAAAGGGAAAGACAGACTACATCCATGACAAACCCTCTTGCCTCCCACTCACTCCTGAGTCCCCCAGGAAGTTTTCATATGAGTCTATTCAAACAAGAGCGGCCCCGGGAATCCACCTGTAACAGGATGTCAATATCCAATCCCTTTCCAACACAAAACCTCGCTTCGTTTGTCTTCCTCTTTGCTGTATTTACAAGTCATTCTGCCCACTCTGGTGGATAAAGCGAGCTTTCCAAGAATGGACCGCAAGCATCTCTTCCCTTATTCTATGGCTCATGGAATTTCTAAAGGCTAAGACCTTCAGCCGGGAAAAGTGAACGTGGCCTTTTGCGGACCCAGGAGCTAAACCTAGCTAGAAGAAAACTCCCAGGCCTCCTGATAAACCAGTAGCCTCACTCTGAAGGAGGCAGAGTGGCAAACGTTTCGCTGGACTAGAAGAGAAGGCAGTGGATAAGGAAAAGGGTCATTGTCCTAGGAAGGGAAAAAGAAATCAGAAGTTGCACATGAAGACCAACCATCTTGCTTAGGAGTAAGTCCGCAGAGATGTCAGACAACACGACATTATGAGAATGAGTAGGAAACATCTCAGTGATGACCCTGATGGACTTAGCCCCGTGTACTACTCCAACCCCAGTGGAGGGAGGTGGCCATGAAAGATGACTTGCTTAATCCTAGCACTCTCGGTAAGAGGGAGGAAGTCCCAAAGGACCAAGAACATGGGGGTACCACTAGGAGAGGCCTAAATGGAACTTGATGAGTACCAGGCAGTGATCCTATTGGGTGGCCAAAAGGAACATGACAGCTAAGAGGGGAACCGTCAAAGAAGAGGTGAAGTTCTTACAATAGAGAGCATCAAATTCAACATTATGGTTTCCTGCTCCAAAATTCTATTAACGGAGGATATGTGGGAGAAACTCCTTCCCAATTACTTCAGGTTAGAGTTCGGAAACCTCTTGTTATAGGTTAAATTGTGTCATCTCCAAAGAGATACACTGACTTCCTCACCCCCAAGTACCTATATGTGACCTTTTTCAGAAGTAGAGTCTTTACAGAGGTAATCAAGTCAAAATGAGGTCATCATAGGTGGGCTTTAATCCAATATGTCTGGTGTCTTTATAAAAGAGGGTATTTGGACGCAGAGACTGACATACACAGCAGGAAGACAATCTGCAGACACACGAGGAGAACACTATATGAAGAGAGAAGAGTGGAGCAACACATCCACAGGCCAAGAAACACCAAAGATTGCCTGACAAACCAGCAGGAACCAGGAAGGGGTGAGGAAGATTCTCCCTTATAGGTTTCAGAGGGAGCATGCCCCCACCCCCTACTCCTTGATTTCAGACTTCTAGACTCAGAACTGTGAGACAATAAAGGTCTGCTCCTTCAAGCTCCCCTATCTATTGTTACAATAGCCCTAAGAAACTAATGCATCTTGCTCTTCCAGCCCTGTAATACATGCCACTCTTCCTCCGACATAATCATTTTCACTGCCGCCCCATCCCCCAGCAATTCCCAGCGAAATTCCCACCGGACACAGTCACAATGTGTGATTCCATCTCAATGAGTCAGGAAGGTAACGAAAACCTATAACGCACACTATCAAGAGCTTTCAAACTTATTTTTCCAACTTTTTTATTTAATGAAAGCAAACTCAACCTGTCAACGAAATGAAAAAGATGTTTCTCCCACATGCTTTTACTTTGATGAAATATTTATTTTAAACAACATTACATTACCGCTGTTTGACAGCACCCCCCCCCCCCTTCAAACCTGGCACCAGGAGAAATAATCGATTCTGTATGCTCTATAGACAATGTGACAACACTGTTTGATGTGACACTGTCTTTCTCCCCAGGTGCCTCAGAAAAAGCGTCCCACATGGTAGAAGTTTTAAATTCAGCTTTTCATAAAACAGACAGCCAATGCCAAAGACCAAGAACAAAAAAATGTACTGGGCAAGCACAAATTTTTGTCATGCCTCTCAAGATATTTTTGATTTTTGGCATAATAGTTCAAAAAATAATTATATTAAAGTTTAATAAGTATAAAATAGTAAGTAAGAATACTACCAGGAAAAAAAAAACAAAACACCTTAGTCTCTGACCTAGAACACACAACTTTGAAGGTCAGAGATAGAAATTCTTTAGATCACTCACTCACTTGGGCTGAGTTATGTTTGTTCAGTAAGATATGACTCTGTTAGAGCTGTGTTTGGCTGCAAGCAATGGGAACCTAACTGCACTATCTTCACTAATTAGACATTATTTTTCCTATGGAAGCAGAAATCCAGAAATAGGCAAATCCATGGCTGGGGCAGCTACTCCAGGAAATCACCAAGGATCTAGGCTTTTCACTCCCTGCACCTCCGTCTTTCGTATGTGGCTCTTGTCCTTGTGGTCACAAGATGACTACTTAACAACCACTCATCAAGTCTTTCTTCCAAGCAGCAATAGAAAGGAAAGAGGAAGGGCAAATGTGTGCCTCATAAGTCTATCCCTTTTTTCAGAAAAAGAATCACTTTCCTGGACCTCTATCTCACTGGCCAGAACTCTCTTGCTCTATCTATAAGAAAGCCTGGGAAATCTAGTTTTAGCCATCCCATTATTGCTCCCAAAAAACTGGGTTGTTAGTAAGGAACATGGAAGAGAATAATATTAGGGAGGGGGGGATTGAGCAGCATCTGCCGTGAAGTATAAAGAAGAAACACCAAACTGTTCTCTCTCTTAAATCATAAACTCTCTCCTAGTCGAGATATAGTTAAAGCAAGGGCACCTGGGTGGCTCAGTTGGTTGGGCATCCAACTCTTGGTTTTCTGCTCAGGTCATGATCTCAGGGTCGTAGTTGCAAGTCCAACATCGGGCTCCACACTCAGGGGAGTCTGCTTTGGATTCTCTCTCTCTCTCTGCCTCGCCCTCTGCCCCTCCTCCCCAATAAATAAATAAATAAATCTTTTTTTAAAAGCTATAGTTAAGGTAGTATGTACCATCATTTCATCTTATGATGCAAGGTAGAACCACACAACCTGAGGATAAATGGGCTTAAATTGCTATTTTAAAAAAAGAAGAATTCCAGCCTGGAAAGGAGCAAGAACTTGACAAAGAAAGCAAACACTAACTCATCCAGCAATGAAGATTCCTTCTCAGGTGGGATAAGAATCATATCCTACAGAAATTCTTGCACACATGTCCATCAAGATATGTGTGCAAGGATGTTAAATGCAGCATTCTTTGTAAAAGTTCAAAATTGGAAACAACCTTAGATAACCATCAATAGAGAAGTAATTTGTTTTTAAGAGGTGCTCCCATACACTGGGAAATCTAGCCATTTAAAAAAGGAGGTAGAGTTAAATGTGTGACATGGAAGATGTTCCAAAATTGACTGTTAAGTGATAAAACAAATCAGATTCTATTTACATGAATACATACATGTGTACATATAGCTATTTATGTCATTGCATAAAGGAGGAATTAGAAAATATCACACTGTGGAGGTCAGATGAGTGGGCGTGGTAGAGAGAAGTAGACATGGTGTTAGCAGAACAAGGGAACTTATATATCATTGTTTGTTCTTCTGTATTACTTAAAATATGTAAATGAAGGGGTGCCTGGGTGGTTCAGTCTGTTAAGCATCCAACTCTTGATTTCAGCTTGGGTCATGATCTCAGGTTCCTGAGATTGAGCCCCATGTGGAACCCCGCACTGGGCATGGAGCCTGCTTAAGATTCTCTCTCTCCCTCTCCCTCTGCCTTTCCTCTTCCTGCTCTTAAAAAAAAAAAAAAAAAAAAAGTAAATTAAAATGTATCTACTTATCTATTACTTGTATAACTCTTTGAAGTAATAAAAACAAAAAGGACTAATTTTGTGATGTCTTGTAGAACATGAAACCTCAGTGTTCTGGGCTAGAAGATAAGTCTCACTTCTGTCATGATCAGTTTCTCCATCTGTAAAAATAGGAGAGATCTCCTATATCCAATTTATAGAACCGTTTTGAGGAACAAATAAGATGAAGAATATAAGTTCTTTGAAAAAAATGGAAATCCCTACATAGGTAGATGTAAGATATCATTATTACTTCCTAGAGCCTTGCAGAACTCATTTATTCGTGCAACAGAACATTTCTAAGGGAGGCCACTGTTCAATGTACTGGGGTAAGATATCATCACTGCTCTCCAGGAGGAACTGAGAGGCAACAGTCACAGTACATATGGTAGAAAATTATTTTTAAAAAACTGTGCTCCTCCTTGATGTGCTCCTCTATGATGGAAATCAGCTGTATTAAATGATTTTTACCTAGTTTAACCAGAGAGAGTGTCAAGAAGATTACAAAAGGCTACCACGTTTCCTAAGCAAAATTAAACCACGGAAATTTGGATGAGAATAGGCATACAATCAAAAATCAGTCTAATGTCTTAAGACAAAATTAAGGAAAGTTTCTAACTGCCATACAATGGTTACAAAAGAATAGCTTCATGATGATTTATCAATTCTGTCCCAAGTGTCATTCATTATTCTTGAGCTACTATCAGTTTCACACTCTCTGGGTGAGTGGTGATGGACTGGACACCATTATATTCTCAAAATTATTTTTTAAATGGTCACCATGCTAATAAGACAAAGTATTATTCCAAAACTATAGAACAAGGTGTCAAACTATGGAGGGATGATTGGGGGGGTGGGGGGAGCATGGAATCTTTACTTTTTATGAGACATACTTTCATACACTATAATTTTTGAGTGCTTAAACAATAACAAAGAAAAATTATGAGTTAAAATCGAGAAGATACATATCCTGTAGGTGGCTTTTCCTGATTAACCTAAATCCTTACACCTCTACCCAAAGTCAAAAACATTTCCTCTCAGAAGAACAACAATAAAAAAATTTTTTTATTAAAAATGGGCAGAGGACCTAAACAGACATTTTTCCAAAGAAGATATCTAGATGGCCAACACACACATGAAAAGATGCTCAACATCACTGATGATCAGGGAAATGAAAATCAAAGTCACAATGAGATAGATATTCCCTCATACTAGTCAGAATGGCTGTATCAAAAAGACAAGAAATAACAAGTGTTGGTGAGGATGTGGGGAAAGACGAACCCTCGAGCACTGTTGGGGGAATGTAAAAATGTAAACTGGTGCAGCCAGTGTAAAAAACAGCATGGAGATTCCTCAAAAAATTAAAAATAGAAATGCCATACAATCCAGTAATTCTACTACTGGATATTTACCCAAAGAAAACAAAAACACTAATTTGAAAGATTGTATACACCCCTATGTTTATTGCAGTATTATTTACAATAGCCAAGATATAGAAGCAACCCAAGTGTCTATCAATAGATGAATGGATAAAGATGTAATATATATACATATATAATTATTATATAATATGATATATATTACATATTTATATATATTTTGTATAATGTATTATAGTATCAACATATTAACTTATATATGTAACATATATATGTAATGTAATACACACACACTATGGAATATTACTTGGTCATAAAAAGGAATGAAATCTTGCCATTTGCAAGACTATGGTTGGAACTGGAGGGTATTATGCTAAGTGAAATCAGTCAGACAGAGAAAGATATGATTTCACTCATAGGTGGAATCTAAAAAACAAAACTAACAAACAAAAAGCAGAAACACACCCATAAATACAGAGTACAAACTGATGGTTATCAGGGGTGGTGGGGGAGAGTCGCAACATGGGTGAAGGGGAGCAGGAGGTACAGGCTTCCAATTATGGAATAATAAATCACAGGGATGAAAGGCACAGCATAGGGAATAGAGTCAATAGTATCATAATAGTGCCTCAGTGACAGACGGTAGCTACACTTGTGACGAGTGTAGAGATGTTGAACCACTAGGTTGTACACTTCAGACAAATATAACATTATGTGTCAACTGTACTTCAATTAAAAATTTTCCTCTCTGGGCATACAGTCAACAACTTCCTTATAGCTAAGAAAAGCAAACATCTATGGCAGTATTTGGTTAAAGTTTCCTCTTCAGAGAGCTAGTCAAGGACAGCCTCCAGAATTCACGTAGTCGGTCCCAGAAATGAAAGGCAAGGGTGAGCCAAGCAGCACACCCAAGCAGAATGAGCTACGGCACGGTCAGCTTGACCTCGGTCATCAGCCACCTTAATGTGATGTGGTCAGGCAGGACGGAGGAGAGCTGAGGGTGCAGGTGTCTTAGTTCACAACAGTCATGGGCTGTGGACAGGCACAGAGAAAAGCCGAGCTGAAGCAAGGAGAGTAATAGTATATCCTGCCTTCCGTTCACACACACGATCACTCCTGCCACCTCCACCATCACCAAAAAACAAAGGGGTATATGATCATTTGTGTGCCCTGGCAGCGGTCTCACAGTCATCCCCCCACGCCCCCCACTTTGTTTCATCTCTGCCCCTCAACTAATAGGTGAGTGCTGGGGAGCAAGGGGCAGCCCATCTGTATCTGTTCTCGGCTGCCTACCCCATTTGCCCACCCCCATTCCTGGCTGGATATAATCCAAGTCACCTCATTTATTTCTTCTTCCTCTTCATCCGTTCCACGTTCTTCTGATTTTCTCCCATCATTTTCTCCCTTAATGTTCTTGCACCTTGAAGAAAAGAAAGAGGAGTATGAGGAAAGGATGATGGAGAGAAGAGTAGAGATTTACAGGGTTAAGGTTAGCCCCTTTCTATTTTCCGATTTATTTTCCCATTGCAACAGACCTTACCCTGGGGTGAGTATCCCCTTACACCCAAGAATTTGAGGCTTATGGGATGCAGTGGAGGAGAACAGAAGGGCTAGTGAGAACATCTAGAATCAGTCTTCTAAGCCACCTTCCCAGCAAGAGTGTGCCATTTTGCTCCAGACTGGCCCCCCTCTCAGTCTTCCCAACATGTTCACTGCTTCAGTCGTGGGCCAAGACAGAGTATTTTAAGGTTGACACTGGATGGGTGCCTGTGTCTGGGGAGAGAGGATATTGAGGGTAACTCTAGAAAACTGAGGACCCCCCCCTCACCTAATTCAAAAACAATAAAACGGTGCTCATGAAGACAGCAATAACAAAGGAATGGGCACACCCCAAAAGAGAGGGAGTAGCCCCCCACTTTACAGGTAAGGACATCAACGCTTCCCACCCAGGCCTCCAGACTTCGCGAATGCTCATCTTCCCCCTAAGCCCGAGAAGCGCCTTGTTGTGCCCATCAATCAGGGAGTCATTGATCCTTTACAGATATGAGTCAAGTTTCCGAATCTAGTCCCTGGGAACCTTCAGTACAGTGAACAAACTGTAAGGCACTATATCACTTTGTTGATTGTTTTTTTTTTTTACAGCTCGTACTGGCATCTCGTTCAGCCCGGGATTATTTAAGGCCTAATGTTCATGGCGCTGGAGTATACCGCGAAATAAATGGCGTTTCAGCTAATTAAATGCTGGCGCAAAGCTGAGGTGTTTGAAAAATCTCACAATCTATCTATTACAAGCCTGTCCCAGAGCCAAGAGCTGCTGCTGTTACATAACACACAATAAAAGAGATGCTGTGTAAATTTTAAATATTTTATTGTACATAAATAATTAGAATATCTAGCCATTTTCTAAGGCAGAAATATCTCGCAGCTAATGTGCAGAAAGCATTGCAGATGTTCACAAACTACAGAAATGTCAATTTGCTTTTAAGTTCCTTTTAAGCGATTTTTTACTCTAAAGAAGTAAACATTTATAACTGTGAATAAATCGTTTGGGGTTTGGGCAAATGTTTAGGAATAGTCAATAAAGCATCCATATAAATATTCAGTTATGGAGATAATTTGATTTAAATAGATGGTACTTTCAATAAATATACATTGTTCAACATGAATAAACATTTTAAACAACCAGCAAGCATCAAAACCCAGCTGATGTTTCATGCAAATCTTTGGAAAACATTTTATTTAGCAGTGCTTATATATACCACACATTGTCAATGATTCTTTCATACTCCTTATTATCAGGAACATTTGCATGAAAGCAGAACCCTTTCTTAAAAGAATTCCTCTTTTTACAGCACCACCATCTTATTATGATCTTTTCTTCTTCGCAGAGCCACTGTGTGTCACAGCTGGCTCATCGTGCGGCTTGGTGGCGTCGGGGGCCCGGAGCACGACTGCAGGAACCACACCGCCTGGATCCAGACCCTCTCCACCATCTAGAACTCTGCAACCTTGGGCACTTTAATCTTGTTTAGCCTCGACATCCCCGTTTTTTGAAATGGAGATCATAATACCCTCTTCACAGGAAGGAGGATTAAATAAGATTCTGTGAGTAAAATGCCTAGCGAACGCTCTATAAACTTATCTGCTATGACTTTATATGATTTTGTATAAGTGGAACATTCTATCTGCATCATTTAAAACAGACTTTATGCTTCTCTTGTGGTAGGCTGTAACTACTTTCATACACTGCTGATGGGAATGCAGACTGGTGCAACATTCTTGGAGAGCAATTCGGCACTAGCCATCAAAATGCACATTTCCTTTGATCCTGCAGCTCTCCTCCTGAATTTACTTAGCACCAGCTAGTCAGCAAATATATTACTAGATCTGTGTCCCAGGGTGTTCAGTACTGCATCGCTGTGAGAACAAAATAAGGGAACAGTTGAAATGCCTGTGGATAAATTGGTAAATTACCATGAACCCCAACTTAAGGGACACATCAACAATGAAACTTTTACCTGCGTATGTTTGATTTCCTTTCCTCCCTGTGGGGAGAGAACACTCGTCCCCCTCCGTATGGAGAGAGTCCCCGGGAATGATACACCCCTGACCGCTCTCTGCCCCTTTGTGTGTTCAACCCAGGAGAGGTAGAGTAGTTCGTGCACTTGATGAATTTGGGAGAGATAACTGGCCCACAGCTCCTTCCCACTCCTCCCCAGTGCCTTAGCAAACAGTCCCCACCACAGGGAAGCCTACTCCAGATCAGCCCTGACTGCGACGGGGCGGGACGGCTGCCCAGCTCTGAATATCAGCATTAGCAAGTCCATGTGCTTTGTAAACCATCCTATAGCTTTCAGCTCAGCCCTGAGCAACAACAGAGGTAAATGATCTTTGGTCAATGGCTTTCAAGGTCAGTCTTTTCTATTCCAGTTTGATCAGAAGTTGCATAAGCAGGACACCTGGACAGCTCAGTCAGTTAAGCGTCTGCTTTCTGCTCAGGTCATGATCCCGGGGTCCTGGGATCGAGTCCCACACTGGGCTCCTTGCTCAGCAGGGAGCCTGCTTCTCCCTCTACCTGCAGCTCCCCCTGCTTGTGATCTCTCCCTCTCTCTCTCTCTCTCTCAGTCTCTCTCTAAATAAATAAATAAAATCTTTTAAAAAAAAGGAGAGGAAGAAGAAGAAGAAGAAGAAGAAGCAGCAGCAGCAGCAGCTGGGCAAGGAAAGGAACTTTTGAAGGTCCTCATGAAGGCCACCACATATGCCACAAATGGGAAACGTCATGAAGATAGGAATTACCTCTGTTTTGTTCACCACTGTATCCCTAGCACAGAAGCTGGGCCCAAAAAAGAAATGAATGAATGAGCGAGTGAATCGTACACCCAGCGTCCTTTAAAAGTATAGAATAGGTTGTGTGTGATGATTTAAATGTGGCTTCCCTGAGGGCAGCCTATTCCGTGCCTACCTACTGGCCCTGTTTGGATTTTTCTAGCCATATTTATGCACCGTTATGTGTTAGTTATATGTTTAAGTCACTCCAAAATTGTGACTATAATAATAATAATCACCTATTTCGCTCATTAGTCTGAAGGTTGAGTTTGCCCAGCAAGGCGGTTCTTGCTCAGGGTTCCTCATAAAATTGCAGATTGTGGGTGGGACCGGGTCATCTGGAAGGTTCGTGCACACACAGGTCTGGCTCCTGAGCTGGGAAATGTACAGCCGCAGCTCCTTAGATCTCTCTCTCCCTGTGTTACTCTCTGTCTTTGTCTCTGCCTCTCTCTGTGTCTCTCTCTCACAGATGCTCGCACGCACAAACACCACCACATCTGTGCATATGTACATATATACACCTGTACATATATATCATACCATTGAGGGGCGCCTGGGCGGCTCAGTGGGTTAAAGCCTCTGCCTTCGGCTCAGGTCATGATCTCAGGGTCCTGGGATCCAGCCCCGCATCGGGCTCTCTGCTCAGCGGGGAGCCTGCTTCCCCCTCTCTCTCTGCTTGCCTCTCTGCCTGCTTGTGATCTCTCTCTCTCTGTCAAATAAATAAATATTATACCGTTGACTCTTGATCCACATGGCTTTGAATCGCATAGGTTCACTGATACATGGATTTTTTATATATATAGATACAGTACAGTACTATAAATGTATTTTCTCTTTCCTAGGATCATAACATTTCTTTTCTCTAGCTTACTTTACTGCGAAAATACCATATATAATACATACGACACACAAACTATGTATTGATCAACTGTTTGTGTTATTGGTAAGGCTTCTGGTAAACAGTAGGCTATTAGTAGTCAAATAGTTAAGCTTCAATGGTACGGGGTCTGCTGCCCTTAACCCCCATGGTGTTCAAGGGTCAAGTGTTCGCATACATATACATGCGAAGAGTCCATCCATGTAGTCTCTGCACATGGAGGCCTCGGGAGAACTGGATCTTTCACATGCAGCCAAAGACTCCCAGCGTCCCAAGAGAAATTGGCAGAATCATCATGGTCATACGATGTCCCTTCTGCTGTGTTCCAGTCATGGAAGCAGTCACAGTGTCTTGCCCAGATCTAAGGACAGGGACATAGACTCTATCTCTTGATGGGAGAAATGTCCAAAACTTAGCAGACATATTTCTAAACCACTCCAAGCAGAAAAAAAAAAAATGTTAAAGAGTAAAATTGCAGGGCTATGTTAAGTGTTCCTTTGCAATAGGTGTTGATGAATTAAAGACCAGTAAGCAGGGTTTTATGTTTTGGTCCATTGACTCTGGGTTGCTTGGGTGCAGATCCAGGAGGGACAGCTGGGTTTAACATGGATTTTGCCAATCGCTATAATTACTATGAAAGTGTAAGTATGGATGCCTGGGTGGCTCAGTCAGTTAAGCATCTGCCTTCGGTTCAGATCATGATCCTGGGGTCCTGGGATGGAGTCCCGAATTGGGCTCTCTGCTCAGCGGAGAGGCTGCTTCTCCCTCTCCCTCTGCCCCTCCTCGCACTGGTCCTCTCTCTCTCTTACTCTCTCAAAAATAAATAAAAAATCTTTTTTTTTAAAAAAAGGGTAAGTATTATGAGGGCAGGGAGCTGGCCTGTCTGATTTTCTGGCTGACCTCAGAGACTGGAACTGAGCCTGGTACAAAGCAGTCCCTCAATCTATCTCCATGTGATCGACCTGGCTTTTTTTCACAGCTTTCGTTCAGGCGATTCTTTCTACTCAGGATGCCTCCCTGAGTCCCTGGTCACCAACTTCATCGCACGATGGGGCAGATCACCTCTCTCCTCGCAGCTTCCACCCTCACACCTATAAAACGAGGGTTAGATGACCTTTCAGGTCTCCCTCAGGTATAAAAATCATAGCTTGCCCTCTCCTCCCACTCGTGTGATGACTTCCAACAATGATGCCAAATACCTCAGCTCAGATGACAACACGCACACAGGTGCCCTCCGGTTTTTACCTTACAAGCGAGCTGCTTAAGATGCAGTCTCTGGAAACACATTGAATCTAAAAGCAAAGCTTCCTACACTCAATAAATCCTTGTTGAATTTCAGCATGAGACCACAGAGAGAGAAGTATTGAGCTGGAGCGGTAAAGTACCTAAAAAAAGACAGATGTAGCCCTTTCTTTGCCTTCTTGGGTGTTCACATCCTTTCTGAGCCAGAGCCCAGCCTAGGCAGATAAATATATCTCTCTTTATCTTTCCTCATATGTCAATCCCTTTCTTTCCTGAATCATTTTTGTTGCTTTTCTCTGAAACTTCCCCACTCTGTCTCTGCCTTTCTAAGACTTCGTGTCAGGGCCATCCACGAGGTAGGAAGTAGAGGGACCACGAAAGCAATGGAAAGAGTGGGCGGCTAGAGACAAAGAGCGCTTAGTAAGGCAGCAACACATACTGAGCACTCACTGAAGGCTGCAGAACACCCTCAAGTCAGATTGGCAGAGCGGACAACGGCCTATGAGGTTGAACTTTGAGGAAAGTTTAGAGTTTCGCCTAATGGGATGGAAGGCTGGTGTTATGAGAGCCCTAAAGCTTCAAAAGGGAGAACTCCACATTGCCCTGCCCCAGACCCAACAGCCCACATCTCTTTTGTTCTTTTCTGAGTGCTGCCAATGGGAAATGGGAGGAAAGGAGTCTGATTAAATACAAGAAAGCTCACACTGACAGCTGAGGGGAGAATGGGAAGCAGGAGAAGATTTGAGACAGGAAGGGAAGAAAAACAGTAAGGAAGTTGTATTCATGAGCCTAAATTCTAATCTGCTTCCCTCACTCATAAGATAGAGGAAAATAACAAGATGTGGAAATCTGGACTAGCATGGCCCGACAGGCTCCAGGTAGATCTACCTGTGAGGAAAGAGTCAAATCATCCTGCAGGAAGCTCAAGAAGCCTGAGGCTTTGAATTCGGTTTCAACAGCACCAGAGCCAGAAAATTTTCTTCTCTGGTCTGCAGTTTGTGCTGGCCTCTGTGATCTCTGACAAAGTCAAGCAAGGAATTCTTCCGTAAGTAGGAAGCCTTCCGGGGCTGGATTCTTGGGAGAGTTGAATGCTGTGCTTTGGCAGGTGTGTGACTGCCCCACAGGGAATGCTGGAACTGGGAGCATGTGAAGCAGATCACAGAGTCCAGGAATTTCCTTCTAAAGAGGAAAGTATCTAAACTTAGAGAGGAGAAGCAATGGGGTGGAAAGGAGGCAATAAGTACCAGACATACCCAAGGCCCCTGGGTAGCTCAGTCAGTTAAGCTTCAGTTTCTTGATTTCAGCTCAGGTCATGATCTCAGGATCATGATCTCAGAGTCAGGAGATGGAGCCCCAGGTCTACTCCACCCTGGCATGGAGCCTGCTTGGGGTTCTCTCTCTCTCTCCCCCTCCCTCTGCCCCTCCCCCTCCCCCTGCTGGTGCCTGTGTGCCTGGGCACGCACACTCTCTTTCTCTTTCTCTCCTTCAAAAAGAAGGAAGGAAGGAAGGAGGGAAGGACGGAAGGAAGGACAGAAGGACGGAAGGAAGGAAGGAAGAGAGAGAAAGAGAGAAAGAAAGAAAGAAAGAAAGAAAGAAAGAAAGAAAGAAAGAAAGAAAGAAAGGAAGGAAGGAAGGAAGGAAAAGAAAAGAAAAGAAAAGAGTAGAAAGAAAAGAAAAGAAAAAAGAAAAGAAAAGAAAGAGTAGGAGGGAGGGAGGGAAGGAGAGAGGGAGGATGGATAGACTAGAATATGCAACACTGATTAATTGGAAGTGTAGAAGCAAAGGAAAAGGTGGAAATTAGAATAATGCCCAGATTTCTTACCCAGGGAACATGGGCTCTGATAGGGTGCTTCACTGAGATAAGGAGTGGTGGGAATTCCAGGGAGGTGCCATGGGGATGGGGGTTGCTGGAAGGAGAAATGAGTTCAGTTCAGCTTTGGAAGTGGTGTTTCTTGTGTACCTTTGGAATATACAACAAAAATATGTTAAATATACAAACCTAGAGTTCAGGAGAAGAGTCTAGTCTAGACATGGAGAATGTGGAAATAACAGCACATAAGCAGTGACTGAAGTCATAAGCGCAGATGAGACTGCCCAAAAAGAAGATATAGAATAAGAAATGCAAGGAGGCTGAGAGGAGGACCTTGGGGGAAACCAATTTTTAAGTACAAAGCAGAGGAGACTGAGAAGGAACAAGACAGCTAGATTAACCAGGAGAACAGTGCCAAGGAAATTAAGGGAAGAATTTTGAGAATGGAGTGGTCCAAAAGGCCAAATGTTCCATAAAGTTCAAATAAAATGTCAACCGAAACATGTCTATTGGATTTAACAACTGCGAAATCACTGGTAACCTTTTCAAGATAGGAACAGAAAGCAGATTACTGAGGGCTGAAGAGTAAATGAAGGAGAGGCAGTGTAGACAGCCCTTCATGAGACTTGACTGTGATGGGAAGGAGAGAGCTGGGGATGGGGAGGAGACTATCGTGAAGAGAAACTGGATTATCAACAGATGTTCTTTTATTGCCATTGTTTTTCTAATGGGAAAAAGTCGAAAGTGTTTTTATTCTGGAGGGAAGAAGCCAACAAAGAGAAAGAGAAAGCCAATGACGACAAGACCAGAGGTAAAGGCTGGTGCTGCACAGACAAACGTCCGTAGGAGAGCAATTCCTGCGAAATTTCCTGAGAAACAGTAGATTTTCCACAGAAAGTGAGTAAGCTGGCGTGGGCATGGGAGCCTGAGAAAAGTGGGAGATCTGAGAAAAGATCACCACACGGAGTTGACATTGGGCACTGTAGACCTGTGTCTATCTACACCAGTACATGGTGGAGAAGGAGCCCCTCTGATATGAGAAGATATCATTTGGGGAGTTGTGGGACGGTTGTAGAAGATGGACATGGGGACAAACAAATTAAAGATGCCAGCAAGGGAGAGACTGAAAAAAAGAGTACACCATGAAACTTCATGTGAAATGATAAAGAAATGAAAGCAGGAAGGGATTGATAGACTTAAGAGAAGAATAAGGGAGACTAGAGACCAGCATAAAGAGATAGCAGGTGGGATTTCACAGCCATATTAAAGGAAATGTTAAAGCCTGGATCTTATGTTTAATAATAATGGGATATCACCAAAGCTATCTGATTGTGATTATCCTACCTTGGGAAATGAGGGAAGGGAGAGTAAAAAGCCAAGTGTGTTTGTGAACTGCAAATACTACTTTTAAAAAGTAAAAGCATGGGGCGCCTGGTGGCTCCTTCTGTTAAGCATCCAACTCTTGATTTCATCTCAGGTCGTGATCTCAGGGTCAGGAGATCAAGCCCCGAGTTGGGCTCTGCACTCAGCATGGAGTCTATCGGGATTCTCTCTCTCCCTCTCCCTCTGCCCGTCCCCCTGCTCCCCCATGCTCACTCTCTCTCAAATAAATAAAATCTTTAAAAAAAAAAAAAAAAAGCAAAAGCAACCTTCTATTCTTCTAAACTGGCTAACTGCAAAAAATGTGCCAGTTATAGGGATCGTTATACAAAAAGCTAGAGGCAGTGGAGCCAATGAGAAATAAGGTCTTGCTTCTGATGTGACAATCAGGGAAAGACAGATCAATGAGATGCAGACTCCTGCTTCTGACAATGGTTGCAACTAAAATATTCTATACCAGGACTGATCAAGGATGGTGTCTGCAGAGGTGTAGATCTAGCAGGTTGAAACATCACTCAACTCATAATCTCCCCAGGGATAGCCAAAGTCATGATCCAAGAGAAGTGATCTTCACTGCCCAGCCATGAGTGTAATCTACTTTGTGACCTCACTCTCCCCTCTTCTCCCTATCTCCTACCTGTGCCTCTCATTGGCTGAACCCAGTAGGAAGCCAGCTCGAAAGGCCATTGCTGCAGGACATACCAGTCAGCCTTCCAGGACAGAGATTAGGAAGGAGAAGGGTGAATAGTGGATGAGGAGAAGAAAGCAACAAATATCCAGCAGAGTTAGCAAGGATTGAGAAGAACTGTGGTAATAACCTAAGATGTGTCTTTAGCTCAAAGACACTGGTTTAAAGAAATATATAAGACTTAGCATGCAGACTGGGACTAGACCGGAAGCCACAAACCAAATCCACAGGAAATTCAGCATGTAGACACATAGCATATAGGTTTTGTTTGGCCCATAGAACATATGTGTATAGATATTTTCAAATCAAAGATAGCACATGACCTGGAAGAGAGACAAACCATAAGAGACTCTTAATCTCAGAAAACAAACTGAGGGCTGCTGGGGTGGGGAGGGATGGGGTGGCTGGGTGATGGACATTGGGGAGGGTATGTGCTACGGTGAGTGCAATGAATCGTGTAAGACTGATGATTCACAGACCTGTACCCCTGAAACAAATAATACATTATATGTTAATAAAAAAAAGATAGCACATGTTTCCAAGTGTTTTCAAATCAAGAGGTACCACATAAAAAGATTTCCTGCTTTTCTCTAAGAATCGGATCATCTAACAGCACCAGCTCCATTTCCTACCGGACAATACCCAGTCAGACCTAACTATAGCCCAATTAGACAGGGTATGCCCTCTCCAGTTTTCCCACGGCCCTACCACCTTCCCTTACGTGCCTAACATTGAGCTCAAGTGTCAGTTTTCACCTTGGACTTGTCAATCAACATCAGGCTTGCAGGGGTGTTTTCTCATACTAGGAAAGCATTTTTCTATAATTATGTCTCTACCAAAGTGGGAAAACAATAGACCAAGAAGGCAAAATTTTTCCTGAAAAATGGAAGAGGACATTTTCCTTATAGAAAGGAAGACAATTCCTAACCTGTTTTAATATGCACACAAAGCAATTCTATATAAAAAGAACATAAATCAAGAGGCCATTTGTCTTTTACCCAGCCTACTTTAATCAATTATGTCACCTGCCTGGAACTCTGTGGGCACTGCAGCTCAAGATCCTGGACTAGAGCCATGCAGGTGGAAAGCAGAAAAATCATCTAAATTTCAAGTCACCTACCCACAATATTCTTTATACTTACTGCCATTCCCTACAACTGATATCATCCAAGTTTTGTTTGTTTGTTTGTTTGTTTGTTTGTTTGTTTGAAAGAGAGAGCACATGTGCATGCATGAGCTAGCAGGGAGGGGCAGAGAGAGAGGGAGAGAGAATCTTAAACAGACTCCTATGCTGAGTGCAGAGCCTAACTTGGAGCTTGATCTCATGACTCTGAGATCATGACCGGAGTTGAAATCAAGAGTAGGACACTTAACCAACTGAGCAACCCAGGTGCCCCCCTACCCCTGATTTCAAATCTCCAAATATTTCTGAGCCAAGCAGCTCCTCACCAACACCTTTGTCCTATAAGTAACTCGAGGCATCCAGATCCAATTTGGCAATTGTGCAGCATTGCCAGTGGGGACATCCTCTGGTCAGGTTGAGAAATGGCACTAGAGACAAGGACATGTGAGGCAGAGATGATGGTTAAAGATGTGGGAGTAGATGAGTTCACTTAGTTAAGGGAGTGTTGGAGAGAAAGCGCAAAGGGCAAGAACAGAGCTGTAGGAGGCACAAACAAAAACTGAGGAGAGGCAACTCAAATAGAGGAAATTTAATACAGAATATTGGTTACCCGAGTTATGGAAGAGCTGAGACACAAAGTGGGCAATGGGGCAACACAGAGATGAGCAATACCAGGAAGATTTTGCCAGCCCGGCGCTGATGGAACACAAGAAGGAAATGATGAGACCAGAGCCCAGAAACCAGGACCGCTGATGGGAACTAGAACTAGGGCAGAGGCTGCCCACGAGCTGGTACCACAGGAAAAGGGCACTGTCTCCAGAAGCTGGAAATGACCCAGGAGACTGAGCCACTGTCAGGGAAATCACCTGCAATCTTCAGCTACTTCCCATTGGTCAAACGTACTCAAAAATGTCTGTTGGATACAGACAGAACAGGGAAAGAGAAGAGAATGAATCTAGGAGCAACCACAGCTAACTAGGTGGAAATCAGATTTAAGAGGATTTAAAAGAAATTGAAGCATAAGAAACAGAAGCAGTAAATGTGCCGTCATTCATGCTGTTTTGGTGTATTAGTGCAAACTTTGTTCTGTTGGCATTAGTACATTCCTGAAACTTTCAGGAAACAAATTCCCAAAAGCTGACTGTTAAAAAGCTCCATTTCAAGCTATTTTTCTCCAAATGAAATAGCTTTTCTCCAAATGAAATACCTTCTTCCTTCTCTGCTGAAATTTATAATCTCCTTGCTAACTTATAATTCCTTTTCTTCCAGAATACTGATGAAGATAATAAATAATTGTATGATTCTCCCCAATTACATCCTAAGTTCCTTCCATGTATAATTTTTTACAAAACTTTTAATTCTTCTGCAATCAGGAATTTAGCAGCAGGATGCTGTTCTTGCTACTTTGCAATTACAAAGCAGTGAAACCATTCCCTTGATAGATAGCCAGCTGGTAATTTAAAATAACATCTAAGGAAAAGTGAGGGCCAATCCCCCTATTGACCCGAGAAGGTTGTCCATTTCAATCGTAGCTTAAGGTATGGATACCCTAACTCTCCAAGCTATATTCTCCTAAATCAGGTGATTACTGTTTTAATCATATGGTCAGGGAAACAAACTCTGGTGGATTTAAGAGAGCAAAGCATTACAGGGAGACAGAATGAGATCAGGACCTGGATGAAAGAAAGAGGAAGAAAGGGAGGGAGGGAGGAAAAGAAGGAGGGAGGGGAGGCAGGAAGGAAGGAAGGAAGGAAGGAAGGAAGGAAGGAAGGAAGGAAGGAAGGAAGGAAGGAAGGAAGAAAGGAAGGAAGGAAGGAAGACAGATCAGATATGACCTACAATTTTCTCATCTGAGTGCTCGCTTCGGCAGCACATATGCAATTTTCTCATCTGAAAAAAATCAGAATAGTCATTGACACCCCAACTACCTTATTAAGCATTTGGAAGATTAAACGAAATAAGTAGTTGAATGCAATATAAAAATATATCTGCAGAGCCAAAATGCCTGGTGTCCAAACACAATCCTACCACTTTCCGGTCATGTGAATGTAAGCAAATTATTCAATCTCTCCATGCCTCAATTTCTTTATCTGTAAAATGGAAAGAGTAGGAGGACCCTCAGCATGGCTCGTAACTAATGACTAGCTGAGGTGGGGTATAAAAGCCCTTCTCCCTTCCTCCCTTCCTCAACAATGAAACAAGGTGCAATTTACACTCTAGAACTTCCATGGGATCACTGGAATCCCATTCTCACCTGAAATCCTGCCCTTGTGTAGCACCTTCTCTTTCCTTATTCTGCTTGCCTCTCTCTCTTGACAGTTTTTCCTAAAATCATTCTCTTTAATAAATCTCAGGCACACAAATCATTGATGCAGGCTCTGCTCTTAGGAAATCCAAACTAAATCAGGACTACTTTCATCAGACTATCGATAACACAAGTAGAGCCCTTAGAACAGAGCTTGGTGGGGTGCCTGGGTGGCACGGTTGGTTAAGTGTCTGACTTTTTGGTTTCGGCTCAGGTCGTGATCTCGGGGTCATGGGATCGAGCCCTGCATCGGCTCCTCACACAGTGTGGGATCTGCTTGAGATTCTCTCTCTCCCTCTCTCTCTGCACCTCCCCTGACTCACTCACACATGCTCTCTCTCTTAAATAAATAAATTACTTTAAAAAAAAAAAAACAGAGCTTGGCATATAGTAATTGCTCAATAAGCCTGAGCAGAAAACGGGCCAGAAAAAATGGTGATATGATTGTTACGATAATCATGTTACAAAACCACTGATTTACAGTCAGCATGTAAGGAGATTGGATGTTGTCACATCATCCTAACAAGTAAAAAGCTGAACAAACCGAAAAATCAACAACTCTTCTTAGATTTGTGAGAAGCGAGGTTTCAGGGAAAACCACTGCCACCAAAATTGGAAAGACAGACAAGCAGACTCCGAGAATTTCAACTTATCACAGCAGAAGACTCTCTGTGAAGCAATGAGAGGTGAGGAAAACCTGAAGAGTAATTGATGAATCGCTATAGGGCTCAATGTGCACAAGTCTGAGAGAAAAAACTCCAGGGTAACCCAAGCACTGGGGCATTGGGGTTAGACTGGGGAGAGAAATTTTGTGAGTTTTACATCCAGGGGTTCTACCAGGTTCTCACAGAAAAGATAGGAGAAAAATCCCCTGGTGCTTCTGACAGGGGGAGGAGGAAAAGAAACCATTTTGGAAAATGCTAGAGCATTCTGTTCTTAATAAGGCCTGCCCTCAAAAGATATTATTTTACCAGAGCCTAACCTCCTGAAGTTTTATCAGAGCCTGACTGACCCAGGGAAGAGAAATACCCAACTCCGGCCACCTCTAGCCATCTTGTCCCACCTAAGGTCAGAAAGTACTGAGAAGCCTGGGTGAAGTTCATGGTCCCACACTAAAAGATTGATACCTCATCGTAAGGCGATAGAACACGCCCCTCCCTCACACCTTACCACCACATCCCCTAAGGACTTTTTACTGGAGTTCCTTTTATCTGGTACATCATGCCCTGCTTTCCACCAAAAATTACAAGGCATACTAAAAGGCAAAAACACAGTTCGAAGAGACAGAGCAAGCAACAGAATCAGAATCAGATATGGCAAAGATGTTGAATTTATCAACTAGGAATTTAAAACAACTCTTTAATACAGTAAAAGCTCTAATGGAAAAAAGTAGACAACATGCAAGAACAGATGAGTAACTTTAGCAGAAAGATGGGAAATATAAGAAAAAAAAAAAAAAGAAATACTAGAGACCAAAACCACAGTAGGGGCACTAGCTGGCTCAGTCAAAATATCATGTGATTCTTGATCTCGGTGTTGTGAGTTCAAGGCCCACGTAGGGTATACAGATTACTTAAAATCAATAAATTAATTAAAAGGGAAAAAAGCCACTGTAACCGAAATGAAAAATGCCTTTGATGGGTTCATTAGGAGACTGGACACAGCAAAGGAAAAACTCTCTGCATTTGAGAATATGTCAATAGAAACTTCCAAAACTGAAAAGTAAAGAGAAAATACTTAAAAAAAAAAACAAAAAAAAAAAAAAACAGATTAGAATATCTAAGAACTATGGGACAACTACAAAACCACTGGCTCTCCAAGACCTTCAGACAGATTTCTAATTTTAATAAAAGGATTTCAGTTTCCTCCAGCCCTGATGCTCCAGGTAGATAGAAAATTGTCAGCCACTATGTCAGGCGGTTAACTGCCAGCAGCCATTAGCAGAGAATTCGAAAAAAGATGAGTTCTCAGGGGTGCATTCTTGGACAGAAGGGAATAGAAAGGACGTAGAAAGAAGAAAAGAGCTTTCACCTTACACTAAAATTATCATGCAGCTGGGGACCTTGTTAAAACCCCAAAGCTAAGCACAGTGTCTAGCACATAGTTGTATTACCATCAATAATCATCTAGTGTGATGGTTTTAAAGATATGTCCATAAATTCTTTGGTACTCCTCCCTTAAGAAGTAGAATTTAATTTCCCTCTGAAAGAGTATGGGACTGGACTTGCTGAATCATACCTATTGAACAGAATAGGAGAGAAGTGATAGGATGTCATTTCCAAGAGTAGGTTATAAAAAGACTAGAATTTCCCTCTGGTGTGCCCTCACAACCTCCTTTCTCCTGGATCACTGACTATGGGGGAAACCCTATGGAAAGTCTCACACGGCAAGACACAGAAGCCTCCTGTCAACAGCCCCATGAGAGAGAGCTTGAAAATGGATCCTCCAGCCCTTCAGATGGCTGCAGCCTGGCCAAGCCCTTAACCACAACCTCATGAGAGACTGAGCCAATGTCTGGATTCCTGATTCCCAAAAACTGTGAGATAATAAACGTTTGTCGTTTTAAGCTGCCAAATCTGGGGTGATTTGTTACACCGCGACAAATAACGAATAATGTGGAAAGACAATAAAATTCCCGATTATCAGGGGTTGGGTTAAAGAACAAGGGAGAAACACAAAGACCGTGAATGAGAAAGACGGACGGGCTGGCAATGGAGTCATCTGTGTGTATAGAGAGCGTCAGGAGAAGCAAATTGGAGATCACAAATGCCAGGGTGACAATATGGAAAAGAGCAGAAATAAATATTATGAACTACAACAAGCTCAGTAGTGACACTGGCCCCCTAAGCTCATGGAGGTGGCTCTGTCACTGCAGGGAGCCCTTCCACAAGGAACTCAGTCACTTTGAACAAATGCAAAGCACTATCATTAAAGAGAGAGTGAAAACAGAAAAGTCTTTTCCTTGGGGAAAAAGTCCAAAGGCAAATCATCAGACTTTTTTTTTTTTTTTAATCAAGAATGAATGCTTTCCTCTTCTGCTGTTAGAACAAGTGGTATCAGATAATTCAAATTCTTTGTATTCAGAGTCACTTTTTCTGGTCACCTGCATATAAATCAATACGATGTTCCTGTGAATTCAGTCTTAACTGGAAGGATTTCAAGAAACTTCCCAAAGTCATTATACACTAATAGACTCCCAGAAACTTTCCACAGAGTTCAGCTTTTCCAAGGCAGCCCTGTAGCTTCTTTCCCAAAGCGTTCATTACTTCGTGAGGGCCCCACGTGTCTTCCTGGCATTATGATGAGGCCAAAGACTCCCGGTCTCCACTCTAGCTAACCAGTCATAGGACCTCAAATAAGACCTTTTCCTTTTAAAACATACTTCTAGGGTACCTGAATAGCTCAGTCAATAGAGCATGTGACTTTTAATCTCAGGTCATTTGTTCAAGCCCCAGGTGGGGCATGAAGCCTACCAAAAAAAAAAAAAGAAAAGAAATTTTTTAAAAAATGAAACATACTTCCTTATTTGTCACACGATATCGATAATGACATACTTCACAGCACTGCTCTCAAATAGATCATACATGAAAAAGCAGCTGGCAAACTATAAAGTGCTGTGCAAATAGAAAAGGGGAATTCCTTTTAGCCGCCATGTTTTTCAAAGAAGATGGCCTCTCAGCTACTGTCAAACTCCTCAGTCATTTCAGATTCTTTATTAGTAGGAAATGCGTCCCTCCAACATTTGCCCTCTCTTTGGTTATAACAATAACAACATCCCTGGGTTTTGAACGCTCTGGCCCATATCCTTTCCTCTCCCAGGGTTTGCGTTATTATTTCTGCCTTCTCTGAAGGTGCACTCAGCATTTCCTTTTACTCCCACTCTGCCTCCTTTTACTTGATATCCCACCACCACCCCCACCACCCCTCCCCCAAGTAAATGCTCAGCCCTGTCCTTGAGGAAACCGCAGTGAAGTCATTTTGTTTTCATTTTCCGGAAAAGAGCTACCTGCTGAGCGAGGGCTCATTCTTCACTGCACCGCAGCCCGAAATGCCGGCTCTGAGTTACCGGGGCCAGTGCAGTCCAGGACTCCCTGTGAACTCGGGGTGCTTCACTTCTGGACAACACCTTCTCGTTTTCCTAAGTCATCCAATTCCCCAGGGTTCTCAAGTTCGGGATGTCTTTTCTCCTGCCAACCTGGCCTACGCTCCTTTTCCACAGGGACACAATTGGCGGTTAAGAACACGGGCTTCCGACACAGTTGGGTCACCCTGAGCAAGTGACCTAACCTCTCTGAACTTCATTTCTCATAAGGATAAAGTCAACTGCCTCCCAAGGCCACTGGTAAGCATTACATGAGAAAATGTCCGCGGAGTGCTTTAAACTGTGCCAGGCACAGAGAGGGGCTCCATAAATGTGAACTACTAAGCTAGCATTACTCTTCACAAGGATTCAATGCGTCTGCCAGGCTCTCCTGGCCTCCTGCCCCCACATCCCCTTCCTCTTTCTACCCCTATTCCCTTCCTTCCTGCTGATCCCGGCAGGCCCCCCAGGGCCCACAATGCCCTCTTCTTTATTAGAGCTCTCCCAGCCTGGTCTCTGCCCCTCACCAAGAGATGCTTAAGGTGCTGTTCCTTCTCTTTCCCTTTCCATGTGTGGTGTCATTTAGCCCAAGCAGGCTTTATCCGTTGACATTGTGATTTTGTTATAAGTATTTTGCCAACAGACCTCCATCCAGCCCCAGTAATGGGGATGATGAATTTTAAAATAATACAAGTAGATACCAGTGAAAAACACTGAACAGAAACATGTCAGCCACATTTAGGGTCCAACAAGGGTGAGCCTAGTTTTCCCTGCAGCTTCCTTTGTATTTTCTACAAGTGTTCCTAAGACTGAAGAGTATACAGTTCCAACAGTTTTATCAGTAAACTGATCAGAAATGAAAATAACATAAGAGATACAGCCCTGTGTTCTGGACAGGTGGTGAGAGGAGAGGGTTCTATACTGAAACAGTCATTAGATAACAGTCATGTGCTTCTAATTATCAGCTCTTCTGGAACAACTGGCTGGAAATTACAAAATGTACACTGGGGAGTCCTGATCTTTAAAAGCAGAGGAAGGGTGGGTAAGGCTTATTAGCAAAGCTGAAAAAGAAGGCTGGCTATACACAGCAAGTAGAGTCAGTCAGGAGAGGGAGAGACAAGCCCAGCCACAAAACTTGTGCCGGGGCAGGGCTCTCCAGGATCCAGGAGCAGATTTCCATCAGTTCTCACAGACTGGGGTGCCTCCCAGAGAGGAGACACATCCCTTGGCCTCTTCCTGGCCCTAGCCGAAGAGACTAAATAAGGTGTATTCTCAGGGCTGATATTAAAAGGAATCCTAGGGGTGCCTAGGTGGCTCAGTCAATTAAGTGTCTCCCTTCAGCTCAGGTCATGATCCCAGGATCCTGCAATCCAGCCCCTCATCAGGGTCCCTGCTCAGTGGGGAGTCTGCTTCTCCTTCTCCCTCTGCCCCCCCGCCCCCGGCTTGTGCTCATGCACATGTGCATGCTCGCTCTCGCACGCACACAGGCGCTTGCTCTCAAATAAAGTCTTTAAAAAAAAAAAAAAAAAAGAGGCCTAGGGTGATGCAAAGAAATCTCTCCCCATCAGCCTGCTGATTCCTGACAAGTCTTTCCTTCTGTAATTAGAGATCAAGGCTTAAAATGTGAATGTAGTTCCATACATTGACTAAACAATCCAGAAATGCAAAGAGTGTTAAGCCATCCTTTCTGGGTTTTATTGGGTAGGAACGAATCAAAAAGATGAGTGAGAATTAAACACCTAAATGTGTAACCTGAAACCATAAAAAATCCTAGAAGAGAGCACAAGGAGTAATTTCTCTGACATCAGCCACAGCAACTTTTTTCTAGATAGGTCCCCTGAGGCAAAGGAAACCAAAGCAAAATAAGCTATTGGGACTACATCAAAATAAAAAGCTTCTGTGCCACAAAGGAAACAATCAACAAAACTAAAAGGCAATCTGCAGAATGGGAGATGATATTTGCAAATGACATATCTGATAAAGGATCAGTATCCAAAAAACAGTGTTAGTATCTAGTATCCAAAATATATAAAGAACTTACAAAACTCAATACCCAAAAAACAAATAATCCAATTTAAAAATGGGCAGAAGACATGAACAGACATTTCTCCAAAGAAGACATTCTGATGGCCAACAGACACATGAAAAGATGCTCAACATCACTGATCATCAGGGAGATGCAAATCAAAACTACAGTAAAATATTGCCTCCCACCTGTCAGAATGGCTAAAACCAAAAACACAATAAGCAAGTGTTGGTGAGGACATGGGGAAAAAGGAACCCTCATGCACTGTTGGTAGGAATGCAAACTCATTCAGCCACTCTGGAAAACAGTATGGAGTCCCTCAAAAATTAAAAATAGAACTACTCTATGATACAGCAATTACACTACTGGGTAGTTACTCAAAGAATACAAAACCACTAATTCAAAGGGATACATGCACCCTGATATTTACAGCAGAATTATTTACAGTAGCCAAGATATGACGAGCACCTGGGTGGCTCAGTCGAGCGTCCGACTCTTGATTTTGGTTCAGGTCATGATCTCAGGATCATGGGATTGAGCCCATATTGGGCTCCGCACTCAATGGGAGTCTGCTTGGGATTCTTTCTCTCCTTATCCCTCTGCCCTCCCCCCCCCAAATATATAAATAAATCTTTTTTTTTTTTTAAGATTTTATTATTTATTTATTTATTAGAGAGAGAGAGCACAAGGGGGCAGCAGGGGAGGGAGAAGCAGGCTCCCCACTGAGCAGGGAGCCCAATGCAGGGCTCTATCCCAGGACCCTGGGATCATGACCTGAGCTGAAGACAGACGCTTAACCAACTGAGCCACCCAGGCGCCCCTAAATAAATAAATCTTAAAAAAAAAAGCTGAGATATGGAAGCAGCCCAAATGTCCATCCATTTATGAATGGATAAAGAAGAGGTGGTATGTATATACAATGGAATATTACTCAGCCATAAGAAAATAAAATAAAATCTTGCTACTTGCAACATGGATGGAGCTAGAGCATATAATGCCAAGCAAAATAAGTCAGTGGGAGAAAAACAAATACCACATGATTTCACTCATATGTGGAATTTAAGAAACAAAAAAAATGATCAAAGGAAAAAAAAATGAGAGAGAGAGAGAGAGACAAGACAAGAAATAGACTCTTAACTATCGAGATGGTTACCAGAGGGGATGTGGATGGGGGATGGGTGAAATAGGGGATGGGGATTAAGGAGTGCACTCGTGAGGAGCACCTGGTATTGTATGAAATTACTGAATCACTGTATTGTACACCTGAAACGTATATATGACACTCTATGCTCTAACTAGAATTAAAATAATAACTTAAAAAAAAAAAAAAGATGTGTGAGGAATAAGACCCCAGAAGTAAGTCAACCAACTTTGTACTTCAAACAAAGCCAAGGAGAATTTGTATCTCAGGATACCTTCCTCCAGCTATGCCAGTATGTCTGCAGGCAGTTCTGCTAGTTAGGATACTTTGTGTCTCTAGTAAAGTTGTGGACCTCTGCCGGCCAGCCCAGGAACTGTGCCACAGTCCAAGAAGTACAGTGTTTAGTGGTAAAAATATTTTTAAAGAGATTTCTTCTGCATTCCTATTCCTCGACTAATCTTGAAGAGAGCTGTTATGAACTGAAGGGTATCCCCTGCACCCCGAAATTCTTATGTTGAAGCCCTAACAGCCAATGTGACTGTATTAGGAGACATGGCCTTTAAGGACACAATTAAGGCTAAATAAGGTCATAGGGGTGGGAACCCAATCCAGTAGGACTAGTGTCCTCGTAAGAAGAGGAAGGGAGAGCAGGTATGCCTGCTGCACGGAGAAGAGGCTATGCGAGGACTCAGTAAGAAGGGGGGTGTCTGCAAGCCTGGAAGAGAGATTTCACCCACACAGACTAATACAGGAGGGTAATTTATACACACACAGAGAGAGAGAAAGAGAGAAATATCTCCCAGTAAAGAGGGGTATAGAGAACCCAGGTTGGGTCTTGAAGAATTCTTCAGATGGGCTTCAGGGTGAATGGGCAGTCCACAAATACCCTCCCATTGGTAACTTTTATCCTATCCCAACATAGTCATTATAACAGAAAGAAGATTTTTTCCTCGAGTTTGGTACATAAAGGTCAAGAAACACTTATTGTGCACCTACTGTGCCACACACTAGGATATGGGGTACAAAAATGAAGAAGATATTTGCCTTCAAGGATCTCAAAGCAGCCTCATCAAGCCCCGGCACTGAGGGCACTGGGACTAGCTGAGGCTTTTCTAGTCACCTTCTGCTTCCCCCAGGGTATGTAGACTAGGCACCTGAATTCTGGGTGTGCCCTAGTCCTATAGACCCCAAGCTCAGGGACTGAGCATGAGCAACTCTTCTATCTCTCCTACCGTGAAGATGTTTTACCCTCCAGGAGAGTTTAGATTTGCCCGCATTTCAAAAGGATCCCAAGACTCCTCATTTGTAGTTGTGTTTATTTTCAGAAAGCAAAATGGCAACTGGGAAAAGCCCTGAACATGGAGTTCAATCTCAGTCAAGTCCAGACTCCCGCCTTCAGACTGATGACCCTGTCCGGCCCAGGCGCCCCTGTAAGTAAATGAATGGAGACAATAGTGCCTGCCTCCCAGAACGGCATGAGGATTTAAGGAAATGTGCGCATTTAAGGGCAAAGCTGTATCAGTAAAAGGCCGTGGTAATAATAACTATCATGTATGAACTGTTTGCTACACACCAGAGACTGTGGTCAATCCTCACAATAACCATACTCACAGCAACTCCGAGACATGGGTACTATTATAATCTCCATGTTTCCTGATAAGAAAAATGGGACTCTTGGGGAAACTGTACAACTAGACCAAGATCATAGGAGTGAGCATTTGAAGCTTGGTAACTCCACAGAGTTCCGGGGCAGGGTTAACACTGTTTTATGCTGCCAAGGTTGCATCACCTTTTGATCAATTATCTTAAGTACTTTCAAGTCATTTGCATTTGTTACTTAGCATCGTAACTTAAAGGAGTTGAGGCACACTTTCCAGATGAGAGCCAGAGGAGGAGAAAGAAATACAGAGGATAGAAGCTTAACCAACAGGCTCATCATTAGAAGGGCTTGGAACACACTCCTTGTCTGGGCTTCTGCCAGCTCCATGCCTTGAATACACCCCCATCACTCTTTAAAGAACTCTAATGCATGACGTTGGTTTCCATGTTCAAACCTCTGGCATGGGGGAGATTTTCCTCATTTTTTTTGAACCCTAAAAACTGTTCCTCCTAAAAACAGAGGGTGGGGGAAATGGAGAGATATGGGTCAAAGGGTACAAACTTCCAGTTATAAGATTAATAAATTCTGGGGATCTAATGTAGAGCATTGCGACTATAGTTAATAATACTGTATCATATACTGAATGTTGCTAAGAGAATAGATCTTAAATTTTCTCACCACAAAAAAGAAATGGTAATTATGTGATGGAATGGAGGTGTTAGCTGATGTTTGCCAGTAGTCATTTTGCAATGTATGAATGTATCCCATCAACCCCTTCCTTGCAAACCTTAAACATATACAATGTTATATGTCAATCATATCTCAATGAAGCTGGAAAAGAAGTTGTTCCTCTGAAACCATCACATTAGCTTACCTCTTTTCTACCATTCAGACAGGTAAGCAGGAATTCATTCTTTTTAAATTGAAGATAGGACTTAACTTCTCTCTGCAATTCCAAATAAAGCCTTTTAACTGTGTGATCACTCTGCCATCTAGCTTCTTAAGCCTGTATAACTGTTCCTGAGACTCTGCTGGGGTATATTAGGACTAAGCACTGCTTTGGTTTAAAACACATTGTTTTAAATCACTTAACAATGTTCGGTGATGCTATACATATACACACATGTACACACACACACACACACACACACACTCACGCCCCATGGGAATAACATGAAATATGCTGTCTCCCCCTCAAGAGGAAGAAGTCCTTGTATGAAAGGTCAATCTACAATTTTGTGTGAGATTTCTGCTTGTTTAAAAAAAAAATCAATGCAATAGCATTAATTTTTTTCAAGAATCTGGAATGCAGATTTTAGACTTAAAGTGGGTAAAGTTAACATGAAAGACCAACAGATAAAACCCTGAGCATCCATCTGGTGTTTGACTAGATCTTATAAATTTAGTCGAAGAGAAAGCTTTTTCTAATAGTCTGTGCATGTTCTGTAACAGCAGTTTCTTTAACCCTGCTACCCCTAAATTACCAAGAATAGTATTTATTGTAGAAATATTATTGCTCCTAGAAAATGGTGGCATACCCTTCAGAAAATGAGAGAAATCTGTTTGGGCTTGAACCTGGGTTTGAAATCACATTAAAATCGTGTGCTTTAGTAAAGTCGCCAACCTCAAGAAACAAATGTCCTCATTTCCTTCAGGCTAGAGGCCCCTGTAGCCGTCAGTGTGAACTCATGAGAAGCAGAGTGGAGACAAGTCTGTTCTCACCTAGAATGGGACCTGAGTACATTCCTGTGAATTTGGTCCTTTGTTATTAATGGGTTTGTGCTCGGTTACAATGAAGGTCCTAATGTTGTACTGTTTTGCCAGAGTGGCCCTGCCACACAGACACACACACACACACACATGCACACACACACATGCACACACACACATAAGTAAATTTCCTTCTACTAAGGCATCTAGTTCTAAAATGTTTTTAGTTTAGAATGAGTGGAAGAAAAAAAAAGGTACACTTCTCATTGCATAATTCACTTTCAATGATCGAGTATAATTACAAGAAATAGGTAAGTACAAAAGTGATCAGATATGCACTGTGACCTGTCAGGGAAATATTGTGGAAAACTTTGAAATGGACCAAAAGGATTTCTGGGTGCTTCCAAATATGTGCTGTTTACAGCATTTCCTGTTCTGGGTTATCTGATTCTATGGGGTTTGTTATCTTTGCTCTGCTTATAAATCTGTAAATAACTGATAGCAGTGCAAAGAATTCTTGTCTACGGACATGCAAATGAATTCTAGAGGCACAGTTGATTTCCTTCAACCCTTAAAAAAAAAACAGTATGCATCCACTTACAAATTTATTTTGTAGCTTATTTTTGCCTCTGCTCTTTGAACTTCCCTTTTGAACTGGCTGTAACATCTTACTTTTTCTCTCATTAATTAATTTGTTTTATCTGTAAAAGAGTTATGAATTATGGGTTTTTTTTAATCCTCTAAGCTAACTTATTTTCTTTCCAGGCAATTTGGGAAAAGAGTGGAAATCAGGTAGCAGAAAGAAAAAGAGATGTAAGTCTCTTTGGATTTCTCTGAAGTACCCAGACTCAGTCTACAAAAGAAAGGGCAACACAGCTCTCCAGTCAGGGTTTCAGCCTCAGGTCTGAACCACATAGCCTGAGTGTCGTTGAAGGGGTGACCTGTGGGCCCACAGAACCCTGTGATCTTCCAGTTACCTGATTAAGCCAGCTTGAATGAATCACACTTTTTTTCAGCATGATCAGGAACCTCAGATACCATATTATAGACAAATTGCTAAGCACAGTGTTTACTTCTCCTTTCCTTAAATAAGGATATTCTAAAAACAGAGCAGCAGAGCATAGACGTGGAAACACAAACAACCAAACTGTACCCAGAGTTTCCCTAAAACTAAGACATCATTGTTGGGGGGGAAAAAAGCACCACAATTTATTTAACATCCCCATGTGCTTTGTCTGCAGGGCAGTGTGTAATTAAGACCTTACACTTTGAAGTCAGACAGCCTGAATTCAAATGCCAGCTCTCTTTCTGGGCAATTGACGTGACTTCTCTGAGCCTCAAATTTACTTATGTATAAAATGAGAAATTAAGCTCTTCCTTCTCAGAGGTTTTGTGAGGATTTAAAAGTGTCTGGCAGAGAGAGATGGCTACAAAACACTCAAACAAATGATAATGGTATTATTATTATTATTCTCAGCATTTCCTTTATATAAAACATATAACTATATCTCATAATAATAGAGTAAGAATTGAGCCTAAAGACTTTGTGATCAAAGATAAAAAGACAACACTTTTATTACATTTGAGACCCACCTCTCCCTCATTCCCAAGGTCGCCTGCAAAGTCTAAGCATCACTTCTTATTGTCGCTATTCCCAAGAGCATTACAACCTTATTGTCTCCACAGAAAGAACAAATTAAGAATACCACTGTTCCAGCTCCATTTCCCACTCACACTGCACTCATGAGGACTCCTGACTCCCAGATCAACTTTGGAGGAACTGTAAAGGGAAAACATCAAAACACAGACAATATCTTGAGAAACCATTGGGGAGATGGAGAGGTGCTTTGAACGGAAGGTGGGAGATGGGCAGAAACAACTTATCCTGAGGCAGGAAGTGGTGCCATTCAGCTTCAAGGAGAATAAATAGAAAGAGGAGCTGTTGGAGTTTATAGGAGAGGGCAAAACAACTCTTCTCCTATTTTCCAAGTTTCAGTGGCTGGAGCCTGCAAATCAAGCTGACAAAAGATGTATTAACTAGAGGAAAAAACAGATTTCATGACATGCATACGCACAGGAGCTCACACAGGAAAATGTAGCTCCACAGGGCGCCAGGGTGACTCAATTGGTTGAGCAACCAACTCTTGGTTTCGGCTCAAGTCATGATCTCAGTGTTGCGAGAACCCCAAGACAGGCTCCTTGCTGGGAGCGGAGCCAGCTTAAGATTCTCTCTCTCCCTCTCCCTTTGTCTCTCCCCCCATTCCACTCGCGCACGTGTGCTCTCCTCTCTCTCAGAAAAAAAAAAGGAAGAAGTTGTCTGTTTGCAGATGACAGGATATTATCTACAGAAAACTCTAAAGCCTACACACACACACACACACACACTCACATACCCACACAAACCTGTTAGAACTAGAACTGATAAATGAATGCAGTAAAATTGCAGGACACAAGATCAACATAAAAAAAAAAATCAGTTGCATTTCTACGCACTAACAACAAATTGAAAAAAAATATTAAGTTAACAATCCCATTTGCCATAGTGTCAATATGACAAAACACTTATGTATAAATCTAACCAAGGAGAAAAAAAAGATGTACACCAAAAACTGCAAAACATTACTGAAAGAAATTTAAAAAGACACAAATAAATGGAATGATATTCCATATACATGGACTTGAAGAATTAATATTGTTAAAATGTCCATACAACCCAAAGTCATCTATAGATCAACACAATTCCTATCAAAACTCTGATGGCATTTACACAGAAATAGAACAATCCTATTGTATGAAATCACAAAAGACCCCAAATAACCAAAGCAATCCTGCAAAAGAATAAAGCTGGAGTCATTACACTTCCTGATTTTCAAGCTAAAAACCTAGAGTAATCAAAACAGTATGGTACTGATACAAAAAAAGACACATAGACCAGTGGCACAGAATCAAGAGCACAAAAATAAGCTCCTGCATATACAGTCAACTAATATTTGACAAGGGAGCCAAGAATATTCGAGGGGAAAGGATAGTCTCTAAAATAAGTGGGGGGGCACCTGGGTGGCTCAATCAGCTAAGCGTCTGCCTTCAGCTCAGGTCATGATCCCAGTGTCTTGGGATCAAGCCCCACATCGGGCTTCCTGCTCAGCAGGGAGACTGCCTCTCCCTCTCCCTCTGCTACTCCCTCTGTTTGTACCCTCTTTCTCTCTCTCTGTGTCAAATAAATTTAAGAAATCTTAAAAAAATAATAATAAAATAATAAAAATAAATGGTGCTGGGAAAACTGGATAACTACATGCAGAAAAATTAAATTGGACCTCTATCTTACACCACTCACAAAAATTAACTCAAAATGGATAAAAAACAAGCATAAGATTTGAAATCATAAAATTCCTAGAAGAAAACACAGGAGAAAACTCCTTGATATTGGTCTTAGCAATGATTTTTCAGGTATGACACAAAAAGCACCATCAATAAAAGCAAAAATCTACAAGTGGGACTACATCAAAAAGCTTCAGCACAGCAAAAGAAATGATCGACAAAATGAAAAAGCAACCTAAAGAATGGGAGAAAATATTTGAAAATCATATATTTGATAGTGGGTAATATCTAAAATATATAAAGAACTCATGGAGTGCCTGGGTGGCTCAGTTGGTTAAGTGTCTAACTTGGTTTTGGCTCAAGTCATGATCTCATGGGTCATGAGACTGAGCCCTGTGTCAGTCTCTGCCCTCAACAGGGAATCTGCTTGAAGATTCTCTCCCTCTGCGCCGCCCCCCACTCTCTCTCTCTTTTTAAAAATAAATCTTAAAAAAAAAAAAAAGAACTCATACAATGCAATAACAAAAAAACAAACAACCCAATTAAGAATGGGAGGAGGAACTGAATAAACATTTCTCAAAAAGAGACATACAAATGGCCAGCAAATACATGAAAAGGTGCTCATCACTAATCATCAGGGAAATGAAAATCAAAACCACAATGTCCTATCACCTCACACCTGTTAGAATGGCTATCATCAAAGACAAGAAATGACAAGTGTTGACTAGGATGTGGAGGAAAAGGAAACCCTTGTGCACTGTTGGTGGCTTGCAAACTGGTGCAGTCACTATGGAAAACAGTGTGGAGTTTCCTCATGATATTAAAAATAGAACTATCATATATGATCCAGATATCCCACTTCTAGATATATATCCAAAGGAAATGAAAGGATTTCAAGAGATATCTGCATCCTAATGTTTTGTAGCATTATTCACAATAGCCAAAATATGAAAACAGCGTGTCTATCAAGGGGATGATATACAATGAGTATTATTCAGCCATGAGAAAGAAGGAAATTATGCCATTTATGACATGGATGGAAACCTTGAGGGTATTATGCTAAGTGAGATAAGTCAGACTGAAAAAGACAAATACTACTTGATGTCATTTATATGCGTAAACTGAAAAAAATCAAACTGGTAGAAATAGAGAATAGAATGGTGGTTGCCAGGGCCTGTAGGATAGGGGAATCAGGGAGAAGTTGCTCAAAGGGTACAAACTTGCAGTCAGAAGATGAATAAGTTCTGAGGATCGAATGCACAGCATTGTGATTACAACAATACTGTATTACATACTTCAGAGTTGCTAAGAAACTAGATCTTAAATATTCTCACCACAGAATGAAATGATAATTATGTGAAATGTTGGAGATGTTAGCTAATGCTGCGGTAACCCTAATGCAATATATAAATGTATCCATCAATATGTGGTACACCTGAAGCTTACACAATATTATATATCAATTACATCTCAATTTTTTAAAAAAAGTTTAGCACACAGATCAATTAAACAAAATAGAGAGCCCAGAAATAAACCCACAGCTATATGGTCAATTAATCTATGATGAAGAAGGCAAGAATATACAATGGGGAAAACACAGTCTCTTCAATAAATGGCGCTGGGAATATTACATGTAAAAAAATGAACCTGGACCACTTTCTTACACCATAAACGAAAATAAACTCCAAATAGATTAAAGACCTAAAGGTAAGACCTGAAAACATAAAAATTCTAGAAGAGAGCACAAGCAGTCATTTCTCTGACATCGGCTATACCAACGTTTTTCTAGATATGTGTCCTGAGGCAAGGTAAACAAAATAAAAGGGACTACGTCAAAATAAAAAGTGCTTGCACAGCAAAGGAAACCATCAATAAAACAAAAAGGCAACCTAGTGAGCGGGAGAAAAAATCTGCTTATATGATATATCTTAGAAAGGGTGAAAAACCAAAATATATAAAGAATTTACAGAACACCAAAAACAAAACTGCTTTAAAAATGGGCAGAGGACCTGAATAGACATACAGATGGCCAAGAGACATATGAAAAGATGTTCATCATCACTAATCATCAGGGAAATGAAAACCAAAACCACAATGAGGTATCACCTCACACCTGTGAGAATGGCTAAAATCAGAGACAAGAAATAATAAGCACTGGTGAGGACATGGAGAAAAAGGAAACTTCATGTACTGTTAGTGGGAATGTAAATTGGTGCAGCCATTGTGGAAAACAGTATGGAGGTTCCTCAAAGTATTAAAAATAGAACTACCATATGATCCAATAATTCCAGTTCTGGATATTTACCCAGAGAAAATGAAAACACTAATTTGAAAAGATATATACACCCCTATATTTATTGAAGTTTTATTTACAATAACCAAGATATGGAAGCAATCTAAGTGTCCATTGATAGATGAATGCATAGGGAAAATTTGGTGTACACACACACATGCACATGCATACGAGCAGGCGTGCAATGGAATATTACTCGGCCATAAAAAAGGATGAGATCATGCCATTTGCAATAACCTAGATGGACCTAGAGGGTATTATGCTAAGTGAAATAATTTAGACTGAGGTAAATACCATATGACATCACTTCTATATGGAATCTAAAAAACAAAATAAATGAATAAGTAAACAAAAAGCAGAATAAGACCTATAAATACAGAGAATAAATCTATTGTTGTCGGAAAAGAACAGGGTAGTGAAGGAGAGTGGGAGATACAGGCTTCCAGTTATAAAATCAGTAAGTCACAATAATAAAAGGCACAGCATAGGGAATATGGCCAATAATAGTGTAATAGTGTTGTATGGTAACAGATGGTAGCTACCCTTGTGGTAAGCATAGCATAATGTTTAGAGAAATTGAATCCCTCTATTGTACACCTGAAACTAATGCAACATCGTGTGTCAACTGTACTCAAATTTTTTTCATTAACATATAATGTATCATTTTTCAGAGGCACGGGTCTATGATTCATCAGTCTTACACATTTCATAGCACTCACCATAGCACACACCCTCCCCAATGTGCATCACCCAGCCACACTATCCCTCCCACACCCCTCCACTCCAGCAACCCTCAGTTTGTTTCCTGAGATCAAGAGTCTCTTATGGTTTGTCTCCCTCTCAGGTTTCATCTTGTTTCATTTTTTCCCTATGATTCTGTCTTGTTTCGCAAATCCCTCATATCAGTGAGATCATATGATAATTGTCTTTCTCTGATTGACTTATTTTGCTTAGCATAATACCCTCTAGTTCCATCCATGTCGTTGCAAATAGCAAGATTTCAGGGTTTTTGATGGCTGTATAGTATTCCATTGCGTGTGTGTGTGTGTGTGTGTGTGTGTGTGTGTGTATGTATCACATCTTTTTTATCCATTCATCTGTTCATGGACATCTAGGTTCTTTCCATAGTTTGGCTATTGTAGACATTGCTGCTATAAACATTCGGATGCACATGCCCCTTTGGATCACTACATTTGTATCTTTAGGGTAAATACCCAGTAGTGCAATTGCTGGGTCATAGGGTACCTCTATTTTCAACTTTTTGAGGAACCTCCATGCTGCTTTCCAGAGTGGCTGCACCAGCTTGCATTTCCACCAACAGTGTAAGAGGGTTCCCCTTTCTCCACATCCTTGCCGACACCTGTCCTTTCCTGACTGGTTAATTTTAGCCATTCTGACTGGTGCAAGGTGGTATCTCACTGTGGTTTTGATTCGTATTTCCCTGATGCTGAGTGATGTTGAGCACTTTCTCATGTATCTGTTGGCCATTTGGATGTCTTTTTTGCAGAAATGTCTTTTCATGTCTTCTGCCCATTTCTTGATCGGATTATTTGTTCTTTGGGTGTTGAGATTGATAAGTTCTTTATAGATTTTGCATACCAGCCTTTATCTGATATGTCATTTGCAAATATCTTCTTCCATTCTGTCGGTTGTCTCTTGGTTTTGTTGACTGTTTCCTTTGCTGTGCAAAAGCTTTTAATCTTGATGAAGTCCCAATAGTTCATTTATGCCCTTGTTTCCCTTGCCTTTGGCGATGTTTCTAGGAAGAAGTTGCTGTGGCTGAAGTTGAAGTGGTTGCTGCCTGTGTTCTCCTCAAGGATTTTGATGGATTCCTGTCTCACATTGAGGTCTTTCATCCATTTTGAGTCTAGTTTTGTGTATGGTGTAAGGAAATTGTGCAGTTTCATTCTTCTGCATGTGGCTGTCCAATCTTCCCAACACCATTTATTGAAGAGACTGTCTTTTTTCCATTGGACATTCTTTCTTGCTTTGTCAAAGATTAGTTGACCATACAGTTGAGGGTCCATTTCTGGGCTCTCTATTCTGTTCCATTGATCTATGTGTCTGTTCTTGTGCCAGTACCATACTGTCTTGATGGTGTATTGTCTATTACATACTGTCTATTACAGCTTTGTAATGGAGCTTAAAGTCTGAAATTGTGATGCCGCCAACTTTGGTTTTCTTTTTCAACCTTCCTCTGGCTATTCGAGGTCTTTTTTGGTTCCATATAAATTTAAGGATTATTTGTTCCATTTCTTTGAAAAAAGTTGATGGTATTTTGATAGGGATTTCATTAAATGTGTAAATTGCTCTAGGTAGCATAGACATTTTCACAATATTTGTTCTTGCAATCCATGAGCATGGAACATTTTTCCTTTTTTTGTGTGTCTTCCTCAATATCTTTCATGAGCACTCTATAGTTTTCTGAGTACAGATTCTTTGTCTCTTTGATTAGATTTATTCCTAGGTATCTTAATGGTTTTGGGTGCAACTGTAAATGGGATCGATTCCTTAATTTCTCTTTCTTCTGTCTTGTTGGTGCATAGAAATGCAACTGACTTCTGTACACTGATTTTATATCCTGACACTTTACTGAATTCCTGTATGAGTTCTAGCAGTTTTGAAGTGGTCTCTAGGGTTTTCCACATAAAGTATCATATCATCTGCAAAGAGTGAGAGTTTGACTTCTTCTTTGCCAATTCTTTTCATTTTGTTGTCTGATTGCTGAGGCTACGACTTCTAGTACTATGTTGAATAGCAGTGGTGATAGTGGATATCCCTGCCGTCTTCCTGACCTTAGGGGAAAAGCTCTCAGTTTTTCCCCGTTGAGAATGATATTTGCTGTGAGTTTTTCATAGATGACTTTTATGATATTGAGGTATGTACCCTCTGTCCCTACACTGTGAAGCGTTTTGATCAAGAAAGGATGTTGTACTTTATCAAATGCTTTTTCAGCATCTATTATCATATGCTTCTGTTCTTTCTTTTATTCATGTATTGTATCACATTGATTGATTTGTGGATGTTGAACCAACCTTGCAGCCCAGGAAGAAATCCCACTTGGTCATGGTGAATAATCCTTTTAATTACTGTTGGATCCTATTGGCTAGTATTTTGGTGAGAATTTTTGCATCTATGTTCATTCAAGGATATTGGTCTGTAATTCTCCTTTTTGATGAGGTCTTTGTCTCATTTTGGGATCAAGGTCATGCTAGCCTCATAAAAGGAGTTTGGAAGTTTCCCTTCCATTTCTATTTTTTGGAACAGTTTCAGGAGAATAGGTATTAATTCTTTTTTAAATGTTTGGTAGAATTCCCCTGGGAAGCCGTATGGCTCTGGGTTCTTGTTTTTTGGGAGATGTTTGATGACTGCTTCAATCTCCTTACTAGTTATGGGTCTGTTCAGGTTTTCTATTTCTTCCTGGTTCAAGTTTGGTAGTTTGTGCATCTCTAGGAATGCATCCATTTCTTCCAGATTGTCAAATTTGCTGGCGTATGGTTGCTCGTAATATGTTTTCATAATTGTTTGTATTTCTTTGGTGTTGGTTGTGATCTCTCCTCTTTCATTCATGATTTTATTAATTTGGGTCCTTTCTCTTTTATTTTTGATAAGTCTGGCTAGGGGTTTATCAATCTTATTCTTTCAAAGAACAAGCTCCTAGTTTCATTGATCTGTTCTACTGTTCTTTTGTTTTCTATTTCATTGATTTCTGCTCTGATCTTTATTATCTCTCTTCTTCTGCTGTGTTTAGGCTTTATTTGCTGTTCTTCTCCATCTGCTTTAGGTGTAAGGTTAGGTTGTGTATTTGAGACCTTTCTTGTTTCTTGAGAAAGGCTTATATTGCTAATATACTTTCCTCTCAGGACTGCCTTTGCTGTGTCCCAAAGATTTTGAACAGTTGTGTTTTCATTTGTTTCCATGAATTTTTTAATTCTTCTTTAATTTCCTGGTTGACCCATTCATTCTTTAGTAGGATGCTCTTTAGCCTCCATGTATTTGAGTTCTTTCCAACTTTGGTTGGTTGAGTTCTGTGGTCTGAAAACATGCAGGGAATGATCTCAATCTTTTGGTACCAGTGAGACCTGATTTGTGACCCAGGATGTGATCTATTCTGGAGAATGTTCCATGTGCACTAGAGAAGAATGTGTATTCTGTTGCTTTGGGATAGAATGTTCTGAATATATCTGTGATGTCCATCTGGGCAGTGTGTCATTTAAAGACTTTATTTCCTCATTGATTTTTTGCTTAGATGATCTGTCCATTTCAGTGAGAGCCATGTTAAAATCCCCTACTATTATTGTATTATTATTGATGTGTTTCTTTGATTTTGTTATTAATTGGTTTATATAATTGGCTGCTCCCATGTTAGGTAGGGGCATAGATATTTAAAATCGTTAGATCCTCTTGTTGGACAGACCCTTTAAGTATGATATAGTGTCCTTCCTCATCTCTTATTATAGTCTTTGGCTTAAAATCTAATTTGTCTGAAATAAGGATTGCCACCCCAGCTTTCTTTTGATGTCCATTAGCATGGTAAATTGTTTTCCATGCCCTCACTTTAAATCTAGAGATCTCTTTGAGTCTAAAATGAGTTTTTTGCAGACAGCTTATCGGTGGACCTTGGTTTTTTTTATCCATTCTGATACCCTGTGTCTTTTGATTGGGGCATTTAGCTCATTTACATTTAGGTTAACTATTGAAAGATATTAATTTAGTGCCATTGTATTGCCTGTAAAGTGACTGTTATTGTACATTGTCTTTGTTCCTTTCTGGTCTGTTACATTTAGGCTCTCTCTTTGCTAAGAGGACCCCTTTCAATATTTCCTGGAGGGCTGGTTTGGTGTTTGCAAATTCTTTTAGTTTTTGTTTGTCCTGGAAGGTTTTTATCTCTCCTTCTATTTTCAGTGACAGTCTCTCTGGATATAGTATTCTTGGCTGCATATTTTTCTGGTTTAGCACTCTGAGTACATCATGCCAGTCCTTTCTGGCCTGCCAGGTCTCTGTGGATAGGTCTGCTGCCAAACTAGTATATCTACCATTGTATGTTACAGCCTTTTGTCCTGAGGTGCTTTCACCATTTTGTCTTTGTCACCGAGACTTGTAAGTTTTACTATTAGATGATGGGGCGTGGACCTATTTTTATTGATTTTGAGGGGGGTTCTCTGTGCCTCCTGGATTTTGATGCTTGTTCCCTTTGCCAAATTAGGGAAATTCTCTGCTAATTTGTTCCAATACACCTTCTGCCCCTCTCTCTCCTTCTTCTTCTTCTGGGATCCCAATTATTCTAATATTGTTTTGTCGTATGGTTTCACTTATCTCTCGAATTCTCCCTTCGTGGTCCAGTAGTTGTTGATCTCTCTTTTTCTCAGCTTCTTTACTCTCCATCATTTGGTCTTCTATATCACTAATTCTCTCTTCTGCTTCATTTATCCTAGCAGTAAGAGCCTCCATTTTTGATAGCATCTCATTAATAACTTTTTGATTTCAACTTTGTTAGATTTTAGTTCTTTTATTTCTCCAGAAAGGGATTTTATTTCTCCAGAAAGGTATTCTCTAGTATCTTCCATGCTTTTTTGACCCCAGCTAGCATCTTGATAATCATCATTCTGAACTCTAATTCTGACATCTTACTAATGTCCATATTGATTAGGTCCCTAGCTGTTGATACTGCCTCTTGCTCTTTTTTGTGGTGAGTTTTTCCACCTTGTCATTTTATCCAGATAAGAATAGATGAATGAGAGAATGAAATACTAAAAGGGCAGCAATGACCCCAGAAAAATATACACTAACCAAATTGGAAGAGACCCAAAACCAGGGAGGGGGCAGGGGGGGTGTGGGGAAGAAAAGAGGAGAAAAATATATGTATATATATATGTATATATATATATTAGACTGGTGAATAGAACAGAGTCACACACTTGATTTGGGGTGTATTTTGGCCTGTTAGAAGAAACTGCCTCCCAAAATTAAATATATATATATATATATACACACACATATATATACACACACACATATATACATATATATAAGTAAACACGATGAAGGGATGGACTATGACTGTAAAGAGGAAAATTAAAAAAGATTCTAAGAAAGGAATTGGTAAGATGTTAGTTGAAAAAAGAAAAAAAAAGGAAAGAATGTGATCAGGCTGGAGACTAGAACAAAGCCATGTGCTAGATTCAGGGTACATTTTGATCTGTTAGAAGAAACCGTATCCCAAAAATTTAAAGAAAGAAATACCTATACGTATACAAAAAATAAGGCTAAATGAAATGAAGGGATAGAATACGACTATAACAATGAAAATTAAACAAGATTTTTAAAAAGGTATTGATAAAATAAAATAGTTAAAAAATGTTAAAATAGGAAAGAGGAAAAATTTAAAAAAACAGAATAAGAAAAAAATTTTTTTAATTTAACTTTGAAATACTAAAGAATCACGGGGAAAAAGCCATGAATTCCATGTGCTGTATTCCCGTATTTCTGAAGTTTTGCAGTTCTCATTAACTGGTGAACTTGGTCTTGGCTCGATGTTCTTGCTAATCTTCTGGGGGAGGGGCCTGTTGCAGTGATTCTCAAATGTCTTTGCCCGAGGCGGAATTGCACCTCCCTTGCCAGGAGCCGGTCTAAGTAATCTGCTCGGGTTCACTCTCTGTAGCTTTTGTTCCCTGAAAGCCTTTGTGCGGCTTTGGAGGAGGAGAATGAAGATGGCGTTCCCCCAATCTCCAGCCTGGAGGAGCTGAGAGCTCAGGGCCCCACTCCTCATTGCGCCCTCAGAGAAAAGCAGTCAATCCCTCCCATCTCCCTGTCTCCGGCTGCACTCCGAGCTCACCCAGCCTTGTGACTGAGTGTTTCTATCTCTGGTGCACAGCCCTGTTTGGAGTCTCCAAACCCAGCAGATTCCTGCAGCGCGCTCCTGCACTACTCCTCCCAGAGGAAGAAGGAGGGGGTATCCCCGGATCTGCCACTTGTGGGGTCCCTGCTTGAAGAGCAGTGGCCCGACTGTGCCTTGGATAACGGTTTAAAGTAACCCCGAGCTGAGATCGCACTTCTCGGCTCTGTCTCTGTAGTTGGCTTCCCCACTCTGATACCTGGGAGCTCTGTCACACTCAGGCACCCCCAGTCTTTCTGTGACCCCTGAGGGTCCTGAGACCATACTGTCCCTGCGAGGGCTCCCCCCCACCCCACCCCACCCCACCCCACCCCACTTAGCCTCTGGAACGACGTCCCTCCGTGGAGCAGACTTCTAAAAGTTCCGATTTTGTGCTCTGTGGCTCTGCGGCTTGCCGGGAGCCGGCCCCTCCCCCCACTGTCTATCTTCCCATATATCACCTCAGATTCACTTCTCCGCACGTCCTACCTTCCAGAAAGTGGTCGCTTTTCTGTTCCTAGAATTGCTGCTATTCTTCTCTTCGATCTCCTGTTGAGTTTGTAGGTGTTCAGAGTTGTTTGATAACTATCTAGCTGAATTCCTGGGACCAGACAAAATTTAGAACTCCTACTCCTCCGCCATCTTGTCTGTACCCAAATTAAAAAAAAAAAAAAAATTTAAAGGGAGAGGCACACCAGTTTTAAAAAGTTTAAAATGAATTGGAAGGATGTCAGTAAAAGATAATATGTGACAAACACACAAAAGATATTCTGACAGTTCACTCCATAAATAATGTTCTCATCTTTGACCCCTTGACAGTCTGGTTTTATTTACTTTTGTTTTTCCTCAGTGTGCTATCCTGAGATTGAATGGTCTGTCACAGAAATGCTACATACCACTATCTGCAGGTCTACCACTCTTGGATCAAGAGCCTGAATGTTGCAAGGACACTGGAGCAGGGAAAGCAGCAATGAAAATAGGACACTGGTCTCCAGAAAAAGCGACCCATTGGGATGCCCGAGACACTCACTTCATAGTGCTTTGAGTTTGCGGTCTTCAAATTCGGGAATCTGTGCCAGAATTGAATTTCGGCACACCAGTTGGTGTCAGTATCCTTTTAAATTGTTATAACTTTTATAAGCTTTCTTTAATTGTTTAGTTGGTATATTTTTCTATTTGTGAAAATTACTTGAGACTTTTGTGGTGCAATGGAATACATCGTAACTTTTTTCCAATAAAATTAATGGAATTTTTTTTTAATTTAACAGCTTTTAACTTTATGGCAAGGTTTTCAAGAACAAATTAAAGTTGGTAACAAAGGATAAGATTATTTAGAAAACCTATAATGAAGGACTCAAATGAGGAGCACTCAATGTCATGATTTGCTCCCTCAGTAATAAAGAAGCTAGAATACTCAGGAAACAGATAACAAAGACTCCTGACTATGTAGAAAATTTTAAAGGAAATTGTGTTTAAAGAGATTACCTACAAGAAAAGTTCCATATTTGAACTCATTTGCACAAACCTTTTCCTGTGGTGATTGGCTGAATACATCATCAGTGCTAGATGTCCACATTTAATCTTCATGAATAGTACTAGGAGTTAATTAGCATAAAGGAAGAACAGATGCACGAATGTCATCATAAAATGGAATTTGTGGATATGTAAAAAGAGAACACAAGGTAAACCAGACTCAGTCTATGAAGTTCAGCTAATGAGATTGCCAAGAAACAGGTTCCATTTCTTATTTTGTGCTTTTATTGATTTGTCTCTGCTGCCATGAATGTTTGTCACTTTTTCAACTATTGCTTTAATGTGTAATCTCTTGTTTAGGAAATAAAACAATACCTTCTTTAGCATTAATATAATGAGATATTATTATTTATGGGTAACTGTTAGGAGTTTTAGTAACCTACATATCTTTGGTTCCCTGTGTGAAGGCTTATTGATTTTTGTAGCGCCTGCTGTTAACGCTTGATGTTTGGTGATAGAGGCTCAGCTAGTCTACACAGGGGAGCTGTTTACACAATCAGCATAATTATTATTGGGTTGTATAATGTGCATGAGGCTACTGGTACTTACACTCTTACAACTTTATTAAACAAAACTGTTCTTTCCTTTCATTGCTGCAACATCTAAAACCATAAACACACTCACAGAGACCCTATTCTGAAACCTGGATTATACAGGGTAAGAGGTTACAATGTCAGCTCCTGAATTTGGACCTGTCCTAAACTATGTTCAGAGAAATCAATGATATCCCACATTACTGGCCCCAGAACCATGGTAATAGACAAGCAGAAAGAAGGCATTATTTTTTAAAAGATTTATTTACTTGCTTACTTTATTTATGCATTTTAGAGAGAGAGTGTGTATGTGAACAGGGGGAGGGGCAGATGGAAAGAGAGAACCCTGAAGCAGACTCCCCATTTAGTGTGGAGCCTGAAGTGGGGCTTGATCCCAGGACCCTGAGATCATGACCTGAGCCAAAATCAAGAGTTCGCTTCTTAACCGACTGAGCCACCCAGGCACCCCAGAAAGCATGATTTTTCTCTTAACACTAGCCCCACTCTCTCCCCGCCTCATGGACACTTCACTCCTCCCTTTCCTCCAGACCACAGCCACTCTGGTCAATCTCTAACAATGGACATTCGCCCCTCCTTTTCTTATTGGTAAATGCTATTATGAAAATATTTTAAGATTATGTGAGTTAACAAAGTCTTACAATAAAACAGCTGAGTGGCACCCTGCTGTCTGACCAAGGGAGCTCACCAAAGATATCAAAATCACTGGTGACACTGGAGGAGTCAACGACAGCAAAATGGGAGGGTGAGAGTCTGAGGAAAGGAGTCCAGATAAGTAACCAATGGCACACATCCCAAAGTAAAGGCAATGTTGGGTCATTTTAGCCCAGAGCACAGCTTCCTTAAATGTGTCCTTTGAACTCTAGGGATGGAGTCCACTTGAGATCCACACCAGTCACTTCCAGCAGTGACATTTTAGTCCCTGCTCCAAGATCAGTGATTCTCAAACACACAGGCAGGCAGGGATCTCTTTCTAAGTAGATGGAAAGGTGTCCAGAGGCTAAGGGGACTAAGAAGAACAATGGGGGCAACTGGAGTGGGGGCTGGGGGGTTGTGGTGGCAGAAATGATGAAGGGTAAAGGAAGGCACTATGGTTCTACAGGCCTTCAACACATCGGTCAGGGAATCCAGCATTTGTTCATAGGAATCAGCTCAAGGAAGTAGTCACCATCAACACACATAATGGGTTAATTTTAACAAAAGGATTTTCAGTAAACAAAAAGTCAGCCTGGCTTCTTTAAATTATTTTCTAATTAACCAAATGACTTTAAATTGAGACATTAACTGATAATTAGTCCATCTAGATTAAGCTTGTCACTTCCAATCTCAATTCCGTTAAAGCTCTGAAAGACAAAGGACACCTGCAAATAGCACAGGTAATAATCTAATCTTGGCTCCTATATAGCTTTGACTCCTGTATAACATATACTCAGTGATATCAACAAATTGAGCCTTTAATTTTCTAAATTAACTCTTGAGAAACATCTAGTAGCTCAGCCTTCTCTTCCTTTTTCCTTTTTTCAACTTCTGTGGATATTCAGGGAATTCAAACACCTTTTTAAACCCTTCTTAATTATACCCCTAGAAGAGCTTTGTTTTGCCTACCTAAAAGCCCACATCTCTAAGGAACCAATTATTGAGGACAGTTTTCAACAAAAACTATGTCCTAGGCAGAACTTATGCAAAGCAGACTGCTTTAAAACTGTCAGGGGCATTAGCCATGGAGATAGCTGTCCAAAGCTATGGTCTCTGGCCTTTCTGTAATGGTAAAAGAGGGCCCATAAAAAGTGAAGACACACTGATACCCAACCAAATTAAAGTCAATCAAATCTGCTCACTCATTCAATCAACAAATTTTTACTGCATACCTGCCCTGTGAAAAGTGTCATGTCAGGCGCTATCAGGATCTGGATGGAGTGGAATTAATTCAGAGAACACCAGAGATAGCTTTAAATCATGTCCTGTGAGGGAGGACAGTTGAAACAATCACAAATTAACCTGATAGAAGAAGATTCTGGAAAACATGAGAGTCCCCTCTCTCATCTCGTGCCTATTTAAGCTTTTTTCTTGCAGAAAATAGATTAGACTTGTTTTATACCGGACAACATAGAATTAATATCAGTGGGTGGAAATCAATGGAAAGAATCATAGCAAGGCTAAGAAAGAACTTGCTACCAGAGCAGTCTAAAAATGGAATGAGAAGGACCAGAAGCCTCATTAGCAATATTAGTACCTGGGGCACTAGATACTGCAGTACTCACTGGATACCCTGCCCCAAAATAAATCTTATCTGACTGCTTCAAATCAAACTACCTGTAATTCTGTCACCCAAAAGCAATCACTGCTAATATATTGGTATATTTCCTTGTTTTTTCTGTGCCGTGTTTTTGTTTGGTTTTGTTTTTTTTTCTACCATTGTGAAATTGTATCACATATACAATTTTCTACTTTGTATTGAAACTTACTTCTCTAGTAGGTTATTTTGCAGACTACTAAAATTTACCAAAGCTTTTCATAAATATTGGACATTTACAGTTTAATGATAACAGTAGTTCCGGAGATACTCTACCTGGTTGGAACCTCACAATACTATCTTGGTAAAGTTACTTATTCTTTTTGCCTTGGTTGCCTCATTTGCAAAATAGAGGAGTTATACCTCACAGAGTTGTCATATTAAAGAGTTTAATTCCAATAAAGCACTAAGAATTGTGCCTGGCACAAAACATGCACTTGAAAATTTTACTAATTATAGGTAAAAGCCTGAAAATCTGTGGAGAAAAATTGTGAAAGATTTTTAAATGGACCAAAAGTTTGCTGGGTATCTTTCAAGGAAATCAGAGCTTTTGTCTAGCACAGTCTTGGGATGAGGGGCTCCAAGCCTTTGTGTTCCAGCTCGTCTACAACACTGAAAGTTGTACATAAATGATACTTGCCCAGAGACAACTTCTAATTCTGTCCAGTGAATAATTTACTTCCCTCTCCTGTTGTAAAGGCCAGGTTTACATTTATTTGTAAGCTCATTTCAACATCCTTGATTCACCTACTAGGGATGTTTTGAATTGTTTGAATAGGCTGAAAACAGTTTACTGGTTTCGGTAATAAGCTAAGTAAAACCCTTGACAGGTCCTTGACGGATTATATACAGATCTAATTTAATAACTCAAGGGACCCAAACCTATGAATGTATTCTCTATGCTCCAATGGTTGTTTGGATTTCTGTCATAGGATCTATCATATTTTGCCATCGACATCACTGATCTTTTAGTAGGTAATTTAAGTCTTCCAACAATTAAGGACCCACTATTAATATACAAGGCACCTGCTATGTGCTGTAGTAAACACGGAAATAGTTCCTGCCTTAATCTAATTGTTTCTGGGGAAGAGTGTGTAGTGGGCATCGAGAACATTAGCTTTGATATCAGTCTCGAGTTCTAGACCAGTTCTGATCCCTTTACTTGGGTAGACTTTGGTAATGAAATTAGCCTGTCTCCTCAGTGGTATAATGAGCATGTCTATGAAAAAGTCTGAGACTTGAAAAAAATAATGCATTTAAGGCACTTGGCTGGTCTGGTACATACATGTAAGTCTTAAGCAGTAAGTTATTCAACCTCCAGACTACCTATTCACACCAGCCTTTCCTCTCACTCCCACACATACACACAGGGCCAGGACTGGCTAGGGCATGTCCCCTTGGCCAATGCACAATACATATGGGAGCAAGCATTTACACAGCGCCATCTCACCAGACCAGAGTTCAGCTCGTCCAAAAGTGTCACAAACCAAGTATTTCACAACCTCATTTACCTAAACCACTAGGTGTGTGAGCCTATATCATCTTTATCTGAAATTTCCACATTTGCTCAGCTAATACAGGTCTTACCCACCCTATCTGCAATAGCAGCTCAATTCTGTTACCAGAAACTTTCCTACATCTTCAAGCTCTTCTTCCAATATTCTTTATACCTCCTTACCCTGTTTGAAACCCGGCTCTTCCCCAAACATTTCTCCAGCAGCAACTGCAGCTTATTATCCCCTACTCCTGGGCCTTAAGGTTAGGAGCAGAGGTGGATTTACTATAAAGCTCACGAAAGTTAAGCTTCAGTTGTCCCCAACTTCCATGACCTCCTACAACAGCAATACGTTTGTCATGTTTCTGAAAACTTTGCAGATAGCTTAACCACAATCAGTTAGGGTGTTTTCCCCCACTATTTCCAGCCACACTTCCCTTCCTCAGAGGACACGATATCAACCCAAGTTTATCAGAAGCAGTTAGCTGATCATTCCCTGCTTGGCTTCTAGTATGCCATTATCTTGGTTCTCCTTCAGTCTGTTCATCTTCCCACCTGGAGTAACCCAGAACAGTCCTGTTCATATATTTACTCCCTAATTTTAGGAATTGGGTCTCTTTCTAGTTGCAATGATGAGATCCCAAATTAGCAGGTATTATTCATATTCTTAGGACAACTGAAATTGTACAAGCACTCCCAAGTTCCCAGGGATTCCAGAGGAATGTACCCAACTGCTTATCTACTTGGGAACGCCATATGTAAGTCTAAAAGCACTTTCAACTTACTATGCCCCAAACTTAACTCTTCCCCAAATCATTTTTTCAGTTCTCACTCCATAAGAACTATAGCCTTCCCATTGCTCTAAGGCCAACCCTTAGAATCCTTTATTTTGTATGTCCCTCATCCAAGCCTTCAACAAATGCTGTCATCTTGCTCTTCAAAAGCCATGTTTGCAGACTACCTCAAACACTCCCTTTTATCCTACTAGCCAAGATCACTTGCCTAAACTATTCCAACAGACTTCTTTCCCTCCTTCCACCCTTGCCTCATCAAAGTTTATTTTGCTGGCAAGACCCATCAACCTTTAAACACTGGTCCCCCACTTCCACATACAAACATCCGACAAACTTACAAGATTTTATCTGTGAATTACCCCAAAAGCCAGGACTGCTACCTCCGCACCTCTGGGCAATGCCGAGGTTTCAGTAGTATCTTTTTTCAAAAAAAACGTGTTTCAACAGTTTTACTTCTACCGCCTAGCTCACTGTAGCAAATCAATTACATATAAACAGTTGTCTCAGGTTATACGCTGGATGCTCCTATATGTAAGTCATTTTATATAATAAAAAAGTTTTTTTGAAATATAAAAACAACACTGGCATTTTTATCAGAGTTCGGCATGAGTACTTTTAAAGGAAATTAAGCCACATACATTGAAGATGAACCGTTGAGAAAATAGTACATTTTAAAAAGGAGATTCCTATAATCAATTGACCATTCCATTCACTTTAAAGCACTCATAATTTGAGTATTTTTATTTTATGTACAATGAGTTGGCATCAAGGTAGGTATCTTTGATATCTGCAGGTACGTATCTTGGATGACCCATTCAAGGAAGTTCACTTAATCCAACTAAAAAAAAAAATACAGACAAGAAATGTATTAATTCAAAATGTTTAAATACTCATTTTATTCTCACAAACACTGGTTCTCATTATGGAAGAATGAGGTTTAAACTGGAAATCTGACCCACCCAAACTAGCTACCAACCTCTAAAAAGCTTAAATTTTTAGTGAATGCTTACAACAAGCTGTTCCACAAACCACAACAATTATATCTTAGACTGTAATCTTTAGTATTGGTATTCATTTCTTCCTTCAAAGAATTCCCCACTTAGAAAACACTACTACATAAAATGATCTTTACCAAAACCTCAGGCTGGTTAATTAAGTAGGTAACTAATTACACAGCTAATATTTTGGTATTCAATGTGAAAGAAACACTACTATAGCAATCATTCATAAATTAACTCATTTAATCTTAACCTCTGAGAAATGGGGGCCACAAAGTTATTAGCTCAAGAGCCTGAGTCCATTCTCATCACTGACACACCACCTCCCATCCCACTGAGTGAGATATATGAACTTTCACATTGTAACAAGCATATACTTGCTAAGTGGTCAAACTGAAAGTCTAAGCTTAAGATACTTTGTGACTACCAGAGATCACACTTTAACACCAGTAACTGTATCTCAAAGAGCCAAGAAAGTGGTAATTTTCACCATAGGGGGAAGAAAACACTCCAGCACTTACTTGATTTTTAGGAGTGAAGACAGCTCCACATATATATAACTAATTTTTGCAACAATCTTGCCATTTATTTTTCTCAGGCAGAAATGGAACTTCATGTGACTGGACTAAAGTCAGTGGACTCTTATTAAATAGGAGATTCTATCTGAATCCTAAGGAGGTCTATCTGGCCCCCATCCTCAAGCTCATTCCAGGATATGATGCTATTTCACATCTCGGGGCAGTAGCCAACACATGTATTTCGCTGGAAAATGTCTAGATACGATTAAAGACATCTGAAGCTTAATTTCCAGTGTTTTCTAAAACTGACGGACACTGGTAAAAAATGAGTGAAACTGTAAAATCTATCCCAATAGCCTGCCCAAACTCTTTAAACGTGCTGTCCGATACCCCCCAAAAGCCCTGCTAACTAAGAGAGAAAACGGTGTTGGTCGAAAGCTCAAAATAAGGAAATATCTGTACGTTCCCGGCTCACAGAACCGGGAGAAGGCATCCGCGGCCGCGTACCTTAATGAAGCCTATATCTTTCGCGTACTGACGGAAACACTGGCGGCACATATTGAGGCCGTATTTCCGGATCAGACCATGCCGGTTTGAGCAGACGCGGCTGTAAGAAGAGAGACTGCGTTACTGCAGGCCGCCGAAATGGAAGGATTCCGGCCTCGGGGGCCACCACCCGCACCGCCGGTCCTTCGCCACCCGTCATAGGCCCGTAATGGCGGCAGTCACAGCTCCAGAGTCGGTCCACCCCCACGAGCCGCGGCGGGCTCCTCTCCACGAAACCTCTGGCCGCGTCACAACCGAGTGCAACCTTTCCCTAAAACATTCTGTTTCTCACCAAGAACGAGAACCCTGGCCAAATTTCCTCGGATGGCTCCAGTAGAGCTGCTGGTGACCCATCTTGCTCTCTCGGATGCAACGAGGCAAAAAGGAAGGAACTAGCGAACGCATGCGCTCTTCAAATTTTTGAAACACGGCTTACCCAGAATGCAGTGCTGACAAATGACGCGAGCGCAGTGCAGCTATGCTGTTTCAAGGGAGTGTATCGGGGCGGTCTTCGAAACATTGTAGGCCGGCACAGCTGATGACGTCACCGCAACTCAGCCTCTAGTGTCAACTTGCGCTGCTCTCGAG